>CM038679.1:410455860-411055860 GCA_021605205.1 Aegilops longissima
ATCGTTGAGGTTCGGTGGTGCAGAAGAACTTGGTGCGATGTCGTCACGCTTTGAAGTTGGAGGTGGTGAAGTAGCATCATCTTCATCATCGATGATTCTTGCATTGACAGTTTGCGGAGGAGGAGTACTCGGAATCTTGGTGAGGGAGTCCGACGCAAGACAGCATTCCTGGGAGGAGTGGAATCAAACTTGAATCTCTCTGTGAAGCCGTCGTCTTGAAGATCAGCTTCAGCACTGAGCAATGTTAGACTCTTCCATGACCTCCGACAGGTTTCATGAGCGACAAATGCATTCTTGGTGGCAAGGTTGCGAATGCGATTGACATCCACCAAGAGGCTTTGCATCTGACGCTTCAGCCAGTCGTGATGCTTATCCTGCTTTTGATGCAGGGCAACGAGAAGTTCTCGGTCGTTGAGAACACGAGATCGCTTCCGAGGCCTTTGAGCAATTGTGCTTTCAGTGGCTTCAGTATGGGCACGATGAGGTGCACGAGTATTGCCAGCCAAAGGATAAACACGAGTAGCAGCCAGAACTCCTTCAATGGGTTGAGTGAAGCTTTGGTGATCGGCATTGTGGAGATAAATTGGTTCCTTGGCAGGCTCTGGGTAGATGGCTTCAACAGACATATCAACCTCTGGCAAGAATATCAGATGGTTGCGCGCAGACGGCTAATAGTTGACAGCAGAGTGAAGCTTGATAAGGCGCATGACCCATGGAGCGTAGAACTTCAGACCAAAGAGATCAGAGCCAGATGCAGCCAATTTCCTGATGGAGAAGTCTTGAGCATTGAAGCTGATGCCAGTGAAGATATAGAAAACCAATGTCTTCATTGCTCCTTCAAGCTTCGCTGCAGGAGAATGTCCCTTGATAGGCCATAGAGTTCGCCTGATAATATGATAAATAGTGTGGGGCAGATACTCTAGGTCTTCAACAAAAAATTCCCTTGGATATTCAGCATCGCGTGGCAGTGGCTTCATCATGCTCAACATTTGGCTCATGTTGGGCTCAGGCTTCTGGAAGATGCTCTCCAAAGCATTGCGGTGCAGCTGACAACCAGGCTCAAAGAGTTCACCTGGAGTGGACAGGCCAGTGAGCTCAATAATATCAAGAGCTTTGGCTTCGTGGTGTACATTGCCTGTCATCCACTCAAGGATCCATGTCTTCGGATCCCTGTTGTAGCTGCGAATGTGGAGGGTAGCATAAAATTGTAGCAGAAGCTCTTCGTTTCAGTGCTCTTTATCAGTCACAAATTGTAGCAGACCAGCATCTCTGAAACAGTCAAGGGCTTCCTCTAAGCAGGGCAGACCAGCAATAGCTTTGCAGTCTAGACGCATGTGGGGAAAGATGCGCCCTTGATCATAAAGAACACAAGAGTAGTAATTGCGTTGCTGATAGCTCCAGAACCGAAAAGATGAAATTCTTGGCTTCGAGTATGGGTTCTTGTCGCTGTCAAAGCAGGTGTTGTGTGCAATGAAGCCATTCACATTGAAAGATCCTGGTGAAGTTGCAGTACCTGGAAACCTTGGCAGCCTTGGTTTTGGCTTCTGGACCTGAGGCATGTGCTCCACATGATAGTCAAATTGAGGTCCGGGAGGAGGAGGAGGAACCAGAATAGGCCAGCGAACCATGACAGGTTGCCCGCGATCAAATGCCAGCTCAATAGTGTGTGGCCTTGGAGGCGGTGCAGGAGCATCGGCATTGACATGAGGTGCTAGTGGTATAATGGCTTCAGGTGCAATATTGACTTCAGGTGCATTAGAAGCTTCAGGCTCATTCACTTCCGGCGCCACATTAACTTCAGGCGCCACATTTGCTTCAGCCATGACAACGTCATTGGCTTCAGTATTGGTGGCTGCCTCAGTATTATCAACCTCCACTTGAGTAGCTGGAGGGTCGGACACGTTCTCCTCGAGAACAACTTCATGGTTAAACGGGGGTGTAGCAACACGTTCTTCTTCTTGACGAGGTTCTTCTTGATCATCGGCTGATGCAGCAGGAATGTCTTTAGCAGCTTTGGCTTCAGACTCTGAGAGGTTCGCAGTTGGAGTGGCTTCAGGAAACACTTGGCGTGATACTGAGTGGTGGTGCTCTTCTCCTTCTGGAACACTCGAAACAGTGACTTGTGGCCTTGGTCCTTTGCGAAGCCTGCGAAATGCAGGCGACACTTGTGGAGAGGGAGTTGTCTGGGCCACAAAGTCGTCATCATCAAGCACCGGAGTGGTGACTTGAGTTGGGGGAGTACGTGGTGATTCTTCTTGACGGGTGATACCTCTTGAGCACTGCGTTGGTTTTCCTTGAAGAGGAAAGGGTGATGCAGTAAAGTAGCATAAGTATTTCCCTCAGTTTTTGAGAACCAAGGTATCAATCCAGTAGGAGACCATGCTCGAGTCCCACGCACCTACACAAACAAATAAGAACCTCGCAACCAACGCAATAAAGGGGTTGTCAATCCCTTCACGGTCACTTACGAGAGTGAGATCTGATAGATATGATAAGATAATATTTTTGGTATTTTTATGATAAAGAGAAATAAAGATGCAAAGTAAAATAAATGGCAATAAAAATAGCTAAGTGTTGGAAGATTAATATGATGGAAAATAGACCTAGTGGCCATAGGTTTCACTAGTGGCTTCTCTCAAGAGCATAAGTATTACGGTGGGTAAACGAATTACTGTCGAGCAACTGATAGAATTGAGCATAGTTATGAGAATATCTAGGTATGATCATGTATATAGGCATCACGTCCGCGACAACTAGACCGAAACGATTCTGCATCTACTACTATTACTCCACACATCGACCACTATCCAACATGCATCTAGAGTATTAGGTTCATAAGAACGGAGTAATGCTTTAAGTAAGATGACATGATGTAGAGGGATAAACTCATGTAATATGATATAAACCCCCATCTTTTTATCCTCGATGGCAACAATACAATATGTGTCTTGCCGCCCCTGTTGTCACTGGGAAAGGACACTGCAAGATTGAACCCAAAGCTAAGCACTTCTCCCATTGCAAGAAAGATCAATCTAGTAGGCCAAACCAAACTGATAATTCAAAGAGACTTGCAAAGATAACAAATCATACATAAAAGAATTCAGAGGAGATTCAAATATTGTTCATTGATAAACTTGATCATAAACCCACAATTCATCGGATCTCGACAAACACACCGCAAAAGAAGAGTTACATCAAATAGATCTCCAAGAGAATCGAGGAGAACTTTGTATTGAGATCCAAAGAGAGAGAAGAAGCCATCTAGCTAATAACTATGGACCCGAAGGTCTGAGGTAAATTACTCACACATCATCGGAGAGGCTATGGTGTTGATGTAGAAGCCCTCCGTGATCAATGCCCCCTCCGGCAGGATGCCAGAAAAGGCCCCAAGAAGGGATCTCACGGGTACAGAAGGTTGCGGCGGTGGAATTAGGTTTTCATGGGCGCCTCTGATGGTTTGGGGGTACGTTGGTATATATAGGAGGAAGAAGTAGGTCGGTGGAGCCACGAGGGGGCCACGAGGGTGGAGCGCGCGCCCTGGGGGGTAGGCGCGCCCCCCTACCTCATGGATTCCTCGTTTGTTGCTTGACATACACTCCAAGTCCTCTGGATCATGTTTGTTTTGAAAATCACGTTCCCGAAGGTTTCATTCCGTTTGGACTCTGTTTGATATTCTTTTTCTGCGAAACACTGAAATAGGCAAAAAAAACAACAATTTGGGCTGGGCCTACGGTTAATAGGTTAGTCCCAAAAATAATATATAAGTGTATAATAAAGCCCATTAATCATCCAAAACAGAATAGAATATAGCATGGAATAATAAAAAATTATAGATACATTGGAGACGTATCAATGGGGGGAGTCTTTAGGGTAATCAACCCATGAATCATCCTGAGCAATTGGCGTTAAAGGACGACCAATGCTGATGAGTTCGCTGTTCGTGAGAACAGGCGATGATCCCGTTGGGTCCTCAATCTGAGGAAGGACTTCATCATCATCTACATTGTCTTGGGGACCAATGTCTTCAGCTGCGGTGTGGTCAACAGTTGGATCTTCTTGAGCTTTAGGAGCCTCTCTGGTAGCAGGCTCGTGAACTACTAAACGACGCTCTTGGTGTGTGGACGCGGGACGAGCAACTGAGATTGGCTCGACGACAAGGGGCTCTATGGGAGCAGCCCGATCTTTCTTCTTTGTCTTTCTCTTCTTGGTTGGTGGAGCATCATCAGTGGTGTTCTTGGACTTGCGCTTTTTGGCTTTGGCTTTAGCTGCCCTTGTTTTCTTGAGTTCTAAAGCAACTGTGGGGACCTTAGGCTTCGAGCCTGTCATGCTAGCGGGGAAGACAATATGAGGTCCTTCCCGCCTAGATACGTCAGCTGGGGCCACAGCAGGCTTCTTTTTCTTGGCAGCCATCTTGGGGTCGATGCCAGGACGCCCAAGTGCCTTGCGCTTCTCGGCTTCATTGCAAGCTTGAACACATTTGGCAGCGAGGTGTTTCATTCGCTCTCGTGAACCTTTAGCTTCTTCACATTTCTTGTGAAACGCCTCCTTGAGCATGCACCATTTTGTCAGGACCCCGATCCTAAGTCACACCGATCTAGCATGTAACACATCATATCACTTTGCGGCCTCACGCACGGTATTCCCACGGGTGTCGCCTTACCATGGCCCGGGACCGTTTGCGTCTTTTGGCTCACGTATATGATAGTGTCGCTAGCATCCATATGACAAAGAACCGGGCCGACATGGCTAGTCGTGAACCAAAGCGGCGCTAACCTATGGGGACAGCATACATGAATCACATCGAACATGTCGGTCATCAACGTATATATTCGGGCTGTAGCACTGGGCTAACAGGACTCCGGTATCCCGGCTGTAGCGAGCTAGGCAGGACTCGAATAACACCGCGTGACATTTCCCGAAGGACAGACATAAGGCGAAGTGAAACACATGCCGCCGATCAAGTGTCCAAGCGGTAGTCTTTGGGCTAGCAGGACTCGGTGAACCGGGCTGTAGCGGACTACTATCGCTCGGAGGCACGAGACTACATTTCCCCATATGAGAGGCTGCCAAGGATAAACAACTAGTTTGTCGGATCCCACACATACCAAGCATTTCAAACATACACACAATATGCTCAATATGTGTAAATACAACATGGCATCACAACATAACTCTCGACTCAAATATTATTCATTAGGCTCAGGAGCGAGATATTACAAACATGGGTCTCATGACCCAACACTCGAAACATACAAGTCAAAGCACAAGCGGAAGCTAAACATGTCAGAGTACAGACAACTATAAATGAAAAAGGCTGAGAAGCGACTATCTACCAGATCTGCCGAGGTACAAGATCGTAGCTGAGGTAACAAGCTAAGCGTCGAAGTCCACGTGGAACTACTAGCGAGACCAGCGTCTCTCGCAAAACATAAAATAAGCAAGCGTGAGTACAATTGTACTCAGCAAGACTTACATCGAGACCTAACTACATATGCATCATTATCAAAAGGGGTGGTGGAGTTTGGTGCAGCAAGCCAGCTTTGACTCGGTGGCTATCTGAACTACATTGCAAGTAACTCTTTTGAGGTGGCGCTACGAGTCCACATATTCACCATATCAATACACCACTATGGACCTGCTCCCGTCTCCCTACGAGAACGCCATCCATAGCACTCACGCTTATCTTGCGCATTTTAGAGTATCCACTTTCACTTGTCTATGAACTGATATAGGCAACCCGAAGTCCTTCTCCGTGGACACGGCTATTGAATAGATCATATTAAACCTGCAGGGTGTACTTCTTCACACGCTCTCACCACTTACCGCCGTTTACACGACATGTACTCGGCAACCTTCAAGCGGAAGCCCAGCGTGGGTGTCGGCCACGGCCTACCTAAACACTCAAGTCCCTAGTCCGGGTTTATCGCCTATTCGGGTTCCATCCGCATGAGTCCGCCGAGGTTTCCCATACAGCCCGAGCGATGTGTGCAGGGTTCCCGAGATACCAAGCGGGCACTCGGTACACAGACCCACGGTGCCTACCGCAACACAACCCACCCCTAAGGTCAGCGTTATGTGCATTGACATGCTACAAACACGAAACTACTTGCAACTCCGGATGAGGACAAGGGTGGTCAAGAAGCCGAGAGGGTCCATTGGTTTGGGCCCAATGCGTGGTAGTAAGCTGTATCATGGATCACAAACACAGAACTCAGTTTCGAGGGCGGCTGCAATGAGACAACCCACCATGTACTCCTACATGGCCTCTCACCGCTACCTTTACCAAATCGTGTTCACACACTTAGCTCACACACGATGAGGACATGTTCATAACAATTCCAATTCATTCCCGATGAATCAGACCCGACTCAACTCTAAGCGATAGCAGGCATGACACCAAGCATAAATGAGTAGGCACAACATGGCTCAAACAATTCCTACTCATACTAGTGGGTTTCATCTAATTCTTGTGGAATGACAGTCATGCAAAGGATCAAGGGGTTCAGCTACCGCAGCAAGTAACACATGAGTCGTTGTTGTCCTAATGCAGTAAAATAGAGCAGGAGCGAGAGAGTGGGATTATATCGGAATGAACAAGGGGTTTTGCTTGCGGCACTACGAAGATAATATAGTTCTTCATCGGTGTCATCGAACTCATCGTCGATGCGTCGTCTATCGAGAGGGACAATTACCGCAAACAAGAGAGAACACAATCAATGCAATGCACATTCACATGAATGACATGTCATATTAAGGTACTGAATTCATCTAATGCAATAATAATCCAAGTTAGTTGAAGTGGAATTCAAACAAGGTTGAACTCCAACTTCAAATGCTATTCCATAAATTACCTAATCATGATTCCTCCTATTCAGTGAGGTTAACTTGTTCAAACATGCATGATCATGGCATAAACAGATTCTTCATATTTTTCTGATCATTTTCATATATAAATTATTTCCATCCGAGTTACGGTTGAATTTATATGATTTTTAGAAGTTTGGGGTATTTTCGGAATTTCCTGAATTAAAATAATTCGAGAAAACTGGTTATTGCGTCGACTGACGTCGATGTGACGTCAGCGAGTCAACTGGGTCGCTGTCCAGGTCAACTCGACGCTGGGACCCATTGGTCGATGTCTAACTAACTAACCTAACTTAGTTAACACTAATCTAACTTGATTAGCAGGCGGGGCCCGCATGTCGATGAGGAGAGGGGAGGTTAAACCGGCGGTGGGTCACGGGCGCGGCGTTTAGCCGCCAGCCGAGCCCGCAGCAGTGCAAGTGCATTTCGCTGTTCCGGCCACCAAAAGGGTCGGGAGGGTACCTCTGGAGCCGGGATGGTGAGGCTCTTGGTGAAGTGGGTTGAGCTCGGGCGGTCGGAATCGGCCTTGGTGGCGACCTATCGGCCGCCGGAGCTCAGGCGAGCTTCGGGCTCGGCAGCTGCTGGCGCACTAGAGGGAAACGGAGGCGCTCTGGTCCCCAGTGCTGCGGTGAGGCGGTGGTGAGGTTGGCTTGGGTCATTGGGGCTCCAGCCACGCCGGCGGCGAGGCACGGCGGCGGCGAGCCGGCCGTAGTGGAGCAGTGGCTAGAGGAGGAGAGCGAGTCGGGAAGAGGGGAAATGACTCGGGGCTCACCGTGAGTGCGATGGTGGCATCGGCGAGCTCGGGGGCACCGGGCAGCGAGGTGGGCGGCGGCGACCGGCGGGTCGAAGAGGGAAAGCGGTGGGGCGGCGCCTCGTGGCGCTCGGCGTCGGGAGACTTGGCGAGGAGGAGGAGAGAGGGCTAAGCGGAGCTCGGGGACATGCGGAGAGGAGAAGGGGTGGCGGTGGCGCGATGGAGCTCGTCGGTGGCGGCAGCTCCGTTCGGTGAGCTCGGGGAAGAGGGCAGGGGAAAGAGAGGGAGGCGAGTGAGGGAGAGGAGGCGAGGGGGCGCGGGCGTCGTCGTGGCGTCGCAAGGAGGTCGGGGAGGGCAGGCAGGTGGAAGGGAGGAGGTGGCGAGCTCGGCGGCGTCGCCGTGTCCCTCCTCTCCGCCTCTTGGCAGAGGTAGGCGACGGCGTGTCGGTTGGTGGGCTGGGCCACCAACTGGGCCAGCGAGGGAGGGGGAGAAGGCTGGGCTGGTGGGCTGCTGCAGTAAACCAGTGAGTCCTTCTCTCTCTTTTATTATTTCTGTTTTTTCTATTTTATTCTGTTTTGTTTTAGTTTAGTAAAATACTAAACCATTTAAATAAATCCTGAAAATAATTATGGGCATTAACTGAATTATTACAGAGGCCCTTAACTATTTTCGAGAATTGTTGGAGCATTTAAAATATTAATAGTATTTAAATGCCCCAATTCAAATACAATATGGTTTATTCAAAATCCAAAATGCCTTGGAAAATATCCATCACCTCTGGATATGGTTTTCACCCTTTTCCATTAATCATGAACATTTTGCAAACCACTTTGGGTTTTGAAAATATTTTGAATTTAAACCTATTTGAATTGCTTTAGTGCTAGGGCTTGATCATCCCCATTTCAAATTTCATGGAAATTAAACATGATGCATGGATGCAATGCTACTAGTTACAAGCAAGCTCTAGAGTTGATCTGGGCTGTGACAACTCACCCCACTAAACAAGAATCTCGCCCGAGATTCAAGGCGTGAGCAAGAGGAAAAAGGGGTCACAAACTAACACAATCTTCATGATCCATTTGCCTTCTCGAAGATGTTGATTTACTCCATCATCTTGGTCTTGGCGTCCTTGCTTTGAGGTCTTCACTTGACACGACAATGAAGGAAGGAAAACCCTACATGATTCGATCTTCACGAAGATCAAGTAAACATGATCAACTCATGGACTGAGGCGGTGACACATCTTGAGTTGAGACATAAAATGCATCGAGAGGATGGAAGAACAACAACGGGGTTTGATTGGTGGCAACAATCCCACGCTTAGGGAGGCGGTGGATGGTGTCAAGGTGGCGAGGAAATAGTTACCATGATCCGTAACAGGACACCTCGAGAAAGGTGGCGCAAGAACTATCCCTTTAAGTGGCAAAAGAATTACTTTTGACCCATAGATCATTGGAACTCTTTATACCAGCCTAAGGCAATCACAGCGATCGTTTGGTGGAGTGCAAAGGAATGGTACACCGGACTAGAATGGATGATGTGGACTACCTTGTTGAAGACAACGCAATGGATGATTTTGCTTATCATCGAAGGTAGGGGGACCCATGGTAAGTCCACTTTTGAAGATAACTCGGACAAGAATTACTAAGAAGGCAGTCTATAGCGAGATAGCACAAGGACGGTGCAAGCTGGGAGCGAAATCATTGTTGAATGTTCCAACCATCATATCCTTTGAGATTCAGATCTGGTTGGTGTTAGGATATTTCAGACTCAAGACGTCGGAAAGGAAAGGTTGCAACACAATTTGACGAGATAACGTTGCGAGATTCTCGGGAAGTGAACTAAGGTAGCAAGCTCCAAAATATGAGCTGGTTCCGCTACAAACCCTGTGAACACATTGTCCCGGACAAACATGGCCACGTAGTAGTCTTATAATAAAACGCTACCGAGTTCAGGTGGGGAACCATGATCGAGGATATTGAAGTCCTTGCATAAGGCATGCTCTTAAGAAGGAACTTCCTTTCCTTGAACAAATCAATCAGTGGCTTGGTGTGCTAGGAATACATACGGAATGAGGATGATCAGTCTATCAAACCATAGAATACTTCGCACATGCATGACGGACTTGGGATGATTCCAGAGGAGGCAAAACAAACCTTTCTCAAGTTCATGGCGGCAACTTACATCAGATGCACATGAACTAGAGGGAGTCACTACTTTCATCCAAACATATGCTTCCTGAACGAAACACGAAGAAATGCTTACACAAGCTTCCAATACTAGGTTGATGTTCCACATGACTCATGGGGGAGACGAAATGCTCTTGATGGGCTCAATGACAACTCATCGGAATTTCCATATCACTGGACTTCCACCATCATGTGAACACGGTGATAGCATTGGTCAGACCAAAGATGTAATGGGTATGCTCGAGGGATTAACCAAGAGTAAGGCAACATTACGAATATCGTTGGTTCTGATTTGACTTGACAATGGCCCATATTCAAGTCAAAGAATTGGTAGGGCAATAGGTCCAACAAGCGATCACGAGGACCAATCGATGAAGACATCATCTTTCTTCAACACACACTACACAAGAATATCCCTTTGGATCGAACTAGATTAGGCAAGCTTTTATCTTCCAACTCTCCAAGTTATTGTCTAGCTTAACCAACTAGCTCAGGGATATCCAACACAGATTCTTGGAGAAAGGATGGTCCACAGGGAACCCACTTGATCACGAGCTCAACATAACAGTCGAGAAACAACCGGTAACACTTCCAAGAAGATATTTGGAAAGTCACGAACCACGGTATGTTACTAAGCTCGAGAGCAATCTTGCTTTTGAGGGCAAGACGATATTATCAAATGAGTGAGGACTTGACAAGATCCCAACTCATCAATCGAGGTGTGCACCAGAAATAGGGACTAGGTAGCACGATCAATCTTAGGATGATGGTTTAATAACCAACACGCTAAGAATGAGAATATTGTCCATTCACTACCAAGCAACAAGTTGCTCGGGGTATTGATTTCACACATCACAATTCACTTGCCGGCATTCCGGTTACAACAACACGGAACCGAGGAATGAATAATGATAGCGAGAGTATCACTACGTCAAGAATTCCTAGGAGGTTGTGCAATTCCCATGACACTCTTGACATAAAGATGGTAACACTCCAAGGTAGAACAGAACAAAAGCTGAATTGGCGTTTTGATCTGCGGGATACAACTACTTTGACCCAATCCTAGAAATGGATGAGGTACTGGAGTTTGTTTCTCCTAGTCATTCCGGAATAGAATGGCTTGACGGACCACAAGGATAAAATGCATCGATGAACACAAATGCACACATACCCTTGGCTATCAATTGATAGATGAAGGTCAGAAGGCATCTAAGAGAACAACTCAAAGGAACATATAATTTTCTGAGTTGTGGATGCACAGATTAGTATGTCGAGCAAGCTCAACATTTCTTAGGATAACCCATGCAGAAAGGTAGAATTGGCAGATTCACAATTATGAATGGAGAACTCCTCAAGAGCACTCTTATTGTGATCTTTTGGCTCAAAAGAACTTCTGCCGTAAGCGGTTCGTAGTATTTGGAAGAAGGAAATACCGCGGACCTTGAGGACTATTGCAAGGTTACTAATATCCTAAAGGCACTAGCAAATACTAGCAACATGAAGTAGGATGAATCTCGGGTTCAGCAACCCAGGAGTAGAATACCTACTACTAAATGGCATCACGGGATGCTTTCGAAAGTGATGGCCAGAATCATCACACTGGGGATACAAAAGCATAGCTAAATTGATAGGTGACTTCCTAGACACCTAGGGTCATAATAATAGTTCCAACATATATGTCGAGGCAACAGAGCACCTCGACCGATTGGTTAGTGTGCTTATTCCGCCAAAAGGACATCGGAGCGGAAGAAAGGATTTGCAAATGCATCGGACTATTTAGAGACACAGGATGACTCGGACAGCATAACGGCTGTAAATGCTCAAAATGATTTGAGACATCTTGCAAGAATGGTGGCATAACCACTCAACAACATCATAACAAGATTACGAGATCAACGGTTATCATACGGGAATAGTAGGAACTGGCGGGATTAAATCCAACAATCTTAAAGGTCTATGGATTAGTAACACGTCATCCGATAGATAGATGAGAAGCCTAGTTCTTAAACCCGTAGAAGAGAAGAGGATGACTCGGATCGAAGGCCATGAGGTATAAGGAGTAAAAAGAGCCTTACGTTCCTTCCACAATCAATTCCTTACATAGCTAAAGCATTTCTAGACACAACTTCGACCAGTTTGGCTTGGTAATCCTCTGCGATCAGGCTCGATACCAACGCTGTCGGGACCCGATCCTAAGTCACACCGATCTAGCATGTAACACATCATATCACTTTGCGGCCTCACGCACGGTATTCCCAGGTGTCGCCTTACCATGGCCGGGACCGTTTGCGTCTTTTGGCTCACGTATATGATAGTGTCGCTAGCATCCATATGACAAAGAACCGGGCCGACATGGCTAGTCGTGAACCCAAAGCGGCGCTAACCTATGGGGACAGGCATACATGAATCACATCGAGCATGTCGGTCATCAACGTATATATTCGGGCTGTAGCACTGGCTATGAGGACTCCGGTATCCCGCTGTAGCAGAGCTAGGCAGGACTCGAATAACACCGCGTGACATTTCCCGAAGGACAGACATAAGGCGAAGTGAAACACATGCCCGCCGATCAAGTGTCCAAGCGGTAGTCTTTGGGCTAGCAGGACTCGGTGAACCGGGCTGTAGCGGACTACTATCGCTCGGAGGCACGAGACTACATTTCCCCATATGAGAGGCTGCCAAGGATAAACAACTAGTTTGTCGGATCCCACACATACCAAGCATTTCAAACATACACACAATATGCTCAATATGTGTAGATACAACATGGCATCACAACATAACTCTCGACTCAAATATTATTCATTAGGCTCCGAGAGGCGAGATATTACAAACATGGGTCTCATGACCCAACACTCGAAACATACAAGTCAAAGCACAAGCGGAAGCTAAACATGTGCAGGTGCAGACAACTATAAATGAAAAAGGTGAGAAGCGACTATCTACCAGATCTGCCGAGGCACAAGATCGTAGCTGAGGTAACAAGCTAAGCGTCGAAGTCCACGTGGAACTACTAGCGAGGCCGCGTCTCTCGCAAAACATAAAATAAGCAAGCGTGAGTACAATTGTACTCAGCAAGACTTACATCGAACCTAACTACATATGCATCATTATCAAAAGGGGTGGTGGAGTTTGACTGCAGCAAGCCAGCTTTGACTCGGTGGCTATCTGAACTACATTGCAAGTAACTCTTTTGAGGTGGCGCTACGAGTCCACATATTCACCATATCAATACACCACTATGGACCTGCTCCGTCTCCCCACGAGCGCCATCCATAGCACTCACGCTTATCTTGCGCATTTTAGAGTATCCACTTTCACTTGTCTATGAACTGATATAGGCAACCCGAAGTCCTTCTCCGTGGACACGGCTATTGAATAGATCATATTAAACCCTGCAGGGTGTACTTCTTCACACGCTCTCACCACTTACCGCGTTTACGACATGTACTCGGCAACCTTCAAGCGGAAGCCCAGCGTGGGTGTCGGCCACGGCCTACCTAAACACTCAAGTCCCTAGTCCGGGTTTATCGCCTATTCGGG
The DNA here is from genome assembly GCA_021605205.1 of Aegilops longissima. Taxonomy (NCBI): domain Eukaryota; kingdom Viridiplantae; phylum Streptophyta; class Magnoliopsida; order Poales; family Poaceae; genus Aegilops; species Aegilops longissima. The sequence goes on from CM038679.1 coordinate 410,469,208, forward strand.
TTCCATCCATGAGGAGTCCGGCCGAGGTTTCCCATACAGCCCCGAGCGATGTGTGCGGGGTTCCCGAGATACCAAGCGGGCACTCGGTACACAGACCCACGGTGCCTACCGCAACACAACCCACCCCTAAGGTCAGCGTTGCGTCGGCCCCTGACATGCTACAAACACGAAACTACTTGCAACTCCGGATGAGGACAAGGGTGGTCAAGAAGCCGAGAGAGGTCCATTGGTTTGGGCCCAATGCGTGGTAATAAGCTGTATCATGGATCACAAACACAGAACTCAGTTCCTGAGGACGGCTGCAATGAGACAACCCACCATGTACTCCTACATGGCCTCTCACCGCTACCTTTACCAAATCGTGTTCACACACTTAGCTCACACACAGTAGGACATGTTCATAACAATTCCAATTCATTCCCGATGAATCAGACCCGACTCAACTCTAAGCAGTAGCAGGCATGACACCAAGCATAAATGAGTAGGCACAACATGGCTCAAACAATTCCTACTCATACTAGTGGGTTTCATCTAATTCTTGTGGAATGACAGTCATGCAAAGGATCAAGGGGTTCAGCTACCGCAGCAAGTAACACATGAGTCGTTGTTGTCCTAATGCAGTAAAATAGAGCAGGAGGCGAGAGAGTGGGATTATATCGGAATGAACAAGGGGTTTTGCTTGCCTGGCACTTCTGAAGATAATATAGTTCTTCATCGGTGTCATCGAACTCATCGTCGGTACGTCGTCTATCGAGAGGGGACAATTACCGGCAAACAAGAGAGAACACAATCAATGCAATGCACATTCACATGAATGACATGTCATATTAAGGTACTGAATTCATCTAATGCAATAATAATCCAAGTTAGTTGAAGTGGAATTCAAACAAGGTTGAACTCCAACTTCAAATGCTATTCCATAAATTACCTAATCATGATTCCTCCTATTCAGTGAGGTTAACTTGTTCAAACATGCATGATCATGGCATAAACAGATTCTTCATATTTTTCTGATCATTTTTCATATATAAATTATTTCCATCCGAGTTACGGTTGAATTTATATGATTTTTAGAAGTTTGGGGTATTTTCTGGAATTTCCTGAATTAAAATAATTCCAGAAAACTGGTTATTGCGTCAGCCTGACGTCGATGTGACGTCGGCGAGTCAACTGGGTCGCTGTCAGGTCAACTCGACGCTGGGACCCACTGGTCGGTGTCTAACTAACTAACCTAACTTAGTTAACACTAATCTAACTTGATTAGCCGGGCGGGGCCCGCATGTCAGTGAGGGAGAGGGGGAGGTTAAACCGGCAGTGGGTCAGCGGGCGCCGGCGTTTAGCCGCCGGCGAGCCCGACGCGGCGGCGCAAGTGCATTTCGCTGTTCCGGCCACCAAAAGGGTCGGGAGGGTACCTCGGGAGGCTGGGATGGTGAGGCTCTTGGTGAAGTGGGTTGAGCTCGGGCGGTCGGAATCGGCGCGGTGGCGACCTATGCGACGCCGAGCTCAGGCGAGCTCGGGCTCGGCAGCTGCTGGCGCACTAGAGGGGAAACGGAGGCGCCACGGGTCCCTGGTGCTGCGGTGAGGCGGTGGTGAGGTTGGCCGGGTCATTGGGGCTCCAGCCACGCCGGCGACGAGGCACGGCGGGCGAGCCGGCCGTAGTGGAGGCAGTGGCTAGAGGAGCGGAGCGAGTCGGGAAGAGGGGAAATGACTCGGGGCTCACCGTGAGTGCGATGGTGGCATCAGCGAGCTCGGGGGCACCGAGCCGCGAATTGGGCGGCGGCGGCCCGGGTCGAAGAGGGAAAGCGGTGGGGCGGCGCCTCGTGGCGCTCGGCGTCGGGAGACTTAGCGAGGAGGAGGAGAGGGGCTAGGCGGAGCTCGGGGACATCGGAGAGGAGAAGGGGTGGCGGTGGCGCGATGGAGCTCGTCGGTGGCGGCAGCTCCGTTCGGTGAGCTCGGGGAAGAGGGCGGGGAAGAGAGGGAGCGGCGAGTGAGGGAGAGGAGCGAGGGGGCACGGGGCGTCGTCGTGGCGTCGCAAGGAGGTCGGGAGGGCAGGCAGGGTGGAAGGGAGGAGGTGGCGAGCTCGGCGGCGTCGCCGTGTCCCTCCCGCCCTCTTGGCAGAGGTAGGCGACGAGCGGCGTGTCGGTTGGTGGGTGGGCCACCTGGCCTGGGCCAGCGAGGGGAGGGAGAAAGCTGGGTTGGTGGGCTGCTTGAGTAAACCCAGGTAGTCCTTCTCTCTCTTTTATTATTTCTGTTTTTTCTATTTTATTCTGTTTTGTTTTAGTTTAGTAAAATACTAAACCATTTAAATAAATCCTGAAAATAATTATGGGCATTAACTGAATTATTACAGAGGCCCTTAACTATTTTCCGAATTGTTGGAGCATTTAAAAATATTAATAGTATTTAAATGCCCCAATTCAAATACAATATGGTTTATTCAAAATCCAAAATGCCTTGGAAAAATATCCATCACCTCTGGATATGGTTTTCACCCTTTTCCATTAATCATGAACATTTTGCAAACCACTTTGGGTTTTGAAAATATTTTGAATTTAAACCTATTTGAATTGCTTTAGTGCTAGGGCTTGATCATCCCCATTTCAAATTTCATGGAAATTAAACATGATGCATGGATGCAATGCTACTAGTTACAAGCAAGCTCTAGAGTTGATCTGGGGCTGTGACACATTTGCTTGAAGTTTTGGACATCAGCCACAGAGCTTGGCCATGTGCTTCTTGAACTGGGCCTTTTCATAGTCAATTTTGTTCTTCAGTTCAACAATCCTCTGAGCTAGAGCTAGCTCAGGAACAATGGCTCCATGGAAGGAGACGCTGAGGCCAATTGGGAGCTGAAGATCATCAAAACTGAGGTTTGGGCTGTCAAACCACTCATCAATGAACTTGTTCAGGATGTCCACATCGAAAAGGGGATGATCGTTGAAGATTTCCGCCTCTTGCTTGCTCTTTATCAGCAGCTTGAGAGCATCGTCGCCAAGATCTTCATCACTTGACAGATCAATGGCTTTGTTCTCATTCCTCATAACGACAGCTGGGGTCAGTGCTTGACCAGTAATCTGCATGGGCTTCTTCTTCTTCACAGTCTTGGAGATGCGAGAGAGATCTTCAGAATGCACACTTGGTGCAGGAGGAGCAGTGGCCAGAGGCTTCGCACGTGAAGTGCTTGGTGCAGCAGCAAGTTTTGAAGCATTTGGCTTCTTTTGCTTTTGAGGCTTCGGCGGAGTAGGAGCTTCATCAGAATCAGCTTCATCTCCAGACTGATCCAATGTGGCTCTCTGAGTGGCGATGTAGGAGAGGAGACCATCGAAGTTGTTGAAGGGGCTGATGACATTGGGATTAGCATCACGTGTGCCATCAGCCCGCAGAGCAGAAGGACCTGGATTGAAATTGCATCCGAGACTCTTCTTGTTCTTTACAACAGAATCCTTGGCAAACTTGTAGTTGCGCTTGAACAAACTGTCTTCACGACACCATAACAGCGACGATGGGTCGGCATTAGCAGGCTGTGGTCCACGGACCATGCAAGGGTAGAAACCCTAACCAATAGCTTCAGATTTGGTCTTGGGTTGAAGATTTTTATAGAGAATATCTCCCCAAGGACGCTTGATGGCATTCTTTTCAGCATATTCCTTGGTGACGAATCTGTACTTGAACCATTGCTCGGCCCAATATCTTAGAATCCATTGGATTCGTGTTTTGCGCTGACCATAGCTTTCTGCAGGATCAGTTTTGTATAACTCATAAAGATCTTCCGGCAAATCCATTTAAGTGCCCCCGCGGCGCTGTCTGCCTCCCTTCCTTGCTCGACTTTTACGTGGCCATGTAGTTGGTGAATGGCTTCAAAGGCATCAAAGGCTTCCATTTTTTTGGTCGAGAAGAACTAGCTTCAGGAGAATTGATGTGATCTTTGTAGAATTACGCAAATGAATGCAGACTATGAGAACCAAGGGATTCTCCCACGGGCATGTACCTGTGACAGAATTAGAGATGCGAGGGAAGGGGAAGAGGTCATATGCATTCTCAGAGGATTTTGAAAATAAATCAGTTTTGAAGAAATTGACCTCACGGCGCGAAGACATTCACTTATATGTTGGGAGTTGGTTCCAGATTTGTACGAATCCGAGAATAGGTACAAGTGAGGAATCTAACTATGTGTGAAGCATAAGTGAATATACTAGGCATATTATGAGATGCAAAACAGGATAGATCCAAATTTGTAGCCACAGAAACCACTTTTGGTGAAGAAGGATGAATCTATCGGATCAAAAAGGCAGTAAAAGTGAGTTTTAATTACCACACGAAGAACTTCTATACGGAGTAGATAGGAGGCCGAGTAGTTCGATCTTCCATGCCCTAACTTGGCGAAGGAGGACACCTATGGCGGCGGCGGAGAAGACGAGGTTCGCGGCCGGCGTGAGGACAGCGTCAGTGAGGTCGCGGCAGCTAAGCGCTTCGTCGCCGGCGTCGTCGAGAGCTAGCGGTGGCGCTAGGGTTTGTCTGTGGTGGAGAGGTGGAAGAAGTATTTTTGACCGTGATGTGATGTGTATTTATAAGGAAAGGGACAACACAGTGCAATTACGCAGGTGCCCCTGGCGGTTCACATCTGAAGGACACATGGCGAACATGCAACACATTGGAAGTTGTTCCATGCTCCCACGCAAGCCTGGACTGTCGGGTGGTCGTTCCGTCTTCTCCAGGTTTCAGGCAATAAGGATTGAGCATTTAAAACAGATTCAATGTCTGTCTCTGTATCTTCTGCTGACAAGGACGTAGAGAAGACATTCGACGGTTTCAGTAGAATGCATATGATTTGGATAGATAGAATTTGAGGTAGAAGCATAGACGAGGTTAGGGTCCGATCACATTCACTTAGTTCAAAATATTCAAACGAGAAGACATAGCTATAAGTGAATGTTGTAAGGACAGAACACAAATATATGTATACATTTGAGTAAGACCAAATCAACAGAGTGAAGATCAACAAGAAGACAAATAAATGTTGAAGATAAATCAAATGCGAAGACTTAGCAAATTCAACACCAAGAGTAAACACTCCAAACAAGGGTTTGGTGGTGGCGTTACCCACCGTATAGTAAGTATTAGAACCAGACACGACGCACAATTATCATGGCGCTCCGGAGTCAAATTCCGCATTAATGTATTCACACTCAGAGTGTAAGTCTTCATTGATTGAAGATATACATTACTTCGTGTGTTGCACATCTAAGTCATCATCATGCATAAGTGTTAGGATGTGTGCCTAATCACAGGACGTTCGAGGATTCTAAGATATTTAGCTCACACCGCAACTTGCAAAACCTTTTCTCATCCAAGGGCTTTGTGAAGATATCTGCCAATTGCTCTTCAGTGTTGGCGTGAATGATATCAATATCTTCCTTCATGACATCATCTACGAGAAAGTGATGGCGAATTTCAATGTGCTTTGTCTTGAGTCTTGAAGCGGGTTGTTGGCAATCTTGATGGCGCTTTCATTGTCGCGATGAGTGGTACTTGTTTGAGATGGATGCCATAGTCCTTGAGAGTTTGCTTCACCATAGGAGCTGGCGCATCAAGATCCGGCAACAATGTATTCAGATTCAGCGGTGGAGAGCGATACGATTACGCTTCTTTGAAGACCAAAGAAAAGTGATCGTCCCGTAAAGTGACATGTGCGATGTAGACTTGCGATCCACCTTGTCACCAAACATAATCAGCATCCGAGAATCCAACTAGATCAAACTCTGAGCCCTTTGGATACCATAATCCTAGTGTTGGGGTGTAAGCCAAATATCGAAGAATTCGCTTCATAGCTAAGTGATGCGATTCCTTTGGTGCCGCTTGGAACCGGGCACACATGCAAACACTAAGCATTATATCTGGCCTAGATGCACATAAATAAAGTAAAGAACCAATCATGGAGCGGTATTCCTTTTGATTGAACTCTTTACCATTGGCGTCAGGACCCAGATGACTTTTGGTTGGCATTGGCGTCGTGTAACCTTTGCAGTCTTGCATTCCAAACCTCCTCAGGCAGTCTTTGAGATATCTCTCTTGAGATATGAAGATGTCGTTGCTTTGCTGACGAATTTGAAGACCAAGGAAGAACTTCAGCTCACCCATCATGGACATCTGATATTGCTCTTGCATCATGTGTCCAAACTCATCACTGTATTTCTGGTTAGTGCAGCCGAAGATAATGTCATCCACATATATTTGGCACACAAACAGTTCACCATCGTATGTCTTCGTGAAGAGTGTGGGATCCAGGGAACCAGGTTTGAAGCCTTTGCTCTTCAGGAAGTTTTTGAGTGTGTCATACCAAGCGCGAGGGGCTTGTTTGAGGCCATACAGTGCCTTGTTAATCTTCTATACCATATCAGGATGTTTTGGATCTTCAAAGCCAGGTGGTTGTGCAACATACACTTCCTCTTCAATCTTGCCATTGAGAAAGGCACTCTTCACATCCATTTGATATAGAAGGATGTTGTCATGATTTGCGTAGGCTAGCAGTATGCGAATGGCTTCAAGCCTAGCCACAGGAGAAAATGTTTCATTGAAGTCAATCCCTTCAACTTGAGTGTATCCTTGAGCAACGAGACGAGCCTTGTTTCTGACAACTTGACCATGCTCATCTTGCTTGTTGCGATATATCCATTTGGTGCTAATGATATTGTGCTTACGAGGATCAGGACGCTTTACCAATTCCCATACATTGTTCAGCTTGAACGCTTGGAGCTCTTCTTGCATAGCTTGAATCCATTCAGGTTCCATGAAGGCTTTAGCAACTTTCTTGGGTTATGATATTGAGACAAATGCAAAGTGCCCACAGAAATTTGCTAGCTGTGTTGCTCTTGAACGAGTGAGTGGACCAGGTGCATTGATGCTATCGATTATCTTCTCGATATGTACTTCATTTGCAACACGAGGATGAACTGGACGAAGATTTTGCTCTTGCTGATCAATGTCATCATTAGGAGGATTGTCTTCAGACTGAGCATTGTCTTAAGGTTGATTAGGTGCAGAGATGATTGAGGGAGTCCTGGACTAAGGGGTCCTCGGGCGTCCGGCCTGTTATCTGTTGGGCCGGACTGATGGGCTATGAAGACATGAAGGCCGAAGACTACACCAGTGTCCGGATTGGACTCTACTTGGCATGGAAGGCAAGCTAGGCGTCCGATTACGAAGATTCCCTCCTATGTAACCGACTCCATGTAACCCTATATCTCTCCGGTGTCTATATAAACCGGAGGGCATAGTCCGGATAGAGGAAGATTCATGACCATATACTCATAGGCTAGACCTCTAGGGTTTAGCCATTACGATCTCGTGGTAGATCAACTCTTGTAACACTCATATTCATCAAGATCAATCAAGCAGGAAGTAGGGTATTACCTCCATAGAGAGGGCCCGAACCTGGGTAAACATTGTGTCCCCCGTCTCCTGTTACCATCGATCCTAGACGCACAATTCAGGAACCCCTACCCGAGATCCACCGGTTTTGATACCGACATTGGTGCTTTCATTGAGAGTTCCACTGTGCCGTCGACGAAAGGTTCGATGGCTCCTTCAATCGTCAATCATGACGGGGTCCAGGGAGAAACCTTCCTTCTTGGACAGATCTTCGTATTCGGCGGCTTCGTACTACGGGCCAACTCGCTCGGCCATCTGGAGCAGATCGATAGCTACGCCCCTGGCCATCAGGTCAGATTCGGAAGTTTGAACTACGTCGCGGACATCCGTGGAGACTTGATCTTCGACGTATTTGAGACCGCGGCAACCGCACCCCTTCGCCCCGTTGAACATGGCTTAAACCTGTCATCGGGCCGCATCCAGGAGATAGCTCCTGTAACAACTCTGGCCTTAGATCCGAAGCAGATCAAGACGTCCGAAGGTGGGAGACTCAACCCCATCACGGGGGCTACCGAGTCCGCGGCGTTGGAGCCGCGCGTAGATCCCACTTCATATGATACCTGCACCAACGGAACCCCAGACTCGTCTCCGATATTGATTTCCAAACCCTGTGAGCCTGCGGATACTGAACTCGATCGTTTATTGATCTTCAAGTTCAACATCACAGATATCTTCCAGCACTCGCCCATGGGCGATCTGCTAAGCTAACTAAAAAACCTATCCCTGGTAGATGGCCCGTCGCCGAATTATGTTCGGTTCGACCTTACGGCGGATGATGGAGAACTTTTCTTCCCACCCGCCACCCACTCCATAGCCACTATCGAAGACCCAACAAACATGCTTGACCCCTGCCCCAAAGACATCGACGGCATGGACTACGATGAGGGGCAAGGCCAGAGCTTACTACCTGCTAGACGCGGGACGACCACTTCCTGGTATGACGTGTGTATGGTAGACACACCCAACAACGATATCGACGAGGACAAGGAAGATCTAGTTGAGGATAAACCTCCTGGTACACAATCCGAACACCGGCACCCCCGGAGCCGCTCTCAGTCATGTCACTCAAGAGAAAACAATACTAGCACCGGAGGTGATACTACTCTGGACAACGAAGACCCTATTGAGGCAGGATCCGAATAGGAGGACCAGGAAAGTGGGCAAGATAGCCCCGATGAACAGGTCATGTACGGAGACTCAAAGGATAGTAATTATCTTCCCCTCTCCGAGGAGGAGGAGAGCCTCCACAACGAAGAATTCATCATACCATAGGATCCTCTCGAGCAGGCGTGCTATAAATGTCGGCTAATAGCCACAGCAAGGAATCTAAGAATAAAACAGCTGCAGCTTCAAGCAGGCCAAGATCTGCTCGATGATAAATGGACCGAGGTCCTAGCCGCCATATAATACGGCCCTAGTGGCCCGGACAAAAGCCACCCCAAGTACAGGTGGCTCCCTCCACATGATGGCAAGGCGTTGGAGCCCATTCCACCATTAAACAATGCGGTAGGTCGACCACAGTTCGGTCCGGATAAAACAGCAGCCCAAGCAAAACAACATACTAACCAATACGGCCGTAAGAACAAAGCGGTTCGGGAATTAATTGCGACATCCGCCAAAGCTTAGTAGGCGGAGCAGGACAGACAAGGTCGACATACACATCAAGGGGATATGCCCCGACCTGCGATGATGGTCAATCAACCGGACTTAACCAAGCCAACCACGCCCGAAGCCACCAACGGCATCCAACGGAGGTGCTTCACAGTGTGGCCCAACATAGAGGAGCCGCGCATCCGCTCTGCTTCACCGACAAGGTAATGGAGCACGAATTTGCAGACGGGTTTAAACCCATCAACATCGAATCATACGATGGAGCAACAGATCCCGCAGTGTGGATTGAGGACTACCTCCTCCATATCCACCTGGCTCGCGGAGACGACCTTCATGCCATTAAATACCTGCCTCTCAAGCTTAAGGGGCCAGCACGGTACGGGCTAAACAGTTTGCCAAAAATTCTATTGGCAGCTGGGAAGATTTGGAAGACGCCTTTCGTAACAACTTCCAAGGAATATATGTCCGACCACAAGATGCCGACGACTTAAGTCATATTGTCCAACAGCACGGCGAGTCAGCCTGGGAGCTCTGGACCAGGTTCTTAGTCAAAAAGAACCAAATTGTTGACTGTCCGGACGCGGAAGCCCTCGCGGCCTTCAAACATAGCGCCCGGGATGAATGGCTAGCATGCCACCTCGGCCAGGAAGGACCTAAATCCATGACCGCCCTTACCGCTCTAATGACTCACTTTTGTGCGGGAGAAGACAACTGGCTCGCTCGTAAAAGCAATAGCGCCAGCGACCCGGGCACTTCCGAAATCCGAGACGGCAACGGCAAGCCACGAATAACCAAACGCAACAGTAGCAACAACAATGAAAGATTACGCGACACAGTGGTCAACGCCGGATTTCACAATCCGAAGCCCGGTCAACGGAAGAAGCCATTTAAGGCCAGCCAGGATGGACCATCCGCCCTCGAAAGGATACTGGACCGACCTTGTCAGATTCACGGTCACCCTGGCCAGCCAATCACACCAATAGAAACTATTGGGTCCTTAAGCAGGCAGGCAAACTTAACACCGAATACAAGGGGAGGAGGCCACCAAGCGATAAAGACGACGGAGCGGCTCGCCAGCCAAACAACAGGGGCCAGAAACAATTTCCCTCCGACGTTTGACCACTACCGGAGCGGAAATAGCAGTTCGGCTTCCACCACCCACCAACTATGCTGGCAAGATTTACATCACGCGCACATCACTACACGCTCACGATACCATGGGCATCGGCGGCAGCACAATACGGGCACCCCTGCAAGCATTCCCGTAACATTTTTTATCCGTTTTGTTCACTTTTCTTTACTATAAACAGGTGACCAACAGGCCAGCACCTACAACGGACTCTATCGAAGTTCGGATCCGTACACTCACCTAAGGGGCTACTTTCGTTAAGGATTCCCCTCCCAGAGGACGGGCGGCACAGACGTGCGACATGAGGTCCAAAATAGCTTTTTGTAGACCGCACTCTTTATTTTGAGCCTGTACTATGCCCTTTTTCCTCCATTCCCGACCCCGAGCATGTCAAATAGCCGGGTTGTGGTTTTTTCTTTTTTATATATGAATTTATCATTGGCATATTGCTCCACTCCCAGTAAACTTTATTCGAGCTACTCTTAAAATACTCGTGCTACAATGAGTACGGCCGCAACGGCTGTGTTACAAGATGCGCCTCGGCATAAGTTGCCAGGGGCTCGGTATGGGAACAAATGAGTCGCCCATAAAAGTCCGAACAGCACTATAGCATACTTCAGCGTCGCAAGTTTGGCCTTATATGCATCAGCTCCGAATCATTGTCTTTGGTCAATAGTTGGGTTGCCCGGCTCCTGTGCTTGCTACCCTACGTTCCGCTCTAACGGCTACGGTAGTAAAGGGAGAACTACTACGATTGTGCCCTGGCTTCGATCGGATGAGCACCTCAGTAGAGAAAGCCAAAAACTGACTATCATGATGCGGCGAGAGCTGGTCAACCACTTTACGACTTATTTGAATCTTTAGCGATTCTCCGTGTTACACGAAGGGTCTTTTTCAGATCAAAACATGTAAGGCACAATATTAGGATACACCGCATACATACCAGGGGCTATGTCGTAGCCCCACCATAAAACTCCTATTTCTAGGTGAAAGTGTTAACACCCTATAGTCCGATTGCCTGGTTTGCCGCATTATCACCTCCTTTATGGACCAAGATGTTGGATAAAGAGTGATTCAATGCTTTTCCGAACACCCCCATATTTCCTACGAGGGGGCTGAAGCCGACGACTCGAAAACTTTCAAATTACATTAAAACGGCCGCACAGGAGGAATACAAGCTTTCGAGCAAAAAATAGATTAACTATAAAGTTGTCTGTTACAACCCTTGTACACATCACTCGAATATTATGTCTTTCGAGCATTGACCCTCTATCAATCGAGCGGCCTCTAGGATGTCTCCAAAATAATGCTCCGGTTCCGGACGGTCCTTGCCTCTGGGTGGACTCTTCGTCGCAACACTGATGGCCTTCATCTTCCCCCAGAATGTCTTGACTCGGGTGAAGGCCATCCGTCCACCTTCAATGCACGCCGACCGCTTCACAACATCGATATGTGGCACCGCGTCAGCAAACCGCTGCACCAGGCCGAAGTAACTACTCGGAACAGGTTCAGTCGGCCACAAACGGACTACGACATTCTTCATGGCAGCGCCAGATATCCTATGCAGGTCGGCCCACTGGGACATCTGTTCATTCAGCAACAGAGGGCGCTTCGACGCGCCAAATTGCGACCAGAAAAGCTTCTCCATTGCATACCCCTCTTGTGCCTGATAAAACTGCGCCGCATCCGAAGAACTCTTCGGCAAGTCTAAAAAATTGTCCGGAGAACACCATACTTGGTTAAGCTGCGCATAGTTCGGATCGCCGAACTTAGCCTGTAGCAAAAAGGGCTTGCCAGCCACAATCTCCCCAGCTTGCCGGATCTCCTCACGGGCTGCTCTATATTCAGACCGCGATTCTCTCGCCTCTCATAATGCCTTGTCAAGTTCAGCCGTTTTGGCTTCCTTTTCCTTCTCAAGAAGTTTACAGTGGCCAGCCGCATTCTCTAACTTGCGCGCCATGCTGGACATTGCCTCCTTGTCCTGGCGCCGCGTGGCTTGCTCGGCCTTTAATTCAACCGATGCCTTTTCGGCAGCCGCATTACTAAACCGGGCTTGCTCCTTGGCCCGGGCTAGCTCCGCCCAAAGGGCTTCCACGGAGGCATCACCATCTGCATTGATGCACATTTCATATCAAACTCTCTTCAGAGTCAGGCTTACATTACAAGCACATTGGTGTAAGGAATGCTCGAAATATATACCTTGCGAGTCGTCAAGACGCCTGTTGATCAAAGCAATGTCATCCTCCGCAATATCCAGCTTTTGTTGCACTTCGGTTACCTCCGAATTTCGGGCAGTGGCAGGAGGGGAGACAGCCTGCATTCCAAATTAAACCAAGGTTAGTACCTGAAATTATCTTTTCGATCCTCCGATCACTTCCTTTGGAAGGCGATCCAGTCTCAGGGGCTATTGCATACACAACAGGTGCATTCTGTCATTATTCAATTGGAAACATTACATCACAAACCTCAAAACCTCTCAGAAGGCTCGTAAAGGCCTCGTTCAACCCGCTCTTCGCGGATACAACTTTTTTGACCACCGTCCATTAAGGCACGGTGCTCCGCTGAAACGGATGCTCGTCGCAGCATGTCCGTCAGTGTCTCCGGCACTCCTGGGTCTTCGGACGCCGCTGCCGAAGCACGACATTCCTTTGAAGGAATCCGCTTAACCGCCTCCAGCATTTTCTCCGGCTGTAAGCCGGACAGCCCAGGGTCGCCATTCTTGATCCCCGAACCCTGAGCGATAGAGGCACCACCTTCGGGTAACTCCTTCCTCGTTTCCTGCACTACTTACCGGACAAGAGGAGCCCTCTGGGACGACACCTCAGAACCATCCGCCCTATTAGGCGAAGAGGCCATAGAAGGCGTGTCACTCTCCATCATCTCTGGAAGAAGATCTCCCAAGGAGGAGGATGATTGAGAAGCACCAGGTGTTAACCTGCGAGGACATACATATATCGGAAGATAACTTCAGTAATAAGAAAAGAACAAGGTACGGCTAAAATACCCTGCTTCACTTATGGTCTAGTCGGAGGTTCTTCATCATCATTAAGTTCTACATCAACGTCGCTTGTCCGGCCCGAGCCGCCCGACGATGGCGTTTGCCCTTTCTTGGAAGGTTTCCCCTCCTGACCTCCAGAAGCGGCCCTCTTATTGCTATGGAAGGTCCCCTCCACACCTTTTGTGACATTCCAAAAAATTTTACTTGGTTTTTGACAAAACCCTTCTATTTGATTTGAAGGAGGCCATTTAAAATCTTTCCAAAAGCCCCTCCTTCTCAAAAACATTTCTCCTATGACAAGTATTTTATTTTTGTATCTTCCTCAACATTGGTGTTTGGTTTAAAAAAAAACCTTCCTTCTGATTTTAACTCATCTCAATAAATTTTTGGAAAAAAAACTAATTTTTTTAATTAAAAGGAAACCCTATGGGTTTTGGGGCTATTCTTTTGTTTTGCAACCACCCTTTGTTTTTCCATGCCCCCTGTTAATATTTCTCCCAAATCCCCTCCCTCCACTTTGGGCCAAGCCAAATATTCTATTCCAACAAGTTCAACCCATTTTTGAATTTTATTTCATTTATTTTACCCCCAAAAGTAATTCTGTCTTTTATTTTGGGCCTAGGTGATTTACAAAGGAAGTGTCTGATTTCCTTTGAGTTTTGACCTCAAACCAACTCCTCTGGCTAGTCCCTAGCACCACCAACCTAGATCCATCAAGATCCACTCTTCCTAAGTTCAAAATTTTCAAGTTTCACACACTGCAAGTTTGGACCAGATTTGGCAAATTTGGTGAAATTCATATTTTTCCTTCTCCAAAAATTCTACCAAAATTCAGGCAGCCCCCAGGTGCATTGAGAGGCCACCCCACCAAAGATCAGCTCCAGATAAATTCCCCACATGCCAAAATCATTTCATCGAACACCTGACAGGCACTGTTGCTATTCATTTTCAGAGTTCAGTGTTCGGTCGACCGTCAGTGTCGTTTTATTCAGGGTCGCGGCGTCGATCTCACTAGTGCACTCTCTGGAGCCTTGCGCACTGCTCCTTCCTCTTATCCAGAGCGCCGCACGGTCCATTCGATGGATGCCACCGTCGGTGGTGACGTGTCCCGCCGACGCCGGCAACTTCTGCGGTGACAGAGCCAACCGAGGCGGCCAGCAGGGAGCAGCCCAGCTTTCGGCGCCGTCCAGCACCGCCCAAACCACCCGAGGCCTCAGCGTGGCAAATGCGCTTGCTGCGCACAAGATCTTGGCGCTGTCGCTGTGGTTCTGAAAGCAGCAGAGCGCGGTCCCTGCCGCCGACGTGCTCCATGCGCCGTTCCGTTCGGAACTTGGAGTAGCAGCCAAGGCAGGCCAAGTTTAGCGCCTAAACCAAACCAGTAAACCTCCACGGTGATGCCTAGCCCCCTAAGCCGCCTGACCAACCGTTGCACCGCCGTAATCGTCGTCGGTGATTTCCCGTTCACAGCCACCGCCTCGGATCAGCTATAAAAGGAGGTCCCGAGCGCGTTCTCGACCCCGCACCACCACTGCACCTCACCAGAGCCCCGCCAAGCCACCAGGAGGACCCCGAGGAGGTATCCTTCCCCGACTTCGGCCGCCCCGATCCGCCTCGGGCTCCAGCTTCTCAGCGTAGCACTTCACGCCTAGAGCCTATTAGTGAGGAGGAGGTTGAGTCCCCAGCGGCACTGGGCCTCACCCTCGGCAGGCCAAGGGAAGTCCTTACCATCTCCGACTGAGTACGCCTAGCAACCCCGCGTTGCGCCAGCTTGTATGATATGTTTATATGTATATAGGTTGTGAGAAGTAGTTTGTATGCGCATCATGTAGGAACGGGAGAAGTGCACTAGCCTAAATAACATGTCGGGATTCTGACGCACATCCCGAGTGATGTATTGTATAATTACTGCTATGCGTGTAAGATTTGTACTGAACGGTCCTTCTCCATGCGCTATCAAATATTTTCTTGAAAAATCTTGGAGTGGTTAAAATTCTTCGCCTTTGAGTATTTATTTAATTTTTGTGGCTCAATTTCTTTTCCTTATGATTTTTTTTTTCAAAATATATCCCCAGAGTGGAAAATGTCTCGTCCTTGGACTCGTTCCATGCCAAATCCGCCAGAAGAGAATTATGGCACCCAAACCAGCAACAACTTCACACAGGGACAGTCAAGTCAACAGGGCAGTGAGACAGCTTTTTCTCAAGTGTGCCGCCTTTATGAGCAAAGCCAGCAACAGCACCAAGAAATGATGAACCATGTCATCAATATGGGAAAACGCTGTGGACTGTATCAGCAGCAATCCAAATTGTCAGAACTACAAAAGACACGTCCCCCAACTTTCTCGCACACTGACAAACCTCTTGAGGCCGATGACTGGCTTCGAGACATTGGAAGGAAATTAATTATTGCACAATGTTCAGACCGTGAGAAGGTACTATATGCACCTCACTACCTCACGGGAGCAGCTGCATCATGGTGGGAGAATTTCCTACACATGCACCCCAATGAGAATAACATCACCTGGGAGGAATTTAAAGAAGGTTTTCTTGGGGCGAATATTCCCAAAAGCGTTATGAAGATCAAGAAAAGGGAGTTTGACGAGCTCAAGCAAAGAGGCATGATGGTGACCGAGTACAACAGTTTATTTACTCAGTTATCTCGCTACGCCAACGAAGAACACATGACGGAAAGTAAAAAGATGGAAAAGTTTCGACGGTCTTGCACCAAGACTTAAATGCCAGCTGGTTGTACACACCTTCCGGACTTCAAAACACTTGTGGACAAGGCCATTACCTCGAAAATGAGCGCCGTAGTTTGGAAGATTTTCATAGCGCAAGAGGGACCAAACTACTCAAGCTCGCAACAACCGAAGCAAGATGACTTCCGTAAAAGTGGAGCAAACAAGTCCACAACCAATATTCCGCTTTTCGGTCAAAAATTTCATGCAAGGGACAAGGATTTCACATACCGCCCAGTGTTACTTGCTACGCTAGGAGAAGAAGGGCACTATGCCAAGCAGTGCCCAAAGCCAAGAAACTTGGCTCCCACGCCCGAACCACGGTGGGAATACTTCAGCACCCAAGCGTAACAATTTCAACCCCAATAATAATCACAAGAAGGGTCACTTGAACCATGTGACCAAGGAGGAAGCACAGAATGCCCCGGATATCGTACTCGATGCGTTGCTCGTCAACACAATACCGCCACGGTTTTGTTTGATTCTGGAGCTTCTCACTCGTTCATTTCAAAGAAATTTGCTTTGCAAAATGATTTTTCGATGCTTCCCCTGGAAAAATCCATGATCATCAAGTCCCCCGGGATTAAGCAAGTTACCCAGAGTTACTGCCAAGGTGTGGTTATTGAGTTTGAGGGATTGAAGTTTCACGCCAACCTTATTGTATTGGAAAATAAGGGACTGGATGTCATCCTAGGAATGGATTGGTTAACCACCAACAAAGGATTTATTGATTGCTTCAACCGGACAGTAATTCTTACCCACCATCACGGGAAGACAATAAAAGTTTCAGCTCAAGAGAGACAAATATCCCGGCAACCGAGGTTGAACCAGGTGGACGTTTCTGAGTTAAGCAAAGTTCGAGAGTGTGTGAGTTTCGCACGATTTCAAGAACTACCGTGCATGCCACCAGACCGGGATATAGAATTCAGCATTGAGCTAGCACCTGGAACCACCCCCATTTACAAGAAACCATACAGAATGGCACCCTCAGAGTTGGTGGAATTAAAGAAGCAAATAGAAGAATTACTGGACAAAGGATTCATTCGAGCCAGCTCCTCACCTTGGGGCTCTCCAGTTTTATTTGCCAAGAAAAAGGATGGGACACTGAGATTGTGTATAGACTATCGAGCACTCAACATGGTCACAATCAAGAACAAATATCCGATGCCATGGATAAATGATTTATTTGACCAGCTCGCTCAAGCCAAGGTATTCTCAAGATTGACTTAAGGTCGGGATACCATCAATTGAAAGTACGGACAGAAGATATCCCCAAGACAGCCTTCACCTCCAGATACGGGCTGTATGAGTTTACAGTGATGCCGTTTGGTCTGACCAACGCCCCCACATATTTCGTCCACCTCATGAACAAAGTGTTTATGAGATTTATGGACAAGTTTGTTGTGGTGTTTATCGATGATATTCTGGTATACTCCAAGACACCAGAAGAGCATGTTGAACATCTCAGAATTGTACTAGGGGAATTAAGGAAAAATCAATTATACGCCAAGTTCAGCAAATGTGAATTTTGGTTGAGACAAGTTGGTTTCCTAGGCCATGTGTTAACGCAGGAAGGTATTGCCATAGACCCAGAGAAGGTCAAGGCCGTACTTGGTTGGAAATCACCAGCCAGCGTAACGGATGTAAGAAGTTTCTTGGGAATGACAGGGTATTACCGAAGGTTCACTGAAGGGTTCTCCACCATAGCAAAGCCAATGACGCAGTTGCTCAAGAAGGACAAGAAATTTGTTTGGACGGAAGCTTGCGAGAAAAGTTTCCAAGACCTCAAAAGGAAATTAACAACAGCACTAGTATTGGTTGTGCCAGACATACACAAAAGTTTTGAGGTATATTGTGACGCCTCCAGGAAGGGCCTCGGATGCGTATTAATGCAAGAAGGCAAGGTAGTCGCGTATGCCTCCAGGCAACTACGCAAGCCTGAAGAAAATTATCCTACACATGATTTGGAACTGGCAGCAGTCATTCATGCGCTCAAGGAGTGGAGGCACTTTTTACTCGGAAACCGTTGTGAAGTATACACGGACAATAAAAGCCTCAAGTACATTTTCACACAACCGGAACTCAATTTACGACAACGGCGCTGGTTGGAATTAGTGAAAGATTATGATGTCGGTATTCACTACCATCCAGGAAAGGCGAATGTTGTGGCAGATGCTCTTAGCCAAACCCGATTCGGACAACGATCATCTACCGACTTGAGACCAGAATTTCAGCAAGAGTTCGCCAAACTCAACATGATGATGGTCGCCAAGGCGACGTGTCAAACTTGGATATACAGCCTACCTTAATGGAGCAAATTAAGGAGGCTCAAAGATGGACACCTCAAAGATCGAAGGCATAAAAGGAAAGTGAGTTTGGGCAAGGCCTCTGAATTTATCATAGACAATGAGGGAATGCTATGGTACGGAGACAGACTTTGCGTACCAAATATAGAAGACCTCAAATAGCAAATCCTAGCCGAAGGCCACACTGCTCCGTATTCGATCCACCCGGGAGGAACCAAAATGTACAAAGACATCCAGGAAAAGTTTTGGTGGCACGGTATGAAGAGGGATATAGCCACCTTCATTGCATGTTGTGATTCGTGTCAACGCATTAAGGCCGAGAATCAAAAACCGGCAGGGTTATTGCATCCAAACAGGATACCTGAGTGGAAATGGGATGAGATCGGGATGGACTTTATTGTTGGACTACCTCGGTCACAACACGGAAATGATGCCATATGGGTCATCACTGACAGATTAACCAAGGTGGCACATTTCATTCCCGTGAAAACAACCTACACCACTCAGAAGCTTGCTAAGCTTTATCTCTCTCGCATAGTTTGCCTGCATGGAGTCCCAAAGACCATAATATCTGACCGAGGCACTCAATTCATCTCTAGATTTTGGGGTCAATTGCAACAAGCTCTGGTACTCAAGCGGCATTCAAGACAAAGATACCACCCCTGCATCGATGGACAAACTGAACTCGTAAACCAAATACTAGAGGACATGCTGAGAGTGTGTGTCCTCACCTATGGGACCAGTTGGGAAGAAAGCTTGCCATATGCCGAGTTTGCATACAACAACAATTACCAAGCCAACCTGCAAATGGCACCCTTCGAAGCCTTGTATGGACGGAGATGTCGTACTCCATTGAATTGGTCAGAGACCGGAGACAGCCGTATCTTTGGCCCTGATATGCTCAGGGAAGCCGAGGAGAAATTTAGGCTAATCAGGGACAGACTCAAGACAGCTCAAAGCCGACAGAAGAGTTATTACGATCGGAAACATCGGGGAGTCAGTTTTGAACCCGGCGAGTATGTATACCTCCGAATATCTCCTATGAGGGGCCTACAACGATTCAAAGTTAAGGGAAAGTTAGCACCAAGATTTATCGGACCCTTCTGTGTAGTAGCACGAAGAGGCACAATAGCCTACCAGCTAGACCTACCCGAAGAGTTGTCCGACGTCCACGACGTGTTCCACGTCTCGTAGTTGAGGAAATGTGTGAGCAATCCAGAAAAGCAGGTATCCCATGAGAACATTGATGTACAGCCAGACCTCACCTACAGGGAACGCCCAATAAAAATATTGGAGGAGTCTGAAAGGAGAACTCGTCAGAAGGTAATCAAGTTTTTCAAAGTACAGTGGAGCAATCACACCGAAGACGAGGCAACATGGGAAAGAGAGGATTTTCTTCGAGCAGAACACCCACACCTATTTGAGGTCAGCTGAAATCTCGGGGACGAGATTTTTCTTAAGGGGGTAGGTGTTGTGACATTCCAAATTTTTTTACTTGGTTTTTGACAAAACCCTTTTATTTGATTTGAAGGAGGCCATTTAAAATCTTTCCAAGAGCCCCTCCTTCTCAAAAAAAATTCTCCTATGACAAATATTTAATTTTTGTATCTTCCTCAACCTTGGTGTTTGGTTTTAAAAAAAACCTTCCTTCTGATTTTAACTCATCTCAATAAATTTTTGGAAAAAAAACTAATTTTTTTTATTAAATGGAAACCCTATGGGTTTTGGGGCTATTCTTTTGTTTTGCAACCACCCTTTGTTTTTCCATGCCCCCTGTTAATATTTCTCCCAAATCCCCTCCCTCCACTTTGGGCCAAGCAAAATATTCTATTCCAACAAGTTCAACCCATTTTTAAATTTTATTTCATTTATTTTATCCCCAAAAGTAATTCTGTCTTTTATTTTGGGCCTAGGTGATTTACAAAGGAAGTATCTGATTTCCTTTGAGTTTTGACCTCAAACCAACTCCTCTGGCTAGTCCCTAGCACCCCCAACCTAGATCCATCAAGATCCACTCTTCCTTAGTTCAAAATTTTCAAGTTTCACACACTGCAAGTTTGGACCAGATTTGGCAAATTTGGTGAAATTCATATTTTTCCTACTCCAAAAATTCTACCAAAATTCAGGCAGCCCCCAGGTGCATTGAGAGGCCACCCCACCAAAGATCAGCTCCAGATAAATTCCCCACATGCCAAAATCATTTCATCGAGCACCTGACAGGCACTGTTGCTGTTCATTTTCAGAGTTCAGTGTTCAGTCGACCGTCAGTGTCGTTTTCTTCAGGGTCGCGGCGTCGATCTCACTAGTGCACTCTCTGGAGCCTTGCGCACTGCTCCTTCCTCTTATCCAGAGCGCCGCACGGTCCTTTGGACGGATGCCACCGTCGGTGGTGACGTGTCCCGCCGATGCCGGCAACTTCTGCGGTGGCAGAGCCAACCGAGGCGGCCAGCAGGGAGTAGCCCAGCTTTTGGCGCCGTCCAGAACCGCCCAAACCACCCGAGGCATCCGTGTGGTCGCTCTGCGCTTTACTGCTTGGGCGCTGGTGCTGTCGCTGCGGGCTCGAAAGCAGCAGACAGCGCGCTCCCGGCAGCCGACGTGCTCCGTGCGCCGTTCCGTTCGGAACTTGGAGTAGCAGCCAAGGCATGCCAAGTTTAGCGCCTAAACCAAACCAGTAAACCTCCACGGTGATGCCTAGCCCCCCAAGCCGCCTGACCAACCGTTGCACCGCCGTAATCGTCGCCGGAGATTTCCCGTTCACGGCCACCGCCTCGGATCAGCTATAAAAGGAGGTCCCGAGCGCGTTCTCGACCCCGCACCACCACTCCACCTCACCAGAGCCCCGCCAAGCCACCAGGAGGACCCCGAGGAGGTCTCCTTCCCCGACTCCGGCCGCCCCGATCCGCCTCGGGCTCCGGCTTGATCCACTCAGGTGAAGCCAACTCCGAGTCCCAAACCTCGTCAGCAGCCCTCTGGTGCACCCAATGTGCTAACCCGAGCCTCGATTCAACCAGTGTAGCCCTCCCCGACGAGATCCACAACCGCACGAACCACCGCCCGCCGGAGTTGAGGCCGCCGTCGACGTGGTGCTCGCCATCGACCAACTCCACCACCCACATGTGCGGAAGGACCCAAGGAACCCGTAGGTACCACCCACTCCTCCTGGCTCGCCGTGGATCGCTGCCGGCGACCACCGCAGCTTTCGGGCGCTGGGGACTCTGTTTCAGAGTTTAAACCCGACAAGTGGGACCCCCCCCCCCCGTTAGCTTTTTATTCTTTTCGAAACGTTTTCTGAAAAAGCCTTTGGGCAGGATACGTTTCCCTTTGGAGTTGACTGGTTTTTAATCGAACCGTTTTCTGTTTTTATCATATTTATTTGACAAATATTTGGAACACTTTTGTGCACACACGGTATTTATGTTAGTACGTATCTTTTCTTGTACCGTAGATACCGAAAGAGGTGACGGGACCTCGAACTTCACCGAGCTAGACTCCGACTACTCCGAACCAGGCAAGCATGTTTGAACCTTTGATATGATGAGTGTTTTGCATGTTTGCATTGAGTGGTCAGTTCATGGCATGATTATATGCATATCGGCAAGGGTTATATTACATGCAAAGCCATTGCAAGTGAGCTTCGAAACTCGATGTGTGATTCGATGTGAGATTACATGATCATGTGGTGACATGATGGGTGGTAAGATGGTATTGTTGTATCATGCCAGTCTTATGCCAAACAACTTAACTCCAGTGTCAACGTGAATCAAGTCACGTGATCATCGGTTCTTTTCCTTGTACTACCACACGTTTTTCTTTATGGAATATGGTTTAGTTAGTTGCAAACCTCTTTCCTGGTACACACCAAACAGAGGGGCCGGGATGAGGGTTCCATGGCCCTGGATTAAAGCCAGTCATCCGGTCAGGGGGCATGGGTGTTTCCGGTTGGGACCGAGAGGGGGGCACCCCTTAGAGCGCGCGAGATAAATTTGATCCCATGCTATTCGAGGTTGTGACCTCCCCGTCTTAGAGTTTTTCTTGAACGTTGCCTAGGGTGATTCCTGGTAGCGGAATGTGGAATTGGGTGTGTACTGGTTATATGTGTTTCTTCTAAAATACCGTAAACGGAACTAGTCCCTTGCGACTACTGAAATCCGTTGGTTGTGGTTTAATAGTACAAACTCTGCAGAGTCAAACTCATCTAAGTAACCGTATCTATGCTCAAGGTCGGTGTTCAACTTGTCCTTGTCAATCTCGGTGTCAGTATCCTTGATGACCTCCGGTGAACAACCATGTGTGGAAAACTTGGCTATACGATTACTCATGTGGATGGACTAACCCGTTTATTATTATTATGTGCTGAGTCTTTTCCTTGGAATGGTCTATACTGCTTGAATACAACGATGAAATATAAGCCCTTTATGTGATGTCGCTCAGACGTCTGACTGTGGCACTTATGTTGTTTACTTTCGATATAAGCCCTTTATGTGATGTCGCTCAGACGTCCGACTGTGGCATTTATGTTGTTTACTTTCGATATAAGCCCTTTATGTGATGTCGCTCGACGTCCGATCGTGGCATTTATGTTGTTTAATTCGATATAAGCCCTTTATGTGATGTCGCCGACGTCCGATCGTGGTGATTATGTTGTTTACTCTCGATATAAGCCCTTTAAGTGTTGTCGCTCAGACGTCCGACTGTGGCATTTATGTTGTTTATTTTCAATATAAGCCCTTTATGTGATGTCGCTTTGATGTCCGACTGTGGCACGCATTATCATTTACTTTTCAATATAAGCCATTTATGTGGTGTCGCTTAGACGCCCGACTGCGGCATGTTAATTTATTTGTTCACCATTCGAGGCGTCGTTTCAGACACTCGATGGGTTTTCAGTTATTTCTATTGGGATTTCGGGAGGACTACCGCCTGACTTCCTTTTATTATTCATGTCGCAATTTTATCACTTGGGTGTACATTGCAAATTGCTCATGTTGCATCATGCTTACATTTGTTATATCTTATGTCCGAACTGTCTTGCGAGTACATTCAAAGTACTCACCTGGCTTGTTGATTTGGCCAGATGTTGACGAAGGCGATCTTATGGATGAAGAGTTCGATAGCTAGTCCGACGCCTAGAGGAGTCCCAGTCAGTCCCGCGCGATCCTGGAATTTATCACTTGTACCATATCCGCTTCGCTACCGAATAAATCATCGAGCTCACTTGACGCCGATGAGCTGCAAGAGTAGGAGTCAATGTCACCCACTTCACCGTGACATATCCAACACCACGCTTAAATGCGAGTCAAGAGTATGCCACCACACCCTCGTGCTATATCCGCCTTTTATGTACATTATTGGCGTGTTTGTAATAAAATTGTTGAGAAACCTCAGCTCAACCCTGTAATATATTTAGTACTTCGGATTTCAGATCAAGAATTTGTCTACCAAGAAGGAGGACTCTCTGTCAGATCGACTAACAAGATCGGTTTCTCAATAAGTATTTTATTGAAAAACCGGTCGTGACAAACTTGGTACCAGAGCCAGGCTGACTGTAGGAAGCCACTAGGTGCGATCGCTAATCGGTTATTAGCATTTTAGTACGATTTTAGCATTTTTGCAAAACGTAGCAAATTTTTTGTTAGTCATCATAAATTTATGATCTGACTATTCGGAATTTTTGTCTACTTTTGTAGATGGCTAGCAGCGACTGTGAGTCACAGGTGTTCGCCAATGTTCCTGAGGGATTTATCAAGCTCCTCACCTACATCGTCAAGATCGCAATTGGGCCATCAGTCGCCAAAGTTGTTCGTGACTCTACCAAAGACAAGATCAGCGATATCTGCTCTATGCACCAGGCATTTGACAGTTCAAGGGAGGACGCTCAGAGTCACGCCAATTCCGATTTGTTGGCAGGTCCATTCCTACGGAGAGGCATGCCATGCAGATGGCTGCCCGTGAGGCGATAGCTCGTCTCCGGGATGTTCTTCCCTCGATGAAGACTCGCCGCTACCGCTATCTTCCATGCCACGTGGCATACACGTGTCACTATGCATTCGCTTGCCCCAGAGGAGAGCGAGACGAGGCTATTGAGATGCTTGTGGAATACCTCCAGGCACTGGAGGCAGCATTCGATAACCTTGTGGACGACCTAGTGGCTACCCGTATGGACTCAGTCCATGGCTGTGCCGCCAACAGGAGGGAGCTCCTACACACCGCACCACCACTGACCTTCGTCTCGTTCTCAGCATCTTATTCACCTGCCATCCTCGCCACCGCTCTTCGCCTTACTACCACTGAGGAGTTCGACCAAGTCATCGCGCCCACTCCAGTCCGTGTTGCACCACCTATTGCGCCCACTCCAGTCCGTGTGGCACCGCCTATTGCGCCTGCCCCAGTCCGTGTTGCATCGCCTCTCGCGCCCGCTCCAGCTTCTCAGCGCAGCACTTCATGCCTGGAGCCTATTAGTGAGGAGGAGGTTGAGTCCCAGTGCACTGGCCTCACCTCGGCAGGCCAAGGGAAGTCCTTGCCATCTCCGATCGAGCACGCTTAGCAACCCTGCTGCGCCAGCTTGTATGATATGTTTATATGTATATAGGTTGTGAGAAGTAGTTTGTATGCGCATCATGTAGGAACTGGGAGAAGTGCACTAGCCTAAATAACATGTCAAGATTGTGTACGCACATCCTGAGTGATGTATTGTATAATTACTGCTTGCGTGTAAGATTTGTACTGAACGGTCCTTCTCCATGCGCTATCAAATATTTTCTTGAAAAATCTTGGAGTGGTTAAAATTTTTCGCCTTTGAGTATTTATTTAATTTTTGTGGCTCAATTTCTTTTCCTTATGATTTTTTTCAAAATATATCCCCAGAGTGGAAAATGTCTCGTCCTTGGACTCGCTCCATGCCAAACCATGAGAAGAGAATTATGGCACCCAAACCAGCAACAACTTCACACAGGGACAGTCAAGTCAACAGGGCAGTGAGACAGCTTTTTCTCAAGTGTGTCGCCTTTATGAGCAAAGCCAGCAACAACACCAAG
This sequence comes from Aegilops longissima, assembly GCA_021605205.1. Taxonomy (NCBI): domain Eukaryota; kingdom Viridiplantae; phylum Streptophyta; class Magnoliopsida; order Poales; family Poaceae; genus Aegilops; species Aegilops longissima. The sequence goes on from CM038679.1 coordinate 410,494,451, forward strand.
AAATGATGAACCAGGTCATCAATATAGGAAATCACCGTGGACCGTATTAGCAGCAATCCAAATTGTCAGAACTACAAAAGACACGTCCCCCAACTTTCTCGCACACTGAAAAACCTCTTGAGACCGATGACTGGCTTCGAGACATTGAAAGGAAATTAATTATTGCACAATGTTCAGACCGTGAGAAGGTACTATATGCACCTCACTACCTCACAGGAGCAGCTGCATCATGGTGGGAGAATTTCCTACACATGCACCCCAATGAGAATAACCTCACCTGAGAGGAATTTAAAGAAGGTTTTCGTGGGCGCATATTCCCAAAAGCGTTATGAAAATCAAGAAGAGGGAGTTTGACGAGCTCAAGCAAAGAGGCATGACGGTGACCGAGTACAACAGTTTATTTACTTAGTTATCTCGCTACGCCAACGAAGAACACATGACAGAAAGTAAAAAGATGGAAAAGTTTCTGGACGGTCTTGCACCAGCACTTAAATGCCAGCTGGTTGTACACACCTTTCCAGACTTCAAAACACTTGTGGACAAGGCCATTACCCTGGAAAATGAGCACCGCAGTTTGGAAGATTTTCGCAAGCGCAAGAGGGACCAAACTACTCAAGCTCGCAACAACCAAGCAAGATGACTTCGTAAAAGTGGAGCAAACAAGTCCACAACCAATATTCCGTGCTCAGTCAAAAAATTTCATGCAAGGGACAAGGATTTCACATACCGCCCAGGTGTTACTTGCTACTCTTGTGGAGAAGAAGGGCACTATGCCAAGCAGTGCCCAAAGCCAAGAAACTCGGCTCTCACGCCGAACCACGGTGGGAATACTTCAGCACCCAAGCGTAACAATTTCAACCCCAATAATAATCGCAAGAAGGGTCACTTGAACCATGTGACCAAGGAGGAAGCACAGAATGCCCCGGATATCGTGACTCAGACGTTCCTCGTCAACACAATACCGCCACGGTTTTGTTTGATTTCGAGCTTCTCACTCGCTCATTTCAAAGAAATTTGCTTTGCAAAATGATTTTTCGATGCTTCCCCTGGAAAAATCCATGATCATCAAGTCCCCCGGGATTAAGCAAGTTACTCAGAGTTACTGCCAAGGTGTGGTTATTGAGTTTGAGGGATTGAAGTTTCACGCCAACCTTATTGTATTGGAAAATAAGGGGCTGGATGTCATCCTAGGAATGGATTGATTAACCACCAACAAAGGATTTATTGACTGCTTCAACCGGACAGTAATTTTACCCACCATCACGGGAAGACAATAAAAGTTTCAGCTCAAGAGAGACAAATATCCCGCAACCGAGGTTGAACAAGGTGGACGTTTCAATTAAGGAAAGTTCCAGAGTGTGTGAGTTTCCGCACGTATTTCGAAGAACTACTGGGCATGCCACTGACCGGAGATAGGATTCAGCATTGAGCTAGCACTGAACCACCCCAATTTACAAGAAACCATACAGAATGGCACCCTTAGAGTTGGTGGAATTAAAGAAGCAAATAAAAGAATTACTGGACAAAGGATTCATTCGAGCCAGCTCCTCACCTTGGGGCTCTCAGTTTTATTTGCCAAGAAAAAGGATGGGACACTGAGATTGTGTATAGACTATCAAGCACTCAACATGGTTACAATCAAGAACAAATATCCGATAACACGGATAAATGATTTATTTGACCAGCTCGCTCAAGCCGAGGTCTTCTCAAAGATTTACTTAAGGTCGGGATACCATCAATTGAAAGTACGGACAGAAGATATCCCCAAGACAGCCTTCACCTCCGAGACACGGGTTGTATGAGTTTACAAAGTGATGCCGTTTGGTCGACTAACGCCATCACGATATTTCGGCCCACCTCATGAACAAAGTGTTTATGAGATTTATGGACAAGTTTGTTGTGGTGTTTATCGATGATATTCGGTATACCCAAGACACCGTAAGAGCATTTGAACATCTCGTAATTGTACTAGGGAATTAAGGAAAAATCAATTATACGCCAAGTTCAGCAAATGTGAATTTTGGTTGAGACAAATTGGTTTCCTAGGCCATGTGTTAACGCAGGAAGGTATTGCCGTAGACCCAGAGAAGGTCAAGGCCGTACTTGGTTGGAAACCACCAGCCAGGGTAACGGATGTAGGAAGTTTCTTTGGAATGGCAGGGTATTACCGAATGTTCATTGAAGGGTTCTTCACCATAGCAAAGCCAATGACGCAGTTGCTAAAGAAGGACAAGAAATTTGTTTGGACGGAAGCTTGCGAGAAAAGTTTCCAAGACCTCAAAAGGAAATTAACAATAGCACCAGTATTGGTTGTGCCAGACATACACAAAAGTTTTGAGGTATATTGTGACGCCTCCAGGAAGGGCCTCGGATGCGTATTAATGCAAGAAAGCAAGGTAGTCGCAGATGCCTCGTGCAACTACGCAAGCAAGAAGAAAATTATCCCACGCATGATTTGGAACTGGCAAGATCTTTCATGCACTCAAGGAGTGGAGGCACTTTTACTCGAAACCGCTAGAAATATACACGGACCATAAAAGCCTCAAGTACATTTTCACACAACCGGAACTCAATTTACGGCAACGGCGCTGGTTGGAATTAGTGAAAGATTATGATGTCGGTATTTATGTTAGTACGTATCTTTTCTTGTACCGTAGATACCGGAAGAGGTGACGGGACCGCGAACTTCACCGAGCTAGACTCCGACTACTCCGAACTAGGCAAGCATGTTTGAACCTTTGATATGATGAGTGTTTTGCATGTTTGCATTGAGTGGTCAGTTCATGGCATGATTATATGCATATCGGTAAGGGTTATATTACATGCAAAGCCATTGCAAGTGAGCTTCGAAACTCGATGTGTGATTCGATGTGAGTTTACATGACTATGTGGTGACATGATGGGTGGTAAGATGGTATTGTTGTAGCATGCCAGTCTTATGCCAAACAACTTAACTCCAGTGTCAACGTGAATCAAGTCACGTGCTCACCCGTTCTTTTCCTTGTACTACCACATGTTTTTCTATATGAAATATGGTTTAGTAAGTTGCAAACCTCTTTCCTGGTACACACCAAACAGAGGGGCCGGGATGAGGGTTCCATGGCCCTGGATTAAAGCCCGTCATCCGGTCAGGGGGCATGGGTGTTTCCGGTTGGGACCGAGAGGGGGCACCCTTAGAGCGCCTTGAGATAAATTTGATCCCATGCTATTCGAGGTTGTGACCTCCCGCCTTAGAGTTTTTCTTGAACGTTGCCTAGGGTGATTCCTGGCAGCGGAATGTGGAATTGGTGTGTCTTTGGTTAGATGTGTTTCTTCTAAAATACCGTAAACGCAACTAGTCCCTTGCGACTACTGAAATCCGTTGGCTGTGGTTTAATAGTACAAACTCTGCAGAGCCAAACTCATCTAAGTAACCGTATCTATGATCAAGGTCGGTGTTCAACTTGTCCTTGTCAATCTCGGTGTCAGTATCCTTGATGACATCCGGTGAACAACCATGTGTGGAAAACTTGGCTATACGATTACTCATGTGGATGGACTAACCCGTTTATTACTATTATGTGCTGAGTCTTTTCCTTGGAATGGTCTATACTGCTTGAATACAACGATGAAATATAAGCCCTTTATGTGATGTCGCTCAGACGTCCGACTGTGGCACTTATGTTGTTTACTTTTGCCGTTTATGTGATGTCGCTCAGACATCCGACTGTGGCATTTTTGTTGTTTACTTTCGATATAAGCCCTTTATGTGATGTCGCTCAGACGTCCGGCTGTGGCATTTATGTTGTTTACTTCTGATATAAGCCCTTTATGTGATGTCGCTCAGACGTCCGACTGCGGCAGTTATGTTGTTTACTCTCGATATAAGCCCTTTAAGTGATGTCGCTCAGACGTCCGACTGTGGCATTTATGTTGTTTATTTTCAATATAAGCCCTTTATGTGATGTCGCTTTGACGTCCGACTGTGGCATGCATTATCATTTACTTTTCAATATAAGCCCTTTATGTGGTGTCGCTTAGACGCCTGACTGCGGCATGTTAATTTATTTGTTCACCATTCGAGGCATAATTTCAGACACTCGATGGGTTTTCAGTTATTTCTGTTGGGATTTCGGGAGGACTATCGCCCGACTTCCTTTTATTATTCATGTCGTGCAAGTTTATCACTTGGGTGTGCATTGCAAATTGCTCATGTTGCATCATGCTTACATTTGTTATATCTTATGTCCGAACTGTCTTGCGAGTACATTCAAAGTACTCACCTGTCTTGTTGATTTTGACAGATGTTGACAAAGGCGATCTTATGGATGAAGAGTTCGATGGCGAGTCCGACGCCTAGAGGAGTCCCCATCCCTCCAGCGATCCTGGAATTTATCACTGCACCATATCCGCTCGCTACCGAATAAATCATCGAGCTCACTTGACGCCGATGAGCTGCAAGAGTAGGAGTCAATGTCACCCACTTCATCGTGACATATCCACCACCACGCTTAAATGTGAGTCAAGAGTATGCCACCACACCTGTGCTATATCCGCCTTTTATGTACATTATTGGCGTGTTTGTAATAAATTTTTGAGCAACCTCAGCTCAACCATGTAATATATTTAGTACTTCGGATTTTCAGATCAAGAATTTGTCTACCAAGAAGGAGGACTCTCTGCATCGAATAACAAGATCGGTTTCTCAATAAGTATTTTATTGAAAAACCGGTCATGACACCATTGCCCCTCGGCAAAAGGGCTTCGGTTTCCCCGAACACACCGTCTAAGTCGTCCTTAGTGCGGGCATCTCCTTTGGGCTCCCCGCTCTCACCCCCCTCCGCAGACACCTGGTGTGGCGTCGGAGTTAACATTCGCGTCAGCAGGGCAGATGCGGGGTCTTCGGGAAGGGGCACCGGACACCAGATTAACACCGCTTTCTTTATCCAGTCCTGTATAAGGACGAGTTGTTTAGTGTCTTGTCAAGAGATGCTTGGATGAAAGGTGTACGACGATTGAATACTTACCGGAGTGTCCGGATGATTGTAGTCGAGGCCGACATCTTCGGTGGTGTCCGGCCACTGCTCTCGCTCCCCGAAACATAACTTCCACATTCCTTCGTGCATAGTGCCGAAGAAGTGCTGAAGAGTCCGCCATCCTTCTGGATTGAACTCCCACATACGGAGAGGCCGTCGTTGACACGGCGGGATCCAGCGGACCAGCATTACTTGAGCGACGTTCACAAGATCGATGCCCTTCTCAGTAAGGCTTCGGATGTGGCCTTGCAGAGTCTGCACCTCATTAACGGGTCCCCAGTCCAATCCCTTGTTGATCCATGAAGCAAGCTGAGTTGGAGGTCCGGGTCGAAACGTAGCCGTAGCCACCCACTTGGAGCCCCGCGGCTCGTTGACATAAAACCACCCCTGCTGCCATAATTTGGAAGACTCGGCGAAGGATCCTTCAAACCAAACCGCGCTGGCAAGCTTGCTTATTACAACGCTGCCGCACTCCACCTGCTCCTCCTCCGTCAGAGGCCAGATCGTGAAAATCTAGCCCATAGTAGAACATGAGCCCCCGGACGAAGGGGTTAAGAACGAACCCTAAACCATGGAGGAAGTGGGACACAAATACAACCCTCTCGCCGGATTTGGGGGTGGGAATAATTTTCCCCTCAGCAGGAAGCCGATGATGGATTTAAGGGTCAGTACCTCGCCACTGTGAGCTTCGCAATATCCTCCTCTCAGGATTTAAAGAGGCCACCCACCGGCATGAACGGCTGGACCCGGACATGATTGGGGCTGGTGGTGATAGAAACTCGAGGGCTAGAACTCGAGGTGGCTGGGGTTGAGGAAGAAGCAAGCGTAGAAGAGAAATACAAGTCTGGGTCCCTATATAAAGGCCCAGAATATCGAGTACCCCCTCATGGGTCTTGAAACTTACCTATCCTCAAAGAGTGTACACAGGGGACGGTTGGGTTACCCACACCTACATTATTAAAAATCCCGTGAATAAGGGGACACGATCTCTGCTTTGACAAGACGTGCCAATAAAACTGCTTCCCGAGACGTAGGGCGACGGGCTAGCCAACGGTTGGAAATAATAACCGGGCAGGCGTGATACAATGTCATAAACAGTTGTCAACAGATTGGACTCATGGAGTATTGTATTTTCTGCAATTATGTACACAGGTCCGGATACAATCGACACATCTGGAGACTACCTTGTGGTTCGGAAGAAGGGAACCCGCCTTGCAATGCCAAAGACAATCTGCACGCCGGACTCCTCGTCATTGAAGCCAGGTTCATGGGCTCCGAGGAGTCTGGACTAAGGGGTCCTCAAGGTCCTACCATATATCATTGGGCGGACTGATGGGCTATGAAGGCATCAAGGCCGAAGACTACACCTGTGTACGAATTGGACTCTACTTGGCATGGAAGGCAAGCTAGGCGACCGATTACGAAGATTCCCTCCTATGTAACCGACTCCATGTAACCCTAGATCTCTCTGGTATCTATATAAACCGGAGGGCATAGTCCGGATAGAGGAAGATTCATGACCATTCACTCATAGCCTGGACCTCTAGGGTTTAGCCATTATGATCTCGTGGTAGATCAACTCTTGTAACACTCATATTCATCAAGATCAATCAAGCAGGAAAGTAGGGTATTACCTCCATAGAGAGGGCCCGAACCTGGGTAAACATTGTGCCCCCGTCTCCTGTTACCATCAATCCTAGACGCACAGTTCGGGACCCCCTACCCGAGATCCGCCGGTTTTGACACCAACAATGATAAGTTCCTCTTCAGCCTGAGCCTCAGAAGGTATGATCTCTCCAGTTCCCATGAGCTTGATGGATTCACTAGGTGGAACTTCATCTAGCACATTTGGCAGGTTCTAGCCGTTAGTCTCATCGAACCGCACATCCACAGTTTCAACCACTTTATAGTGAAAGATGTTGAAGACCCTGTAGGAGTGTGAATCCTTTCCGTAACCAAGCATAAAACCTTCATGTGCTTTCGGTGCAAATTTTGAAGTGTGATGTGGATCCTTGATCCAGCACCTAGCACCAAATAGTCTGAAGTTACTGACATTTGGCTTCTTACAGTAAGGAGTTCATAGGATGTCTTCTTCAGAAGTTTGTGAAGATAAACACGGTTGATGACATGGCATGCAGTATCAATTCCTTCGGGCCAGAACTTTCTTGGAGTCTTGTATTCATCAAGCATCGTTCGAGCCATCTCAATGAGTGTTCTGTTCTTGCGCTCCACGATGCCATTCTGTTGAGGTGTGTATGGAGATGAGAACTCATGAGTGATGCCCAATGTATCCAGGTAAAGGTCGAGGGCGGTGTTCTTGAACTCTGTGGCGTTGTCACTTCTGATATGCTTGATCTTGACGCCATAGTTATTCATGGAACGGTTGGCGAAGCGTCTGAAGACAGCCTGCACTTCAGTCTTGTAGAGGATTATATGCACCCATGTATATCTTGAATAATCATCAACTATGACGAAACCATAGAGGCAAGCAGCCGTAGTGAGAGTTGAGTAGTGAGTAGGTCCAAAGAGATCCATGTGAAGCAGCTCGAAGGGTTGAGATGTCGTCATGATTGTCTTTGAGGGATGCTTGGCCCTCGTCATCTTTCCAGCTTCGCAGGCACCACATAGATGATCCTTCTTGAACTTGACGCCCTCGATGCCTATGACGTGCTTCTTCTTTGCGAGAGTGTGCAAGTTCCTCATGCCAGCATGCCCTAGCCTCCGATGCCAGAGCCAGCACTCTGAAGCTTTTGCTAGAAGACATACAGCCAACTGTGGTCCTGCTGAGAAATCTAGCATGTACAAATCATCTTTCCGGTACCCTTCAAAGACTAGAGACTTGTCAGATTCCATTAGAACAAGGCAACGATATTTTCCAAATATCACAATCATGTTCAAATCACAAAGCATTGAGACAGACATTAAGTTGAAACCAAGGGTTACATCGTGTGTCTACCCCCTCTATATATGAGAGGCCTAGGATACAAGTATCCTACTAGGACACAACTCCATATCCTATCTAAACACAATACAACTACAAGTCCAACTGTAACCTACCTTGTACACTATATTCGACACAACTCTAACACTAATGCTTATGCATGTTAATGACTTAGATGTGCAACACACGAAGTAAAGTATATATTCAATCAATGAAGACATACACTCTAAGTGTGAATACATTAACGCGGAATTTGACTTCGGAGCGCCACGATAATTGTGCGTCGTGTCTGGGTCTAATACTTCCTATACGGTGGGTAACGCCACCAGCAAATTCTTGTTTGAAGTATTTCAATTTGGCGTCACAATTGCAAAGTCTTCGCATTTGATTTGTCTTCAACATTGATTTGACTTCATGTTTATCTTCACAATGTTGATTTGGACTTATGCTGATATATACATATATTCGTGTTTTGTCCTCTACGGCATTTACTTATAGCTATGTCTTCATGTTTGAATCTTTCTTGATCTAAGTGAATGTGATCGGACCCTAACCCCTTCTATGCTTCTTCCTCAAACTCTATATTTCCAAATCATATGCATTCTATTGAAACCTGTCAATTGTCTTCTCTGAATCCTTGTCAGCAGAAGACAAAGAGACAAAAGTTGAATCTGTTTTAGTGCTATATCCTTTTTGTCTGAAAACCGGAGAAGTCGGAACGACCACCCGACAATCCAGGCATGCGTGGGAACATGGAACAACTTTCAATGAGTTGCATGCATGCCACGTGTCCTTCAGATGTGAACCGCCAGGGGCACCTGCGTAATTACACTGTGTTGTCCCTCTCCTTATAAATACACAACTCACCGCGGTCATTATCTCTTCTCCACCTCGCCACCTCAAACAAACCCTAGCGCCTCCGCTAGCTCGCGTCGACGCCAGAGACGAAGCGCTTAGCTGTCGCGACTTCTTCGACATCGTCCTCATGCCGGCCGCGGACCTCGTCCTCTCTACCACCACCGTAGGTGTCTTCCACCGCCAAGTTAGGGCGCGGGACATTGAACTGCTTGGCCTCCCTCTCAACCTCGTCTAGCAGTTCATCGTGCGGTAATTAAAACTTACTTTTTACTGCCTTTTGATCCATCCACTTCAACCAAAAGTGGTTTCTTAACTTCCAAATTTGGATCTGTCTTCTTCTGCATCTCATATCTTGCTTAGAATATTCACTTATGCTTCACAACTAGTTAGATTCCTCACTTGTACTTATTCATGGATTCGTACAAATCTGGAACCAACTCTCATCATATAAGTGAATGTCTTCGCGCTATGAGGTCAATGTCTTCAAACTGATTTATCTTAAAAATCTTCTGAGAATGCATATGACCTCTTCCCCTTCCCTCGCACCTCTAATGCTGTCATAGGTACATGTCCATGGGAGAATCCCTTGGTTCTCATAGTCTGCATTCATTTGCAGAGTTCTTACAACGTCATATTCACTCACTAGAAACCAGTTCCGCTCAGACCAGCAAAAGGAAGCCATTCACTGTATTGAAGCCTTTCAGTCTGAATATTATGGCAACTGAAAAATCTGCAAGGAAAGGCGGCAGGCAGTGCCGTGGAGATACAGCCAAGGACTTGCCACCAGATCTATTTGAAATGTACAAGACAGATCCCGACGAGAATTACAATCAGCGCAAGACTCGAATCCAATGGATTCGAAGATATTAGGCAGAGGAGTGGTTCAAATACAGATTTGTGACTCCTGAATATGCAGAGAAGAACACAATCAAGCGCCCATGGGGAGATACTCTATACAAAAATCTTCAGCCCAAGACCAAGTCTGAAGCCATTGCTCAGGGCTTCTACCCATGCATGGTCCGACGACCGAAGCCAGAGAATGCCGACCCATCATCTATGTTATGGTGTCGTGAAGACAATCTCTTCAAGCACAACTATCAGTTTGCGAGAGATTCTGCTCTGAAGAACAAGAAAAATCTTGGATGCAACTTCAACCCAGGTCCTTCTGCTCCTAGGGCTGATGGGACACGTGATGCCAATCCCAATGACATCGGCCCCTCCGACAACTTTGATGGTCTTCTCTCTTACATCGCTGCTCAGAGGGCCACGGTGGATCAATCTACTGATGATGATGACTCTGAAGAAGCACCAGCACCACCAAAGCCTCAGAAGAAGAAGAAGACAAAGGCTTCAAAGCCCTCTGCCGCACCAAGAGCTTCCGTGGTGAAGCCATTGGCCACTGCACCTCCTGAACCCAGTGTCCAATCTGAAGACTTATCTCGTGTCTCCAAGAAGACTGAGAGGTCCAAGAAGAAGAAGCCCATGAAGAGTTCTGGGCATGAACTTACTCCAGCTGCTGTTCTGAGGAACGAAGATGACACCATTGATCTGTCCAGTGACGAAGATCTTGGTGATGAAGCCCTTGAGATGCTTATCAAAAGCAAGCAAGAGGCGGAGATCTTCAACGATCTGCCCCTCTTTGATGTGGACATTCTGAACAACTTCATCAACGAGTGGTTTGATGACCAGACTATCAGTATTGACGATCTTCAGCTTCCTGTGGACATCAGTGTCACATTCCATGGAGCCATTGCAAATGAGCTGGCCTTGGCTCAGAAGATAGTCGAGCTCAAGAACAAGATTGATTATGAGAAGGCTCACTTCAAGAAGAACATGGCCAAGCTCAGCGTGGCTGATGTTCAAATCTTCAAGAAGATGTTGCATGAGCTGAAGGAACATTTTCACAAGAAGCGTGAAGAATCAAAAGGTTCAAGAACTTTGCACAGAAATGTGTCTAGGCCCACAATGAAGATGAAAAGCGCAAAGCTCTTGAGCATCCTGGCATCGACCCCAAGATGGCTGCAAAACAGAAGAAGAAGTCTGCTGTTACCCAAGCTGAAGCATCAAGGCGGGAAGAGCCAAGCATTGTCTTCCCAGCCAGCATGCCAGGCTCGAAGCCTAAGGTCACCTCAGCAGCTTCTGAGCTAAAGAAGACAAGGGAAACTGAAGCCGAAGCCAAGAAATGCAAGAACACGAATGCTTTTGATGATGCCCCATCAAAGAAAAAATTGAAGACAACGTCTTCAAAGAAAGAGCATACTGCGGCTTCTCAGCCCCTTATTGTTGAGCCCATTTCTGTCGACCCCATCATAGTTGAAGACATTGGTCGTGAAGACAATGTAGATGATAATGAAGTCCTTCCTCAACTCGAGCACCAACTGGTATCATCGCCTGTTCTTACGAACAACGAACTCATTAGCATTGGTCGTCCTTTGATGCCAATAGCTCAGGATGATTCGTGGGCTGATCGCCCTCAACAAGACACCCCAAGTCATGATGAAACTCCCAGAACTCCACCACCTCAAGCCACCACTCCGGGGCTTGATGACGATAATTACATGGTGCAGACCACTCCATCACCACAGGCATCGCCAGCTTTCTGCAGGCTTCACAAAGGCCCCAGGCCACAGGTCGCCATGTCGAGCATTCCGGAAGGGGATGCGCAACAAAGCTCAGTAGCACGTCATGTGTTTCCTGAAGCCACCCCTTCCATGAATGTCTCCGAGTCTGAAGCAAAAGTTGCTGAAGACATTCCGGCTGCATCAGCCGATGAAAATCAAGAACCAAGACGAGTAGAAGAAAGAGTTGCCACACCCCCTGTCACTGATGAAGTCATTGAATGTGACTATGCCCGACCCTCCTGCTACTGAAACGGAGGTTGAAAACACTGAGGCTGCCACAAACAACACTGCTAACGCCAATGACAGTGTCATGGCTGAAGACATTGTGGAGCCTGAAGCCAATGTTGTGCCTGAAGCTCATGTACAACCTAAAGCCACCATGAATGCTGAAGCCACTGTTCCCCCTCCAAGGCCTCACACCATGGAACAGGCTTACAATCGTGGTCAGCTTGTCATAGTGAGATGGCCCATTTTGGTCCCTCCAACTGCTCCAGGACCACAATACAACTACCACATTGAGCAAAGGCCTCAGGTCTAGAAGCCAAAGCCCAGACTGCCAAGGTTTCCAGGTGCTGCAACATCGCCAGGATCGTTCAATGTGAATAGCTTCAGGGCACACAACACATTCTTTGACAGTGCCAAAAACCCATACTTGAAGCCAAGGATCTCTTCTGGTCACTTCCGGAGCTATCAGCAATGCAGCTATTACTCATGTGTCTTATACAATCAAGAGCGAATCTTTCCTCACATGCGTCTGGATTGTGAAGCCATTGCTGGTCTGCCCTGCTTGGAAGAAGCTCTGGACTGTTTTAGAGATGCCAGCCTTCTGCAATTTGTCATTGACAAAGAGCACTGGAATGAAGAGCTTCTGCTGCAGTTCTATGCCACACTTCATATCCGTGGCTGCAACAGGGATCCGAAGACTTGAATCCTTGAGTGGATGACAGGTGATGTGCATCATGAAGCCAAAGCTCAAGATATAATCGAGCTCACTTCCCTGCCCACTCCAGGTGAACTCTATGAACCTAGTTGTCAGCTACACAGGGATGCGTTGCAGAGTATATTTCAGAAGCCAGAGCCAAATATGAGTCAGATGCTCATCATGATGAAGCCATTGCCACAAGATGCAGAATATCCCAAGGAATTCTTCGTCAAGGACCTTGAGTACCTACCCCATACAATTTATCACATTCTGAGGCGTACTCTATGGCCAGTCAAGGGATATTCTCCTGAAGCCAAACTTGAAGGCACCATGAAGACTTTGGTGTTCTATATTCTCAATGGCATCAGCTTCAATGCCCAGGATTTCTTCATCAGGCAACTTGCTGCATCAGGAATTGATCTATTCGGCTTGAAGTTTTATGCTCCATGGGTGATGCGCCTAGTCAAACTCCATTCGTCTGTTGACTATCAGCCCTCAGCGTGCAACCATCTCATATTTATGCCTGAGGTTGATTTGTTACTTGAAGCTATCTACCCTGAGCCTGACAAAGAACCTCTATATCTTCACAATGTTGATCTTCAAAGCTTCACGCAACCACTTGAAGGGATTCATGTTCCAAATGCTGCTACTCCTGCTTACCCTCTGGCTGGCAATATGCGTGAGCCACATCGTGCCAACACTGAAGCCACCGCCAGTACAATAGCTCAAAGGCCTCGGAAGCATTCTCGCATTCTCAATGACTGAGAGCTTCTCGTTGCCTTACATCAGAAGCAGGACAAGCACCATGAATGGCTCAAGCGTCAGATGCAGAGTATCTTGGTGGATGTCAATCATATCTGAAACATGGCCACCAGGAACTCCTTCATAGCCCATGAAGCCTGTCGACGGTCTTGGGAGAGTCTCACACTGCTATGCCCTGAAGAAGATCTTCGAGAAGATGGCTTCAATGAGGGTTTCAAATTTGACTCCAGATGTCCTCGCAATGCAAGTTGGCGCCGCACTCCATCAATAGAAGATTCTGAGTATTCATCTTCGGCTGCAACTATTGTTGCAAGAGTCGTCGATGAAGAAGACGACGCCACTTCACCGACTATGGCTTCACAGCATCTCAACACTGCACCAGGCCCTTCTGCACCACCAAACTCCAATGTCGACCCTGCACCTTCTTCTACTACTGATGGGAACGAGTAGATGCTCTATATCTTCAAACCTTTTTGGTCCGTACTGACAAAAGGGGGAGAAGCATATGAGTTGATAGTCTTCAAGCGGGTCCATATGGGTGGTTGCTATATATTTTGCCAAGTGGTTACAACTCTCGTTTTTGATACATTTGGTTCTTCGGGTTGTAACACTTAAACTTGACGGTCGTCTGCTACTTTGTCTGCTATTCTGCGATGCGATGATAAATTCCGCATGAAGTCATTCCGCAGACGTCCATTTTTCATTATGCATGTCATTATCTTCGTCATATATTTATATGCATGATGAATTGGCTTCATGAGTTGAAGCGGATCTCCATAAAGTGAAACATGCCATGTGCATTTGCATTCAAAAGCAAACTACTTATATGCACATCTTCAGGGGGAGCCTTTGCTACTTATGAAGACAATGCCTTAATCCTTAAACTTTCACATACTTTTATTCCCGTTGAAAACTTCAACCAGTTTGTCATCAATCACCAAAAAGGGGGAGATTGTAAGTGCATCTAGTGCCACACCTAGTTGGTTTTGGAGTATTGACGACAAACTTGGTTGAGGGACTAATGTGTTTGTGAGAATTGCAGGATAACACAGGTAGTAGTCCCACATTGATTCGGTTTACCTACCAGAGATGACCCCTAAAAATGTGTGAAGACATTGAAGACAATGGTGGTTGTGAAGATATTCACAACAAAGATTATGACGCGAGAAGACATTCATGTGAAGACTATGGAGTGCGAAGACATAGTTGTTTCATAGTTTCCTTTTCTTCTTTTTTGAGTCAGAGGAACCACCGTACTATTAGGTGGGGTCCAAGTGAACAAAGTCAGAGTGACTGATGTGATGCTCAACCAAATCCTATGTCTTCGAGCAAAGACAATGAGAGCAAATCTTATCCAGAGTTGGATGAGTCAGCTTTACTTATAGCCCAAGTCAAGCTACCGCGTGCGTTTGAAATCTGACCGTTGGACACGTGTCAGTTCCTTAGTGACCTGTGGTCATTTCGACAAATCAGGTTGTTGCCTCCTGCTATAAATAGCCCACCCCTACACCATAAATTGGTGGCTGCTCGAGTTAGTGCACGGCTTTTGTCGCTTGAGAGCAACCCACCTCCAAGCATTTGAGAGAGAGATCCTACGAGGACAAAGCCCAAAACACCCGAGCCAAAGAGTGTCGTGCATCATCAAGTCTTTCTCGCCCACGTGACTCGAAGACTTGTTACACTTGAGGATTGTGAATCCTCCACCGTTAGGCGTCGCGCTCGAGCATCCAAGAGTCATTGTGGATTGTCGGTGAACGAAGTGTCTGAAGGTTTGGAAGTCTACCTTAAACACTTACCAGAGTGATTGGGCAAGTACTAAGTGTCCTTAGCTCAAGGTGAATAAGGTGAAGACGCGGTCTTCTGAGTTAAATCTCAGCCTCCCTAACTGACGCATAGCTTGTCACAAAGAATCGAACTGGTCCAACAAATCCTTGTCCTCACCGAGCAACTGGTTCTATCTCTTACCTATCTTTACTTACAGTTTTTCTTCGTGAAGTCATTGCCTTCTTGCTTGATCTGATTGACTTCACTGTGTGACGACTATTGATGTTTGGCTTCATACTATCTTCCATCCTGATCCATACTACCTAGTTGCTAATAGTCTTCGTGCTTTCACTTCATTGCGTACTTGACTATGGCTTGTCTAGTGTAGTCTTCCTTCCGCTGCATATCAATAGGCTCATATCTACAATTTGTCTTCAATGCTCTCGTGTTTTGAATACTTTCATAAAAAATGCCTATTCACCCCCCTCTAGTCGATAACTAGCACTTTCACAAAACCACATGGGTTGCTGCAAAGGGACCTTCAGTGGATCCATCTACCTTGTCTAGCTTCACTTGTGCTAACCCGATTATCATTGATGAATCCTTTGATGCAAATTATAAACTATTCAAAAATCAGAATGGTGAAGTGTTTGCTAGGTATATTGGTACTAACTGCAGGAATGGACCACCTTTGAAGAAGATCTGGGTGCCCAAAAGTTGTCTTGAGAAGATTCCTGTGAATGTCATCATGACACCACCTGGGAAGAAGACAAACCCCAGACCAAAGGCTTCATACAGACAGAGGACCCACCAGGGTCACCCTAATGCCAATGTTTTGCAGGGAAACCATACTCAAGCTTATGAATATGAGTGTGTTTCATCAAACCGCTGTGTTCATAAGACCAAGAACTTTTCTGCTTATTCTTATGAGTATTATTCACCTCCTGCAAGTCTATTTTCTAGGGCTCCAAAGCCAAAGTTCTCAGATGCTGCACTTAGACTCATTGCTTCTAAGCCACCCCTGAAGATGTGGGTGGTTAAGAAGAATTAACTCTCTTTTGCAGTGAATGGTCTCCAGCCGGAAATGAAAAGCTTCTAACTCTTATGCTAGGGACTTAAAACATCTTGTGGGACGCAAGATAAAATGCCAAAATGGTCTTACTATGTATTTCATCCCAGGATTTCTTGATAATCATCCTATCTACCCTAACTAGGATCTGAACTTTGATAGTATGCTTGTTCGTCAAATGTTTATGCTTCACACTTCTCTTTGTGAAGCCTATCCCCCAAACTGCACTATAGGGTACCACTCCGAAGGCTACTGAGTAGATTATGGACCGTGGATGCACTAACCACATGACTGTTGATCAAAGTTTTCTTATGGATTCAACCCTACGTCCGTCTGACAAAAGTCACATCACATTTGCTGATACTGGTAAAAGCAAGGTATTGGGCCTAGGTAGAGTTGCAATCTCAAAGGATCAGCACATGGATAAAGTGATGCTTGTTGAATCCCTTGGTTTCAACTTAATGTCTGTCTCAATGCTTTGTGATCTGAACATGCTTGTGCCTTGTGCTTATGGAATCTGACAAATCTCTAGTCTTCAAAGGGTATCGAAAAGATGACCTGTATATGGTAGATTTCTCCGCAGGACCACAGCTGGTTGTATGTCTTCTAGCAAAAGCTTCAGAGTGCTAGCTCTGGCATCGGAGGCTAGGGCATGCGGGCATGAGGAACTTGTACACTCTCGCAAAGAAGAAGCATTTCATAGGCATCGAGGGCGTCAAGTTCAAGAAGGATCATCTATGCGGTGCCGGCGAAGCCGTAAAGATGACTAGGGCCAAGCATCCCTCAAAGACAATCATGACAACAACACGTCCCTTCGAGCTGCTTCACATGGACTTATTTGGCCCTGCTCACTACTCTACCCTTACTACCACTGCATGCCTCTATGGTTTGGTCATTGTTGATGATTACTCAAGATATACATGGGTGCACATAATTCTCTACAAGACTGAAGTGCAGGATGTCTTCTGACGATTCGCCAATCACGCCATGACCAACTATGGCATCAAGATCAAGTACATCAGAAGTGACAACGACACATAATTCAAGAACACCGGCCTCGACACTTATCTTGATACATTGAGCATCACACATGAGTTCACTGCTCCATACACACCTCAACAAAATGGCATCGTGGAGCGCAAGAACAGAAACCTCATTGAGATGGCACGAACGATGCTTGATGAGTACAAGACTCCAAGGAAATTCTGGCCTGAAGCCATTGATACTGCATGACACATCATCAACCGTGTTTGTCTTCACAAGTTCTTAAAGAAGACATCATATGAGCTCGTGACTCTATAGGAGTGCAGGATGTCATCAAACGTCAGCTATTTTAGAGTATTTGGTGCTAGGTGCTGGATCAAGGATCCGCATCACACTTCAAAATTTGCACCGAAAGCACATGAAGGTTTTATGCTTGGCTACAGAAAGGATTCGCACTCCTATAGAATCTTCAACCTCTTTCACTACAAAGTGGTTGAAACTGTGGATGTGCGTTTCGATGAGACTAACGGCTCGCTAAGAGAGCACCTGCCAAATGTGCTAGATGAAGCTACACCAAGTGAATCTATCAAGCTTATGGGTACTGGAGAAATCATACCTTCAGAGGAACAGGGTGAAGAGGAAATCATCATTTCTACACCTAATCAACATGAAGACACTGCTAGGCCTGAAGCCAATGTTGAAGGTGAAGACAATGATCAGCAAGGGAAAAATCTTCGTCCAGTTCATCCTCGCGTTGCAAATGAAGTCCAGATTGAGAAGATAATTGATAGCATCAATGCACTTGGTCCATTCACTCGTTCAAGAGCAACACAGCTAGAAAATTTCTATGGGCACTTTGCATTTGTCTCTATATCTAAACCCAAGAAAGTTGATGAAGCTTTCATGGAACCTGAATGGAATCAAGCTATGCAAGAAGAGCTTCAACAGTTTGAGCTGAACAATGTATGGGAGTTGGTAAAGCGTCCAGATCCTCGCAAGCACAATATCATTAGCACCAAATGGATCTATCGCAACAAACAAGATGAGCATGGTCAAGTTGTCAGAAATAAGGCTCGTCTCCTTGCTCAAGGTTACACACAAGTTGAAGGGATTGACTTCGATGAAACTTTTGCTCCTGTGGCTAGGCTTAAAGCCATTCGCATACTGCTAGCCTCTGCCAACCACAACAACATTCTTCTGTACCAAATGGATGTAAAGAGTGCCTTTCTCAACGGCAAAATTGAAGAAGAAGTGTATGTTGCACGACCACCTGGCTTTGAGGACCCAAAGCATCCTGATATGGTATACAAGCTCAACAAGGCACTGTATGGCCTCAAACAAGCCCCTCGTGCTTGGTATGACACACTCAAAGACTTCCTTAAGAGCAAAGGCTTCAAACCTGGTTCCCTAGACCCCACTCTCTTCACGAAGACATATGATGGTGAACTGTTTGTATGACAAATCTATGTGGATGACATTATCTTCGGTTGCACTGACAAGAGATATAGTGATGAGTTTGGGCATATGATGCAAGACCAATATCAGATGTCCATGATGGGTGAGCTGAAATTCTTCCTTGGTCTTCAAATCCGTCAGTAGAGAAATGGTATCTTCATATCACAAGAAAAATACCTCAAAGATTGCCTGAAGAAGTTTGGAATGCAAGACTGCAAAGGGTACACGACGCCAATGCCAACCAAAGGTCAATTGGGCCCCGACGACAATGGTAAAGAGTTTGATAAAAAGGTATACCGCTCCATGATTGGTTCTTTATTGTACTTATGTGCATCTAGGCAGGCCTGATATAATGCTTAGCGTTTGCATGTGTGCCTGATTCCAAGCAGCACCAAAGGAATCACATCACTTAGCTGTGAAGCGAATTCTTTGATATTTGGCTTACACCCCAACACTAGGATTATGGTATCCAAAGGGCTCATAGTTTGATCTAGTTGAATTCTCAAATGCTGATTATGCTGGTGACAAGGTTGATCGCAAGTCCACATCAGGCACATGTCACTTTCTTGGACGATCTCTTGTCTGTTGGTCTTCAAAGAAGCAGAACTATGTATCATTCTCCACTGCTGAATCCGAATACATTGCTTTTGGATCTTGTTGTGCTCAGCTTCTATAGATGAAGCATGTACCACTCTACTGCGACAATGAAAGCACCATCAAGATTGCCAACAATCCAGTTCAGCACTCAAAGACAAAGCACATTCAGATCCGTCATCACTTTCTCAGAGATCATGTCATAAAGGAAGACATTGATATTATTCATGTCAACACTGAAGAGCAATTGGCAGATATCTTCAGAAAGCCCTTGGATGAGAAAAGGTTCTGCAAGCTGCGGTGTGAGCTAAATATCTTAGAATCCTCGAATGTCCTGTGATTGGACACACATCCTAACACTTATGCATATTGACGACTTAGATGTGCAACACATGAAGTAACGTATATCTTCAATCAATGAAGACTTACCCTCTAAGTGTGAATACATTAACGTGGAATTTGACTTCGGAGCGCCACGATAATTATGCATCGTGTCTGGGTCTAATACTTCCTATACGGTGGGTAACGCCACCACCAAACTTTCTCGAAGATTTTCATTTGGCGTCATGATTGCATTATCTTCGCATTTGGTTTGTCTTCAACATTGATTTGACTTCAAGGTTTATCTTCGCAATGTTGATTTGGTCTTTTACAACATTCACTTATAGCTGTGTCTTCAAACTTGCCATTTTCTGAACTAAGTGAATGTGATCGGACCTTGACCCCTTCTGTGCTTCTACCTCAAATTCTGTCTATCTAGTCATATGCATTATGTTGAAACATGTCAAATGTCTTTAGTGTGTCCTTGTCAGTTGAAGATATAGAGGCACACATTTAAATCTGCTTTTAATGCTATATCTCTTTTGCCTAAATACCGGAGAAGCCGGAACGACCCCCCGACAAACCAGGCGTGCGTGGGAACATGGAACAACTCTCAATGAGTTGCATGCATGCCACATGTCCATCAGATGTGAACCGCCAAGGGCACCTGCGTAATTGCGTTGCGCAGCCCTTCACCTTATAAATACACATCCAACACGGTCATTATCTTCTCTTCCACCTCGCCATCTCGCTCAAACCCTAGCGCCGCCGCTAGCTCGCGTCGACGCCGGAGACGAAGCGCTTAGCGGCCGCGACCTCTTCGACGTCGTCCTCACGCCGGCCGCGGACCTCATTTTCTCCGCCGCCACCGTAGGTGTCTTCCGCCGCCAAGTTAAGGCGCGGGAGATTGGACTGCTCGGCATCCGTTCTGCCTCGTCTAGCAGTTTGTCTGTGGTAAATAAATCTCACTTTGTACAGCCTTTTTGATTTGTCAAATCCATCCACTTCAACCAAAAGTGGTTTCTACACTTCCAAATCTGGATCTGTCTCTTTCTGAATCTCATATCTTGCAAAGTATATTCACTTATGCTTCATAACTAGTTAGATTCCTCACTTATACGTATTCATGGACTCGTACAAATCTGGAACCAACTCACTTCAAATAAGTGAGTGTTTTCGCACTATGAGGTCAATGTCTTCAAACTGATTTATCTTCAAAATCTTCTGAGAATGCATATGACCTCTTCCCCTTCTCTCGCATCTCTAATGTTGTCACAGGTACATGTCTGTGGGAGAATCCCTTGGTTCTCATAGTCTGCATTCATTTGCAGAATTCTTACAACATCATATTGACTCCCCTGAAGCCAGTTCTAATTTGACAAGTAGACGGAAGCCTTTCACTCTCTTGAAGCCTCTCTGTCTGAATATTATGGCTTCTAATAAATCTGCAAGAAAGGGTGGCAGGCAGCGCCATGGCAATACTGCTCTGGATCTGCCTCCCGATCTATTTGAGCTGTACAAGACAGATCCTGAGGAGAACTACAATTAACGCAAGACCAGAATTCAATGGATCCGAAGATATTGGGCTAAACATGGTTCAAGTATAACTTCGTCACTCCTGAATATGCTGAAAAGAATGCTATCAAGCGCCCGTGGGGCGATATTCTTTACAAGAATCTGCAACCCGAGTCGAAGCCTGAAGCTATTGCCCAAGGCTTCTATCCTTGCATGGTCCGAGGACCTCAGCCAGAAAATGCCGACCCATAGTCTCTTCCATGCTGTCGTGATGACAATCTCTTCAAGCGCAACTTTCGGTTCACAAATGAGTCAGCTGCCAAGAACAAGAAGGAGCTCGGACTCCACTTCAACCCTGGTCCGTCTGCTCCAAGGCCGGATGGCACACATGATGCCAATCCCAATGTCATCAGCCCCTTCAATAGCTTCGATGGGCTCCTCTCCCATATTGCTGCTCAGAGGGCCACGGTGGAACAATCTGCGGATGATGCAGACTCTGAAGATGCACCTGCACCACCAAAGCAGAAGAAAAAGAAGTCAAAAGCTTCAAAGCTCTCTGCTGCACCAAAATCTTCGACTGTGAAGCCATTGAAGACTGCACCTCCTGAACCCAGTGTACAGTCTGAAGACTTGTCTTGTGTCTCCAAGAATACTAAGAAGACCAAGAAGCCCAAGAATATTTCAGGGCATGACCTAACCCCTGCTGCCATTCTGTGCAATGAAGACAACACCATTAATCTGTCCAGTGATGAAGATCTTGGTGATGAAGCTCTAGAGATGTTGACCAAGAGCAAGCAAGAGGCAGAGTTCTTTCAAGATCTGCCTCTCTTTGATGCTGACATTCTGAACAACTTCATTGATGAATGGTTTGAGGACCAAAGCATCAACATTGATGATCTGCAGCTGCAAGTGGACATCAGCGTCACCTTTCACGGAGCCATTGCAAATGAACTTGATCTGGCTCAGAGAATCATCGAGCTCAAGAACAAGATTGATTATGAGAAGGCACACTTCAAGAAGCACATGGCCAAGCTCAGCGTGGCTGATGTGCAAATCTTCAAGAAAATGATGCAAGATCTCAAGGCAGAGTTCAACAAGAAGCGTGAAGAAGCCAAAGGCTCACGCGAGCGCATGAAGTACTACACGCAGAAGTGTGCAAGCACACAATGAAGCTGAGAAGAGAAAGGCTCTTGGGCGTCCTGGCATCGACCCCAAGATGGCTACCAAGCAAAAGAAGAAGCCTGCTGATGCCATACCCGAAGCTCAACATCAGGAACGACCAAGCATAGTCTTCACTGCCAGCATGACTGGCTCGAAGCCAAAGGTCCCCTCAGCAGCTTATGAGTAGAAGAAGACCAGGCCAGCCGAAGCCGAACCTAGGAACAGGAAGCTCAAAGACACTTCTGATGGTGCTCCCTCCAAGAAGAAATTGAAGACAAAGGCTTCAAGGTCTTCAAAGGAAGAGCGTGATGCTGCCCCAGAGCCCCTCAATGTTGAACCTATCTCTGTTGTTCTCCCTACCTCTACCAACCAAGAACACCGCCAGGTGATTAATGAGTCTGCTTCCACAGAGGCTCCAGAAAGTGAAGAGATTCCAGCTGTTGATCCCAACGCAGCTGAAGACGTTGGTCATGAGACAATGTAAATGATGATGAAATAGCCCCAGTCGGTATCGTCGCCTGCTCTCACGAGCAGTGAACTTATTAGCATTGGTCATCCTCTGACGCCAGTTGTCGGTGTAGGAACAACACCTATGGGATCACAAGAATCCCTACTACTGTTGCGGGGCGCGGGGGTCGTGAGAAGAGCGGATCAAATAGTTAGCACACGGTCTCTTTATCCAGGTTCGGGCCGCGAGGATGCGTAAAACCCTACTCCTGCTTTGGTGGTTTGTTTATCTGGTGTTCTTGAACTAGCAATGGGGCGTGAGGAGCTCCAAAAAAGCCGAATCCTCCTCTTGGTCGCCTTGGGCCTCCTTTTATAGGGAAAGGGTACAGTAATGCGAGTCTATCCCTTGCATTACATGACAAGGCGCCTTAAATGCATCTTGCTTAGGTGTCCTTGCTTTATCGGGGACGTGGGAGAGCCCTGTCTCGTCCGTCGCCGCTCCCTCTCGTGTCGACACGCGCCCTGGCCAGCGGTGCCCGTGGTGCCATGTAGGCAGGCAGCTGAGGTGGCGTAGCGGTGGGTCTCCACGAAGATCCGCTTGCCGCCACGCAGGTGCCTGCCCAACTGGTTGGGTCGGCAGCTGCATGCGAACGGCGGTGGAGGTTTGATTGGCGTGGGCCTGATGGTGGCCCTACGGGTGCTCTTGGCGAGGGTCCCGGCAAGGGTCTTGCCGGGGCGCCTGCTGTCATCCCCGGCAAGGCTCTTGCCGGGGGCCTTGTGGTCCTCCTTGGCTGGGATCCCGCCAAGGGTCGTCATCTTCTATAGTGTGTATCTAATCTTGAATGTCTTCACAAAGATCTGCATGCCACCACGGGGATGTCTCCCGAATCCTTGCCCCATGGGGGCAGGGGACTCAAGGGTGATTCGCTCCGTAGGTGTGGGACGAGCTGCCATGGCAAGGGTCTTGCCGGGTTTGCTAAAACCGCCTCCCGGCAAGGATCTTGCCGGGGGAGTCCGCTTCGTCCCCTTTGCTCTTTGTGGTCTTGGTCTTGGCGTCGTTTTGCTTCTTTCGAGCTTCGTCCTTACCTCGGCTCACCTCCCTTGCCTTGCTCAGTGTGGTGGTGCCCGCGGCTTAGACTATCCGTGCACAGTTATAGGGGTACAAAAAGTGTACCCCTCTTTTTGTACACCGACAGGAGCCCCCGGGCCTGGGCCACACGTAAGCGCAATCGCGTCGTTGGGCTAGGCCCAGAAAACGGTGCGCGGGCAGGCGGGGAGGTTTTTACCGTGGTAGGTCTCTTCGGGCCCAGCGCTTCCCATGCCTCCCGCGCGTGGCTCTGCGTGGGGAGGGGTGCGTGACATGGGCGGCATGCGTGGGGCTGAGCTCTGCATGCATGCGTCACGTCGTAGTAAAGGGGGCGGTTCGTGCCTTCCCCATAAACGGAGGGAGGCGTGGAGGCGCGGCCCATTTACTGAATGGGGCCGAGGCGCGGTCTTCAAGGCATCCACTCCTCACGATCATGGGGTGGGGAGAGGTCGCCTCACCCGTCGCCTTGGTCCCGCATGCCTGCCACGTGGTTCTCATGCGCTTGGGGTGGCGAATGGCGAGGCGGAAACCGGCCGTCGCGGGCTGGGGCGATGGGTCGGTCCCAGCCTCCTGCGCTTCTGCGTCTCGACAGCTGGCCAGGGCAGCCGAGCCCCACCCTGTTCCTTTATAAAGAGCGGGGGGAATGGCGCCCATTCTTCCATCTTCTTCTTCCTTCTGCTCCCCCCTCCATTCGCCATGGAGAGAGGGAATTCGCCCTTCAACGGTGGCGGCGAGGGTCGCCGCTGACAACGCCCTCCCTTCTCTCACCTGCGGGGTGAGCCAGCCCGCGAGGGAAGGGGAGGGGCGAGGCTGGGCAGGCCGAGGCGCTCGGGAAGAGGAGGTCGGGCGGCACGCGGTCTCGCCTCCGCCCGTAGTTCCTCCCCCCATGGAGGGCCATGTTGGGGATGATCCTCGCGATTTCTTCGTCAGGCTGCGCCGGCCGCCTCGCCATCGCCTCGTCTCCCGACTCCATTCACGAGCGAGATGGAGCTGGATCCGCCGGAGTCATTGCAGCTGCACATGAGGGGCTGTTGGATCAGCGGTACGCGAGTTCGCGTCGACTTCCCAGCCCCTCACGTGATGTATCTTTGTCGAGGATGGAAGACGTTCGCTCATATCCACCGCTTGACGGCGGGGCTCACCCTTCATTTCAAGCTGATGGAGGGCGGCCTCCTCTCCGTCAAGGTCTTCGGGTGCTTCGGGACTCGGGCAAGGTGCTGCGTGGAGAGCTCTTCTGATAGAGAAGACTCCTCCTCGAGCGGGAGTGGCGAGGAGGACAGCGGCAGCGACGACGAGGGTAGTAGGCGGCAGGATGATGGGTCCGACTAGGTGTCGGGCGCCGCTCTGTGCGACACCGGCGATCCCATCATCCGTGTCACCGGCTTCCTGAACTTCTCGGGGTCGTCTCCTTGGGAGGCTGGCGTTGGGAGGCTGCGGGAGAGGAAGAGGGCGGGCGGCAAGGCCGTCAAATCGGAGTACGCGGGCACCGATGCCTTTGACGCGTGCTGACGTCCTGCCGCCTCATCTTCGGGCTCTGCTTCCGGCGCTGCCATCACCATCTAGCCTTCGGACGGCCACCGAGATGTTCTCTTGGTGCCTCCTGCCACCCGTAGCTTGCCTAGGCGCCCCTTTTGCCCTTTTCGCCTCCTTGACCTGCCTCCTGAGGAGAGGGACAAAAAAGGGGTTACGGGCACCTTATCTTTTTTTAGTTTGTAAGCCTTTGGGCCTTAGCTGAATTTAAAACTGGTAATCCCATCATTCATGTTTTTCATTCCCCATGGGTTGTACACGAGTGGAATGTTTTTAATGAAAAAGGATGCTTGCGGGTCATTTGTTTTATGGTAGAACCCACGACAAGGAGTAAATCCTTGATATCCTCAAGATAAACATTTCCTTGCCGGCAACAGCCCTGCCGCCTTCCCACTTCGCTCGACCTTTCTCACGCTTTTGGCGGAGGCAGGGATGAGGTGGGTTCAGGCCCCTCGTTTCATCCTTTTGCTGCCGTGACTCACGACCAAACCTGGCCGAGTGAACGAGCCCTAGGGCCTAGAGTTTTTAGGGGAGCACGGTAGCTTTGGGGAAAAACGAGGTTTCACATACCTCAGTCCATAAGAGAATGCATGATAAGGGATGAAGAACTTATCTGAAGCTGTAGCCCCCGGCAACTCTGGTTTGCCATGGGTGAATCTTTGTACTTGCAGCCCCCGGCAATACTGGCTTGCCGGGATCTAGATGCCGATCTGTCCCTCTTCTCTTTTTGTCCTCAAGTGATCCGGCAAGGATATCTGTGAGTCCTGCGAACCAAAGAAGACAAAAGAATGGCAAAGAGACGCACACTCGACCTCTAAGCTAGGGGTTAGTCGCTGCTAAGCACTATCAACCCTAACCAAGGACGAGACTCGACCTAGCATGCATGCTATAACTTAGGGGGCCAGCGCTTCATTTATTTATGCTCGTGGTCTGCGCTGGCTTTGTACAAAGGGTTACATGCATCATCGGCAATGCTTGTACAAAAGGTGGCTTGTCGGGGCCCGGCAAGTCGCTACCACGAGTAAAACTTGCGAAGATGCTCAATGTTCCGGGACTTACTCACGGAATGGCATCTTCGGTCTCCAGCGGACTGCGCGCCAGCACGGTGACTCAGACACCCGATAAGGGCCTTCCCACTTCAGCGTCAACTTGTTGAAATTCTTGGCCGATTGAACGGCCAAGGACAAGGTCGCCTTCCTCAAGGCTTCGCACGAACCTTGCGGCTATGGTAGCGGCGCAAGGCTTGTTGGTAGCGTCTTTGCTCTCGCAGCCGCCCAAGACGATCTTCCTCAAGGAGCATTGCGTCATCTTGTCGCAGCTTGCTCTTGCTCAAGCTCATTATAAGCGAGCACTCGAGGTGACCCGTATATGAGTTCGATGGGGAGAACTGCGTCGCCCGTGATACCGTGGCAAAATGTCCGGCGGTGGCTCGATTTGGCGTCGTCCGATCAACCAAAGAACCGCCCGCAACTCATCAATCCAAAGTGCCTTCCACTCTTGTGCAGCCTGTCAAAGGTCTTGGTCCTTAATCCTCGCGAGATTTTAAACATTTGCCCTCTCGGCTTGACCATTGCTTGGCGGGTGAGCAACGGAAGCAAAACAGACTTTGCTGCCGAGGTCTTGGGTATATTGCATGAAGGTGCGGCTTAGAACTGTGTGCCGTTGTCGGTTATAACCTGTTGGGTACGCCAAAACGGCACACTAGTCCCTTGAAGAACTTGACGATCGACCGAGCTGTGACCTTCCTCACTTCCTCCACCTCCGGCCACTTTGTGAACTTGTCGATTGCAACGCACAAGTACTCAAAGCCCCGACAGCCTTGGGGAAAGGGCCCGAGATGTCGAGCCCCTGCATCGAGAAGGGCCAGGAGAGAGGATGGTTTGAAGGGCTTGAGCTGGTGATGAAGCTTCTTTGAATGGAACCGACACGCTTCACACTGGTGACTAGTGTCGCCGCATCTCGGAGGGCGGTGGGCGAGAAGAAGCCTTGCGGAATGCCTTGCGGCAAGGGCCCTTGACCCATGTGGGATCCACATATGCCTCCGTGTCTCTCGCCAACAGCTCCAATCCTTCCTCTCGAGGGATACACTTCAATTTACACTGCTCGCCTCTTTTACATGTGACGCCATCGATTTAACTGGTACATGGTAGAGTGACAGGCTACTTTTTCCGCTTCTTCCTGCTCCTCAGGAAGTTCCCCTGTTTGGAGGAATCAGACGGTATGTTGTGCCCACACTGGAGCCTGGGGCTCGACGGCGAGGACTAAAGGCATCTCCTCAGCTATAGGAGCGGCTGCCTCGACGGCAAGAGCTCGACGCTCCGCCGGAGCCAGTCGTCCCGTGGCGGGCTCAGTATCCCCGGCAACATCCTTGTCGGCGGCTCTGGGGAGCTCGGCGGGGAAGTACTTGCCGGGCCCTGATTTCCTCCTCTTATTCTGCTCTGTTGACGGATCAACGGATGGCTGAGTTAGCTGAAGCACAAAGGTACCGGTTCCACAGTAACTTGAGGGCAGCAGCGTTCGACAGTAATCGGCGATATCGTTCTCCGCCGGGAACGTGTTCAGCTCAGATACCGTCAAACACTCTTCCGACTTTCTCACTTCATCGATGTAGGCCTTCATCAATGGGCTCTGGTACTCTTTGTTGACTTGCTTGACGACAAGCTGCGAGTCCCCCGACGATGAGTTTCTTGATTCCGAGGTCCACCGCGATCCTAAGACCGCAAGCAGCCCTTCAGACTGTCAGATTGTTTGTTGACACCTCCTGTGGAAATGCATCCGATCACGATTTGAGGTTCTCTCCGTGGACGCGACAAGCAAGACGCCTTGGCCGGGCGCCTTTGTAAGGAGAAAGCTCCATCAAAGTACATGATCCAATCACAACTTGCCTCCTTGCCGGGGAGAGCAGTCTCTTGGGCTTCTTTGTCAGGCGTTGCAGTCCATTATGCAATGAACTCCGCTAGGACTCGGCTCTGAATCGTCGAAGTACTTTCAAACTTGAGGCCAAAGCTGAACAGCTCCAGTGCCCATTCCACAATTCTTCCCATCGCATCCGGATTGTGCAATATCCGTTGCAGGGGGAAGCGAGTGACAACAGTGATCTCGTGTGCCTGGAAGTAGTGACGCAGCTTCCTCGAGGCCATAAGAAGGCCGAAGAGCAGTTTCTGCATGCCGGAGTACCTTGATCTAGCCCCTGCAGGAGGGAACTAACAAAGTAGACCGGTGCTGCATCATTTTCTTCTTCGCGCACGCCAACCGGCTGTGTCGCCTCTGCGATCGGTGGTGTCGGGCTCTGCGCTGCCATAACCTGTCGTCAACCTCTCTCTGTGCCACCGGTCTGCACCGACCACGGGTCCGTTGCCGCGGTATAGCAACAACGGCTCCTCGTGGCCTAGGGCGCAACTAGTATTGGCGCAGAAGAGAGGTATTTCTTCAAACCTGCAATGCTGCTTCGACTTCCGCATCCACTCCATTGGGCCTGCCTTTTCGGGATCTTGAAAAGGGAAAGGCGCTTCAGCGAACTTGGAGATGAACCTGCCCATGGCGGCAACGCAACCAACAAGCCGACGCACATCCTTGACTCGCTTGGGTGCTTCAATCTGCTCTATAGCTTTGATCTTGTCCGGATTGGCCTCTATCCCACGCTAGACACCAAGAACCCGAGAAGCTTGCCAGACGGGACGCCAAAGACGCACTTCTCGTGGTTCAGCTTGAGATTGATCTTCGCGGGTTTGCAAATGTTTCTTGCAAATCTGGTATGAGGGTTGCCCTGTCCTTGGTTTTGACCACTATGTCATCCATATAAGCTTCCATATTTCTATGGAGCTGGGGTTCAAAACCAATCTGGACCGCCCTTGCAACGTCGAACCAGCACTCTTCAACCCGAAAGGCATCCGCATGAAACAATACGCACCACATGGGGTGATGAATGCTGTTTTTCTTCGTCTTCTCTTGTCATGAAGATCGGTGGTAGCCGGAGTAGGCGTTGAGGAATGACAACAGATCACACCCAGCCGTGGAGTCAAAATTTTGGTCGATACGCGGCAACGGGAAGGGGTCTTTAGGGCAAGCCTTATTGATATCCGTGTAATCAATACACAGTCTCCAGTTCCCATTTGCCTTGCGCACCACGATCGGATTGGCCAACCACGTTGGATGGAGCACCTCTTACCAAACCCGCCGCTTCCAGTTTGGATCTCTTCATGATGAACTCTTGTCGCTCCAAAGCTTGCTTTCTCGACCTTACGCTGACGGGCGCGCATGAGGGCGACAAAGAAGGTGGTGCTCAATCACCTCCCGGGAACACCGGGATGTCGGAAGCTTGCCATGCAAACACATCGACATTCGCCTCACAGGAAGGTGACGAAGCGTTTTCCTATTTGTCGTCAAGGGTGGAGCTTATGGTAAAGCTCCTCCGTGCGCCGCCCTCATTGACAGAACCTTCTTGGTTCCCGGCGGTATGGCCCTCGGCTTCTTGTTTCCACCGGTGGAGCTCTCTGGCACGTCCTCGACGGCAGCGCTACACTCCGAAGAGGTGCGCTTGCCGGAGTGGGTGTCCGAGATCTCACCGGTCTTCTTCTTATTCTTCCCTCCCGGGGTCCCAACAGCAGGAGCAAGTGCCCTAGTGGCGGCAGTAGCTGCAACTGCTTGCTGGTATAGTTGGTCAGCGCAAATTAGCGCATCTTTCTTGTCGGAGGGGATGGTGATGATCGTCACAGGCCCTGGCATCTTCAGGGTGTTGTAGGCGTAGTGTGACGCTGCCATGAACTTGGTCAGCGCTGGGCGGCCAAGGATCCCGTTGTAGGGCAAGGGGATCTTGGCAACATCAAACACGACCCTCTCCATCTTGTAGTTCAAGTCACTTCCAAAAGTCACGGGCAGCGTGACCTTTCCCTTGGGTTGGCTTCTTCCCGGGTTGACCCCCTGAAACGTGCCCGTCTCTTCGAGGTCTCCATCAGAATCTGCGGTTTCTCGATCACGGCAGTGAGATCAAGTTCAGACCGCCCCGCCATCGACTAGCATCTTCGCCACCTTGAGGTTGCGATTATTGGTGAAACCAACAATGGCAAGCACCGACCGCAGAGAGCGATCGGTGGTCCTCGATGTAAAAATGATAGGTGTGTCGACCACTTCAGCCGCCTTTAGGCGCCAAACGACGGCTCTGCTGGCTGTAATCTCGCGCCCTAATCGCTTAAGCCGGCGGTGAGAAGTATGCAGCGAGGCGCCGCCGACGGACTTATGGCCTCTGTAGCTTTCTCGAAACTCTTTGTCGCCGGATTCATCGTCCTCTTCGTGATCGCCGCCTTCGGCTTCGTCACGGCCCAAAGCGGCTCTCCTCTTGTTTATCCTTGCGCGACGGCCCGCTGGCCGCCACGCTTTCTTGCGGACCCCTCAGCACCGTCTGGGCCCTCTCCTTGTCCCACCTCTCATACTCAGCCATCTGCTTCTCAGCGAGGAGCTCAACCTGTCGGCAGTCCTGGAGAGCATGGCCTTTGGTGCGATGGATCTTGCAGTATCGCTTGTCGGAGTTTCTTGGCTTCTCAGCAGCCGCCAAGGACCGGCAGGCGACACATCCGGCAACCTTGCCGGGGTCGTCTGCCTTGGTTTGCGCTTCCTGTTGCGGCGCCGGCCTTTCTTCGCCGGGGCGGCAATATTCTCATCTGAGGAGTCGGTTTCCACGCCGGCATCTTCGCCGGGGTACTTCCTTCCCTCTTTAGCTCGGACACATTTGTCAGCAAGAACATAGAGTTCTGCTACATCTCTCACCTTGTTCATTGCCAGCTCTTCGCGCATCTTGCGATTATGCATGTTCTGATGGAACGCGCTGATGATGGCCGCAGGGTGAACATCACGGATATTGTCTTGCATCGGTGAACCTCTCAGATATACTTGCGGAGACTCTCCTCCCTTCGGGAATGACGTGCGGTCGCTTGCTTGGCCATGGGCTCGGTGGCCTCCAAAGAAGGCGCCCACGAACTCATGGCACAAATCCGACCAGAGGAAATGGAGTTCACCGGCAAGTGCATCAACCACGACATGGCGTTGGGTTTAAGAGCCAACGAAAGTAATTCACAAGCACCTTATCATCGCTGGCTCCGCAGCTTGCATCGCGATGGTGTAGACGCCGAGGAACTTCGGACGGGTGGGTCTTTCCACTGTACTTTTCGCCCACGCCGGGTTTGAAGGTGCGGTGAGTGGGCCATGGAACTGCCGCAGCTCACGGGTAAAGCCGGACAGCCTACCTCGTAAGGTAGGCCTCTGTGGCTCCCCCGGTGTCGGGTGGCTCACAGCAGCCCCGCCGCTGTTCGATTGGTGGCACGCTCATGGCGGCGCGCCGATAGTGGTTCGGCGTCGCATGTTCTCGCTCTCAAGAACTTGGCGCTGGTCACAGTGGGCCCGCGGTCGACGATGTTACGGAGACCTCATCGCTGTAATGTCGCGACGGGCTGGCGTCCGTGACCGGCGAGGAGGGGCGAGTGCATCTTGTGGTTGCGGCGCCGCCGGCTCTCCCCGCCAGCAGTGCGTGGGACTCCATCGAACGTCGACCGGGGCTCCACCGGACTCGGTTCGTCTTTTGTTGGCCACCGCAACAAGGCTTCGGATAGTGGTTTCCATTCGCCGAAGTTTCCCGTAGTGGGAGGAAAATCGAGGAGCAATCGCATGCGTGCGTGGCCTGCTGGCATTGGTGGCAGCAAAACCTGCACGGATCGCGACGCGCTCCGACTCCCGACCATGTCGAAGGAGCTCTATCACGACCCGCGGTTGCATGTCACCTTCACAGCGCCTCGGCGAAGCGGCAGGTCTTCTAAATCCCGGAGTGGCGCCGGGGCTCTTTCATGGGCGACGCCGGGGTCTCGGCGTGATTACGCTGCTCATCGCGCCGCTTGAGAAGAGCGCGCCGTCGGCGCCGGCGTGGGAGTCTTGAAGCCTCGCGTCGCGCGGCGGGTGGCAGCGATCTTGGAAGGCTCGCGCCACCCGCTGGAGGGCCTGGCTCCGTCTTTTGATTTGGCGGCGGCGGCCCGTTACAGCGCGATAAACATCGCCGCCTCCCAAACTTCGCTCTTTGGGACGGTGTTGGTGTTCGCGAACGGCGCCCGGTCCTTCCTACGACCGGTCCGCTGCTCGCCCGCTGTCGGGACGGGATGCCCGCTTCCGACGGGCCAACCGCCATCGCTATCTTCTTCTTGGGTGCCATGACGATGAAGAACGTCGAACTAATCGCTAGAGCCGATTCTTCAGAATCGCGCTTCTACCTAGCGC
Source organism: Aegilops longissima (assembly GCA_021605205.1). NCBI lineage: Eukaryota > Viridiplantae > Streptophyta > Magnoliopsida > Poales > Poaceae > Aegilops > Aegilops longissima. The sequence continues at coordinate 410,526,754 of CM038679.1, forward strand.
CAAAGATGTCGGTGTAGGAACGACACCTATGGGATCACAAGAATCCCTACCACGGTTAGGGGGCGGGGTCGTGAGAAGAGCGGATCAAACAGTAGCACACGGTCTCTTTATCCGTGTTCGGCCGCGAGGATGCTTAAACCCTACTCCTGCTTTGGTGGTTTGTTTATCCTGGTGTTCTTGAACTAGCAATGGGCGTGAGGAGCTCCAAAAAGCGAATCCTCCTCCTGGTCGCCTTGGGCCTCCTTTTATAGGGAAAGGGTTGCCACAGTGGCACATGTGGAGGTGGAAAGGGTACTGATGAATGCGAGTCTATACCTTGCATTACATGACAAGGCGCCTAAATGCATCTTGCTTAGGTGTCCTTGCTTTATCGGGGGGACGGGAGAGCCCTGTCTCGTCCGTCGCCGCTCCCTCTCGGTCGACACGCACTCGCCAGCGGTGCCCGTGGTGCCATGTAGGCGGCAACCGAGGTGGCGAGCGGTGGGTCTCCACGAAGATCCGCTTGCAGCCACGCAGTGCCCGCCTAACTGGTTGGGTCGGCAAATGCATGCGAACGGCGGTGGAGGTTTGATTGGCGTGGGCTCGATGGTGGCCCTACGGGTGCTCTTATGCAGGGTCCCGGCAAGGGTCTTGCCGGGCGCCTGTTGTCATCCCCGGCAAGGCTCTTTGCCGGGCCTTGTGGTCCTCCTTGGCTGGGATCCCGCCAAGGGTCGCCATCTTCTATAGTGTGTATCTAATCTTGAATGTCTTCACAAAGATCTGCATGCCACCACGGGATGTCTCTCAATCCTTGCCCCATGGGGGGGGGGACTCAAGGGTGATTCGCTCCGTAGGTGTGGGACGAGCTGCCATGGCAAGGGTCTTGCGGGTTTGTTAAAACCGCCTCCGGCAAGGATCTTGCCGGGAGTCCGCTTCGTCCCCTTTGCTCTTTGTGGTCTTGGTCTTGGCGCTGTTTTGCTTCTTTTCGAAGCTTCGTCCTTACCTCGCTCACCTCCCTTGCCTTGCTCAAGGTGGTGGTGCCCATGCTTAGACTATCCGCAGCAGTTATAGGGGTACAAAAGTGTACCCCTCTTTTGTACACCGACACCAGTTGCTCAAGGTGACTCATGGGCTGAGCAACAACAACAAGATACCCCATTGCAAGATGAAAAACACGTACTCCACGAGCTCAAGTCACCACTCTGGTGTTTGATGATGACAACTACATGGAACAGACCACTCCATCTCCAAAGGCATCGCCAGCATTCCGCAGGCTTTGCAAAGGCCTCAGGCCACAGGTCTCCATGACAAGCATTCCAGAAGAGGATGTGTAACATCACAGCTCAGTAGCACGTTAAGTGTTCCCTAAAGCCACCCCTTCTGCGTCTGCCTCTGAGTCTGAAGCCAAAGCTGCTCAAGACATTCCGGCTGCATCAGCCGAAGAAGAAAAAGAAGAAGAGAAAGAAGAAGAAAGAGAAGCCACACCCCCTGCCAGTGATCCAGTCATTCAAGAGAATGTGATCGTGGCCGACCCTCCAGTTGTTGAACAGATGGAGGTTGAAAACAATGAGGCTGCCACCAACAACGCCACTGAAGCCAATGACACTGTCATGGTTGAAGATAATGTGGAGCCCCAAGCCAATGCGTCTACTAACACCATTGTAACACCAATCATCTCTGATGACGTCGTTCCTCCACCAAGGCCTCATACTATGGAACGCGCGTTCAATCGTGGTGAGTTGGTAACTGTCAGATGGCATGTCATGGTTCCACCCACTGCTCCCATGCCGCAATATGATTATCATGTGGAGTAGAGGCCTCACGTTCAGAAGCCAAAGCCTAGATTGCCAAGGCTTCCAAGTGCTGCCACAACTCAGGGCTCATTCAGCATGCTCAGCTTCAGAGAGCACAATACCTTCTTTGACAGCGTCAAGAACCCGTACACGAAGCCCAAGATCTCCTCTGACGGGTTTTGGAGCCATCAATAGCGAAGCTATTACTCATGCATCTTATACAACCAGGACCAGATTTTTTCACATAAGCGTCTGGATTGTGATGCTATGGCTGGGCTGCTATGCCTTGAGGAGGCCCTTGACTGCTTTAGGGATGTTGGGCTTCTGCCTTTTGTGACTGACAAGGAACATGGAACGAAGAGCTTCTGCTGCAGTTCTATGCTACACTACACATTCGAGGCTACAACAGGGATCCGAAGACTTGGGTCCTTGAGTGGATGACAGGAGATATTCATTATGAAGCCAAAGCTCAGGACATCATTGAGCTTACTTCCCTGCCCACTCCAGGATAGTTGTACGAACCTGGTTGTCAGCTTCATCAGAACGAACTGCAAAGCATTTTCCAGAAGCCAGAGTCCAACATGAGCCAAATGTTGAGCATGATGAAGCCATTGCCCCATGACGCCGAATACCCCAAGGAATTCTTTGTTCAGGACCTCGAGTACTTTCCACGCACAGTCTATCATATTCTGAGGCGTACTCTCTGGCCTATCAAAGGCAATTCCTCTGAAACTAAACTTGAAGGCGCCATGAAGGCATTGGTTTTCTATATGTCAATGGCATCATATTCAACACTCAGGATTTCTTCATCCGATAGCTTGCTGCTTCTGGGATTGATCTTTTTGGCCTGAAATTTTATGCTCCATGGGTGATGCGCTTGATCAAGCTTCATTCAACCATCGATTATCAACCTTCAGCGCGCAACCATGTTGTATTTCTCCCCGAGGTTGATATGTCCATTGAAGCCATCTACCCCGAGCCAGCAAAGAAGCCACTCCACCTTTAGAATGCAGAATTCCAAAGCTTCACGTAGCCTATTGAAGGGATTCATGTGCCAAATGTTGCAACTGCTGCTTATCCTTTGGTTGGCAACTTCCGTATGCCGCACCGAGCCAACACTGAAGCCACTGCCAGCACCATTGCTCAAAGGCCTCAGAAGCGTCCTCGTGTCCTCAACGACCGTGAGCTTCTGGTGTCTTTGCATCAAAAGCAGGATAGGCATCATGACCGGTCAAGCGCCGATGCGTAGTCTCTTGGTGGATGTTAATCGCATTCGCAACTTGGCCACCAAGAACTCATTTGTTGCACATGAAGCCTGTCGACGGTCCTGGAAGAGCCTCACATTGATCTGCTCTGAAGATGATCTTCGCGAAGATGGCTTCACAGGGAGCTTCAAGTTTGACTCCAGGCCTCCACAAAATGCAAGCTGGCGCCGCACACCATCCATTGAAAATTCTGAACATTCGTCTTCGGCTGCAACTGTTGTTGCGAGAGTCGTCGATGAAGAGGATGACGCCACTTCACCAACTCTGGCTGCACTGCGCCACGATTCTACGTCAGGCCCGTCTGCACCACCAAACTCCAACATCGACCCTGCTCCATCTTCTACTCCAACTGGGAACGAGTCTTTTTGTTCATTACTGACAAAAGGGGGGAGAAGCATATGAGGTTGATAGTATTCAAGCGGGTCCACATGGGTGGTTGCATTATTTTTGCTAAGTTCTTGCAACTCTCGTTTTGAAACTATTTGGCTCTTGAGTTGTAACACTTAAACTTGATAGTCGTCTGCTACTTTTGCTGCTACTTTGTGATGCGATGATAAATTCCGCATGAAGTCATTCTGCAGACGCCCATTTTTAATTATGCATGTCATTATCTTTGTTATGTTTATATATTCATGATGAATTGTCTTCGTAAGTTGAAGAGGATCTCCACAAAGTAAAACCTGCCATGTACATTTGCATTCAAAAGCAAACTACTGATATGCACATCTTCAGGGAGAGCCTTTTGCAACCTATGAAGACAATGACTTTGATCTTTAACTTTCACATACTTTTATCCCCGTTGAAAACTTCAACCGGTTTGTCATCAATCACCAAAAAGGGGGGATTGTAAGTGCATCTAGTGCCATCCCTAGTTAGTTTTGGAGTATTGACGACAAACTTGGTTGAGGGAATAATGTGTTTGTGAGAATTGCAGGATAACACAGGTAGTAGTCCCTTATTGATTCGGTTTACCTACCAGAGATGACCCCCTAAAAATGTATGAAGACATTGAAGACAATGGTGGTTCGTGAAGACATTCACGATGAAGATTATGACATGTGAAGGCATTCACTTGAAGACTATGGAGTGCGAAGACATAGTTGTTTCGTAGTTTCCTTTTCTTCTTTGTTGAGTCATAGGAACCACCATACTATTAAGTGGGGTCCAAGTGGACAAAATCAGAGTGACTGATGTGATGCTCAACCTAAATCCTACGTCTTCGAGCGAAGACAATGAGAGCAAATCTTAACCAGAGCTGGATGAGTCAGCTTTGCTTGTAGCCCAAGTAAAGTTGTCGCGTGTGTTTGAAATTTGACCGTTGGACACGTGTCGGTTCCTTAGTGACCCAGGGTCATTTTGGACATATCAGGTCAGGTTGCCTCCTGGCTATAAATAGCCCACCCCCTACACCATAAATTGGAGGCTGCTCAGAGTTAGTGCACGGCTTTTTTCATTTGAGAACAACCCACCTCCGAAGCATTTGAGAGAGAGATCCTTGCGAGGACAAAGCCCCAAACACCCAGAACCAAAGAGTGTTAGGCATCACTGAAGTCTTTCTATCTATGTGACCTGAAGACTTGTTACACTTGAGGACTGTGAATCCTCCAGCTGGTTAGGCATCGCGTTCTGAGCATCCAAGAGTCATTGTGAATCACTGGTGAACGAAGTCTATGAAGATTTGGAAGTCTACCTTGAAGACTTACCAGAGTGATTGGGCGAGGACTGGGTGTCCTTAGCTCAAGGGGAATAAGGTGAAGACACGGTCTTCTGAGTTAAATCTTAGCCTCCCTAACCAGACGTATAGTTGTCACAGCAACTGGAACTGGTCTACCAAATCCTTGTCTTCACCAAGCAACTGGTTCTATCCTCCATTTCCCTTTACTTTATAGTTTATCTTCGTGAAGTCATTGCTTGCTTGTCTGATCTGTTTGACTTCACTGTGTGAAGACTATTTACTGTTTGGCTTCATACTGTCTTCCATCCTGATCCATACTACCTAGCTGCTGTTAGTCTTCGTGCTTTCACTACATTGCTTACTTGACTATGGCTTGCCTAGTGTAGTCTATCTTCCGCTGCATATCAATAGGTTCATTCTACTGTTTATCTTCAAAGACCTCGTGTATTGAAGACTTTCATAAAAATCACCTATTCACCCCCCTCTAGTCGATAACTAGCACTTTCAAGGTGGAGGGGTGAGGGGAGGTAGCCCCTGGGTCACCCCAAGTGGCCTGGCCGAATCCCCCCTTCCATATTTGTGCATGGGGGGGAGGAAAGGAGGGCTAGCTGCCTTTGGGGTGCCTCCCCTTTCCTTCCATCACTCTTTGGTGCATGGGCAAGGAGTGGAGGGGCGCACCAGCCCCCTTGTGGGCTGGTGTGCTTCCCCCCTTTGGCCCATAAGGCCCATCATTTGTCGGTGGCCTCCCAGAACCCCTTTCGGCACCCCGATAAAATACCCGGTACTTCCGAAACCTTTCTGGTGACCAAATACTATTGTCCTATATATCAATCTTTACCTCTAGACCATTTCGGAGCTCCTCGTCATGTCCATGATCTCATTCGGGACTCCGGACAACATTCGGTCATCAACTCACACAACTCATACAATACTATATCGTCAACGAACGTTAAGTGTGTGGACCCTACGGGTTTGAGAACTATGTAGACATGACCGAGACACCTCTCCGGTCAATAACTAATAGCGGAACCTGGCTGCCCATATTGGTTCCTACATATTATACAGAGATCTTTATCGGTCAAACCTTATGACAACATATGTAATTCCCTTTGTCTGTCGATATGTTACTTGCCCGAGATTCGATCATCGGTACCTTCATACCTAGTTCAATCTTGTTACCGACAAGTGTATGTACTCGTTCCGTAATACATCATCTTGTAACTAACTCCTTAGTCACTTTGCTTGCAAGCTTATTGTGATGTGTATTACCGACAGGGCCCAAAGATACCTCTCCAATACAAGGAGTGACAAATCCTTATCTCGATCTATGCCAACTCAACAAATACCTTCGGAGATACCTGTAGAGCATTTTTATGATCACCCAGTTATGTTGTTACGTTTGATAGCACACAAGTTATTCCTCCGGTATCCGGGAGTTTTATAATCTCATAGTCGAAGGAATATGTATTTGACATTAAGAAAGCAATAGCAATAAACTGAACGATCAAATGCTATGCTTACGGATGGGTCTTGTCCATCACATCATTCTCCTAATGATGTGATCCCATTATCAAAAGACAACTCATGTCTATGGTTAGAGAACCTTAACCATCTTTCATCAACGAGCTAGTCTAGTAGAGGCTCACTAGGGACACGATATTTTTTTATGTATCCACACATGTATTTAAGTTTCCGGTCAATACAATTCTAGCATGAATAATAAACCTTTATCATGATTTAGGAAATATAATAATAACCATTTTATTATGGCCTCTAGGGCATATTTCCATCAGTCTCCCACTTCACTAGCTAGAGTCAATAATCTAGTTCACATCACCATGTGATTAACACCCATAGTTCACATCGCCATGTGACCAACACCCAAAGAGTTTACTAGGGTCAATAATCTAGTTCACATCACCATGTGATTAACACCCAAAGAGTACTAAGGTGTGATCATGTTTTGCTTGTGAGAGAAGTTTAGTCAACTGGTCTGTCATATTCAGATCCGTATGTATTTTGCAAATTTCTGTGTCTACAATGCTCTGCATGGAGCTACTCTAGCTAATTGCTCCCAGTTTCAATACATATCCAGATTGAAACTCAGAGTCATCTGAATCGGTGTCAAAGCTTGCATCGACGTAACTATTTATGACGAACTCTTTATCACCTCCATAACTGAGAACTATTTTGTTAGTCCTCTTAGGTAACTATGGATAATTTTGACCGCTGTCCAGTGTGAGGGAGTCCTGGACTAGGGGGTCCTCGGCCGTCCGGCCTGTTATCCATGGGCCGGACTGGTGGGCTGTGAAGACATGAAGGCCGAAGAATGTACCCGTGTCTGGATTGGACTCTCCTTGGCATGGAAGGCAAGCTTGGCGACCAACTATGAAGATTCCTTCGTATGTAACAGACTCTATGTAACCCTAGATCCCCCCGGTGTCTATATAAACCGGAGGGTGTAGTCCGGAAAGCATATACTCATTACGATAGTCATACAGGCTAGGCTTCTAGGGTTTAGCCATTACGATCTCGTGGTAGATCAACTCTTGTAATACTCATATTCATCAAGATCAATCAAGCAGGAAGTAGGGTATTACCTCCATAGAGAGGGCCCCAACTGGTAAACATCGTGTCCCCGCCTCCCGCAACCATCGACCTTAGACACATAGTTCGGGACCCCTCACCCGAGATCCGCCGGTTTTGACAATCGACATTGGTGCTTTCATTGAGAGTTCCACTGCGCCGCCGATTTAAAGGTTCAATGGCCCTTCGACGTCTCAGAGTGACTCGCCCAAGGAGAAACCTTCCTCCCGCATAGATTTTCGATTCGGCGGCTTTGTACCGTGGGCCAACTCGCTTGGCCTTCTCGAGCAGATCGATAGCTATGCCCCTGGCCACCAGGTCAGATTTGGAAGCTCGAACTACGTTGCAGATATCCGTGGAGACTTGATCTTCAATGGATTTGAGACCGCGGTGATCGCTTCCCTCGCCTCGATGAATATGACTTAAATCTGACATCGGACCAGATTCAGGAGATGGTTCATGTAACTGCTACGGCCTTAGATCTGGAGCTGATTGCACCATCCGAAGCTATAGAGTCCGCGGCGTTGGAGCCACACACAGACTCAACACCTGGGAATGTCTGCGTCAACGGAATTCCGGACTCGTTTTCGGCTATAAATTCCGAACCGCGTACGCCTGCAGACACCAAGCTGGATCGGTCATCGATCTTCGAGTTCAGCGCCGCAGACGTCTTCCAACACTCGCCCTTGGGCGATGTGCTAAATTCATTAAAAAAACCTGTCCTTGGCGGGGGACTCACAACCGAACTATGTCCGGTTCAAACTAGAAGCTGATGATGGGGAATTTCGTTTCCCACCCGCCACCCACTTCATAGCCACTGTCGAGGACTTAACCGACGTGCTTGATTATGGCTCCGAAGACATCGACGGTATATACGACGATGCTGACAAGGAGCAAGGCCAAGACCCGCCGTTCACTGGACGTTGGACGGCCACCTCTTCGTATGATGTGTACATGGTTGACACACCTAAAAAAGCTAGCGACGATGACAAAGAAGACCTAGTCGCGAATAAACCTTTTGAGACACAGTCCAAGCGCCGGCGCCCTAAACGCCATTCTAAGTCACGTCGCACAAAAGACAGCAACACTGGCACCAGAGAAAACAGTACTCCGAACGACGCCGAAAACAACGAAGACCCTGTTGGAGCAACATCCGAACAGGAGGAACAAGACAACGGGCAAGTTAACCCTGATAAACAGGCCATGCCCAATGACCCGGATGACGATAGTTATCGTCCACTCTCCGAGGATGAGGAGAGCCTCAATAGCGAGGATTTCATCGTGCTTGAGGCACCCCTCGAGAAGGAGCGCTTCAAGCGCTAACTAATAGCTACTGCAAGAAGCCTGAAGAAAAAGCAGTAGCAGCTTCAAGCTGATCAAGACCTACTCATTGACAGATGGACTGATGTCCTGGCAGCCGAGGATACGGCCTCAAGCGCCCAACCAAGAGTTACCCAAAGCGCAGACTGCTACCTCAGTTCGATGAGGAGGCACCAGAGACCATACCTCCCTCGCGCAATGCGGAACGACCACCACGTGGTTCGGATAGTGCGGCGGACCGACCACCCCGCGGTTGGGATAAAACGGCAACTCAGGCCGAACAACAGCCCGCCCCACCGCCTTGTAAAAACAGAGACAAAACAGCTCGGGACCATACATACGACCTTCGGCAGCACCTGGAAAGTAGAGCAAGACACACCAGATCAATCTCCGGATCGTGAGGACGCTTCCCGACTCGGGATAACGGCTACCTATTCGGACGTGACAAACCAAGTCACGCCCGGGCTGATAACCGCAGACGGACTTCATTGGAGGTGTGCCGCGACACGACCCGATATAGAGGCGCCGCACACCCTCTCTGCTTCACAGATGAAGTACTGGATCATGAATTCCCCGGAGGGCTCAAGCCCGTCAATATTGAATCATACGACGGAACAACCGATCCCGCAGTATGGATCGAGGATTTTATTCTCCACATCCATATGGCCCGAGGAGACGATCTCCACGCCATCAAATACCTCCCACTAAAGCTCAAAGGGCCAGCTAGACACTAGTTAAATAGCCTGCCTGAAAATTCCATCGGCAGCTGGGAGGACTTGGAAGAAGCTTTTCTTGACAACTTCCAAGGCACTTATGTCCGGCCACCAGATGCCGATGACTTAAGTCATATAGTTCAACAACCTGGAGAATCAGCCAGAAACTTCTGGACTAGGTTCCTAACCAAAAAGAACCAGATCGTTGATTGTCCGGATGCCGAAGCCCTAGCGGCCTTCAAGCATAGCATCCGTGACGAATGGCTCGCCCGCCACCTCGCCCAAGAAAAGCCGAAATCCACGGCAGCCCTCACGGCACTCATGACCCGCTTTGGCGCAGGTGAGGATAGCTGGCTGGCTTGTAGTAAAACCACAGCCAGCGAGGCAGGCCCCTCTGAGGCCAAAAACAGCACCGGCAAGCTCCGGCGCAATAGACACAAACGCCGAAGCAATGGCGATAACACCGATGACACTACGGTTCACGCCGGATTTAGTGGCTCCAAGTCCGGCCAGCAGAAGAAACCCTATGAAAGGAACAGCGAGGGACCATCTAGTTTGGATCGATATTTGATCGTCTGCATGATACATGGCACCCTGCATAAACAGCTAATCATACCAACAGAGATTGTTGGGTTTTTAAGCAGGCCGGCAAGTTAAATGTCGAGAACAAAGAAAAGGGATCACAAAGTGAGGACGAGGACGAAGACCCCGGAGTCAACACCGGGGCGTAAGAAATTTCCCTCACCAAAACGGTGAACATGATATAAGCTACACACATCCCCAAAAGGGAGCGCAAGCAAGCACTCAGGACGCCTACGCTGTAGAGCCACGCCCCAAAATTCAATACATGGTCATTGTCGTGTCAAAATCAAGGATCTCGGTAGGGGTCCCGAATCAGGCCTAAGGCTAATGGTAACAGAGGCGGGGACACAATGTTTACCTAGGTTCTGGGGCCCTCTCAATGGAGGTAATACCCTACTTCCTCGCTTGATTGATCTTGATGATATGAGTATTACAAGAGTTGATCTACCACGAGATCGTAGAGGCTAAACCCTAGAAGCTAGCCTATGATTATGGTTGTTGTTGTCCTTCGGACTAAGCCCTCCGGTCTATATAGACACTGGAGGGGGCTAGGGTTACACAGAGTCGGTTACAAGGGAGGAGATCTACATATCCGAATTGTCAAGCTTGCCTTCCACCCAAGGAAGAGTCCCACCCGGACACGGGACAAAGTCTTCAATCTTGTATCTTCATAGTCCAATAGTCCGGCCAAAGTATATAGTCCGGCTGTCCGAGGACCCCTGAGGGAGTCCCGGACTAGGGGGTGTCTGGATAGCTGGACTATCGCCAGGGCCGGACTCCAAGACTATGAAGATACAAGATTGAAGACTTCGTCCCGTGTCCGGATGGGACTTTCCTTGGCGTGGAAGGCAAGCTTGGCGATATGGATATGTAGATCTCCTACCATTGTAACCAACTCTGTGTAACTCTAACCTATCCGTGTCTATATAAACCGGAGGGTTTTAGTCCGTGAGGACTAACAACAATCATACCATAGGCTAGCTTCTAGGGTTTAGCCTCCTTGATCTCGTGGTAGATCTACTCTTGTACTACCCATATCATCAATATTAATCAAGCAGGAGTAGGGTATTACCTCCATCGAGAGGGCTCGAACCTGGGTAAAACATCATGTCCCTTGTCTCCTCGTTACCATCCGCCTAGATGCACAGCCTGGGACCCCTACCCGAGATCCGCTGGTTTTGACACCGACATTGGTGCTTTCATTGAGAGTTCCTCCGTGTCGCCACCGATAGGCCCGATGGCTCCTTCGATCATCAACAACGACGCGGTCCAGGTGAGACTTTTCTCCCGGACAGATCTTCGATTCGTGGCTTTGCATCGCGGGTCCAATTCGCTTGGCCATCCGGAGCAGATCGAAGCTACGCCCGCCATCGGTCAGATTTGAAGTTTGAACTATACGGCCGATATCCGCGGAGACTTGATCTTCGACGGATTTGAGCCATGCAAGGCGTCGTCGACTGTCTCGATGGGCATGATCTAGCTCGCAAGCGAACAAAGGCCTCGAGGCCGCATCAAAGATCCGCCCGACCGTTAATCCGGAGCCGGATTCCCCGATCGAGGACGAGTGGTTGGACACCGCCCGGGGCTACAATCTCTACCGCGATCGAGTCGAACTCCATCCCTGTCCTTTGCGAAGACCTCGACTGTGGTGCCGGACTCTCTCCGGACCAACCTCCGCTACCGCCAATCGAATCCGATTGGGCGCCGTTATGGAGTTCATCGCATGACATCTTTCAAAGACTCGCCTTTGGCGACATTCTCAATTCACTAAAGTCTCTCTTTGTCCGGAAAGCCTGGCCGGATCATGGGAGAAGGTTGGGATGCGACGACGAAGAAATTCAACGCCCACCCACCACCCACTTCAGAGCCATCGCCGAAAGCTTACACGACGTGCTCGATTTTGACTCCGAAGACATCGATGGTATGGACGACGATGTAGGAGACAACAACGAACCAGCACCTATAGGACGCTGGACAACCACCTCATCCCATGACGTATACATGGTGGATACACCTAAAGGAAATGAAGACGAGGAACAACGGACGCCACGAAGGATAAATCCTCAAAAGCAGCCAAACGGCAACGTAAACGCCGAACAAAGTCCCGCCAACAAAGACCCAGCCATAGAGCAGGGCGAACCGTGGACAACGAACAAGCTATCGAAAGCAATCGTCCAACAAGACAACTTGATAAACAATCTGTCCCCATGAAGACAACAGTCCGGACGATCTCACGCCGGACAAACTATTGGAGCAAATGACCTCCAGAGAAGGCTCGCCGCCATCGTGCGTAGCCTGAAAAAGCATAAGCGAAGCTCAAAACAGCGGAAGATGCACTTAGGATCGAGATGGAGCAAAGTATTCAGCACCGCAGACAAGACGGCGACATCGCCAACAAAGAGCTACCCAAAAGAAAGCTACCGCTCGATTGACGAGGAGGCCTTAGAGCCCCACAATTAAAAAGTAAGAAGGCCACCCGGTCGGATGGACGACCCCACGGAAAAAGGAGAGCGGCAAATGGCGCCAAGACACAAGCCGATATGCGATCCGCATAAGGACTCACATCAAAAGGATGGCCCGATTAGGTCCATCTATGGGCCGAGAAAGCAAGCTCTTCAAAGCAATGCAACACGCCAAATATCTCAACATCACGGCACACCCAAATATAGGGCGCCAGACATCCCCTATGTTTCACCGATGAGGTGTTGGATCATGAATTTCAAATGATTCAAACCCGTAAACATAGAGGCATACGACGGAACAACAGCACTCGAGTGCGGATTGAGGATTACATCCTCCACATACACATGGCTAGAGGAGATGATCTCCATGCCATAAAATACTTACCCTCAAACTCAAAGGGCCAGCTCGGCATTGGCTTAAAAGCCTCCCGAAAATACCATTGAAGTCGGGAGAGCTCGAGGATGCGCTTTCGCAAATTTTCGGGGACCTATGTCCGCCTCCGGATGCGACGATCTAAGTCACATAACTCAACAGCCCGGAGAGTCAGCCCGAAATTTCGAACAGGTTCCTTACTAAAAGAACCAAATAGTCGATCGTCCGGACGCCAAGCCTTAGCAGCTTTCAAACACAACGTCCGAGACGAATGGCTCGCTGAGACACCTCGCCAAGAAAAACCAAGAACAATGGCCGCATTAACAAGCCTCATGACCCGCTTATGCTGGAGAGGACAGTGGCTAGCAAGATGCGCATCAATGACCCAAGTACATCCAAGTCGAGGATGGAACGGAAACCACAGCGCAACAAGGACCAACGCCAATTAAAGGGAACGGTCCAAAGAGCGCGGTCAACGCCGGATTCAAAAGCTCACGCGTAACAACAAAAATTGCCCCTTAAGGACAATAGCAATGAGCTATCCAACTTCAACAAAATCTTGGACAAGATATGTCAAATTCACAGTACTCCTGGGAGGCCTGCTAACCATACCCACAGAAATTATTGGGTCTTCAAACAGTCCGGCAGATTGAACGCCGAACACAAGGGGCTCGACACACCAAATGAAGATGACGACGAGCACCACAAGCAGAGCCCCGGAAAACAAAAGACTTTCCCACAAGAGGTTAAAACAGTAAACTCACTTCACGTGATCAAAGGGAAAAACAGCGGCGCCCACTAAAAGGCGCGCCAGACAATCGGGTTGTCAAAACCAATCACCTTCGACCATCGTGACTATTCCGAAAATATCCGGAACGTAGGATGGACTGCCTTGATATTGGACCCTATAATCGACGGATTCCAATTTACACAAGTCCTCATGGATGGCGGCAGTGACATAAACCTGATATATCAGGACACAATCCGCAGGATGGGGATAAACCCAACCAAAATTCGCCGTAGAAACACCTCCTTTAAAGGAGTAATGCCAGGCCCATATGCCATTGTACGGGCTCCATACTACTAGAAGTTGTGTTCGTTCATCCGACAACTTCCGCCGTGAAAGGTTAATCTTCCATGTCGCCCGCTTAAAAGTAGCCATCAAGCACTATTGGGACGCCAAGCTACCGCTTTAACGCAATACCGCATTACGCATCTCTAACACTTAAAATGCCCGGTCCACGCGGCATCATCTCGTTAAAAGGAAGTATTATGTTACTCGAGCACGGAAGAACGGGAGACCGCCTTGACAGCCCCACACCTATCCGGCCCGCTAGGCAAAGAGCCTAAATTGGTCATTCAAACCCCGGACCTGCTAGACGAGTCCGGCGCTTACTAGCGCATACCCCATACAAGGGGCTGCACGATATATCATAAGAGACACTAAAGCTCAATTTTATTCACTTCTTCGATTCATACTGCTTATTTAATGTACAAGTACATCTTTTGCATGATCCTTTTCTTTTGAAACTAAGTTCCTCTTTTACGATGAACGACGTACTACACCCGCCCAGAGATACGCACAACGGAGACACAGCGCAGACGTGCGGAGGGACCCGCTGTAATGATTCTTTTCAGATTAAGACCTGCGTAAACCTTTTTTACTGTCTCTTGTTGATATACATCCCCGGTTCCTTACTATAACCGAGGAGGAGGCTAGCGTTTTGGCATTGGCCGCACAGAATTTTTATGCTGCACTGACACTGTGGGGCTTAGGGCATTATTCTGCCCATTTTCATAAAGACCGAATACCTTAGGGAGTATTCGCGCCTCGAGTTAGGGCCTTATATGCATCAGCTCAATCATGTCTTTGGTCAAATGTTGGGTTGCCCGGCTCCGTGTTTTGCTGCCTTACGTTCCTTTTCACGGCTAACGCGGCACTGTGGAGAACTATCGCGATTGTGCCCCTGGTTCGCCGGGCGAGCACCTCAAGAGAGAAAGCCAAAACTGACCGTCATGATATAGCGAGAGACTGGTCAACCACTGATGACTCACTGAATGTTTAGGATTCCTCCGCATTAACGAAGGACCGGTTTTCGTCAGCACACGCACTTCGAATTCGGGAGAGTGCGGTGCCCTGTGGGCTATATAGTAGCCCCACCTCAACTCCTATGGCTAAGTGAAAGTGATAAAGCATTATAGTCCGTTGCCTAGTTTGCTACGCTATCACCTCCTTAAAAGGACCAAGACGTTGGATTATGTGAAAAGCGCTTTTGCAAACACCCCGCACTATATGCGTGGGTAAGCCAAGGACTGCCATCTTTCAAAGTTATATACACATATACATAAACGGCCAGACAGGAGTAGTTTACTACTTGAACGCACAAGTATAAAAAGCTCTTATATTATATTGAAACATTGTTTTCACAAATCATACATGTCATTTAAACATAATATCCTTCGAGCATCGCGTCTCTATTAAACGAAAGCGCCGCTGTGACTTCTTCAAAGTAGTGCTCGCAGTACTCGGCTTCGTCCAATCTTGGGATGCAACGTCGGTGGCCTTCATCTCCGCCAAAGATGTCTTGACACGGGCCGAGCCATTCGCGCCCCTCAATACACGCCGATCACTTCATTGCGCCGATACGCGGTACCGCATCAAGGAACCGCTGCACTAAACCAAAATAGCTCTTCTACCGGGTCCGCCGCCACAAGTGAGTCAAGACATGCTTCATGGCAAATCCGACAATTGATTCAGCTCGCCCATTCGCCAACCGATCGGTTAGCGCAAAGGACGCCCGACTATGGAATTGCGACCAATATAGCTCTTTCCTTCTATGCCCTTCCGCCCCGGAAGTGCTCAATCGCGTCGCAGTTTCGCCGCCAAGTCCAGATAAGCATCCTCCTAACTCCACAACTTATCCAACCGAGCATACTTTGATCCAGATATTTCTCCGCAGCAGAAATGGTTTTCGCCGCAATTGCCCGGCCCGACTCAGCTCCTCCTTGGCAGCTCTCAAAGCCGATCGGGCATTCTTGATTCGGCGGCCTTTTTCAGCCCTCTTGTTCGCTTTGACGTTCTTTTCAAGAACCTCGAGCGATCGGTCGTATTCTCAACTTTCCGCCATATCGCCATTTCCTTTTGCTTCGGCAAGTGAGCAGCCTGTTCGCTTCTAGCTCTTCGCCGCATTACTATTTCGGCTTGCTCTTTCGCTCGGGCGAGCTCCGCCACAGCTCCTCCACAAAGCGGCACCATCTGCATTAAGCATACAAATAGTGAGGCATGGGCGCCAAGCTCCCTTACCGGTGTCCGCATAGAAGTCACATACCTTGTGACTCGTCAAATCGCTTATTGACCGGTAGCGATGTCCGTGATCCGCCTCGTCAAGTTGCCGCTTTAGTTCGGCATATTCATCATCCCCAGGCCACCGAACGCCCGCTAGCTGTTTAGGAGCGGCGATATGTTATAATCGAGAATTTGATCTCTCGACGTTGTCAATTTTGACAACATACCGAGTCTCGTGGGCTACTATCTATACAGGCACATTTTATATGCATAACTCGCCGAAGGTACATCATTTTTATGCACTCAACCCCTTCAAGAAGCTTCGACGGCTTCGTGCAATCCACTCTCGCGGATGCAATTCTTTCAATCACCGCACTCCATTAGAGCACGGTGATCTTCCGAGATAGCCGCCGCCCTAGCAGATTCTTCACTCCTCCGACCGCACACCACTTGGCGCCGGACCTTCCGGCCCCCCCGGACTTGGGGGAACCCTCCGCGACGACACCTCAGGGTCGTCCGCTTCGCATGAAGGTGCGACGGGGGGAGGCGTTTCGCTCTCCATCATCTCCGGAAGAAGATCCTCAAGACGAGCTCACGAGAAGGGCTGAGGTCCGAACTACAAGGTACAATTTCGTTATCTTCATAAATAAATACAGGGATGTTCCTTATTTACAAGACCCCTTCTTTTTACTTATGGCTCGCTGGAGGGCTGATCCCCTTGGGGAAATAGTGCGGCTGGGTTACGTCCCAGCGCCGGACTCTCCGATGAAGATCCCCTTCCCTTCTTTGAGGCCTTGACCTCCGGATCTTCCGAAGCAGTCCTCTTCTCTCCTCGAAAGACGGGACTTTCAATCCTCCTTCCTTGATAGCCTCCTTCAGAGGCGCTTGCTTCCTCGCTCCCCCCTTCGCCTTCTTCAAAAGGCGCGACCTTCCACATCTTGGTCAGCATGGGATCCGGCGTGATCTCCGGGAGGGGAGCCGGACACCTTATTAACTTTGCCTTGGCAATCCACTCCTGTTCAAAGAAACGGCTCCTTTAAAGGGCATACATATAGGATAAATGAATGAACAGCTTGTCCGTTACAGGACTACTTACTTGAGTATCTGGCGATTGCAGCTTAGTCCTCAAGCGCCCTTAGTCAGTCCGGACACTTCTCTTGTGATCCAAGAACAGTTTATACATCTACAGGCGTCGTGCCCATAAAATTTTGAGAGCTCGTGGTCCCTCCGGATTGAATTCCCACCGGCGGAGGGGGGCGACGCTTGCAGGCTGAAGGCGCCGGATCAACATAACTCGTGCCATCGCAATCAGATTGATCTCCTCTCTTGAGGTCTCGAACACGGCCCGCAGCGAGGGAACGCCCTGGACGGCCCCCAGCCGAGCCCCTTGTTGACCCATGACGCCAGCCACTGTGGTGGACTCTGAGCGGAAGGCGGGAGCGCCGCCCATTTGGTGCCCCGGGAGCGGTGATATAAAACCACTCCTGCTGCCACAAACCAAGCTCCTCTTGAAAAGAGCCCTCGGGCCATGGAGCATCAAGACATTTGCTTATGACCGCCCCCCAAGACTCGCTTTGCCCCTCGATCATCTTTGGCTCCACCTTGAAGGTCTTGAGCCACAATCCAAAGTGGGGGTAGTATGGAGGAAGGCCTCACATACGACAATGAATGACGAGATATGGAGGATGGACTCGGATTCAAGTCATGGAAATCCAGCCCATAATAAAACATGAGCCCCGCACAAAGGGATCCGCTGGGAAGCCTAAACCTCAAGGAAGTGAGACACGAACACCACGCTCGTCGGGCTCGGGAGTGGGAATGACCTGCCTCGAGCAGTAGCCTATGCGAGATCTCGCCGTTAGATACCGGCGCCTCGCAGCTTTAGCACATCTTCTTCGTGACGGAGGAAGACATCCATCGGTCGTGGTTGGTCGGAGCCGACATCGTCGAAGGTCCGGGCGCCTAAGTCTGAAGCTTTGGGTGTTGGAACTCGGCGAGGCGAACTCGATGGAGGGTGTAAAAAGAAGAGGGCCTTGGTCTCATTATAAAGAGGTTGAATACCAAGAGCCCACCCCGTGGTCGATTAGGACTCGCCTTTGATAGAGGAGGCGTGCTAACGGGCACGGTTGGGTTACCCACGTCCGTATTGATGGGAATCCCGGAATAAGGGTGGCACGATCTATGCTTTGATAAGACGTGCCAAGGAAACCGCCTCGCTAAACGCGCTGAGGTGGAACGGTAAATAAAACGATTCATATAAAGGCCTGGCCGTGGTGTGATGTCACGCTGCGGAATACATCAGCAGATCTGTGCAAAAGTTATTCTCTCTACGGTGGTATGTGGAACTTGTTTTGCAGAGCCGGACACTATCCTTGTGTTCAAAACCTTCTATGAAGTATTCGGAGGAGGAATCCGCCGCAATGTCAAGACAATCAACGCACGGACTCATCGTCATTGAAGCCTGGTTCAGGGCTACCGAGGAGTCCCGGACTAGGGGTGTCCGGATAGCGGACTATCGTCAGTCCGGACTCCAAGACTATGAAGATACAAGATTGAAGACTTCGCCCGTGTCCGGATGGGACTTTCCTTGGCGTGGAAGGCAAGCTTGGCGATACGGATATGTAGATCTCCTACCATTGTAACCGACTCTGTAACCCTAACCTATCCGTGTCTATATAAACCGGAGGGTTTTAGTCCGTAGGACTAACAACAATCATACCATAGGCTAGCTTCTAGGGTTTAGCCTCCTTGATCTCGTGGTAGATCTACTCTTGTACTACCCATATCATCAATATTAATCAAGCAGGAGTAGGGTATTACCTCCATCGAGAGGGCCCGAACCTGGGTAAAAACATCGTGTCCCTTGTCTCCTGTTACCATCCGCCTAGACGCACAGTTCGGAACCCCCTACCCAAGATCCGCCGGTTTTGACACCGACAACCCCCTAATCCAGGACTCCCTCAGTAGCCCCTGAACTAGGCTTCAATGACGATGAGTCCCGCGCGCAGATTGTCTTCGGCATTGGAAGGCAGGTTCTTCTCCAAATCCCAAGTACCCGTCGTAACGAGTAGTGTTCGGCTTCCCATGAATGTCGCACTCCTTGGCTTATGTGCTTTAATAATGGCTATCTTCCACATGTCGAGCGAATGCGAGAAGTCGGGGCATTTTTACATTTGCCATCCTAATCATGTAAATAAATCATTTATTTAAAGAGACGGGGATCCTCAGATCCAGATCACTCCATCCTCCCACAGCGAGTATCCATCACAGCGCGCCCGGAAAAGTCCATCCCATCATGGTCGGCCATCGCAGCTCCTCCTCTTGCTCCCGTAGCACTAAGCCAGGCAATTGGAAGAAGTGTGCCGTCCCCCACAGCCAATTAGTAGAGTTGCAGACCCAGGGGTTTCTCCCTCCTGCGTATATAGTCCCCGTCCGAGCCGGACTAGCCACTTATAATGGTGGGGAGCAAGCGGAGAGCTTTCCCAACCCATCCAGGGGGGAGCGGGTATGCCTTGTCCCTTACTTATTGAGGGGATTCGGATTTCCAATCCATTCGTTCCTCTGCGGGCTCCTGGAGTTCTATGGCCTCCAGCTGCATAATTTTACCCCCGCCTCCATATTACATCGCCGGCCACGCCGCTTTTATGAAGCTGTTTCGGGCTGCAAAGCTCATTTCGAGCTATGGAAGAGGCTATTCGCCTCGTACCTATACAGGAGGGGTCAATATATCAAGTGGGCGGAGCGAAATATGGCGATCGCCGGACCGGATACTGTCGGTACTCGAAGAAGACATCCAAGACCGCCTTTGAGTGGTTTTATATGGAGGATGTTCCCCTTCCAGACCCTATTCAGATGGGTCTTCCGGAGTTTAATATTGCCCCTTTGAAGAAACGCCACAGCTGGCGCCCTTGGAGCCCCCAGGAGGAAGATAACAAAG
Organism: Aegilops longissima; assembly: GCA_021605205.1. Classification (NCBI taxonomy): domain Eukaryota; kingdom Viridiplantae; phylum Streptophyta; class Magnoliopsida; order Poales; family Poaceae; genus Aegilops; species Aegilops longissima. The sequence goes on from CM038679.1 coordinate 410,546,725, forward strand.
AAGTCCTTTACCTGATGGGCAGGATAAAAACGCTGGCCAAATCAGGACTGGCAATAGTCGAGGTTATGTCAATATGTATAATGCGGGGGGTACAACCACTTCAGTATCGGGGGAAACCCATGTGGCACTTCAATGGAGAAGACGATGCCACCCGCTGCGGTCGTAAAGGTCCGGACTCCGTCACTACTCTAGCAAAAATATTGTCCGATTTGTACAAAGGAGAGGAAGAGGAGTTCATCCGCATTAAGCCACGGGATGGATTCTCCATGTACAACCCCCCAAACTGGGTGAGCTGCTACCTTTTACTCCAGACCTTCTCGCATTCTTCATCATAAATATTTACCTTGCTACTTCTTAGCAGGAACGGCGAAAAGCTGTGAGGGAGGTCCACAGCCTGTCTCCACAGCCAGAGGACCCTGACCAGGCCCTCGACCCCGGACTCGAAGAAGATCCGGACATATTTGTGGATCTTGTCGACAGGACGTTCTATCAGTTAAGCTGCGACGGTGCCTTGGTAGCCCTCATAGCCGATTATCCTGGCCTGCTCCCTGCATTGCATGTAAGTAAAACCGGAGTCCCAACTTCCGAGAAGGATCCCTTCTTTGCACTTCACCCACCGCACACGCATTGCGTCTTACAGGGAAGGCCCTCGGGGCGCCACGCCGAACCCGCGGTGACTTATCAACAAGGGGCACCGAAGCCGGGTAGGCTTAAAAGGAAGGCGGTCAGAACTGAGGCGCCGTCACAGAGGTATGAAAAAACCCTACTCCATGGTTGTCATCTTTAAAATATAATAACGTCCATGGTCCCTGGCAGAAAAAATGCTCGTCGGACCATGTCCGGAGAGCCTACCGGCCACACCTCCACAAGCCAGACTCCAGAGCCGGACTTAGGGGCAGATGCTAACATGGGGACAACACCGGATGTTCATCCTACAGAGGATGCAGATAGGCTGTCCACTACGAATTCCGAAGTGGAGAGCGCCATGAATCACAGGCGTAGCCGGGCCGTACTTCGCGACCCTAGTTTCTCCGAAGAGGCGTTCGATGCCTTCAACTCAGTAGACGCGTACATCCGAGCTGCTCAAAATGGCCTTGCCAGAGCCATGGACCGGTACGTAAAGGACATACGGGTAAGAAAATCTGATAATTATGTATATCAGTAGCCCCTGAGACTTGAAATAGTTGGCACAACTGATTTAAGGATCATCATATGTGTAGGTTCTTACGGAGAAGAATACCTAGTTGTCTCAAGAGCTGGAGGAGTGCAAAGCCCAGCTATGGGCATGATTCTTAGGAATGGAGGAGTTCAAGAAGGCCCCATCTCGTAATACTTGTCTTGATCAAAAAGAATGAAATGACATGTACCAGTTAGTATTCGGCATGCATGCAAATCTAACAATAGATTCTGCAGATAATCCCGGAATGAATCCGAAGAACGTGCGAGGGGATGCGCAACATGCTCAACGACAGCTAGAGCCTGGCAAGCGCGTGCTTACGCGGGTTAGGCGGGAGAAAAACGATCTCCAAGATGCCAATACCCGGCTGGGCGTTGAACTGAAAGATGTTCGCCCATTTCGACCAGAAGGAGAATAAGAGGCTTCGACGCTGCATTTTTTGTAAGTGCTTGAACGAACTTTTATAGAGTTCGGCGAAGAAACCGGCTAACAGAGTTATATCTGCAGGTATGCCGATGGGTCATCCCGAAGAGGAGATGCCCAGATCTGTGGGCGATCTTCTGCAAGAGCTCTCACAACTGCATGAACAAGTTCGGTAGGTGATGTAGGGCATTGCCTAGGCCTTGTGGCCATCCGCCCCCTGCCCGGAGGCATGGGGGAGCTCGTAGAGATGCTCAAGGGAGCGCGGCGGTGCTTCCGATTATGGAAGATATCGGCCTGCCGACAAGGTGCAAGGGAAGCCTGGGCCATGGTGAAGACGCGATATACCAAGGCTGGCCCGAACCACATGGCCGAGGTCGGACTTGTAGGGTCTGACGGGAAAGAGATCCCCGTTAGTCTGGTATATGACCAGGTAAAATTAGCCACAAAGTATTCCCAACAGGATTGTAGGCTAGACAGCCTGTTGGATAGTATAGAAGAATAATTTAGTCAGTCTACGTGACTGTGTACTTCAAATGACATATTTTGTCCCTAGCCGGATTGTAAATCATTTGTCATGGCAGACCTTTTCGCTTCGACCTCCGGACCCGACAGTCCGGAGTGTATCCGAGTATCCGCTCAGTTATGCAAAAACCGGGGTACGCGTGGAAACCAGGCGTAGGGGTCATAAGTGCTTGAACAGACAAGTACCCAACTAGCTATAACTCTGTATAATAGTTCTGTTAAGGGTTCCTTTCCCTGGGTACGCATGCATTAATGTGTATGTCCGAACTGCGAAAAGAGACGTAGTATATAAACCTCTGGGGGCATGTATTGCAATAAGTAAAAGTCATCTTTTGTTCAACGACCGAATATTCCCATAAGAACGCTAGCTTTCGGCTTCACCCAGTCTGAGGTACACATCCGGCTGACCCGGCAGTAACAATCGCAGAGGTGCTCCCCTTATGCCCTAGCCGAATTAACGGGAACGTAGGGCATAAACACAAGAGCCAGGCAACCCAGCTTGGCCAAAACTTAAGTCATATTGATGCATATAATGGCAAAGAAAAGGCACATGTGGAAAAGTAACACATGTGCAGGGGGCATAAAGCCCAGAATATAATTATATTAAGCTTTTGTATAAGAAGCCCCCAGGTATAATGAGCACTCACGGCGCGTCAAGATTGTGTAGTCAACACACATTTTAAGCTTTTAAGGCCATGAAGAAAAAGGGAAGAAAGAAAGAACTAGGCGTATAACCTTCGGAGTCTGGCCGCGTTCCATGGGTTTGGCTCGAGTCGATTGTCCGAAGCATCACGCAGACGGTACGCTCCACCAGTTAGAACTTTATCGATGATGAAGGGACCTTCCCATTTGGGCTTGAGCTTGTCCTTTTTCTTCTCTGGTAGGCGTAGAACGAGTTCGCCAACGTTATAAGTTTTGGCCCGTACTTCTCTGCTTTGATACCGTCGAGCTTGTTGCTGATAGAATGCGGAGCGGGCTTTTGCGACGTCACGCTCCTCCTCCAGGGTGTCTAGACTGTCCTGCCGATCAAGCTCGGCTTCTTTCTCTTCGTACATGCGCACTCAAGGTGAGTCATGAATGATGTCGCAGGGCAGTACCGCCTCTGCGCCGTACACCATAAAAAAACGGTGTGTATCCAGTAGTGCGATTCGGTGTGGTCCGCAGCCCCCATAGTACGGAGTCGAGCTCCTCAACCCAGTGCGTATCTAATTCCTTCAAGGATCGCACTAATCTGGGTTTAATGCCACTCATAATAAGAACATTTGCTCGTTCGACTTGACCGTTTGTTTGGGGGTGATAGACGGAGGCATAATCGAGCTTAATGCCCATGTTGCCGCACCAAGTTTTTACCTCATCAGCTGTGAAGTTCGAGCCGTTATCGGTGATGATGTTGTGGGGGACACCATAACGGTGTACAACCTCGGATATGAAGTCTATCACTGGTCCGGACTTGGCCGTTTTAACTGGTTTGGCTTCTATCCATTTGGTGAATTTATCCACCATGACAAATAGGTACTTTTTCTTATGGCTTCCTCCTTTAAGGGGTCCGGCCATATCAAGCCCCCAGACCGCAAAGGGCAAAGTGATGGGGATTGTTTGGAGAGCGGTAGGTGGCATATGGCTTTGGTTTGCAAAAAGCTGGCAACCGGCGCAATGTTGGACGAGGTCCTGTGCATCTGTTCGGGCTGTCAGCCAATAGAAACTTGTACGGAAGGCCTTGCTTACAAGGGCCCGAGCTGCGGCGTGATGGCCGCCGAGTCCAGCATGAATTTCTGCCAAAAGTTGTTGTCCTTCCTCTTCGGAGATGCACCTTTGAAGTACTCCGTCAGCGCTTTTCTTATAAAGCTCTCTCTCATGGACCTTGTAGGCTTTAGACCGCCGCACAATGCAACGTGCCTCGTTTGGGTCCTCAAGGAGTTCTTGCCTATTTAGGTAAGCTAAGAAGGGTTACATCCCACGGGCGATGACAGCCATAATCACGTGGGCGAAGGTGTTATTTCGGTGGTGGAGCCTCCGATCACGTCAGTGTTCGAGATCTGGTGTTGTGGTCGGATCAGGACTGTTGTTGCCGGTCTCCCCTTCCCACACCACGGATGGCTTAAACAACCTTTCCAAGAAGATATTAGGTGGGACAAGGTCGCGCTTAGCGCTGATGCGGGCGAGGATATCCGCCGCTTGATTGTTTTCTCGGACCACATGGTGGAATTCGAGCCCCTCGAACCGAGCTGACATTTTGAGGACGGCATTGCGGTAAGCCACCATTTTTTGATCCTTGGCGTCAAAGTATCCATTTATTTGAGATATTGCGAGGTTCAAATCCCCACGCACCTGTAGGCGTTGAATGCCCATGGATACTGCCATCCGGGGACCATGCAATAGGGCCTCATATTCTGCTGCATTGTTGGAGTCTGTGTATAACATTTGGAGTATGTATTGGACTGTATATCCGGTGGGGGATGTCAGGACGACGCCTACCCCAGCACCAGCCAACATCTTAGAGCCGTCAAAGTGCATGATCCAATTGAGACGCTGCAGTACTCTTGAGGAGTTAAACCTGTCCATTCGGCGACGAAATCAGCCAAGATTTGCGACTTAATGGCTCGCCGTGGTTTGTATGTTATGTCGAACGGGAGGAGCTCAATAGCCCATTTAGCAATCCGGCCTGTGGCATCGCGGTTATTTATTATGTCATTGAGTGGTACTTCAGAGGCCACCGTAATTGAACACTCTTGAAAGTAGTGTCGTAGTTTCCGGGATGCCATGAAGACCGCGTATGCTATCTTTTGATAATGTGGGTACCGTGATTTGCATGGAGCGAGGACAGTGGATACGTAGTATACCGGCTTTTGAAGCGGGAACTTATGTCAGTCCGTCTCTCGTTCGACGACGAGCACTGCGCTTACAACCTGGTGTGTTATCGCTATATATAACAACATTGGTTCGTTGATATTCGGCGCGGCCAAGATTGGGTTGCTGGCCAAGAGGGCTTTTATTTCTTCCAATCCGGCCGTGGCCGCATCCGTCCACTCAAAGTGTTTGGTGCATCGAAGAAGGCGATAAAGAGGTAGTGCCTTTTCACCCAATCGGGAGATAAAGCGGCTTAAGGCAGCCACGCATCCAGTTAATTTCTGGATTTGCTTGAGTTCTGTTGGGATAGCCAACTGTGACAGAGCTCGGATCTTAGCCGGATTTGCTTCAATTCCTCTATTGGAAACGATGAAGCCCAAGAGCTTTCCGGCGGGCATGCCGAAAACGCATTTTTTCGGATTGAGCTTGATGTCATATGTTTGGAGATTGTCGAACGTAAGCCTCAAGTCGTCTATTAAAGATTCGACGTGTCTGGTTTTGATGACCACATCGTCTACGTATGCCTCCACTGTTTTGCCGATTTGTGTTTCTAGGCATGTCTAAATCATGCGTTGATAGGTTGCACCGGCGTTTTTGAGCCCAAAAGGCATGGTGTTAAAACAGAAGGGGCCGTATGGAGTGATGAATGATGTTGCGGCTTGATCGGACTCCGCCATCTTGATTTGATGGTATCCGGAGTATGCATCGAGGAAGCACAATGAGTCGTGTCCTGCGGTAGTCGATAATTTGATCGATGCGGGGGAGGGGGAAGGGATCCTTGGGGCAAGCCTTGTTAAGGTCCTTGAAATCGACACATAGGCGCCAGGATTTGTCCTTCTTTGGTACCATTACCAGGTTTGCTAGCCAGTCCGGATGTTTTATTTCTCTAATGAATCCGGCCTCGAGTAACTTGGCTAGCTCCTCTCCCATGGCTTGTCGCTTAGGCTCTGAGAAACGCCGAAGAGTTTGCTTGATCGGCTTGTATCCCTTTAGAATGTTTAGGCTATGCTCGGCCAGCCTGCGTGGGATTCCTGGCATGTCTGAAGGATGCCAGGCGAAGATGTCCCAATTCTCGCGCAAGAACTCCCACAGTGCGGCGTCTATTGTGGGGTTCAGCTGTGCCCCGATGGATGTTGTTTTTGTAGGGTCCGTTGGGTGGACCTGGAATTTGACTATTTCGTCCGCTGGTTTAAAAGAGGTGGACTTGGGTCTTTTGTCGAGTATCACGTCATCCACATCCTTTGTGGAGCCTGTGCAGATTAGTTCTTCTACCGTGAGGGCTTGGATAACGCCTTGAGGGCGGTCACGGTGGTTTTATTTTGGTGCATGGAGTGCTATGTCCGGATCACTAGCTAGAGTGATGATTCCATTGGGCGGGCATCTTGAGCTTCATGTACCCGTAATGGGGTATAGCTTGGAAGATCGTGAATGCCACCCGCCCTAAAAGGGCGTGGTATCCCCTACTAAACGGGGCCACTTGGAATGTGATTTCTTGGACCTATAATTCTCCGTGTGCGAATACCACATCTAGTGTGATTTTTCCGCATATCGTGCCTCCCGACTAGGGATGATTCCTCCAAGGTCGTGGCTTTGCTTTGCTCAATGCGGCTCTTGTCTATTTCCATTTTGCTAAGAGTCTCCTCATAGATGAGGTTTAATCCGTTGCCACCGTCCATGAGCACTTAAGTAAGCGGAAGCCATCCACAATTGGACTAAGGACCAAAGCGGTGGTGCTCGGGCTGTTCGAATTGAGGTTCGCCATCACGGCATTGAAGGTTATGGCGTGTCGTTCCATGGATTTATTCTTTAGCAACGTGGCGGACTTCTGTGCTTTGCTGGAGTGCTCGCTTGTGCCTATTATTTGAGGCGAAAGTCTCGAAGACTGTCAATACTGTATTGTTATTTTCCCCAGGATGGTGCTCTGTGGTATTTTTGATGAGGAGATCCTCGCCGCTCTTAGCCACCTGCAGGAGTATCCAACATGCTCTAAGGCTGTGTGTTGGCATAATATCTGGTGTACTGTGAATTTTGCATGGCCCATTGAGCCATCCCTCCAATACGGTTCCACGCCCTGTAGTGGGCTTTGGTTTCTTTGTAATTGGATCGGGTGACTTACGAGAGTACACCCTTTTAGTTCGGACGGGGGGGTTTAGTGAGAGCCGGAGGATCCTAGAATTATGTTTGGGTTTTCCAGGCGCTTTCCATCGCACAGTATTTCTATACTATGGCCGCCAAGTCAGCGAAGTGTGCTATGTCATGGCGACTTATGGCGTTGAGGATTCCCTTGTTCGTGCAATTTTTGCAAAAGAATGAAATTGCGTCTTCCTCACGACAGTCCTTGAGCTTGCTCATTACAAGGAGGAATCTGGCCCAATAGTGATGTACTGTCTCTTGGGGCTCTTGTCTAATGTGGGAAAGATCACTTATATCTGGGTGGGTGGGTAGATTTAGGTCCAAACCCTGACCCGATCTGAGACCCAGGGGCAGAGGAGTTTCCGAGCTTGACAGTTCGGACTCCGGGATGTTGCCCAATAGTTTGGCCCGCTGGCCGATTCTAGGTTTGAAGCTTGGGCCATGTCCTCCTGTAGACGGGTATCCGGCTCGGAGAGCTCGGGAATCCGGACATAGTTTGTCCTCAAAATAGAGGAAGAATCGCTGCATTGCTCCTCCACCACTGCTATCTTATGGGTGACCGGCGGAGAGTTAATCTCCCTCTGGTCGGGTTTAAGCCCGATCCAATCATAGTCCATAGCGACTCCCAGGGCGGCGATGCGATCCAAGAGCTCGTTCAAAGAAGAGAGTTCCATTGGATCCATCTGCTCGGTGAATCCCGAGCCGGCGTGGAGGTTGTTTTTGATGACCCGATAAGTCATCGTCGGTGCGACGGCCGAACGAGCGGTCATGACAAAGCCTCCTAGTCGGAGAGTTTGGCCTACAGCCAGGGCTCCCCCGGAGGTAATGTTGTCCTTGACAACAAGACGAGCCATCGGGCCTTATCGTGACGGCACAGTGGAACTCTCAATGAAAGCACCAATGTCGATGTCAAACCCGGTGGATCTCAGGTAGGGGGTCCCGAACTGTGCGTCTAAGGCTAATGGTAATAGGAGGCGGGGGACACAATGTTTACCCAGGTTCGGGCCCTCTCGATGGAGGTAATACCCTACTTCCTGCTTGATTGATCTTGATGATATGAGTATTACAAGAGTTGATCTACCACGAGATCGTAGAGGCTAAACCCTAGAAGCTAGCCTATGATTATGATTGTTGTTGTCCTACGGACTAAGCCCTCCGGTCTATATAGACACCGGAGGGGGCTAGGGTTACACAGAGTCGGTTACAAGGGAGGAGATCTACATATCCGAAGTGTCAAGCTTGCCTTCCACGCAAGGAAGAGTCCCACCCGGACACGGGACGAAGTCTTCAATCTTGTATCTTCATAGTCCAACAGTCCGGCCAAACTATATAGTCCGGCTGTCCGAGGACCCCCTAATCCAGGACTCCCTCAGTCGTCATTCCCGATCACCTTCGACCGTTGATATCATCCAACTAGTATCCACCATGGCGGTTCGGCCGCACTGGTCCTCGACCCAATCATCGACGGATTCCACCTAACACGAGTCCTAATGGACGGTGGTAGCAGCCTCAACCTACTCTATCAGGATACAGTGCGGAATATGGGCATTAAGCCCTCACGAATCAAACCCACAAAGACTACCTTTAAAGGAGTCATACCAAGCATTGAGGCCCCTTGTACGGGCTTAATCACGCTAGAGGTGGTCTTCGGTTCTCTGGACAACTTCCGAAGCAAATAGTTAGTCTTTGATATCGTCCCCTTCCACAGCGGCTACCACGCACTGCTCGGACGAACCGCGTTTGCTAGATTCAATGCAGTACCACACTATGCTTATCTCAAGCTCAAGATGCCCGGTCCATGCGGTGTCATAACAGTAAATGGCAACACTAAACGCTCCCTCCAAACAGAGGAGCACACAGCCGCCCTAGCAGCAGAGGTACAGAGCGGCCTTCTCAAGCAAAACCGTAATCCGGCTGCCGAGCCTGGACATCACTAATGAATCCGGACCACACTGCAGGCGGGGCGGTTCGGCTCGTCAAGAGCTCGATTAGCGATTCGGCCTCCGTCCCGATCCCGATGAGGCATTTGATCCGCACTACCACATAATTACGCACTCAAAATCCCATGGGCATCGACGGAGGCACAACTAGCTTGTAGTTCGGCTACACCGATCCCGGACTCACTGGTATCTTTACTATTTCCTTTTTTCTCTTCCTTTTTATTTCAGGTATCTTTTATACAGGTCTCCTTCGATGGCCTGATTACCGGTCCTATCAAAGGACAAGTACACCAGATTGGCGCAGAGCACAGGCATACAGGGGAAGCCCTAGAGGACAATCCAACAACTACTCTACCTGTTTTTCAGTACCAAAATGCAGCTCCCCTTTGGTTCTGGCATGTTAAATAGCCGGTTGCTTATCGCATTATTGTATAAATGTGCTTTGACGCATTAACCCAACTATAATGGAAACAGTTTACGGCCCAAGTCAAGGGGCCCCAGATACTACCTCTGCCTTTTTTTCTGTTTCCCTTGGCCATTAATTATTTATATTCTCGCACCCGTGCACTTTGGTACGTTTCATATTCGCCAGGGGCTCCATATCGCCCCATAATATGGCAATAAAGTCCGAACACTTCTTATAGATAAGTTCGGCACCCCGAATTTAGCATTATATGCATTGGCTCCGAATCATGTCTTTGGTCAATAGTTGGGTTGCCCGGCTCCTGTGCTTGCTACCCTACGTTCCGCTACATCGGCTAGGGTAGTAAAGGGAGAACTACTGCGATTGTGCCCTGGTCTAAACCGGATGAGCACCTCAGTAGAGAAAGCCGAAAACTGACTGTCATGATGCGGCGAGAGCTGGTCAGCTATTCGGAGGTCACAAATCATTGGAGATTTTTCCAGCATTTCACGAAGGATCGGTACTTCCCGATCAGACGCTGACAGCACCCTGATTCGTATACCAGGGGCTGCGCATATGTTTTATTATAAAACTCCTATGGCTAAGTGAGGGCGTTTAAGCCACATAGTCTGATTGCCTGGTTCGTTGCGCTAAACAACTCCTTCAAGGACCATATAATTGGATCAAGATTGTGTAGATTCCATCCCGAACACCTCCGTACTACCTACGTGAGGGCAGAAGCCGGCGACTGGCCAACCCTAAGATTACATACAACACGGCCGCACAGGAGGAACAATCAAAACATAACAAACATTATATTACAAACCGGATTTGTTTTCATCATACAAGGCAAAAGACAAAAAACAAATGCCTTCATTCAAAAACAATGTCCTGCCCGCATTGCGCTGCTGCAAGTCGAGATCCCTCCAGGACATCCGCAAAATATCGCTCGGGCGTGCGGTGCTCCTTGCCCTCTGGCGGCCCCTTGGCTACCTCGACGGCATCCATCTTCGCCCACCACATCTTGCAACAGGCGAAGGCCATGCGGGCACCTTCGATGCAGACTGATCGCTTGATGATATCTAGCCGCGGACAGGCTTCCACCACCCTCTTCACGAGGCCAAAATAACTGCTAGGTATAGCTTCAACTGGCCACAGCCGGATTATTAAATCCTTCATGGCCAGTTCGGCCACCCTATGCAGCTCGACCAACTGTTCCAGTTGATCGGCAAAGGGCACCGGATGTTCTGGCACAACATACTGCGACCAGAACAGCTTCTCCGTGGAATTCCCTTCTCCGGCTCGGAAGAACTCCGCAGCACCGGACACGCTACGTGGCAGATCCGCAAAAGCCCCTGGGCAACTCCGAATCCGGGTTAGTAAAAGGTACTTCTTCTCCGCATACTTGCTTTGCATGTTAAAAGCCTTACCCGATGCGATCTTCTTGGCCTCTTGGATCTCCTGGAGAGCGCCCTGGGCCTCATTCTGTGCGGCCTCCGCGCTCTGGTGAGCCTTGGTAAGTTCGGTCTCTTGAATCGACGCTTCGCGCTCCAAAGCCTCACACTTCTTCACCGCGTCCTGGAGCTCCTGCTGGATCTCATCGACCCGGACCTTGAGCTTCTTACGGGCGGCTTGCTGCTGGACAGCCTTCCCCTCGGCTTCGGTCTGGGCATTTTTCAGGGCCTCAACCTCGGCCGCCACTCCTACACATATTATGACACTCCGGTCAATACTCACCACTTACTCTTTCCGAATACACAACAAGTTGTTACTCACCTTGCTTCTCGTGGAGCTGAATCTTCACCTCGCCAAGCTCGTTCTCGGTCCGCTCCAACCTCTGCTTTAGTTCAGAGACTTCGGTAGCATGCGAGGTCGCGGCCAACAGTGACACCTACTTATTCATAAATATCAAATTAGTCTCCTGCAAAAGCTTGATCCTATGTCCGGCCTTTCTTTCCGAATACCGGAAAGTGTCTCAGGGGCTACTGTCGACACGGGGTGTTCTCTTTCTACGCGACTTACCTCAAAACCTGTCAACAGATTGTTGCAGGCCTCGTTTAGTCCGCTCTTGACGGACTGAACCTTCTTGATCACCGTACCCATAAGGACACGGTGCTCGTCCACAATGGAGGCGCCTCGTAGGGCCTCCATCAGGTTATCCGGTGCCCCTGGCTGGACAGGGGCCACCGGCGGAATTGGCGCACCCCCCTCCTTCGAAGGAGGCTGCTCGCCCGATTCTGGAGCCATATGGGTCGCCAGAATCGTATTCGGCTGCGGGCCGAACTGAATACGGCCCTCTTCGCAAGTCTCCAGGGGGATCTGCTCCCCCATGTGTCCGGTAGCGGAAGTTTCGCCTTGTGGCGCCTCCTGAACAGCGTCCTAGACTCCTCCCCGGCTCGGAGCAGTCCTTCGTGACAACACTTCGGTGTCATCCTGGGCCTCGGGGGAGTGTGTGGTCGGCGGTGACGCACTGGCCATTTCCGCTGGATCCAACGAACCTCCAGATGAGGTTTGCTGGACGCTGTCGCGGGCCGGACTACAATAGCACAATTAACCATATCAAGACGATAAAGACGAGAGGCCGGATATACGGGTGGATGTGAGTCATAGTACTTACGATGCAGCATGGGGTTTAGTGCGAGGGCGTCACTCCGGACTGTTGTCGACGTCCCACGCGGTGTTGACCGCAAGGGCGCCCTTCCCCTTCTTGGGCGTTCCCGCCTCCAGATTCGTGGAAGCCGCCCTCTTTTTCTTCCCCTCCTCAGGGGGAGGGTTGTTCTCCTCCTCCTCCCCCCTTCCTCGTCGTCGTCCTCAGGGACGGAGGAATGGGCTTCTTCGTCTTCGGACGTTACGTCCGAAGCACCCTTGCGACGGGGGCCACTTTTGGCCCCCTTGGCCTTCTTCTTGACCTTCTTCTCCGGCGCCTTATAGGGTGCCGGCACCAACATCTTCACTAGACGTGGGATGACCAGTTCTTCAGGCAGTGGAGCCGGACACTGGATCTGCTTCGCCCTCTCCATCTAGTCCTGAGAAAGTAATGATAAAAGCTCAGACATCATCCTCGAAACAAACAAGTAGGGGATATGTTAAAAATACCATACCTCGCTAGCGAGGTGTTTAATGTCGCGCCCACAGTCTAAATCCGTGGCCGGTGGTTTCTCGTTGCCCTTAAAGAGCAACTTCCAGGCACCTTCGTGAGTGGTTTCGAAGAGCCTCACCACAGTTTGGTGCTTCTTTGAATTAAACTCCCACAGAAGGCGACTTCAGCGCTGGCACGGGAGAATCCGGCGAACTAGCATCACCTGGATTACATCAACAAGTTTGACGTTCTTGGCTATCATGCTTTGAACGCGCGTCTGCAGCGCTATCAGTTCGTCGAACAAACATCAGTTCGGACTCTTCTCGTCCCAGGAGGTGAGTCGCATGGGAGCGCCAGAGCGGAATTCGGCAGCCGCGGGGTTCTGTGATGTAGAACCACTGTCTCTGCCACTCCTTTACTGTATCCACAAAGGTGCCTTTTGGCCAAGAGACGTTGGACAATTTACTCACCATGGCTCCTCCGCACTCCGCGTGCTGGCCATCCACCACCTTCGGCTTCACGTTGAAGACTTTGAGCCACAGCCCGAAGTGGGGTTGGATGCGGAGGAAGGCCTCACACACGACGATGAACGCCGAGATGTTGAGGAAGGAGTTCGGGGACAGATCGTGGAAGTCTATCCCGTAATAATACATCAACCCGCGGACGAAAGGGTGAACTGGAAACCCTAGCCCGCAGAAGAAATGAGGGATGAATACCACCCTCTCGTTGGGTTTTGGCGTGGGGACAGCCTGTCCCTCGGCCGGCAGGCGGTGGGCGATTTCCTTTGCCAAGTACCCGGCTGCCCGAAGCTTAGTAATGTCCTCCTCCTTGACGGAGGAGACCATCCACTTGACCTGACCTCCGGGATCCTGACATGGTTGGGTGCTAGCTCGAGTGGAAAGGAGATGAGAACTTGGGCGCTGGAGCTCGAGATTGGAAGGGCGGAGATAGAGAGAAGGCGTGTGAGAAGAAGAGTGAGTCCTTATCCCCTTATAAAGGCAGTAAACGTTGAGCGCCTCCCCACTCGCCTTAGAATTCGCCTATTCCCAAGGGTTGTATAAACGGCACGGTTGGGTTACCCATGCCCGCATTGATGAGAATCCCACGATAAGGGGACACGATCTCTGCTTTGACAAGACATGCCAATAGCAACCACGTCTCGGGACGTGGAGCGTCGGGCACAAAACGATCCGGAATTATGACCGGTCGGACGTGATGACATGCTGCAAAAGTTCGTCAGCGGATTGGATTCGTGTAAAATTGTATTCTCTCTGTGGTTGTGTATGCTATGCGTGACAGGTCCGGATACTATCATCGCGTCCGAAGACTATCTTGGAGTTCGGAAAAAGGGGAACCTGCCTTGCAATGCTGAAGACAATCTGCCACGGACTCCTCGTCATTGAAGCCGAGTTCGGGGGCTCTTGAGGAGTCTGGACTAGGGGGTCCTCGGGCGTCTGGCCTGTTATCCATGGGCCAAACTGGTGGGCTGTGAAGACATGAAGGCCGAAGAATGTACCCGTGTCCGGATTGGACTCTCCTTGGCATGGAAGGCAAGCTTGGTGACCAATTATGAAGATTCCTTCTTATGTAACCGACTCTATGTAACCCTAGATCCCCCGGGTGTCTATATAAACCGGAGGGTGTAGTCCGGAAAGCATATACTCATTAACATAGTCATACAGGCTAGGCTTCTAGGGTTTAGCCATTACGATCTCCTGGTAGATCAACTCTTGTAATACTCATATTCATCAAGATCAATCAAGCAGGAAGTAGGATGTTACTTCCATAGAGAGGGCCCGAACCTGGGTAAACATCGTGTCCCCCATCTCCTGCAACCATCGACCTTAGACGCACAGTTCGGGACCCCCTACCCGAGATCCGCCGGTTTTGACACCGGCACAGTGATCTACTCCTGGATCACTATTGTACCCCCTTGCCAAACTCATTGCAAGGTACACAATAGGTATGGTACACAGCATGTCATACTTTACAGAACCTATGGTTGAGGCATAGGGAATGACTTTCATTCTCTCTCTATCTTCTGCCGCTATCGGGCTTTGAGTCTTACTCAACTTCACACCTTGTAACACAGGCAAGAACTCTTTCTTTAACTGATCTATTTTGAACTTGTTCAAAACTTTGCCAAGGTATGTACTTTGTGAAAATCCTATTAAGCATCTCGATCTAACCCTATAGATCTTGATGCCTAACATGTAAGAAGCTTCACGGTCTTTCATTGAAAAATTCTTATTCAAGTATCCTTTTTATGCTATCCAAAAATTATATATCATTTCCAATCAAGAATATGTCATCCGCATATAATATCAGAAATGCTACAGAGCTCCCACTCACTTTCTTGTAAATACAGGCTTCACCGTAAGTCTGTATAAAACCATATGCTTTGATCACCTCATCAAAGCGTATATTCCAACTCCGAGATACTTGCACCAGTCCATAGATGGATTGTTGGAGTTTGCATACTTTGTTAGTACCTTTAGGGTCAACAAAACCTTCTGGTTGCATCATATACGTACTTTAAGAAATCCATTAAGGAATGCAGTTTTGACGTCCGTTTGCCAGATTTCATAATCATAAAATGCGGCAATTGCTAACATGATTCGAAAGACTTAACCATCGCTACGGGTGTGAAAGTCTCATTGTAGTCAACCCCTTGAATTTGTCGAAAAGCTTTTGCGACAAGTCGAGCTTTGTAGACAGTGATATTACCATCGGTGTCTGTCTTCCTCTTGAAAATCCACTTATTCTCAATGGCTTGCCGATCATTGGGAAAATCCACCAAAGTCCACGCTTTGTTCTTATACATGGATCCTATCTCAGATTTCATGGCCTCAAGCCATTTTTTGGAATCTGGGCTCATCATGGTTCTTCATAGTTCATAGGTTTGTTGTTGTCCAACAACATGACTTCTAGGACAGGATTGTCGTACCACTCTGGTGTGGAACGTGTTCTAGTTGACCTATGAGGTTCAGTAATAACTTGATCTTAAGTTTCATGATCATCATCATTTGCTTCCTCTTTGGTTGGTGTAGGCATCACGGGAACGACTTTCTCTGATGTACTACTTTCCAATTCGAGAGAACATCAAGTTCCACTTTCCTCCCACTCACTTATTTCAAGAGAAACTCCTTCTCTAGAAAGGGTCCATTCTTGGCAACAAAGATCTTGCCTTCAGATCTGTGGTAGAAGGTGTACCCAATAGTTTCCTTAGGGTATCCTATGAAGACACACTTCTTCGATTTAGTTCGAGCTTATCAGGCTGAAGCCTTTTGACATAAGCGTCGGATCCCCAAACTTTAAGAAAGACAGTTTAGGTTTCTTGCCAAACCACAGCTCATACGGTGTCGTCTCAACGGATTTAGATGGTGCCCTATTTAACGTGAATGCGATTGTCTCTAATGCATAAGCCCAAAACCACAGCTCATAGGTTGACCTATGAGGTTCAGTAATAACTTGATCTGAAGTTTCATGATCATCATCATTTGCTTCCTCTTTGGTTGGTGTAGGCATCACGAGAACGACTTTCTCTGATGTACTACTTTCCAATTCGAGAGAACATCAAGTTCCACTTTCCTCCCACTCACTTCTTTCAAGAGAAACTCCTTCTCTAGTAAGGATCCATTCTTGGCAACAAAGATCTTGCCTTCAGATCTGTGGTAGAAGGTGTACCCAATAGTTTCCTTAGGGTATCCTATGATGACACACTTCTTCGATTTAGGTTCGAGCTTATCAGGCTGAAGCCTTTTGACATAAGCATCGGATCCCCAAACTTTAAGAAAGACAGTTTAGGTTTCTTGCCAAACCACAGCTCATACGGTGTCGTCTCAACGGATTTAGATGGTGCCCTATTTAACGTGAATGCGGTTGTCTCTAATGCATAAGCCCAAAACGATAGTGGTAAATCGGTAAGAGATATCATAGATCGCACCATATCTAATAAAGTACGGTTACGACGTTCGGACACACCATTATGCTGTGGTGTTCCAGGTGGTATGAGTTGTGAAACAATTCCACATTGTTTTAAATGAAGGCCAAGCTCGTAACTCAAATATTCACCTCCACAATCAGATCGTAGAAACTTCATTTTCTTGTTATGATGATTCTCTACTTCACTATGAAATTCTTTGAACTTTTTTCAAATGTTTCAGACTTGTGTTTCATCAAGTAGATATATCCATACCTACTCAAATCATCTGTGAAGGTGAGAAAATAATGATACCCGCCGTCTGCTTCAACACTCATCGAATCGCATACATCGGCATGTATTATTTTCAATAAGTCATTAGCTCGCTCCATTGTTCCAGAGAACGGGGTTTTAGTCATCTTGCTCGTGAGGCACAGTTCGCAAGTATCAAATGATTCATAATCAAGTGATTCCAAAAGTTCATCCGCATGGAGTTTCTTCATGCGCTTTGCAACAATATGACCTAAACGGCAGTGCCACAAGTATTTGCACTATCATTATCAACTTTGCATCTTTTGGCATCAATATTATAAATATGTGTATCACTACGACCGAGATTCAATAAACCATTCACACTGGGTGTATGACCATAGAAGGTTTTATTCATGTAAGTAGAACAACAATTGTTCTCTGACTTAAATGAATAACCTTTGCAATAAACATGATCTAATCATATTCATGCTTAACGCAAACACCAAATAACATTTATTTAGGTTCAACACTAATCCCGAAGGTAGAGGGAGTGTGCGATGGTGATCGTATCAACCTTGGAATCACTTCCTACCCACATCGTCACCTCGCCCTTAACTAGTCTTTATTTATTCTGCAACTCCTATTTCAAGTTACTAATCCTAGCAACTGAACGGGTATCAAAATACCTAGGGGCTACTGTGAACACTAGTAAGGTACACATCAATAACATGTATATCAAATATACCTTTGTTCACTTTTCCCTCCTTATCCACCAAGTATTTGGGGTGGTTCCACTTCTAGTGACCATTTTCTTTGCAGTTGGAGCACTAAGTTTCAGCTTGGGTCGAGCTTTGGGCTTCTTCACAGGAGCGGCAACTTCCTTGCCATTCTTCTTGAAATTCCCTTTCTTTCCCTTACCCTTTTTCTTGAAACTAGTGGTCTTGTTAACCATCAACACTTGATGCTCTTTCTTGATTTCTACCTCCGCCGATTTCAGTATCACGAAGAGCTTGGGAATCGTTTTCGTCATCCCTTGCATATTATAGTTCATCACGAAGCTCCAGTAGCTTGGTGATAGTGAATGGAGAATTCTGTCAATCACTATCTTATCTGGAAGATTAACTTCCACTTAATTCAAGTGACTGTGGTACCCAGACATTTTGAGCACTTGCTCACTGGCTGAGCTATTCTCCTCCATCTTGTAGGCAAAGTATTTGTCAGATGCCTCATACCTCTCAACACGGGCATGAGCCTTAAATACCAATTTCAGCCCTTGGAACATCTCACATGTTCCATGGCGTTCAAAACATCTTTGGAGCCCCGATTCTAAGCCGTAAACTGATACGTCTCCAACATATCTATAATTTTTATTGTTCCATGTTGTTATATTATCATTCATGGATGTTTTATAATCAATTTTTAGTCATTTTATATCATTTTTTGGTACTAACATATTGACATAGTGCCAAGTGCAAGTTGTTGTTTTCTGCATGTTTTTTACATCGAAGGAAATCAATACCAAATGGAGTCCAAACGAAGCGAAACTTTTTGTGGATTTTTTTGGACCAGAAGACATCCGGTGGGCGGAGGCGCTGGGGTGCTTGAGAACACAACCCACCAGAGCACGCTCGAGGCCCAGCGCGCCTCGGTGGGTTGTGCCCACCTCGAGTGCCTCCCGAACCGACTATTTGCTCTATAAATACCCCAATATTCCAGAAACCCTAGGGGAGTCGACGGAAATCAATTCCAGCCGCCACAAGTTCCAGAAACCACAGATCCAATCTAGACACCATCACGGAGGGGTGCGTCATGTCCATTGGTGCCTCTCCGATCATGTGTGAGTAGTTCTTTGTAGACCTACGGGTCCGTAGTTAGTTGCTAGATGGCTTCCTTTTTCTCGTTTGATTCTCAATACAATGGTCTCTTGAAGATCCATATGATGTAACTCTTTTTGCGGTGTGTTTGTTGGGATCGGATGAACTTTGAGTTTATGATCAGATTATCTTTTTACCCATGAAAGTTATTTGAGTCTTCTTTAATCTCTTATAAGCATGATTGCTTATAGCCTCATATTTATTCTCCGATATTTGGGTTTTGTTTGGCCAATTGATCTATTTATCTTGCAATGGGAAGAGGTGCTTTGTAGTGGGTTCGATCTTATGGTGCTTGATCCCAGTGACAGAAAGGGAACTGACACGTATGTGTCGTTACTATTAAGGATAACAAGACGGGGTCTATTTCTATATAAATAGCTCTTGTCTACATCATGTCATCGTTCTTATTGCATTACTCTGTTTTCCCATGAACTTAATACACTGGATGCATGCTGGATAGCGGTCGATGTGTGGAGTAATAGTAGTAGATGCAGGCAGGAGTCGGTCTACTAATCTTGGATGTGATGCCTATATAATGATCATTGCCTCGATATCGTCATGATTATTTGAAGTTCTATCAATTTCCCAACAGTAATTTGTTCACCCACCATTTGTTATCTTTCTCGAGAGAAGCCACTAATGAAACCTACAGCCCCCGGGTCTCTTCTTTATTATATTGGCCTTTGCGATCTATTTTCCTTTGGTTTTATTTTCAGATCTATTAAACCAAACATACAAAAATACCTTGTCGCACTTTATTTTATTTGGCGTTTGATCTATCAATCTATTACAACTTTACCCCGTCCTTGTGCCAACTTCTGGCGACGTTACCCGAAAGGGATTGACAACCCCTTTAACACGCCGGGTTGCGAGTATTTGTTATTTGTTTGCATGTGCTGTTTACTTAGTGTTGCTTGGTTCTCCTACTAGTTCGATAACCTTGGTCTCGTCACTGAGGGAAATATCTACCATCGCTGTGCTGCATCATCCCTTCCTCTTTGGGGAAATACCGACGTAGTTCTAGCAGACATCAAAAGGAATTTCTGGCGCCGTTGCCGGGGAGGATCAAGTCAAGATAGTCTCCTGGCCACGTGCCAATTTCTGGAGCCGTCGCCGGGGAGACATCATCAACATCTACCAGGTTCCTAATCACAAATCTCATCTCCTCGCAATTTACATTATTTGCCATTTGACTCTCGTTTTCCTCTCCCCCACTTCACAAAAAATTGTCATTTTATTCGCCCTCTTTTTTGTTCGACATTTTCTTGCCGGATCTGTTTTTGAGTGCAATCTTGTTGTGTAGTCACAATGACTCGAGAGAACACCATGTGATTTCTCCAATAATAACAACAATGATTTTATTGGCACTCCGATTGCTCCTCTCGCCACTAGTGCGGAGTCTTGTGATATTAATACTGCTTTGCTGAATCTTGTTATGAAAGATCAATTTTCCGATACTCCTAATGAGGATGCCGCGTCCCATCTTAACACATTCATGGAATTATGCGATATGCAAAAGAAAAAACATGTGGACAATGATGTTGTGAAGATCAAATTATTTCCGTTTTCTTTGCGAGATCATGCAAAAATTTGGTTTTCTTCTTTGCCTCACAATAGTATCGATTCTTGGAATAAGTGCAAAGATGCTTTTATTACTAAGTATTTTCCGCCCGCGAAAATTATTTCCCTTAGAACCCAGATCATGAATTTCAAGCAACTTGAACATGATCATGTTGCACAATTTTGGGAAATGATGAAAATGATGCTAAGGAATTGCCCAACTCATGGGTTAAATCTTTGGATGATCATACAAAAAATTTATGCGGGGTTGAATTTTGTTTCTCGTAATCTTTTAGATTCCGCCGCGAGTGGTACTTTTATGGAAATTACTTTGGGTGAAGCCACCAAATTTCTTGATAATATTATGGCAAATTATTCACAATGGCATATCGAAAGAGCTCCTACTAGCAAAAAAGTTAATTCGGTTGAAGAAATTTCTTCTTTGAGTGAAAAAGTTGATGCTCTTATGAAATTGGTTGGTAGTAAAAGTGCTCCTATTGATTTTGATGATGTGCCTTTGTCTACTTTGATTGATCAAAATAGTGATGTCGTAGATGTGAATTTTACCTCACGAAACAATTTCAATAACAATGCTTATAGAGGTAATTTTAATCCTAGGCCTTTTCCTAGTAATTCCTCTAATAATTATGGTAATTCCTATGGTGATCCTTCTTATAATGATAACAGGAACACCTCTGATCTTGAGAATAATATTAAAGAATTTATCAATACTCAAAAAGATTTCAATGTTACCATGGAAGATAAGTTGAATAAGATTGATGATTTGTCTAGAAGTGTAGATAGAATTTCTCATGATGTAGAAAATCTCAAGATGGAAATTTCTGTGCCTAAGGTAGTGGAATAAATTAAAGTTTTTTATGTTTCTATGGATGAAAGTAAGAAAAGAACCGCTATGCTTAGAGCTAGAAGAGAAATTTTAGAAAAAGCATTTTTTTAGTGATTGCTTTCATAAAAATGACGAAGATCTTAAAATGATTGGTGTTCCTTCTATTGATTCCTTTTTTAGTAAAATTGAGATTGATGATAAAGGGACTGGAGAAGAGTCAACTTTAGGGCGTCCCGATAATTCGGAGGTTGAAAATCTTGTTAAGAAAAATGATAAAAGTGGGTTTGAAGAGGTCAAGACTTTAACTAGTGACGTGCCCACTCTTTTGGATTACAAAGACTTTAATTATGATAGTTGATTATTGTATTTCTTTGTTCCAATCCATGATAAATTCACCCCATGCTTATGAACAAAATAAAGCTTTTACTAAACATATTGTTGATGCTATGATGAAAGCTTTAGAAGAAAAGTTGGAATTAGAAGTTTCGATTCCTAGAAAATTACATGATGAATGGGAACCTACTATCAAAGTCAAGATTAAAAATTATGAGTGTTTTTCTTTATGTGACTTGGGTGCTAGTGTTTCTACAATTCTGAAATTTTTATGTGATGTGCTTGGTCTTACCGATATTGAAGAATGTTCTTTGAATTTGCACTTAGCGGATTCTACTATTAAAGCCTATGGGAAGAATTAATGATGTTCTTATTCTTTCAAATAGGAATTATGTGCCCATATATTTTATTGTTCTTGATATTTATTGCAATCCGTCTTGTCCAATTATTTTTGGTAGACCGTTCTTAAGTACTATTGGTGTCGTGATAGATATGAAAGAAGGCAATATTAAGTTTCAATTTCCACTAAGGAAGGGTATGGAACACTTCCCCAGAACAAGAATTAGACCACCATATGAATCAATCATGAGGTCATCTTATGGATCTAGAAACAAAGATGACAATACTTAGATCCTTGCTTTATGCCTAGCTAGGGGCATCAAACGATAGCGCTTGTTGGGAGGCAACCCAATGAATAAATTTTATTTTTGCTTTTTGCTTTCTATTCTTGAGTGTTTGCAAAATTACGATACTGTTATGATTGTGTTTGTTGTGTTTTAGTTAGTGTTTTTGCCAAGCAAAGCCTTTAGGATCATATTGGGTGATAGTAGATTTGATCTTGTTGAAAAACAGAAACTTTCACGCTCACGAAAATAATTCTCATTTTTAACAGAAGAGTGCTTTTGATTTGATTCTTTTTGCAGAATATTAATATACGAATTGTTCCCGTGGTCCTAATTTTTCAGAATTTTTGGAGTTTCAGAAGTATTCGAAATATCCAAATTGCTACAGACTGTTCTGTTTTTGACAAATCTGTTTTCTTTGCGTTGTGTGCTTATTTTGATGATTCTATGGTTTTCTTTGCCATAGAAAAGTTTGAATACATTAGATATAATTTAAGAATAAAATGTGAATTGGTTTGCTACAATACTTATAGTAGTGATTTGCTTTCTTATACTAACGGATCTCATGAAGGTTTTGTTGAGTTTTGTGTGATTGAAGTTTTCAAGTTTTGGGTGATGTTATGATGGATGAATGAATAAGGAGTAAGAAGAGCCTAAGCTTGGGTATGCCCATGGCATCCCAAGCTATTATCCAAAGAGAAGCAAGCAACTAAGCCTGGATTTGCCCCGAGTGGCATCTCCTCTTTCTTCTAACGACCATCGGTATTTTACTCGAAGCTATATTTTTATTCGTCACATACTATGAGTTTTGCTTGGAGCGTCTTGCATGATATGAGTCTTTGCTTGTTTTGCTTTTTGTTTTAAATCTTGAATCCTTGCTGGACAAACCTATTTGAGAGATCCAAAATTATGCCATGACTTGTTAGAATTGCTCTCTATGCTTCACTTAAATCTTTATGAGCTATGGAATTGCTCTAGTGCTTCACTTATATCTTTTTGAGCATGGTGTGCTTTAGTATTTTTGAAGAAATGCTCTCTTGCTTCACTTAGATTTATTTGAGAGTTAGTAAATTTTTAAGAAATTCTCTCTTGCTTCACTTAAATTAATTTGAGAGAAAGAAATACTATGCTCATGATCTTCACTTATATTTGTTTGAGCTTATCAAAAGCAACACATGAAAATTAGTTCCAAAGTGATAGATATCCAAGAGGGATATAATAAAAACTTTCATGAAGATCATTGGACAAAATAAATTTGATTCCTTGTAATAGTATTGAGATCTGATGATGTCATATGTGAGTTATGTTGATGAGTAACTATGGTTTAGTAAGAATATTGGTGTTAAGGTTTGTGATTCCGTATGCTAGCACGAAAGTCAATAGTTATGCAATGAAATTATATCCTACTTATGGTGCATTATTCGGTGTTAATTATGCTTAATGCTCGCTTATGAGATTATTCATTTCTTGGTTGGTCGCTTCTCAATCTTTTGCTAGCCTTCATTTTGCACTAAGTATGATCACTACTTGTGAATCCAAAACCCTTTAAACTAGTTTTTCCATATGAGTCCACTATATCTAACTATATGCGGTATTCTTTTGCCATTCTAAGCAAATTTGTATGTGCCATCTCTAATTTTCAAAATAAATTTCCCTTTTGTGTGTTCGTACCGCTCGGGAGGTGGTGAGGGGTGGCTAATTTTTTCCATGCTAGATGTGTTATTCTCACGATGAGTGTTTATTCACATGTCATTGCACGAGAGTAAGGCAAAGGTATTAGGGATGCCCAGTCCCGAAATGAAAAATGAATTTACTTTATGTTGTCAAATAATAAATTCCTTGGAAAGTGTTGGTATGGAAGGCACCCGTGGATACGGTTAGCCATGGAAAGTGAAAGTATGGTGGAAAAAGGAATAAACTTTATTTTCTGTTTGGGAACCGCCTATGATATATCTAGCATGGGAAGTGTGGGGAACTCTAAGTCGTTTTCGTTGGTGGGAAAAGCATACCTCCCAAAAAAAATTATCTCTATGTTTTTCGCTTTGAGCTTTGGCACCTGTACAAATCCCAACTTCCCTCCGCGAAGGGCCTTTCTTTTACTTTATGCAATTTTTATTTTTAATTTGAGTCTCCATCTTCTCTTTATGCAAGTGTGTTTCATAAATGGATCAATTATTGAGCATGATGGGCTAGGGATAGTTTATTTTAGCGTTGATATTTTGAAAGACATGGTTGCTTGTTGATATGCTTGAGTATTTAAGTCACGTGTCAAAACTAGACTATTTCTTTGAACCATATAAAAGTCCAAATGTCCATGATACAAAGAAAAGAATATGAGATGACATGTTAGGCAGCATTCCACAACAAAAATTCTATTTTTATCATTTACCTACTCGAGGACGAGCGGGAATTAAGCTTGGGGATGCTGACACGTCTCCAACGCATCTATAATTTTTTTATTATTCCATGTTGTTATATTATCATTCTTGGATGTTTTATAATCATTTTATATCATTTTTTGGTACTAACCTATTGACATAGTGCCAAGTGTCAGTTGATGTTTTCTACATGTTTTTTACATCACAGGAAATCAATACTAAACAGAGTCCAAATGCAGCGAAACTTTTTGTGGACTTTTTGGACTAGAAGACATCCAGTGGGCCGGAGAAGCGCATGGGGGTGCTTCAAGGGGAGCACAACCCACCAAGGCACGCCTGGAGGCCCAGGCGCGCCCTGGTGGGTTGTGCCCACCTCGGGTGCCTCCCGAACTGACTATTTGCTCTATAAATACCCCAATATTCCAGAAACCCTAGGGGAGTCGACGGAAATCAATTCCAGCCACCGCAAGTTCCATAAACCACAGATCCAATCTAAACACCATCACGGAGGGGTGCATCATGTCCATTGGTGCCTCTCCGATGATGCGTGAGTAGTTCTTTGTAGACCTACGTGTCCGTAGTTAGTAGCTAGATGGCTTCCTCTCTCTCGTTTGATTCTCAATACAATGGTCTCTTGGAGATCTATATGATGTAACTCCTTTTGCGGTGTGTTTGTTGGGATCGGATGAACTTTGATTTTATGATCAGATCTATCTTTTTATCCATGAAAGTTATTTGAGTCTTCTTTGATCTCTTATACTGATGATTGCTTATAGCCTCGTATTTCTTCTCTGATATTTGGGTTTTGTTTGGCCAACTTGATCTATTTATCTTGCAATGGGAAGAGGTGCTTTGTAATGGGTTCGATCTTACGGTGCTTGATCCCAGTGACAGAAAGGGAACCGACACGTATGTATAGTTGCTATTAAGGATAACAAGATGGGGTCTATTTCTACATAAATAGATCTTGTCTACAGCATGTCATCGTTCTTATTGCATTACTCTGTTTTGTCATGAATTTAATACACTGGATGCATGCTGGATAGCGGTCGATGTGTGGAGTAATAGTAGTAGATGCAGGCAGGAGTCGGTCTACTAATCTTGGACGTGATGCCTATATAATGATCATTGCCTGGATATCGTCATGATTATTTGAAGTTCTATCAATTGCCCAACAGTAATTTGTTTACCCACCGTTTGTTATTTTTCTCGAGAGAAGCCACTAGTGAAATCTACGCCCCCCCCCCCCCCGGGTCTCTTCTTTATTATATTTGCCTTTGCGATCTATTTTCCTTTGCTTTTATTTTAAGATCTATTAAACCAAAAATACAAAAATACCTTGCTGCACTTTACTTTATTTGGCGTTCAATCTATCAATCTATTACAACTTTACCCCGTCCTTGTGCCAACTTCTGGCGTCGTTACCCGAAAGGGATTGACAACTCCTTTAACACTTCGGGTTGCGAGTATTTTTTATTTGTGTGCATGTGTTGTTTACGTAGTGTTGCTTGGCTCTCCTACTGGTTCGATGACCTTGGTCTCATCACTGAGGGAAATACCTACCGTCGCTGTGCTGCATCATCCCTTCCTCTTTGGGGAAATACCGACGTAGTTCTAGCAGACATCATAAAGCATGGTGCACTAAACTATCAAGTAGTCATCATATCGAGCTTGCCATACGTTCATAACGTCTGCATCAGCTCCTGCAACAGGTCTTTCACTTAGCGGTGCATCAAGGACATAATTCTTCTGTGCAACAATGAGGATAATCCTCAGATCACGAACCTCGTCCGCTTTATTGCTACCATCATCTTTCAACTTAGTTTTCTCTAGGAACATATCAAAATTAGGGGAGCTATATCACGAACGATTGATCTACAACATAGATATGAAAAATATTAAGACTAAGTTCATGATAAATTAAGTTCAATTAATCAAATTACTAATGAACTCCCACTTAAATAAACATCCCTCAAGTTATCTAAGGATACATGATCCAAATCAACTAACCCATGTCCGATCATCACATGAGATGGGGTAGTCATCAATGATGAACATATCTATGTTGATCATATCTACTATATGACTCACATTCGACCTTTCGGTCTCTAGTGTTCCGAGACCATGTCTGTACATGCTAGGATCATCAAGTTTAACCCAAGTTTTCTGCATGTGCAAAACTGTCTTACACCCGTTGTATGTGAACATAGAGTCTATCACACCCGATCATCACAAGGTGCTCCGAAACGACAAAATTTGGCAATGGTGCATACTCGGGGAGAACACTTTTATCTTGAAATTTAGTGAAGGGATCACCTTATAATGCTACCGCCATACTGAGCAAAATAAGATGCATAAAGGATAAACATCACATGCAATCAAAATATGTGACATGATATGGCCATCATCATCTTGTGCTTTTGATCTCCATCTCCAAAGCATCGTCATGATCTCCATCGTCACCGGCTCGACACCTTGATCTCCATCGTTGCGTCGGGGTCGTCTCGCCAACTATTGCTTCTACAACTATTGCTAACGCATAGCGATAAAGTAAAGAAATTACATGGCATTTGCATTTCATACAATAATTAAGAGACAACCCTAAGGCTCCTGCCGGTTGTCGATATTACAAAACATGATCATCTCATACAACAACGTATATCACATCACAACATGCCCAGCAAAAACAAGTTAGACGCCCTCTACTTTGTTGTTGCAAGTTTTACGTGGCTGCTACGGGCTTCTAGCAAGAACCGTTCTTAACTACGCAAAAACCACAGCTGTGATTTATCAAGTTTGTTGTTTTAACCTTCTTCAAGGACCGGCCGTAGTCAAATTCGATTCAACTAAAGTGGAAGAAACATACACCCGCCAGCCACCTTTATGCAAAGCAAGTTGCATGTCAGTCGGTGGAACCGGTCTCATGTGCGTGGACATGTAAGGTTGGTCCGGGCCGCTTCATCCCGCAATACCGCCAAATCAAAATAAGAAGTTGGTGGTAAGCAGTATGACTATCACCGCCCACAAATCTTTGTGTTCTACTCGTGCATATCATCTACGCATAGACCTGGCTCATTATGCCACTGTTGGGAAATGTTGGATGAAAAAAAAATCTATGCACACACAAGATCTATCCATGGAGATGCATATCAACGAGAGGGGAGAGTGTGTCTACATACCCTCGTAGACCGTAAGCGGAAGCGTTTATAACGCGGTTGATGTAGTCGAACTCCTTCGCGATCCAACCGATCAAGTACCAAACATACGGCACCTCCGTGTTCAGCACACGTTCAGCTCGGTGACGTCCTCGCCTTCTTGATCCAGCAAGACAGGCGAAGTAGTAGATGAGTTCCGGCAACACAATGACGTGGTCGGGGTGGTGATGCAAGTATCTCCGCAGGGCTTCGCCGAGCACTACGAAAATATGACCGGGGATGAACTAGAGGGAGAGGGGCGCCTCCCCAGCCCCTCTCCCCGCAAGTGGTCGGTATCTTCATACCTAGTTCAATCTTGTTACCAGCAAGTCTATTTACTCGTTCTGTAATACATCATCTTGTAACTAACTCCTTAGTCACTTTGCTTGCAAGCTTCTTGTGATGTGTATTACACAGAGGGCCCAAAGATACCTCTCCGATACACAGAGTGACAAATCCTAATCTCGATCTATGCCAACTCAACAAGCACCTTCGGAGACACCTGTAAAGAATCTTTATGATCGCCCAGTTACGCTGTGACGTTTCATAGCACACAAGGTATTCCTCTGGTATCCGGGAGTTGCATAATCTCATAGTCGAAGGAATATGTATTTGACATTAAGAAAGCAATAGCAATAAACTGAACGATCAAATGCTAAGCTTGTGTCTATGGTTAGGTAACCTTAACCATCTTTGATCAACGAGCTAGTCTAGTAGAGGCTCACTAGAGACATGGTATTTGTTTATGTATCCATACATGTATTTAAGTTTCTGGTCAATACAATTCTAGCATGAATAATAAACCTTTATCATGATTTAGGAAATATAATAATAACCATTTTTATTGCCTTAGGGCATATTTCCATCAGCCATGGAGTTGCACCGGACAGATCCTACCATCGGTCAGGCGCTGTCCTCTTGGAAGCGGCGGAGTGCAATGCGGACCGCCATTGCCTCCTCCAACCCGCACGGCATGACACCCCAGTCGATGGATCCGGACTGGTCGGAGTCAGATCCGTTATCCGCCATGCCGAAGACGGCCGGAAATCGCCAGAGGTGAGCTTGGGTAGCGGAGGGAGTGGAGGGGAGTGGAGTGAAGTGCCTAGGGTTTGGTCCGGCGAGCGGATAGGGAGGAATATATGTGGATCAGGTGGGCCAGCGTGGGCCAGGCCCGACGTGGCAGACGCGCCTGTCTGGGTTGAAATTTCGTATATTTAGGCTGTATATGAGGGGTGTCGGTCAGCCCGGGCGTTTGAGGCGTCCATCTGAATTGAAATTTCGTGACCGGTCAGTGTCCACCCCTCACGAAACTCTAGCCCGGAAGTGGTCGGCGGGGAGGCACCGCACACGGCTAGGGAATCGTGGTGTGTGTTTCCCCTCTCCCTCCTCTCATATATATAGGTGGAGGAGGAGGGGAGGCAGCCCCTAGGGCATCCCAAGTGGTCGGCGGCTGCCCTGGCCGAATCCCTCCCTTCCATCTTTGTGCATGGGGGGAAGGAAAGGAGGGTTGGCTGCCTTTGGGGCGCCTCCCCTTTCCTTCCCTCCCTCTTTGGTGCATGGACAAGGGGTGGAGGGGCGCACCAGCCCCCTTGCAGGCTGGTGTGCTTCCCCCCTTTGGCCCATAAAGCCCATCGCTTGCCGGTGGCCTCCCGGAACCCCTTCCGGCACCCCGATAAAATACCCAGTACTTCTGAAACCTTTCTGGTGACCAAATACTATCAACTAATGGAGCAGCTGGTAGTCTTCGCCGGTCAATTTTCGTCCCATCAAAGACGGTTTTCTTTCGTCCTCGATCCCACCTCCCACCTCCCACCTTCGCTGGTTTTTTTTCGCTGGGTTTTCCCGTCTGTTTTTTCACCTTCCCACGGCCACGATCGGTTCGCTGCCGCCCACAGAATACAATCCATCACCACCCACGACTCCCTCACCCTGCTAGGGTTCCTAGCCCCGTCCTCCGCCGCCGCTGCGTGTTCCCGTCCGACCTCGCGCGAGCGATTTCTTGACCTCGCCGGGAGCAGGCAGCTGGATCCCGCCGCTGTGCCTCCCTCTCTCCCTTCTCTTCTTTTCCCCTACCTCTCTCTCTCTCCTCTGAACTGAGCGTCGTTCCTCTCTGCAGGTGCCGCCATGGCCGCGTCTTGGAGCTCGCCGCCGTGGGCTGCGTGCCCCTCCGATGACGGCCTTCCTCGCCCATGTCCAGGTCCTCTCAATCCTAATTTGGGCGTTAATTTATTTTGCGCTTGATACTGATTTTGGCGGGATTTTCGTCCTCATCACGTGTTTCATGGTGACATTTTAGGTCCCCTGGCCGGCCATCTTCCACTTTCTCTATTCCCGCCCCATGCCCCTCCCCCAAAGATCCCTCCCTCTCATGGGCGTCACCACCATCACTGCACCCAGCCTCCCTCATTGTGGTGCAGTCAGTTCCGTTCCATGGCCTCTATCGTGTCTTCGAAGAAGGTCGTGATACGCCACAAGTGGGAGCGGAAGCTGCGATGTCAAGATCTACAAGCAGGACATGAACCACCTTGTCATGTATTTCCTCGTCACATTAGGATTCGTCGACTCCACCAACAGGTTCTGTATCAATTCCGGCACCCAACGTACTGTATGCCCACACGTTTAAATCATGCCGGTCTTACTCCTGCAATACTCCTCGAATAGTACTTGAGATTTAGGCACCGGTGGGCATGGTAATTAATTTTTATTTAGTTGGTTCATTTACTATCATTGGAAGTGCCAGAAAGATCTCACCGTCAAGAGCAGCGCTGCAGGGTCATTCACCTGGTTGGCCTCTTTGATGTATCTGGTGTTGTTGTGTCCATGTGGAAGGAGAGCCCGCTTCTCCGGGACGCTGGCGCTGACATGCTCACCGTAGGCACCGTCATGGCGGTGCTCGACTTAAGGGAGGAGGTCGGCAACCACCACTTCTTGAACCAAGTAAAGTTTTGCTCGCCATTAAAATAATCTTGTTTTTTTTTCTTTCTGATATGATTGATGATTGATTCCATTTGCACAAAAGGATTCTTGAGAAATTAGCACAAGCTAATTCAAAATCATCTCTTAGTTCAAGCATATAATTAAAAAAGTGAAGGTAGAGAAGTTTGGAATACCTCGTGGTTTAGTTACCCATGCATTAGAGATCCCATGCAAACTATTGTGATTTGTGAGAAGTTTCAGAAATTTGTAATTTGTGAGCGGAGGATGGTACTAAGTTCTTTTTCATGCAGTTACAGTGTTGTCCTGTGCTACATTCTCCTTTGATCCTGTAAGCAAAAGGCAATATATATACTGTTGGACCTTGAAGCTCCAAGACATCTTACGTTTTGTATGTACTCCCCTGGTTATTTAGCAAATGCCAAAAAAGTGTGTTGTTTCTTTCATGTGTACATCGTTTGGCTTGGAGTTTTTCCTACTTGTTATGAATATTAGGAACTTAAGAATATAATGTCGCATCGAACCTGTAAGCAAACATCGTATATGGTGTGCTCTAATATTTCTTAGATAACGGTGCCCAAGTCACTTCTAATCGATAGCATGTGCTTGTGTAATAGTACACTCATAATTCATTGTGATCAAATGTACACAGAGTTTGCAGAAGCTACGGAAGAAATGGTAACTTGCTTACATGGGAAAACTGCATTGGATAACGATGATGGTGACACTGGTAAATTGTCTGAATCTATAAGCACATTATGTGGAAGCTTGCATGATAGGATTTATTCCTAGAAGTTCTTGCACAAAGGACATTTCTTGATTCAAAGCCAACTCTGTTATGTTTTGATGGTAATGCTCCTTTGTTCAAAATTAACAAATCCTTCATGAAAAGAACTGTTGATGCGACTTTTTCTATACACGTGGTGATGCTAAGGCTTAGTTTGAACTACAAAATTAGTTTATAGATTGGAATGTGCTCTGCATTACTGAAAGATTTTTTTTCTGAAGATGAATCTAAATAGTGTGACGGTCTGAGTACTCGTGGGCGTGACGAGGTGATTGCGGATCCACCTGAACATGCGAGTGGCAATGCTTCAGGACAAGCAGGTCAGATTATTGTCCAAATATTTTTTTTGTACGATTGGAAGTGCAAGCATTTCTCCAAGACGGTTTGGTCCTGGTGTTCATGCAGCCAGCGATGGCATAGCTTCACAGAATGGAGTACGACGTAGGTGTCCAAGGGTTGTATCAGGTTGCATACGAAGATCCTGAAGTTGCAAGTAGATACAGTCAAGAAGATAGTTAAAGGTGATATGGGAGATAATTAAGTTCCCTAGGCAAGCTGGATTGAAGCTTGATGAGCCGAACCCAAGGGGCGTGCTTAGTTTCTACCACAAAATTCTATCATTCACATTAACCGATGTTGCAAAGTAAGTAAAAATGTACTAGAGTCAGATATTTGTTGGCAACGGCTTATTGGGCTTTTTCAAATCAATATTACTTCCACTAGCAGGAAATGGTTCAAGCATACTTATCCAAATCTTATAATCCTGATGGGAGAAAACATTGTGAAGGAGTTCAGGCTGAATGGCCAGTTAACAAGAATCGGGTGGATCTGCGTGTGGTGGATGATTGTTTACAAGGAAGGTTGAATGTATGGTTCCTGGAGATGATCAGATGGCGCCACGTATTTGGCCTACGATTTGTGGTAAGTTCCAAAATGTACAGTGAAAATCGGTCTTTAAGATACAGATAAATTGGTTTTGCACATAAAATTCATCACACAACTGTTATAATTTGGGTGCGCTTCGTAGAGTCTTTTTAAGTTTTGATGCATGTCGATATGGCATAACATCAGACATCTTGGAATAAAATTAATTTTCTCCCCGCCGTCTCATGACAGATAATTCACTATATGTGTTTAATCCATGAATAAATTAGAATATGCTCTTCTTTATTATTACTTATGGAAGAATCAGACTGCAATATACAAATATATTCAGAGATTCAAAATGATATAACAACAGTCAGGAGAAGATATATGAAAGGAATGCATATCCTAAATGTGTACATTGGCTTCCCTGGAAAAAATTGGTATGTCCATTAGTTTTTCCCCACTGTATGATTGGAACTCATTTGCACATATTTCCACTAGAGAGCGAGTAAGGTTTCCCCATTGCAGAAAGTATGGTGCTGCTTTGCATATTCGTAAAGACAGCCATAGCATCAGGTATTTTCTGTTCATTATAATTACTGTTTGGTTCGTCCTAGAAAGTGCAGTAGGTGTCAAGAAATAATACAACTTACTTCTTTTACATGTCTTGATTGCTCAACTAACTCTGTAATGTTTTGGTGTAGCTTCCAATAGTTCCAATGAATGCTCCATGTGCTCCACGCTACGATATAAACCATGGTCCAGAGAGAATGTAAGGAAGTAGGAATCAGCAGGCGTATCTGAGTTGTTTCAGTTACCATATTTGCTTGCAAGGTATTTTCCTTCTTATGTTGAATAAACAAGATAGCTAAGGTACTTATCGAATCATAAGGCATTCATGTGTGCTCCCTTATTTTGTTATGTGAAAATACAATAGATTCTATGACCTTATAAATTGTTTATTATTAAAATAGCAAGTTGCCTTCACCCTCTTATTTTATTCACACTCCCACTGATGCAATAATATGTTCTCTTTGAACCTTAACAACCTTCATCAAAGCTACACAAAAAAGCAACAAGAACCGACACATTTGTTCATAGCACAAAGTTTTTTTCTATATTTTTGTAGTATTTCGATTCTAAGCTAGAGCAATGTTCAAACTTATCCATATTTTATTCCTGAAATTTGGAAGGCAATAAAAACGAGTTTTTTGCCTTACTTTTTGTCTTGTGAATAAAAACAAAGCTTCACCACAAGGTGATATTCTGGTGAATAAATTAAACTGAAAGTCTCTAGCAAAGGAATCAAGTTTTCCACTTTTTTTAGTAGCGAGAACATTGACTCACTCAGGCCATTTTCCGATCTTCCTTTGAAGGTGTGAGTGTGAAGCCAACTCTAAAAGTGGGGTTTGTTCAAGTACAAGGAACATGCCAAGATGAAAGAAGACAGAGGAAAAAAAACTAAAGAGGCATGAACGCAACACTATCTAAAACATCTCACACTTCTGTCTAGGAATATAATGGAATCTGGGATGAAAGAAAGAGGAAGAGTTCGCACCCACCTTCTCTCAAAGCCGCCGCTTTGAGTTCGTGTCGGCCCTACTGCAGTCGGCAGTTGTCAAGGTCGACCTGTGTGCCGCAGGGGAGCATCACCGCCCTACAAGCCGAGGGGCGCCATGCGCTGGCTCCCACGTGCGGTTTGACCAACAAGTGGAGATTGCGCGTGCAGAGGTAGAGGGCAAGGAAGGGGAACCCGGCGTGGCCGCCCCGCACAATATCAGGTCACATGGAAGCTCCCGAGCACGAAAACGAGCACGAAAACGAACGCTCACTACTCTCTCCTTCTTGGATTGCCGGCATCGCTCCAGGTGCCCGCTTACTTCCTCTCTTTCCCTTTTACTCTTTCTTTCTTCTATGCCTTTTATTTTTGATTGATGGACATCCAACTCGAGCTTATCTATTTTTCCATAATCAACTAAGAAAAAAATAGAACTTACCCTTTCTAACTATTTACCGCAACCGTACTTTCTGTGAAGATGGGTGAAGAGAGCTGAGCATTTGTGGTGAAGCTGGAGGAGGATGGAAGAATAATAGTCATTTTGGAGCTAGCTACGACCTCCTCTGGATGTTTCATAGGGTTCCGCACAATGTGTTCTCCTGTAATTTGGTCACCAAGGCTGCTGAAATGATTTGGCATCTGAACTTTGTCAAGGTATATGGTTGTTCATATGGAGGAACGTCGTACCCATCCTGGGCGACGACTGCATGTTAAATAGCCAGGTCGCGACCTCCTGGTGAAGCGTACAAGTTTGTTCAGATTACATTCTTGGAGAGAAAGAGATAAGGGAGTTACAACCATATGAGAAGATCCTAATCTATCTAGTTGAATTCCTGCGCAATGTTTATCTCCAGAACGTGCCGAACTCTATCACGTGAGGTTGGAACAATGTTACGTTCAACACCCTCCCATAATCACAACTTGGTCAAGTTGAGATTACGCTTAAACTCTTCAAAGTTTCGTATGGGCAAAGCTTTGGTGAATCCATCTGCAACCTGATCACGAGAATGAATGAAACGAATTTCCAGCTGTTTGCTTGCAACTCGTTCTTTGACGAAATGGAAATCAATCTCAATGTGTTTTGTCCTTGCATGAAAAACAGGGTTAGCAGATAAATAGGTAGCACCAAGGTTATCACACTATAAACATGGGGCTTGAGCAACCTTTACACCAAGCTCTCGCAACATGGACTGGACCCAAATAATCTCAGCTGTGGCATTGGCCAAAGCTTTGTACTCAGCCTCAGTACTTGATCTTGATACAGTGGCTTGTTTCTTTGCACACCATGATACTAGATTTGGACCAAGAAATACTGCAAAACCACCAGTGGATCGTCTGTCATCTAAGCATCCTGCCCAATCTGAATCAGAGAAAGCACTAACAAGTGTAGATGAGGAGTTGTGGAATGTGAGACCAAGATTGACTGTATCTTTCACATATCTCACTATGCGTTTTGCAGCAGTCCAATGAGTTGTAGTGGGTGCATGAAGAAACTGACAAACCTTGTTTACTGCAAATGAGAGATCAGGTCTTGTCAAGGTCAAATACTGAAGTGCACCTACCAGACTCCTGTACCTGGTACTGTCATCTTGACCCAAGGGCTCTCCTTCTGCAAGTGACAATTTTTCTATGCTGGACAATGGAGTTGATGAGGACTTACACCCCTGTAGCCCAGCTCTTCTCACCAGATCAGTAGCATATTTTTCCTGAGATAAATGAAGACTGTTCCCTTGTTTCTTAACTTCAATCCCTAGGAAAAAATGCAAGTTACCTAGATCCTTGAGAGCAAACTCAGCATTTAAATCCTTCAACAGTCCTGATATAGCCTCATCAGATGAACTTGTGACAATAATATCATCAACGTATATAAGAGCAAATACGGATGTTTTCAGCTTATTGTAAATAAACAAGGTTGTGTTAGACTTAGAAGGAACAAAGCCAAGAGTTTGCAACTTGTGACTTAGCCTGGAGTACCACGCCCTGGGGGCTTGTTTGAGGCCATATAGCGCTTTATCAAGCTTGCACACGTGGAACGCTTTGTTTTTGTTTTCAAAACCAGGAGGTTGTTTTATGTACACTTCCTCTTCCAGAACACCATGAAGAAACGCATTCTTGACATCTAGCTGGCGAAGGCTCCATCCCCTGAAAACAGCAATGGAGAGCACAAGACGAATAGTTGCAGCTTTAACAACTGGACTAAAAGTATCCTCATAGTCTATACCATACCGTTGTTTGAAACCCTTTGCAACTAGTCTGGCTTTGTAGCGATCAATGGTTCCGTCAGCCTTCTTTTTTATTCTAAAGACCCACTTGCAATCAATCAAATTTTTGCCATGCCGTGGGGAACCAGATGCCACGTTTTATTTTTGAGGAGTGCCATGTATTCTTCTTCCATGGCTGCCTTCCAATTGTTGTCGCTGAGTGCCTCGCTAAGAGTACTTGGTTCATCTGTGGAGCACATTAGACTGAACTTTGTCAACTGTTTGTAATTAATTTGCTTTATTACCCCTTTTTGAAGACGTGTCCGTGGGACAGCAACAGGTGGTGGTGCAGCAGATCCGGATGCTGCAGCGTCAGGGGCAGCAGAAACCGAGGAGGATCCTGTGGCATTCCCCGCCTCGCTGCCAACCAAGCCAGCCAGATCCTCTGTACCAACACGGGCTGGAGATGGTGGAGATGCGGTGAAATCAGGCGCAGACAAT
Organism: Aegilops longissima; assembly: GCA_021605205.1. Taxonomy (NCBI): domain Eukaryota; kingdom Viridiplantae; phylum Streptophyta; class Magnoliopsida; order Poales; family Poaceae; genus Aegilops; species Aegilops longissima. Next base: position 410,583,080 of record CM038679.1, read on the forward strand.
CCGGGGCCGCGGGAGACAGCCGGCGCGACAGCATCAGATCGCACACCAGCGGATGGGGCCGGATCGGCCCTGGGAGGCGCGCCAGTGGACTTGGGTCGGATCTGCCCTGGGAGACACGCCTGCCTCCCCGCCAGTAAGCTGGCGACGCACGTAGTGGCGGGGCCCATCAGGGGCCCAGCGAGTCTCGGCGGGCCGCGGCGCGGAGGCGTCCGAGTGGTGGAGGCAGGGTTGGCTGTCGGGCGACGCGGAATTCCGCGCAGCGCTGCTCCCATGCAACTCCGATCCCGAGGAAGATCGGCTGTCAGGCTGCAGTGGAACAGATCCCGAGGAAGATCTGTCCCCCAGCCCTGGACAAATGAAATATGGCGTATTTTGCATATTTTTCTTCGCCATTTTGGATAGGTTCTGCACCATTTTCTGCGCTGTTTTCATCTGCATCATCATAGAACTCATGCACTTGGTTATGAACATTAGTCAATATTGGATCACCACAATCATTATCCCCATGAGAAATACCGGTAAGACTGGATGGTAGAAGAAGAATTTCTTTACGGAGGAGTGCACCCGCATTTGGATGAAGTTCAGAGAAAGGAAATTTTGTCTCATCGAAAACGATGTCGCAAGAAATATAAACGCGACCAGTGGAAATATCAAGACACTTGACACCCTTGTGTTTGGCGCTATAGCCAAGAAAAGCGCATTGCTTAGAGCGAAACATGAGCTTGCGAGCATTGTATGGACGGAGATTGGGCCAGCAAGCGCAACCAAACACACGAAGGGTTGTGTAGTCGGGTTTGGTGTGAAGAAGACGCTCAATAGGAGTTTCATAGTTAATGACACAGCTAGGGAGCATATTTATGATTGTACCGCAGCAAGAAAGGCCTCGTCCCAAAATTTTAAGGGCATGGAGGCGCCGGCTAGTAGAGCTAGGCCGACTTCAACGATGTGTCTGTGTTTGCGTTCGGCAGACCCATTCTGTTGATGAGCGTGAGGACATGATACGTGATGGGATATGCCAATTTTCTGAAAGAACGAGTTTAACTTCTCGTATTCCCCTCCCCAATCAGATTGGAGAGCTAAAATTTTGCAATCAAATTGGCGCTCAACAAGAGCTTGGAAATTCAGAAAAACTTGAAACACATCCGATCTTTTCTTAAGGAGATATATCCATGAAAACTTGCTATAGTCATCTATGAAACTCACATAATACGTGTGTCTACCAACAGAGGAGGGGGCAGGCCCCCACACATCAGAGAGAACAAGTTGTAAAGGCTTGGTAGAAACACTGGTGGAAATTGGATAAGGCAATTGATGGCTTTTAGCCTTTTGACAAGAATCACAAATTGTCTCAACATCACGCTCTCCAACATACGGGAGCTTACTTTTCTTAAGTAATCTCTCAACTAAGGAAAAAGATGCATGTCCTAAACGATCGTGCCATCGTGTTGAAGACACTTTGGTGGCACTAAAAACTTGTTTATTTAATCTTCGGATCTCCGGAATGAAAGGGTAAAGCCCACGAACGCATCTACCTCGATATAGCACCTTCTTCGTTGCCTGATCCTTGATCAAAAAGAAGTAAGGGTGAAACTCAAGAAAGACATGATTGTCAATGGCAATGCGATGAACGGAAAGAAGGCTTTTTGAAGCACTAGGGACATGCAAAATTTTCCTAAGGTGAATTTTCGATGAGGGGTTTTAATAATTGAGTGACCAACATGACTAATTTTCATACCTTCTCCACTTGTTGTGTGGATGTGATCTTTGCCACGGTACTTGTCGCGCATGGTCACCTTCTCCAGCTCACCGGTGATGTGGTTTGTGGCGCCGCTGTCGACGTACCAGTTGGTGTCGACGCCGTAGGAGCCATCAGCAGCTCCAGCCAGCTTCTCATCTTGGGAGGAATCATCTTCATCTTCTTCAAAACGATACCAACAATCTTTCGCCGAGTGCCCCGGCTTGCCGCAGATCTGGCACCTGATTGCATCAGGGCGCGATCTGTTGTTGGAGGAGGTGTTGCGCCGGCCTCGGTTGTTGGAGGAGAAAGGCCGGCCGCCGCATGTGTTGTTGGCGCCGCTGTTGTTGCCGTTGCCGTTCCCGTTGCCCCGGCCCTTGCCGTTCTGAGGTGGACCGCGGTAGCGGGAGCCTCCGCCCCGGCCGCGAGTGGCAACGTTTGCCGACGACTTGAAGCTGCCTGCCGCGCCCGCTCCCTGGAAAAGAGCCATCCGCTGGTCGAAGTTGCTCATCTGCCCGAACAGCTCGTCGAGGGTAACCGGAGTGGTGCGCGCGTCAAGGGCAGACACCAATGGCTGGTACTCCATGTCAAGCCCGTTGAGGATATAAGAGATTAACTCATCGTCATCCCTCAACGGCTTGCCAGCCGCGGCGAGCTCGTCGGCGAGTCCCCGCATATACGCGAAGAAGGTGGCCACCGATTGCGTTCCTTTCTGCGCATTGGAGAGGGCGGCGCGGATGTTGTTGACGCGGGACAGCGACGTCGACGAGAACATGCTCGCCAGCGCCGTCCAGAGTTCGCGTGCGTGCGCGATGGAGGTGACCTGCTCTAGCACCTCTTTGGATAGGTTATTCAGAAGATAACCAAGTACCTGCTGATCCTCTCGGAACCAGACGGCATGGAGCGGGTTGGGGATGGTTTCCTCCTTTCCATCCTTGTCCTTGCTGACGACGAACTTGGCCGGCTCCGCCATGCTTCCATCAACGTACCCGAAGACTCCAGCCCCTCTCAGCTGCGGCGTGATCTGAGTGCGCCAAAGGATGTAGTTGGTGCGGGTAAGGCGCTCGGTGATCTGGCCGGAGAGGGGAGAGGAGGCGGCGGCGGATGAGGCCATGGCAGGACGCTGCGGTGGAAGGAGGAAGGCTAGATGGGAAGAGTTAGGCTCTGTATACCATATGGAGGAACGTCGTACCCATCCTGGGCGACGGCTGCGTGTTAAATAGCCAGGTCGCGACCTCCTGGTGAAGCGTACAAGTTTGTTCAGATTACATTCTTGGAGAGAAAGAGATAAGGGAGTTACAACCATATGAGAAGATCCTAATCTATCTAGTTGAACTCCTGCGCAATGTTTATCTCCAGAACGTGCCGAACTCTGTCACGTGAGGTTGGAACAATGTTACGTTCAACAGTTCATACTAAGTTGATAAGTAGAACGTCATGGCATATGCTAATCATTTGTATATCCAAATTTAGCCAGGTTGATGGGAAAAAGGAATCACAATATACATTGCTACATATTCTAATAAAATTCTATTATGGTGGTGATTATCTATCTCTAGCATTTATTATTATGATTTCACTGTGCCCTTAGCATTCTATATAATACTCACCAACTAGAATTTAGTAAAACACAAAAGTGTGTAAGCTACAGATTTTCCATTGTTCCTCGATTGTTTTCCGGATGGAACTCTTACTGGTTCAAAGTTTCAGGAATCTTATTTTTGCTCTAGCTTTTATTTTATATGTTTTGTACAATCAACAAAGAGTATTAAAAAGGTAGTTTGCGCCAGTTGTTTGTGTTGTTAAGAAATAAGTTGAAATGTCTTCAGACTTTTTTGAATTTCTTTTATCTACTAAAGCTACATTTATTAGAATTGTTTTGCACATTTGAAGCTGATTGTTAAGATAGTGTATCTGAACATTATTTCTGGGTAAGAGAACCAAATATTTTGTTTGCGGGACGGGTATCCTATAATCTAATTCAGATATAAGAGATGATTACAACAATGTTCTAATCCCGATCGAGTTGCTACTAATGCAGTCCTTATTGGAAGACGCAGATTGCAGATCATTCTATCCCTGTAAGACCAAGATTTTGATGCTCCTGTTACCTGGCATCGAGGTTGAGTAACATGTTTTTGGTCATGATTCCTGTTGTGCTTCTTGTACGTGCTACCATCATTTAATTCTTGGTACGCTTTGCCGCCAACATGTCCCTGATACTCGGATCATGATTCCATTGCACCTTGAAAGCTTCATGTGATGACATGATCAGAATGACAAGGATTCGTGTTATCAAAACAAAAAGGGTTGGAAGATTCAAGTTCTGGGAATATATGCACCTCTCTTTCTTCTTCTATCTATGATCATGTCCTAAGCTTGTGCTGCTAATTTAGATGAAAGAAGCATGGCCATATATAGATCAGAACTATAAGGACATACGTGACATACTATTTAGCACTTAACACTGGATTTGTTTTCCTACTGTAGGTGGTGAAGCTGTTGTGACTTGTGAGCATACTGCAATTACAAATATTAGTACTTATTTTTAGACAGGGCATGGATGCATATTTTGACCCTATGAGTACACTGCAGGGCTTGGCAAGGTGCAGGCGAGGCCACTCATCTCAAGTTCTTGTCGGTGCCCTTGTCTCCCTAGACTTTGTCTTGTTTCACATGCAAGGGACCGGCGTGGTGATGGGTTAAATATGGAACGAATGTTTCTGATAGTGTACTCATGATCTCGCCATTGTACGCATCTTAGTAAGAAATATGAATGGAAGGAATGTTTCGGGCTGGCAGAAGCAACCCCAGTTCAATCACATCAGATCTCGCCGTTCCAGATGCCAGAACACCATCACGCCCTCCTCTGCTTCATCGACTTATCCACTCCCCCACGCTGCTGCCAGGGCCGGTCCATCTCCAACGACGTCACTCTGGCGCTGCTCGCTAGCGCGGCGTTGATGGTGTCATGACGCCTAGCTAGGGCTACAACGATGTGGTTAAATAGGAGGCGGTTGCATTCTATGGCAGCTCTTCCCTGAAGGCCCATACCATATGGACGATGGTTATGCAGTTATTTTTTGCAAAATCACCATCCACTTCCAACCTACTTACAAATCACTCAAGGAAGCTAGAATGTTGAGAGTATGTTGCTTCCCCTTCCCCTGCTACATGGTTTTTCAAGCCATGAATTTGGTTTCTCATTAATAAATAAGAAGGGTAACAGAAGTTTATGGCGAGGTCATTACTCCTCAACAAATGAGACAAAAGCCTACTCTCGCGGCATAATAGAGCCCAGGTGCCTAGCACCGGTGGTCACCCACAACTTAGCCTCGTTCTTAACATGCGCGAAGACGATGGAAGGCCGTGTAGACTTCTTGCGAAAAACCAATGCATTTCTCTCGTTCCACAGTGCTCACGCCACAAGCATGAGTGTCGTGGCAATAGCTTTCTTCATGTGACCATGAGTAAGCACCACGGCATACCACCAATCATGCACCGAAGGCAGGCCACCCCATTGGTCAAGACGCAACTCCGACGCACCCAACCACGTCTTTACGGCCTCCCACACACGGATGGAGTACCTACACTTGAAGAGAAGGTGCGCCGCAGAATCCGGCTCCCTTTCACACAGCTGGCGTAGGTCACAGTTTGGCCAACCCCTCTTCTGCAATATCCGCGGTCCAAATCCTATTCTTGATGACAAGCCAAGCAAAAAACTTGCACTTGGGCGGCGCCCAGTAATCCCAAACCGCGGGCTTCATGCGTGTGGTGATGGCTCCCTCAAATTGCGTGAGATAGGCAGAAGCAGCGGAGTAAGAGCCATTTGGCGTGCGATCCCAAACGATGGTGTCTGGAGTGTCATGTTGCAAGAGAACAATATCAAGCCTCGCCCAAAGTGTGCAGAATTGGTGGATGTGGTCGACCGTGAGCCCTTGAGACATGTCAATTCTTGAAAGCCATGCATTGTCCAGGAGTGGATCCCGCACCGAAGAATTCTTTCTTGCCGTATGTACATCATGTACCCTAATAGCCGGTCTTTGGTTCAAAAGAACGTGATACCATGAAAAAAGGTAGAGATTGAATTGTGCAATAAAATTTCCCCACTCCATCGTGTACATATATTTCAAATATGCTGGCATTTTGGTTCCATTTTACATATTTTGTTTGTCATATAGATATATGCAAACAAAATTGCATTGAGTTGTACTATTCATCTCTAGAACGTTGGGCAAGTGTTATATGACATTTGATACTGTGATAGGATCGTAAAGGTTTACAAAGAGGGTGGATTTAGTGAGCACATGGGCACATGGCCAAATATGTAGCCTTACCAATCATGCGGTGTGGGTTCTCTGCGGCGATGTAGAGGAGGGGGTGTTAGAGGTATGGTCGAGGGAAATGTTGGACCAAAATAGCGGCGATGTAGAAGGGGAGGGGGCGTTAGAGGTATGGTCAAGGGAAACGTTGGACCGAAAGAGAAGGCGTCTCGGGCAGGGCGACACACGGCATCCGCACCGCACGCAACCAGTGTTAAAAGGTGGGTCATGGGACGAAAGGAGGAAAGAAGACGACCACAAGCATGTAATTTTAAAAGAGGGGGAGGGGTAGAGGGATGGTCAGGGCAACGATGAACCTACGGAGAAAGCTGCTCGGGTAGGGTGGCGCACGATATCAGCACCGGCCATTACCAGTGTTGGAGGATGGGCCGTGGGGACACAAGGAGGAGGACGATGATGATCAACAAATTTTACCGCCGAAAAAACAAGCGACTGGTGCATAGTTACTCTCATGTATATGTTAATAAAATAGATAAAAGGTGGACCGAAAGAGAAGGTGGCTCGGGCAGGGCGGCACGCGGCATCGGCACCAGATGCAACCGGTATCAAAAGGTGGGTCATGGGACGGAAGGGCGAAGAAGACGGTCACAAGCATGGAATTTTAGAAGAGGGGGATGGAATAAAGGGATGCTCAGGGGCAACGATGGACCTACGAAGAAGGCTGCTTGGGTAGGATGGCACACGACGCCGGCACCGGCCATTACCGGTGTTGGAGGATGGGCCATGGGGATAGAAGGAGGAAGATAATGACGACCACAAAATTTTACCACCGAAAAAACAAGCCATGATGCATAGTTGCTCTCATGTATACGTTAAAAAAAATAGATAAAAGGCGATAGATATTCGAAGGACTTCATTCATGTCACTTCGTCATCTATTTGATGCATTTTCCTATATTTTGCCCGTAGCAACGCACGGGCATTCTACTAGTATATATAGGATGACAGTTTGGGACACCTAGGTGCCCAGGCACCTTGCGTAGATGCCGTTGGATCATATCATGTTTTTGTTATTAAGATGGCTGGCGAATTACTGGGTTTAACCCGTTAACAAATGAGGCTATATTTGGAAAAGATACCTCCATTGATATGAAAAACTTTCCTTAGTTTTGTTGCTGCTTCATACCTACGTACGCCAATCAAGAACATTCCAAAAAAGAACGCATGCATACCTCCATATGGGAAGAATCATACCCATGTAGGTGACTTTATTACCTTCCAATTGTTTAGTCATGGCGTTCCTTGTATGGAAAGGATTAAAGCAGCCGCATTTATGCGTGTCATCAATTGTCCATTCATGAAATAATTTAGTAGCAAAATGGTACCTTATTTTTTATTCATCACCCTAAAAAAAGTAGTAAAAGAGGGAGTGATTTTAGCGTTAGGTATATTATTGATTATGGAACAATATACTCAGTACAATATTGCTGATGGGGGTATGCAAAAAAATGTGTACAATTAGTCAACTTTATTTGTGAACGTGATTTAAAGTATGCTTCCAAAGTTTTTTTTTTGTTTTCTCTCAAGATCTAATTCATGATCGATAACTGTGGATTATCCACGCGCGCGCGCACACACACACACACACACACACACACTCAGTCGGGTATTGCGCTTTGTATTGAGTATATTTTTACTAACTAGATGTCCATCAATTCTTGGTTATGGGTATATTTTTATCATTTTCACAAAAAGTTGTACCTTGTCACATGTTTATGTGTCCATTAATCTATATGGGTATATTTTTACTAACTAGATGTCCATCAATTCTTAGTTATGGATAGTTTATACATAAGATTTTTAAATAGCCATGCATGACAACATTTTTACATAGGCAAAGCAAATAAAGACAATCTTACATGGCAACGTTTGTTTTTAGCACAATCTAAAATTCGTGTACCTTAATTTGTAGACGTGGATTTGTTTAGGTATATGAAGACTTTTTCTTTTGCCATTGTTGTCCAATTTAGAGAAGTGGTAATAATTTAGTGAATGTGACTAATTCATAAATTTCATGTACCAAATAAAACAATAAATCTCACTGAGTAACTCCAAAATTTCAAAGTTCATAGACCCGCAAATATCCCACATATACATACATACCTTTTTGGTTTACTTATTTGTGATTTCACATACTATGTGCATACATAGGAATATCTAGAAATGTGGTGAGAATATCATTTCATTTTGGGTGACTAAACTACAAAACTACATGTAGGTCATAGGTTTCCGCAAGTATCATGGATTTGTGGGTATAAATGCATACCTAGAAATCATTTACTGACTAGGTATGCCATATCTCAAGTAATCATGTATAGATGGATTATGTACTCGTAATACAGTTAGGACGGTTTTAAGTTCAGTCGCTATATACTTAAAATATCTTAGCTCTACAACTATAGAATTATTCTCATCGGACAGAAATAGATAACTCGGCTATGGTATTGAAATTAATGTGGGTATTTGACAGTTGCGCGGAAATGTGGGTATTCTATACCTATGAAAGTGTAAGGTATCGTGAGATAATCAGGCTGATAAATGTGGGTTCAGTGTGTACATACTCACAATACCATATGTCCTAATTAATATGCATCTTTTATGTTTAAGCATGTATGTAAGTGTATCGCTGAGCTTCTACCAAGAATTAGAGTTTAAAAAAACGACCATACTATTCGATTCTCGTGTATCTTTTTAATTTGGCTATGCATATACACAACCATTTTACATTCCAATAATTCACAAAAAAAGAGGTATTGCATTCCAATTTACATGAAATAAGAAGGTATTTGCTACTGTATTTGTAAATACACATACCAGATCCACAAAGAGAAACAAAAATTATTAAATCACATGTATCTCCATGTAGTTCTCTTGCATGTTGTTTTAGTCCTTGGCGTTGTCACATTAAGCCTTCGCCGTCAACCACAACATCTTTTAATATGTGTGGTGGCTCAATGTGCTGCAGAACATTCTTCATGTCGATCTATCCAAAAAGAACCACAAAAAATCAACTAAGGATCAAAAGGCATGCATAAATAAAGTATCCAATTGATGAACCGAAGGAAGCCTTGAACACAATGGTAAAAACGAGAGACAATATTGTGATATATTGAAGTAGTCTGGCCATCATAGGCATGAGAAGAAATGAGACATATATTGATGGCTACATGAAATCGTGATCATTGTGGTCTGCACAGGAAGCCATCTTGCCACGACCAACCCTGGTAATTTTTTTCTTCTTCTAGTAGCACACTTTTGTAACCTTGGCATGGATATACGTACAGTTGGAAAAGAAAACAATCGGCAACCACGATGATGACAAAAGCTACCACGGCCAAGATAAACGATGGAAGGATCAAATCATCTGGCTATGCTCATGTCGAAGACGCACGATGGATCGATGATGACCTGGGTATGCTCTTGGAGAAGACGAAAGAAGGAGAGGAGAAATAACAGGGATATGCTCATGATGAATGAGGGAGAGTGAATCACGTATAGTCACGTATAGGTATGTAAAATGCGAGCTAGTGATCTGATTTCGTCCAGCTTTAATTCCTCGGTCAAATTATGGCAAGTGCATGGGCCCCTTTTTTTGGTAATTGATTTCGTCCAACTTTTATTCCTCAGCCAAATTATGGCAAGTGCATGGGTCTTATTTTCAGTAAACATTCAAATTCGAGTGCATATGTATTTTTGGAAACAATCAAATTATATAGAAACTGAGTAATGAGAAATATTATGGAAGGTCCTAATTCATGCGCATGCAATATACTAGGAAGGTGAGAATTGTGACTGGATGATGGTTTTAACAGGTACGGGCAATTGTAAACCCGATATGCATTGATAGGATGATGAGTTGATCGAACGGCTGATGTCCTAGGTGCCTGGGCACCTAGGTGCCCTAGTTATTTTCATACCTAGTTCAATCTTGTTACCGGCAAGTCTATTTACTCGTTCTGTAATACATCATCTCGTAACTAAATCCTTAGTCACTTTGCTTGCAAGCTTCTTGTGATGTGTATTACAGAGAGGGCCCAGAGATACCTCTCCGATAATCGGAGTGACAAATCCTAATCTCGATCTATGCCAACTCAACAAACACCTTTGGAGATACCTGTAAAGAATCTTTATGATCACCCAGTTACGTTGTGACGTTTCATAGCACACAAGGTATTCCTATGGTATCCGCGAGTTGCATAATCTCATAGTCGAAAGAATATGTATTTGACATTAAGAAAGCAATAGCAATAAATTGAACGATCAAATGCTAAGCTTGTTTCTATGGTTAGGTAACATTAATCATCTTTAATCAATGAGCTAGTATAGTAGAGGCTCACTAAGGACATGGTATTTGTTTATGTATCCACACATGTATTTAAGTTTCCGGTCAATATGTAGCGACCCGACCTCAGATGGTCAAGTCTCTGTGCTTCTGTGTCATCCCTGGATCGGTAATGCTGACACACACAGTACTCGAAGGATTTATAACAGAGTAACAATCACACACTTATTACATCGAAAGTCTCAAAAGAGAACTTATTGCAATAATATGGCTGAAGGCCATCTAATGCGATAACAGCGGAAGGCTTGGAAGATAAAGTGAGTCCATCAACTCCAACGGCATAACTGAGCTGCACGGCAACGACCTACAATCCTTACTCCTCGTCTGAAAAGTCTGCAACATAATACGTTGCAGCCCGAGAACGGGTCAGCACATGGAATATGCTGGCAATGTAACACATAAAGAGTAATAACAGAATAAGCTATTCTACATGCATATAAGGCTGGTGGAAAGCTCTATGGCTACAGTTTTGCGAAAAGCCAATTTTTCCCTACATCAAAGGAATAAATTTTACTTTAACTATCATGGTGGTTGAAACATCATTGAGAAGGTATATCCCCAACTCAATCCCAATTAAAGTGATTAACAACCCAGCAGTATTAATTTAGAGTGATGAGATACATGTGAATACTCAAGTATTAGATACTCAGAATTGTCCATAACCGGGGACACGGCTAACCATGATTAGTTTGTACACTCTGCAGAGGTTTGCGTACTTTTCCCCACAAGACTCGATCGCCTCCGTTGGTTTCTCGCACTGCATGGTGTTTGAGAAACGGATGACCGAGACACAGTCTTTCAGAAACATTAACTCTCTACTCCGGATAGATCATACCAAACCTATAAAACCCACTACCTGCTGACCTACCTCTTCGAGAGCTTCACGTAACTTACTCAACTATGCTAGAGCCCATAATAGCTTGTGGCTGCACACGAAAGTTTCTAGCATGAATAATCTCAGTTCCCTTTGAGCCTGGTGGCGGTCCATAGGAAGATCACACGGGTACCCCGGGATTTCCAAAAATAAAACAGACAACACTGGGTTCCCCAGGTGCCTCAATCCACCCATATGTGTATTTAAGTTGCCATCTTAAAGTAAACCATTAATTAACAACCTCACATCTGTCGTGAATATCTCTCAAACCCAAACCACGTCTACGAGCATAGCATGGCAATATAAGCATAACGTAGAAGTAACTCCCAAGGGTTTGAAAGTAACAGGGCAATAGGTTCCTACCTCATCATCTACTTCCCAACCCACAAATTAATGCCATCCTAATCATGCAATGTTTGAGGATTTGAGCTAATGCATAAAAACTGGGTATGAAAAGAGTATGATCAAGTGTTACTTGCCTTGCTGACGATCCGTGAATCCTAGAGACTCGTAGTAACACGCTTCGCACTCCGGGAATTCTATCGCAAGCAAACAATACATACATAAGTAAACAAACAAAGATGCACAAACGAAACTTCAACTGAAAAAGGTTGACCGGAGAGTTCAACTTAAGAACTCCGGTTTGCAAAAAGAATCAAACCAAACGGAACAACGAAACTCAAACGGCGAGAAAAACATGGTCCGTTTACTAATCTGAACTAGAGTCAAATTTTACAAAGATAAAACTGGTTTAAGTTGATTATTCGGAAAGAGGGTTTCGCGATGAAACTCCAGGCGTTTGAATCGCCTGATTCCGATAAATGAGCGAAAAGATAAACAGGTTTGAAAATCGGATCAGAAATCACGATCAGAATAACCGCGGAATAAATCCGATAAAAGAAAAGCGACGAACGCTAAACGAACGAACGTTCGCTAATGTAAACTAAACAGTGAACGCGTTCGTTAGAACGAACGGATGAACGGACGTTCGCTAAGTAAATAAACCGATTTAAATAAACCGATATATAAAAAACGATCTAGGGTTTTTTAAAATCGGGTTTTTTAAAAAAACCGCGGCGGGTCGGGTACCTCCGGCGAGGCGCGTCCGCGGGCGGGCGGCTCCGCGGGTTCCGGTGGGGCGGCGAGGGCGGGCGGGCGGCGGCTCGGCGAGGGGGCGACGCGGCGACGGCGCGGGAGGCGGCGACCATGCAAGGCGGGCGGCTCGGCTCGGGCTCCCGGTCCGGGCGAGGGCGATGGTGGCGGCGGTGGTGGCTAGGGGAGGGGCGGGGCATATATATAGGGGCGGGCGGGCGGCTTGGGAAGGGCGCCGGGGCGGAGTCCGGCTCGGACTCGCCCTCGGCGTCCGTGCAAGCAGCACGCGCAAGACGGGAAGGCGGCGGCGCATGGCGGGCGGCTTTGGCTCAGGTGGGCCTTTGGCCCATCGGGGCTGGTCCATTTTTTTAAACATTCATGAAAGAAAAATTCCTAGAAAAATAAATAAAAATCTAAAATTCCAAAACAAGTTTCTCCATCTAAATAAAATATTTAGAACAAGATGAACTTTTCTTGGCCCCTAAAATGCAACTTCTTAAACATATGCAAATTTTTCTAGGGCAATTAAAATTCCAAATAAGTAAAATAAAATCCCAAAAATGATTTTAACATTTTTCCTCTGGTATTTCAATTAGTTTTGGAGAAGTCATATTATCTCCTCTCGTTTATTTTAAACTTGAAATATTTCTCCGGAGAGAAAAATAATAAAATCAAATATCCTCGTCTTTCATTATTTGATAAAATTCAAATATGAAAATCGAAAAATCCCCAACTCTCTCCGAGGGTCCTTGAGTTGCTTAGGATTTCGAGGATAGCAAATGAATATGCAATAAAATATGATATGCATGGATGACCTACGTATAACATGCCAAATTGAAAATTTGGGATGTTACAAACCTACCCCCCTTAAGATGAATCTCGCCCTCGAGATTCGGGTTGGCTAGAAAATAGGTGCGGATGGTCCTTGCGGATATCCTCTTCTCGCTCCCAGGTGGCTTCCTCCTCGGTGTGGTGGCTCCACTGAACTTTGCAAAACTTGATCACCTTGTTGCGAGTGACTCGGCTATCGAAATCCAAAATCTTTCTTGGTTTCTCCTCATAAGTCAAATTATTATCCAATTGTATCGCCTCCGAGGCATCAGATCCCTTAATGGTATGTCGGCCATCTCAGCGTGGCACTTCTTCGCCAGATACGTGAAACACATCGTGAACTCCCGACAGTCCTTCAGTAACTCCAGTTTGTAGGCAACTTCTCCCATTCGTTCCAAAATACGGTACGGTCCTACAAATCTTGGGGCTAACTTTCCCTTTACTCCAAAACGTTTCACTCCCCTCAGGGTGATACTCGCAGATACGCTCTATCTCCGATTTCATAGGTTACTTCCTTGCGTTTTGAATCTGCGTAACTCTTCTGTCTAGACTGAGCAATCTTTAGTCTGTCTCTGATCAGTTTAACCTTCTCCTCAGAGTCTTTGATCAAATCTGGTCCAAACAATTGACGGTCTCCAACCTCATCCCACATCAATGGTGTTCTACATCTGCGTCCATACAGAGCTTCGAACGGTGCCATCTTCAAATTGGCCTGGTAGCTGTTGTTATATGAGAATTCTGCGTACGGCAAATTGTCATCCCAACTAGATCCATAATCTAGCGCACAGGCTCTCAACATGTCCTCCAAAATCTGATTGACTCTCTCTGTCTATCCATCCGTCTGTGGGTGGAACGCGGTACTAAACTCCAATCTGGTACCCAAGGTCTAGTGTAGTTGATGCCAAAATTTTGAAGTAAACTGTGTTCCTCTATCTGATACGATACTCCTCGGAACTCCATGCAAACATACGATCCTGGTCATATATATATTGGCCAACTTGGCACTTGTATAAGTTGTTTTCACTGGGATGAAGTGAGCTACTTTGGTCAACCGATCCACTACTACCCATATTGAATCATATCCTGCTTTGGTTCTGGGTAATCCGGTGATAAAATCCATGCCAAGCTTGTCCCACTTCCATTCTGGTATTGGCATAGGCTGCAACAGTCCTGCTGGCTTTTGATGCTCTGCTTTCACTCTCTGGCATACATCGCAAACGGCTACATACTCGGCAATATCCTTCTTCATACCAGTCCACCAAAAACGTTCCTTCAAGTCCAAATACATCTTGGTGTTTCCGGGGTGAATCGAGTATGGTGAGTCATGGGCCTCTTGAAGTATTAACTTCCTGATCTCCGAATTGTTGGGCACATAAATCCGATCCTCAAACCATAAGGTATCATGCTCATCCTCGCGAAAACCTTTGGCTTTTCCTTTGCCCATCTTTTCTTTTATCTCAGCAATCTCTTTATCCTCCTTTTGAGCGTCTCGAATCTTGTCTAACAAGGTCGACTTGTAACGCCCCGGATTCGATCCGCCAGGTGTCCGCCAGTTATTCGTCGTCTTTGCCATGTCATGTGCTTGCGTGTTGCACTTTGCCATGTCATCATCTGCTTTTTATATCATGTCATCATGTGCATCGCATTTGCATACGTGTTCGTCTCATGCATCCGAGCATTTTCCCGTTGTCCGGTTTTGCAATCCGGCACTCCTATGTCTCCCGGCGCCCCCTTTTACCTCTTTTCATGTGCGGGTGTTAAACGGTCTCGGAATGGACTGAGGTTTGTCAAGCGGCCTTGGTATAGCACCGGTAGACCGCCTGTCAAGTTTCAGATCGTTTGGAGATCGTTTGGTACTCCAACGGTTAACCGGGTAACCGCAAAAGCCTCTTTTGTTTGCAGCCCAACATCCCCTCCAAAGTGGCCCAAAACCCAGCAAACTCCTCTCCATGCTCTCGGTCGTTCGATCAAGATCGCGTGGGCGAAAACCGCACCTCATTTGGACTCTCCTAGCTCCCTCTACCTATAAAACTAGGTCCTCCCCCTTCATTTTCGCGGATCATTCCCCCGAAACCCTAAAACCCCTCTCCGCGCGGACATGTCCACTCGGCCGGACGATCTCCGCCGCCGCCGCGCCTAATCGGGCTCGACACTGCCGCCGCCGCCCCACCTCCCGCCCACCGGGGCCCGGATCTGCCCGCTTGGGCCCGGACGTCGCTGCCGCCGCGCCGCCATGCCGGACCTCCGTGCCCGCCGCCTCCGCCGCCGCTGGCAACCTCGCGCCTGGCGACCTCCGCCGCCCGGCGGCGCCGTCCTCCAGCGCCTCCCTCGCGTCCGGCGCCCGGCTGTCATGCTGCCGCATGCCGCCGCCCGGCGCATCCCGCCGATCCTCGGCGTGGCGCCGTGCCCACCGGAGCTCCTCCGCCATGGCTGAAAGGCGCGCCTGCCGCCTCAAAACTCCCAGCCGACCAGCGCAGCATCCCTCCTCCGCGCCGCCCCAGCGCGGCTTCGCCGCTGCCTTCGCGGCCCGGCGGATCGGCCCGTCGCTGCCGCGCAAGACGGATCGGGAGGAGCCCCGATCCACTCGCCCGCTGATCGCGCCACGCCGCCACGTGGCCTCCCTGCCCAGCCAGATCCCTCCGCCTGCCAGCCTGCCTCTTCTTCCCTCCTGGGCCGAGCCCAGTGGTGAGCAACCCTCTTTTCCTCCGCCCCGTGCGTCATATAGTTATCCCGCGCTCATATATTTTTTTCCTGAAAACTGCTAAGTCCCGAATTTGTCATAATATGTTGCTATGTTCATCGCATTGTATCTCTGCATCCGTAGCTCCGTTTTGCGCGTGTAATATGTCAAAATGTTCGTCTCGAAGAGTAGATCATTTCATCTCATTGCATCATTTTCATTTGAGCTCATCTTGATGCCCAAAATGCTGTTGGAAGAGTGCTATGTGATGTTAGTTCTGTTTCTTAACAGAACATGCACTTTTGTCATTTTTGCCATGATTGATGTGTGCACCCTATGAAGTTGGGTCCTACATGTGTTTTGTAATATGCCATGCCATCTTTCCAGGGGTGTATGCCATGTATTTTTATGATTTATGTGGTGACTAGCACAAGCATGCAAACTAGGCTTCCTGATGTTGCTGATTTCAGCCCTGTTTTGCTGATATTTTTATGCCATGTTAACTTGATGCTACAGAGAGATCCATGCATATTTTGAGATACTTCAGTAAGGATGTTTTGTTCTACATGTCATG
Organism: Aegilops longissima; assembly: GCA_021605205.1. NCBI lineage: Eukaryota > Viridiplantae > Streptophyta > Magnoliopsida > Poales > Poaceae > Aegilops > Aegilops longissima. The sequence continues at coordinate 410,599,550 of CM038679.1, forward strand.
CTCTATCCATCCATGCCCTTGTTTGCAATTATGGAGTGCCATAGCTTGAGTCAATCGAGCTCTACTTTTGCTATAAAATGTTTCCTGGCAGATTGTTTACATGTTATTCAATTTTGCCAAGGTTGTTGTAGTTGATCCTTGCATGCTATGTTGTTGTTCTTGCCATGTATAGCTTCTATGCCATGTCTTCTTACTGTTAGTTGCCTTGCCATGCCATGTATTGCTCTGTGGTGAGTGGTTCAAGCTCACCAACATGCCTACTTATTGTTGTTTCTGCCATGTATGAATTTGTAATATAACTTGCCATGTTTACATGGGTGCCATCATATCTTCTGATCCTTTTTGGCTTATGGTCAGTAAGGGACTTTTATTCTATGCATTTAGTAGATTCATTCCATGCCTTTGTTTGCCATGATAAGTTTCTGTAACATGTTGTTTGATAGCTCTAAACATTGCAACCTGATGTTATTTCTGCCAATGCCTGAAACTGTTATTATTTGCAATCTTGCCATGTGTGTTTGAGCATGTTCTAGTTTTTTCTGGAGATAGCTCAGTGTTCATGTTTTGTAATGCTTTACCTGTATATCATGCCCATGCCTTTTGTTTTCTTGTTGAGGTCCTGTAGCATGTTGTTTTGATGCTTGCAATATGCCTAGTTGCTGTTTTGGGCAGATTGTTGTCATGTCTTGTATAGAGTGTATGTGTTGATCCGTTGCTCCGTTTTGAGTGTGCTCTATATGAAACTTGCTTAGAATTGCATGTAGTTTCATATTATCATGTTGCATCCTTGTTTTGATGTGTTTGTGTGATGTTTGTATGCATTTTGCATCAATGCCATGTTTATCTTATTTTGCTCATATCTTCTAGGCCGTAGCTCCGAACCTAATGAACTTTATATGTAACTTGACTAGAATTTTGTGTAGATCATCGTGGTGCATCTTAACTTGCTGTTTAACAACTTGAACATAAGGTTTATTCAGATCTGGTCCAATTTCGAAATTTGCATATGAGGACTTACCGGAATTGTTCTATGTTGTTTCCAGCCTCATTTAAACTTGCTTTGATGTGTTGTTCTTGTTTGCATCATCCCTTGTCATGAGTAGCTTCATCTAGATTTGTCATGCATCATGCTTGTTGTGCATCATGTCTTGTTCAGTGTGGTGTGTTTACCTATGTTGTGTGCTTCTTCTTGTTAGTTCCTGTTTCGTTGCGATCGTGAGGATTCGTTCGTCTACGCTTGTTTCGGCTTCATCCGTTCGTCTTCTTCATGGACTCGTTCTTCTTCCTTGCGGGATTTCAGGCAAGATGACCGCTACCCTGGATCTCACTACTATCATTGCTATGCTAGTTGCTTCGTTCTATCGCTATGCTGCGCTACCTATTACCCGCTTATCAAGCCATCCCAATTTTCCATGTCGCCTCTAACCTTTTGCACCCTTCCTAGCAAACCGTTGTTTGGCTATGTTACCGCTTTGCTCAGCCCTCTTATAGCGTTGTTTGTTGCAGGTGAAGATGAAGTTTGTTCCTTGTTGAACATGGAGATGTTGTTCCTTGTTGGAACATGTTTACTTGTTGGGATATCACAATATATCTTATTTAATTAATGCATCTATATACTTGGTAAAGGGTGGAAGGCTCGGCCTTATGCCTGGTGTTTTGTTCCACTCTTGCCGCCCTAGTTTCCGTCATATCGGTATTATGTTCCCGGATTTTGCGTCCCTAACGCGGTCGGGTGATTTATGGGACCCCCTTGACAGTTCGCTTTGAATAAGACTCGTCCGGCAAGGCCCAACTTTGGTTTTACCATTTGCCTCACCACCACCTACTTTTCCCTTGGGAGTCGCTCTCTCGAGGGTCATCTTTATTTAGCCCCCGGACCAGTGCTTCTCTAAGTGCTGGCCCGAACCGAGCCGCCTGCGGGGCCACCTTGGGGCAACTCGAGGATTGGTTTTACTTGTAGCCTGTCTCATCCGGTGTTGCCTCGAGAACGAGATATGTGCAGCTCCTATCGGGATTGTCGCAAGATCGGGCGGTCTTGCTGGTCTTGTTTTATTCTTGTCGAAATGTCTTGTAGCCGGATTCCGAGACTGATCGGGTCTTCCGGGAGAAGGAATATCCTTCGTTGATCGCGAGAGCTTATCATGGGCTAAGTTGGGACACCCCGCAGGTATAAACTTTCAAAGCCGTGCCGCGGTTATGTGGCAGATGGAATTTGTTAATGTCGGTTGTAGAAAACCCGAAGTTGATCTTAATTAAAATACACCAACCGTGTGCGTAACCGTGAGTGTCTCTTTTGGGGTTGATCGAGAGGAGAACACGGTTTCTGGGTTATGTTTGACGTAAGTAGGAGTTCAGGATCACTTCTTGATCATTACTAGTTGACGACCGTTCCTTTGTTTCTCTTCTCGCTCTCATTTGCGAATGTTAGCCACCATATATGCTTAGTCGCTGCTGCAACCTCACCACTTTACCCCTTCCTTTCCCTTTAAGCTTTGCTAGTCTTGATACCCATGGTAATGGGATTGCTTTGAGTCCTCGTGGCTCATGATTACTACACCACCAGTTGCAGTGTACAGGTTATGCGATGATCATGACGTGAGAGCGATGTTTGCTTGTGTTGGAGTTCTTCTTCCGCTTCTTCTTGATCGGGATAGGTTCCGTGTCGGCAGCCTGGGCTAGCAGGTGGTGGATGTCGTTTGAGTTTTGTTTATGTATCATCCGTAGTCGGATGTTGATCTTGTATATGATGTTGATGTATTCTTGTGGCATTTGTGCCTTATGTATGTATCCCCATCTATTATGTAATGTTGATGTAATGATATCCACCTTGCAAAAGCGTTTCAATATGCGGGTCTATCCTTGGTGGGACCGTCGAGTTCCTTTTGGATAGGGTCGCATATTGGGCGTGACACGACTGAACCTCCATGGTTGCAAGAAAACCTCTTGGAATAATCTCCAACTGAAGTTCCATAACATCCTCTGCTAACTCCTTTGGCAGTCCTCTACCCTTAAGGATATTGGCATAACTCTTCTGACTCAAAGCGTCTGCTACGACGTTGGCTTTTCCTGGATGATAGTGTAGCTTCATGTCGTAATCCTTTATAAGTTCTAGCCATCTCCTCTGTCTGAGGTTTAACTCCTTCTGTGTGAAAATGTACTTTAAACTCTTATGATCCGTGTACACATCACAACGGTTTCCCATGAGATAATGTCTCCAGGTCTTCAACGCATGTACTACAACTGCTAGCTCCAAATCATGCATGGCATAGTTCAACTCATGAGGCTTCAGTTGTCGTGAGGCATACGAAACAACTTTTCCTTCCTGCATAAGAACACATCCAAGTCCCAAGCGAGAGGCGTCACAATACACTTGAAACTCCTTATGTATGTCTGGCAAGGTTAGCACTGGGGCTGTAGTCAACCGTTTCTTCAACTCTTGGAAGCTTGTCTCACAATCCTCTGTCCATTTGAACTTGGTATCCTTCTTTAGCAATTCTGTCATTGGTTTAGCAATCTTGGAAAAATTCTCAATGAATCTCCGATAATACCTGCCGGTCCAAGGAAATCGCGAATCTCATTGATCAAGTGGGTGCCAACCATTCAAATGATCGACTGAATTTTATTGGGATCTATCGCTATACCTTCTCCTGATATAACATGCCCAAGAAATCCAACTTCCTTTAACCAAAACTCGCACTTGCTGAATTTGGCATATAACTGGTGTTCCCTGAGTTTCTCAAGAACCGAACGTAGCTGTTCTGCGTGCTCCTCTTTGTTCTTCGAGTAAACCATAATATCATCGATAAACACCACAACAAACTTGTCCAAATACTCCATGAACACTTTGTTCATCATACTCATGAAATAGGCAGGGGCGTTAGTCAGTCCAAACGACATGACCGTATACTCATATAGTCCATATCGCATGGTGAATGCTGTCTTTGGTATATCCTTCTCTCGGATCTTCAATTGATGATATCCTGATCGTAGATCAATCTTAGAAAACACCTTAGCTCCTTGCAACTGATCAAACAGATCATTGATCATCGGTAAGGGATACTTGTTCTTAATCGTTACTTCATTCGAGCTCGGTAATCAACAACCATCCTCGTGGATTTATCCTTCTTCTCCACCAAAAGTACTGGAGCTCCCCAAGGTGATGAACTTCTACTGAATGTAACCTTTCTCCAATAGCTCCTTGATCGCTTCTTAATTTCCTCCGATCATTTGCGGGCATCCGATAGGGTCTCTTTGATATTGGTCCTGTACCTGGCATTAGCTCTATCATAAACTCGATGTCTCGATCCGGTGGCATGCCTGGTAACTCTTCCGGAAAAACATCTGGATAATCCTTCACTACATGTACTTCCTCTTGTACAACTCCCGTGAGGGTATTCACTTGGCTCCTCCTAGGCACATGCCTAGATACATACTTAATCCTTTTTCCCTCTGAGGTGGTAAGATAAATTGACTTGCTAGCACAGTCGATACTTCCTCCAAACTTCGACATCCAATCCATACCTAATATCACATCCAATCCTTGCGACTTCAAGATAATTAGGTCAGACGGAAAAACATGTGTGCCAATGGTTACGGGTATCTGGGTGCACCACTTGCTAGCCATGTACTCTGCTCCAGGCGAGCTCACTGAAAGAGGGGTCCTAAGGGTCTGGGTTGGTAACTTGAAATTATCCACAAATCCCCTTGATATATATGAATGCGATGCACCAGTATCAAAAAGAACAATAGCGGTAAATGACTGAACCAAAAACTTATCTATTACCGCATCCGCCGCTCTTCAACTTCCTCCACATTAACGTGGTTCACTTGTCCTTTGTTGAATGGATTGGGCTTCTTCCCAGCGCTCCCATTTCGCTTCCATTCTTTCCTTCAGGCAGTCGTTGGCATAGTGCCTGTCTTCCCGCACTTAAAGCAAATAACTTGGCTCAAGTCTCTCTTAGCGGGTGTAGCTGGGTTAGAGCGATTTCGATTATTGTTGGCTGCATTTCCATTCCCATTCTTCGCACCATTATGCGATCCTCCTCCAAAGATGCTTATGTCCTCCATGGTTATGAACTAGTTCTCCCGAGTTCGGGTTAAGCGAGGTTTCGTGAGCTCTCGAGTTATACTTCCCTTGTCCATACTTCCTCTTACGACTCTCAATTTGTCTGCTTTCCTTCAATCATTAGGGCCTTATCTACCAACTCCGGTAGTTGTTGAAAGTTGCCACCATCACCTGCATACTCATCTCATCATTCAATCCTTCCATAAACTTCTCTTGCTTCGCGGCATCCGTGGCCACATCATCGAGGGCATAGCGTGATAACTTGCTAAACTCATCCACGTCATCGGGCCACAAGATGGTTCCCTGGCGTAAGTTGCGGAACTCACGCTTTTTATCTGCATGGCTCCGGTTGAAACATGGGCGCATGCGAAAAGCTTGTTGAACTGGTCCCAAGTGACATTGGCTATAGGAAAAGTAGCCGTAATTCTCCCACCATGCGGCTGCTGGTCCATCCAATTGATGTGCGGCAAAGCGCACTCTTTCAGCATCCGTGCATCCTGCGGTGGTTAACTCCCTTCCTATACAGCGTAACCAGTCATATGCAACTATTGGCTCGGTGCTACCGGAAAACACCGGCGGTTGTAACCTTAGAAAACGGGCTAAATTGTCCACTGGCGGCGGGTTGTTGTTGTTGTTGTTGTTGTTGGCATGGCCCTGGTTCTGAACTAGCAATTGCATCAAGGCATTCTGCTGTTGGATCAACTGAGTGAGCTCCGGTGGGAAAACAAAACCTGGGTCACGTCTCGGAGGCATCTGAGGGTTTAGATGGGAGAGATTAGAAATAGAAAGAGGTCTAGTGAGAAAACACTACCCATATGCACATGAGGCAAACACACATTCATTCAATCAAGCAAGCAAGGGCATACAGAACGATCTAGGACTATCGCATAAGTGCTCAACTACTACTAGTTACATGGGGAAAATACTACTATTATATGGTGGTCATCTAGAAATTTTGATCGGTGGAAGACTCCATGATGTCTGCTCCACTTGTCTTCATAGTCATCATCACTTGGATCTGAGTCGGTGTAAATCGATGATGATGTAGTTGTATGGACAAGCGGGTCTTCTTCCTCTTCTTGCTCCTCTTCCTTGGGTGCTGGTCCTCCCATGAAGACTCCAATCTTCTTGATTAGGTCGTCGTTCTTCTCCGAGAGTATCTTGATTTCTTCCTCATATCCATCGCTCAGACTTGAGTTCTTCCTCCAATTCGATGATCTTAGTTTTCGCCTTCTTCAAATCCAAGATGTCTGCAAGCACATCTAGTTCTCATGATGTCGAATGTGCTGGTTTAGCTCTGGATGTAAGCTGCAATGGATCTATCCTTCTTGGTGCTAATTACTTCCCATTGCTCGTCTCGGGCCCACATATTTGGTATATGGTGTCTTTAAGCTCCTTGTTGTAGACTTCTCCAATGCGCCCCATGGTAATGTGAGCTGCCATACTCTTTCCCAAACTCCATGTTGGTGCATTGAAAACACATACTATGGGCTCCGTGCTTGGTGCAAACGTCCTTAGGGAACTAGATCTTGAATCTTCCAAAGATTCTTCTTCGGTAAGGTGGCGTTATGCCCCAGTGAAGCTTGGTATTCCAATATTCAGGTACCTAGTGACTTCCTTCAAGTGGCGTCCAAAGGTGTGTCTTCATCCGTTGGGCAAACTTGTACTTCATCTCCGCTCATCCTAAAGAGTGGAAAAGTGGAGAGGAGTTAGAAATGAGTAGAGAGGAGTGACCTATGGTTTTATCTTAGTGGTCGTGTCCTACACTCAGCGTGTGCTCGATACCATCTTGTAGCGACCCGACCTCGATGGTCAAGTCTCGTGCTTCGTGTCATCCTGGATCGGTAATCTTGACACACATTACTCAAGGATTTATAACAGAGTAGCAATCACACACTTATTACATCGAAAGTCTCAAAAGAGAACTTATTACAATAATATGGTCAAGGCCATCTAATGCGATAACGGTGGAAGGCTTGGAAGATAAAGTGAGTCCATCAACTCCAACGGCATAAGCGAGCTGCACGGCAACGACCTACAATCCTTACTCCTCGTTCAAAAGTCTGCAACATAATACGTTGCAGCCCGAGAACGGGTCAGCACATGGAATATCTGGGAATGTAACACATAAAGAGTAATAACAGAATAAGCTATTCTACATGCATATAAGGCTGGTGGAAAGCTCTATGGTTACTGATTTTGTAAAAGCCAATTTTCCCTACATCAAAGGAATGAATTTTACTTTAACTATCATGGTGGTTGAAACATCATTGAGAAGGTATAACCCCAACTCAATCCCAATTAAAGTGATTAACAACCCAGCAGTATTAATTTAGAGTGATGAGATACATGCGAATACTCAAGTATTAGATACTCAGAATTGTCCATAACCGGGGACACGGCTAACCATGATTAGTTTATACACTCTGCAGAGGTTTGCGCACTTCTCCCCACAAGACTCGATCGCCTCCGTTGGTTTCTCGCACTGCATGGTGTTTGAGAAACGGATGACCGAGACACAGTCTTTCAGAAACATTAACTCTCTACTCCGGATAGATCATACCAAACCTATAAAACCCACTACCTGCTGACCTACCTCTTCGAGAGCTTCACGTAACTTACTCAACTATGCTAGAGCCCATAATAGCTTGTGGCTGCACACGGAAGTTTATAGCATGAATAATCTCAGTTCCCTTTGAGCCTGGGTGGCGGTCCATAGGAAGATCACACGGTACCCGGGATTTCCAAAATAAAAGCATAACACCTTGGGTTCCTGTGTGCCTCATCCACCAGATGTGTATTTAAGTTGCCACCTTAAAGTAAACCATTAATTAACAACCTCACATCTGTCATGAATATCTCTCAAACCCAAACCACGTCACTGAGCATAGCATGGCAATATAAGCATAACGTAGAAGTAACTCCCAAGGGTTTGAAAGTAACAGGGCAATAGGTTCCTACCTCATCATCTACTTCCCAACCCACAAATTAATGCCATCCTAATCATGCAATGTTTGAGGATTTGAGCTAATGCATAAAAACTGGGTATGAAAAGAGTATGATCAAGTGTTACTTGCCTTGTCGACGATCCGTGAATCCTAGAGACTCGAGTAACACGCTCAGACCGGAATTCTATCGCAAGCAAACAATACATACATAAGTAAACAAACAAAGATGCACAAACGAAACTTCAACTGAAAAAGGTTGACCGGAGAGTTCAACTTAAGAACTCCGGTTTGCAAAAAGAATCAAACCAAACGGAACAACGAAACTCAAACGGCGAGAAAAACATGGTCCGTTTACTAATCTGAACTAGAGTCAAATTTTACAAAGATAAAACTGGTTTAAGTTGATTATTCGGAAAGAGGGTTTCGCGATGAAACTCCAGGCGTTTGAATCGTCTGATTCCGATAAACGAGCGAAAAGATAAACAGGTTTGAAAATCGGATCAGAAATCGCGATCAGAATAACCGCGGAATAAATCCGATAAAAGAAAAGCGACGAATTGCTAAACGAACGAACGTTCGTTAACAGAAACTAAACAGTGAACGCGTTCGTTAGAACGAATGGATGAACGGACGTTCGTTAAGTAAATAAACCGACGAAATAAACCGATATATAAAAAAAACGATCTAGGGTTTTTTTTAAAAAACTGAAGGGTTTTTTTTTTAAATCCGGCGGCGGGGTCGGGTACCTCCGGCGAGGCGCGTCCGGCGGGCGGGCGGCTCGCGGGTTCCGGTGGGGCGGCGAGGGCGGGCGGGCGGCGGCTCGGCGCGGGGGCGACGGCGACGGCGGCGGAGGCGGCGACGGCGGCAAAGGCGGCGGCGGCGGCGTTTCGCTCGGGCTCCCGGTCCGCGGCGAGGGCGATGGTGGCGGCGGTGGTGGCTAGGGGAGGGCGGCATATATATAGGAGGAGGGCGGGCGGCTTGGGAAGGGCGCCGGGGTGGAGTCCGCTCGGACTCGCCCTCGGCGTCGTGCTAAGCACGGCAAGACGGGAAGGCGGCGGCGCTGGTGGGCCGGCCTGGCTCGGCTGGGCCTTTGGCCTAGTCGGGCGCGGGTCCATTTTTTTTTAAAACATTCCGCCGAAAGAAAAATTCCTAGAAAAATAAATAAAAATCTAAAAATTCCAAAACAAGTTTTCTCCGTCTAAATAAAATATTTAGAACAAGATGAACTTTTCTTGGCCCCTAAAATGCAACTTTTTAAACATATGCAAATTTTTCTAGGGCAATTGAAATTCCAAATAAGTAAAATAAAATCCCAAAAATGATTTTAACATTTTTCCTCCGGTATTTCAATTAGTTTTGGAGAAGTCATATTATCTCCTCTAGTTTATTTTAAACTTGAAATATTTCTCCGGAGAGAAAAATAATAAAATCCAATATCCTCGTCTTTCATTATTTGATAAAATTCAAATATGAAAATCGAAAAATTCCCAACTCTCTCCGAGGGTCCTTGAGTTGCTTAGGATTTCGAGGATAGCAAATGAATATGCAATAAAATATGATATGCATGGATGACCTATGTATAACATGCCAAATTGAAAATTTGGGATGTTACGAATACAATTCTAGCATAAATAATAAACCTTTATCATGATTTAGGAAATATAATAATAATCATTTTTTATTGCCTTAGGGCATATTTCCATCAGCCATGGAGTCGCACCGGACAGATCCTACCGTCGGTCAGGCGCTGTCCTCCTGGAAGCGGCGGAGTGCAATGCGGACCGCCATCGCCTCCTCCAACCCGCACGGGATGACACCCAGTCGATGGATCCGGACTGGTCAGAGTCAGATCCGTTGTCCGCCATGCCGAAGACGGCCGGAAATCGCCAGAGGTGAGCTTGGGTGGCGGAGGGAGTGGAGGGGAGTGGAGTGAAGTGACTAGGGTTTGGTCCGGCGAGCGGATGAGGAGGAATGTATGTGGATCAGGTGGGCCAGCGTGGGTCAGGCCCAACGTGGCAGACGCGCCCGTCTGGGTCAAAATTTCGTATATTTAGGCTAGATATGAAAGGTGTCGGTCAGCCCGAATGTTTGAGGCGTTCATCTGAATTGAAATTTCGTGACCGGTCAGTGTCCGGATGGCCCGTCCGGATGTATGAGACGGGTTTGGGACGTCCGGCTATAGATGCTCTAACTAGGTCTCAGTTTATCTCGTAACAATCCACATGAGGAAGATGTCCCAACATAACCTTCGCAGCTCGGATTAGCCAACGACAACGAACATGTGTTGTCCTTCAAGCCTTTGTACTGGAAGAGGGTGATTTGTCATCCGGGTCATCGCTTGGACTTAGCCTTGGTAGGAAGCAGTCATTGATTGTTTTGAATTTTTAGTCTTCTCGTTATTATTGGATTTTCCTAGATCAACCACATTTTGCGAGATTGTTCGTCATTTTGTTTCTCCATTTTGATGGTGTGTCATGGTTTTGATGTGCAAGTCCTAGTTTAAGCTTTCTTTTGCCTTATGTGTGACCAAATGAACTACTTGCACCGAATGCGACATAATATGAAATTTGTAAGCAAACTGAATTTAGGATTGTTAAAGTAGCTGGAGCGTCGATCGAACTTTAGGGAATATAATATGGACAATCTACTTATGCATCTATCCTCATGGATGATCCTTTCGTTGTTTGAGTAAATTGAGAAGTTGGTTTGTGATGTACGTCCCGCCGGCCGGCACTGCGTCTGCATCAATCAGCCTGCGGGGTTCCGAGAAGAAACAACGATCATGGTCTGCCATGTCGCCATTTGTCCAGCACACAGGGGCAGTGCGGCTAGCTTGTTCCATGTGGCGTGCATGCTAATTAATTTGTCCGAAATTGTGTGCCAATGGTACTTAATTTATCCGTAATATATTGTCTCCCAAATGAAGTGATCATATGCTGATAGCTCCAGCTCGATCGTGAACAGTTGACCTACGTACAAACATCTTTTTTTGAGCTATGCCTGAACGAACATTTTTTCTTGGAACTAGTATGAATGAACATTACGAACCAATTTGTGTTTGGATCGTTAGGAAGACAGTGATATTTCGAACCCACCAGGGTTCAAATCCCGATGCTTGCATTTTTCTGAATATATTTAATTTATTTCAGGATTTCTGATGATGCGTGTTCAGTGGGAGGTTCCCGTGGACTACGAGACGCCTACGATGACTTTGTAAGTCTCTCGGAGGTGCTCACGGAGATAGGGTGTGCATGTGTGCGTTCATGGGAATGATTGTATGTGCGTATATATGAGCGCTTGTATCTGTATTGTGTTAAAAAAAGTATGTATTCCTAGCGAACGCGGTTACTGTATGATCCGTGTACCGTAGCTCCCGCTTTTTTATCAGCCTTGTATATTTATTTATTTTCTTCCTTTTTTATTTTTACACTTTTTCATTTTTATATCCTTTTGTACTATAAATAATATCATAATACATGGTGAACATTATTTCAAATATATGTTGAATATGTTTTAAATACACATTGAACACTTTTTAATGAGCATTGAATATTTCTTAATATATGATGGACTTTTTGTATTATATGATGAACACTTACTAATAAATGGTGAACATTTTTCTAGTACACCTTGAACTTTTTATAATATACAGTGAACTTATTTTAAATACTTACTGATTTTCTTTTGTAAACACACATTAAATTTTTTTTGTTAGCATACCGTGCAGATTTCCTTAAAAAGCAGACCATAAAGTACTTATTCACCATGAATTTTAAAAAGGTTCATTGTATATTAACGAATTGTTTGGCGTGTATTGACAAACCAAAACAAAGAAATGTTCACAGTATATTAATGAATTGTTCACAGTGTATTAAAAAACTGCTAGCCAGGTATTATAACAGAAAAAGAAATAGAAAAGAAAAGAAAAGGAAAACCGGAAATAAAAAACCAATAAAAATGAGAAAAAAAGCCTAACGAAACCAAAAAAAATAAAAAAAGCAACAAAAATAAATAAATTAAGGAAACAACAAACAAACCTGCAGCTTGCACTGCCGCGAACTGGGACGGCCCACCTACAGGCGCTGCGTGCGATTCTATCCCTATTTGCCGGGAGCCACTAGTTAACGAGTGCTCCTTTGGGAGCCTCGCACGATCAGTGCCACTTGGCGCGCTCTCGGCCATTCGCCACGTGTCGCGCTCTAGGTGCTCCCTCCGGATTTTTTTTCCGCACGCGTTTTTGGCTATTTAAACATTTTTTTTTGACGTTTTGGTTTTCCACCGGTCTTCCTTAGCTTTTCGACAAAAAAATCAAAAAAAAAAATTGCGCGAAAAACCGTGTTTTCTTTTTTTTCGCGAGAGTCACGCCGTGCCTCTCGAAAGCGAAAAAAAAGCGTTTTCTACTTTTTTTTCCTATCGCGAGAGTCACGGTTTTGCTTCCGCGAGAGGCACGGGTGTGCTTTCGCGAGAGTCACAGCCATGCATCTTGGAAACGAAAAAAAATGTGTTATATATATATTTTTTCTTTTGCGAGAGTCACGGTTTTGCTTCGGCGACAGGCACGGTTGTGCTTTCGCGAGAGTTATGGCCGTGCCTCTCGAAAACGAAAAAAAAAACGTGTTTTCTGCTTTTTTTTCCCTTCACGAGAGTCACGGTTTTGCTTCCGCGAGGGGCACGGGTGTGCTTTCGCGAGAGTCACGGCCGTGCCTCCTCGGAAACGAAAAAAACGCGTTTTCTCTGTTTTTTTCCTTCCACAAGAGTCACGGTTTTGCTTCCGCGAGAGGTACGATTGTGATTTCGTGGGAGGCACTGGCGTGCCTCTTTTAGAAAGGGAAAAAACCCCGGTTCGGTCTTTTTGTTTGGTTTTTTTCAGCCTTTTTTTCATGAAAAAAAAGTTCGTCAAAATCTATCAACATGTGATCTAGTTTTGAAGATCTCGACGCGAGAAATCCAACAGTGAAAACGGTTTGAGATTTGGACGCCCGGTTTGAGAGATAAAACCTTTTGTATAAACGAATCTACGAAAAAAGGGAAAACTTCCGGGTTACGACAAGTGGCGCGCTGGATGTGCGTCACTTGTCGCAACCTGGGGAGTTGGAGTGATCTTTGCAACGAGTACTCCTCAACTAGTGATTTCGCTATTTGCCACCCGCAGTCGGCATAGAGGATTTGTCGACGCGTCGGTCACATTGCTTTTCTATGGCTCGGACAACCCGGTTGTTAAGTTAGGTTCATGTTGCTTCGTGTAGCGTTTCTATAGTTTTTTTTTTCTGTTTTATTGAAATCACTAATTAAGAAGTACCATTTGCAAAGTGCACTCTCATCTTCTCCAGTGGTGACAAGTGGCGCACTGCATGTGCATTACTTATTGCAACTTGAGAAATTTGCCCTTTTTCAGTGTTTCGCTTCTTCAAACATTTTATCGCTTAATTTTTTCAAATCATAAACCATTTTCACTGTTGGATTTCTCGTGTCAAGGTTTTCGAAACTAGATTATGTTAAAAAATATTAAAATGTTTTTTAACAAATTCCGAAAAATATTAAAATGTTGGACGAAGAGGGACTCTTCATTCTCATGTTGATCGAAGAGGAGGTCTTCATCCATTGGCAGGTGGAGGAGTCGTCTTCGTTCTACGATGAGCCGAAGAGAGGCACAAATGAGCCGAAGTCTTCATCCATTTATATGTTTTTGTATACTGATGAAAAAAACGTTACTAGGTGTGAAAAAAATGTGTCCTAAGAATAAAAGTTAGTTTTTTCTTAGCCACAACTATTTCTTCCTTAGAAAGAAATTTGTTCCTCTTTTTTTTTTACTTTTTTTTTTCTTTGAGGTACGATATGGACATGTCTGCTTCCGATATGACCAGAGATATTACCTGCGTACATATATTTCAGGTATTTTCTGTAATTATAAAATGTATTTTTAAAAAAAATGTGAAAAAAAAACATTTTTATCAATCAAGGTGGTTCATTACAACCCTCTTAGCAAAGAATGCCAATTTCGTCTGAGCCATGGCGGAGCCAGATGGCCGTGCGAGTAGATGATCTACCCATCTGTGCTAAAGCATAAGCTACGTTATTTTGGCTTCTCCTAACATGTGCTATAGAATAATAACGCCTAGACTTAAGTAGTAGTTTCCCTTCCTCGACTAAAGCAGCCACTGAAGATCTATTCGGCATGTCATCCATAAGCATTTGAGCAGGCACAGAACAGTCCGTTTTGATGATAAAAGAGGCTATGTGCTCCACTCCAAGGCGAGTGCAATGCCTTCTGCACATGCTGAAACTTCCGCTTCAAGGGTGCTAGAACATGTATGAAGAAAACGATATGATGTAAAGACGATATGGACTTTATTATTTTATTGTTGAGAACAAAAGGCTACTATTTATATGTTTGTGCGAAACTAAATAAGTTGGAAATTTGTACATTGCACAAGTCGATATGAGTAATTACCAGCTATGTTTGCCAACTATTTCTAATCAAGTCAGAATCACGAATTCCAATGTAAGATGACTATTTCAGGGACAACTATGTTGTAGCATCACTGGAAAGGCAAAACTTGCATGCGTTCACTTCTCCGGAATGGAAAACTTTGCATGCATCTGCGGCTTTGGATGCACGGTGCGTCAATGCATGCAAGAAACGGGCCCATCACGACTCTTTTGATTGGCTCCTCCGGAGTGTGTAGACTTTGTCCATTGGATGTCAATCTAAGGGCCAGTTCTTCTGAAAAATCACTGCCTGGAAAATCGCAATCGCAAAAGAACTCATCTCTTCTCTAGGAATCGTCTAGAATCATCCACAATCGGCAGTGTATTTCAGAATCATGCAAACTTGACGATTCTGGCGATTCCCTCAAAACAAAACGATCCAGTTTTAGCAAATACCCTTATTGGATCTAGAAATTACCCTCAATATGCCACTCGGGCCAGCCGACCGACAGAGGCCCAGCCCAAAGTACTCGTCGATTCCCCCCAGTCGCTCGTCCCTGTCGCTCATCCCCATCCCCATTCGACCTAGGGTTGGCGCCGCCAGCCAGATTCCCCGCCCCGAAGTGAGTGGTGGGCATTGAAGTTGGAGTTGAAGGTACCTTTGTTGTTTATCATTTTATTAAACTAGGAGTCATGTTGTTTTTTTCATTTCATTTAACATGAATGTGTGCTATTTCATTGCAGGCACGTCCGCAGGCTAGCAAGTTTCGGTATGCTGCACTTGCGGAGGACGATAAAATGGAGGAGGTGTTTGATGCTTGTTGTGTCACAAATAAGCATGTGAGGGTGCCAATGCCAACATATCAAGGTTCTACATCTCGAATCAGTTTGGATGATGAGTCTGGTTGTGAAGGTGATGAAACTCAGGTTACACCTTGTCCGAATCGTGCTAAGGGTGGGAAGAAGAGGGCATGTCCTTATTCGCCAAGTCCTAAGGTGATGAAAAGTGGGCAACTGAGCATGCAAAAAATGAGGCATTTGTACGTATAGTGGACCGCTTTGATTCAAGGAACACGAGAGATGAAACTCAAGTTTCAGCAAGACAGGAGATTCATGAAATAATGGCCATGGTAGAGGCGGATGGTGGTGCACCTGGGAGTGATGTTCATTTCTATGCTTCACAACTATTTAGGGATCAGACAAATCATGATGTTTTCTCTACCTTCAAGGGTCACGAGCCTAGTGTGAGGCTTCTATGGATAAACAAAACATGGGAGTTCAACAATAAGTAGAACCTCTACGTTTCAAATGCTTTCAACTTGTATCGTAGTGAACTATCTTATTTCTTTGAACCATTGTATCTGCTTTGAACTTGTACCGAATTGAATTATGTTGTTTGCCTTCTTATGAACTACTCTTTTGCTACTGCACCTTGTTATGAACTACTCTTTTGCTACTGCACCTTGTTATGGACTACTCTTTTGCTACTGTATCGAATTGTTGTAACCTCCTATGTGTGTATGTGGTTGTGACAGATGGATAAAAAATAGCAAGAAGATGATGAATTTGAGGCTGGAATGCTTGCATTTGCTTTGGAAATGGCGTCGTCAAGCAAATCATTGTTGTATGCGTCAAGAAGATTACCACTTGTTACAGGCCTCCAATGGGTGGAAGAGAAGGAGCAGAATCCAAAAGCTTTCTATGCTATGTTCAGAATGAGGAGGTCAGTGTTTTACCCATTACATGATCTGTTGGTTGAGAACTATGGGCTTAAGTCAACTTGCAACATATCATCCAAAGAAGTGTTGGAACTTTTTCTATGGACTTTGGGAACAACGCAGACCACTGACAATGTTGCAGAAGCGTTGGCACATAGTCGTTCTGTCACTAACAAAAAATTCCATGAGGTTTTGGAGTGTGTGGACCACATGGCCGGTGACTACATTAGACCAATGGACCCATCCTTCTCTGAACCTCATCCCATACTTAGAAAAACAAGGTTCTGGCCTCATTTCAAAAATGCTATTGGAGGCATAGATGGAACATATATTAAAGTGGTTGTGCCTGAGGAATTGGAGCCCCAACACAGGAACAGAAAAGGGTACACAAGCAAAAATGTCATGGCAGTGTGTGATTTTGATATGAGGTTCACTTTTGTTGCTCCTGGATGGCCCGGATCTGTTCATGACACACGTGAATGGAGCAATGCTATAGTTCATTATGAGCATTTCCCACAACCACCCAAAGGTAATCTCTTGTATGTACACATGTTATTATGGTGATGCTACTGTACCTTCTTGTTAGCCTCCTATGTCTTATTGTAGATAAATACTACCTTGTCGACTCTGGATATCCAAACAAAGTTGGATATCTAGCACCATACAAAGGACAACGCTATCATGTGCCCGATTTCCAACAACACCCTCCCATGGGGAGGTACGAGACATTCAACCATTGTCATTCTTTGTGAAATGTTGTCGAAAGAACGTTTGGTGTTCTCAAGATGAAATGGCGTATTCTCCAAGGCATACCACGGTACAAACCGGAGACCGAAAAGATGATCATCACTGCGTGCATGTGTCTTTACAACTACATTCGTGATAGCAAATTATGTGATGAGCATTTTGACAAGTTTGACAATGATGCGTACATGCAACCTTCACAACCGTTTACAGGTGCCAACGCTTTAACACCTGAAGATGATTGTACCATGAACGCTACACGTGAGGCTATTGCTGCCAGTCTTGTACCTTGAGAGCGTCCATCTATTTGTAGTTTGCAATTCGCCTTTAACTTGTAATATTTAGCACTATATAATATTTCCAACTTTGGTTCTAAATTGTAATACTAAGCAATTTATGATTTTGCAACTTGCTTTATATTGTAATATTATATACTTTTTGAGATTTGCAACTTGTTTTCGTGTTCATAATAACCAAGTGTTACCAATTCATCACACACTTCAGCCTACGGGCGTTACAGACATTTCAGCACACAACTCATACAACAATCACAGGCTAGAATCACAAAAAAGAACTGGGCAGACGATTCTATGGACAGACGATTCTCCGGGCAGTTTTCCAGAATCAGATTATGGAGAATCATGAGGCTAAAAGAACTGGCCCTAAGGGCGTAGAAAAAAAAACTGAAAATTAAATAAAATTCAGGCATCTGACATGTCGGTGCTCTTTTAGTTTTTGTGTTAAGTAGTGTAGATGCAGCTCCGTCCTCCGGGGTACAATTTGATTTGAAAGGATGGTGTGACATAGGGTAAGTCAAATGTTATGTTTTGAGAAACATCAGCTACAGACGAGTGTGTACTACTCTTAATATTATTTATATGCACCGTTTCTCTACCTCTTTGGCACCAGTAACGCTACACGTACAAAAGAATTACAAGGTTTTACAAAAAGGGTTAATTAGATTTATCAATAGATAAGAAACACGGCCCATCCCTTGAAAATCAGGGGGTCAAGTTTGTGATTGGTTACTACTAGAAGAAAAGAGCCTATAAAATCCTGTAATCTTTTGTACGTCTAGCATTTTTGCTTCGGCACCGTCTGTAGCGCTGCGCTATAGGAAGTCTGGGAGCACGAACTTTGAACAAATGCACATGGGCAATTAAGAGCCCTCAGCCCTAGTATGCGTTGAGATTTGAACTTCTTCACTTCTAGAAATCACCTGCTCAGCATTATACGTTATTTTACTATAACCTACGGTACCGCCTCCCTCCCTCCCTCATCGTGATCCCCATTCTTACTTGGTTCGTAGTGGGAAGTGGGAACAAGAGCGTGCCATGCACCACTCGAGCTCGACTCCCCTCTCCCGTTGACGACCTTTGGCAGATGATGGTTAAACCATCGCCGATGGAAGGTGCGTGCAACGCGCGGCGCCGGACAGCTTCTCTAGCTACCGATAGCATGGCAATGATGGCCGAGCAGCACGACGGCAAGCCGGCCAACGGCCTTCGCTGGCGGCCGCACTACGGCTGCCCGGCAGCGGGAAGCACCACCATCCCCCTCGTCTTCCTTCTCTTGCTCACCGGCGCGCTGTTCCTCATCCTCGGCCCGACCGACTCCGTCCTCACCCTCCCCAGCCTCCGCGTCGTGTTCAGCAACCCCATCCACATTGCCGCCGCAGCGCCGCCAGCGCCGCCGCCCGCAGCCGCCAACGTGAGCGACGAGGACATCGGCCTCCCGCCGCCCCGGCAGCTCACGGACCCGCCCTACTCGCTGGGCCGCACCATCCTGGACTACGACGCGCGCCGGTCCGCGTGGCTCGCCGCGCACCCGGAGTTCCCCGCGCGCGTGCCGCCCGCGGGCCGGCCGCGGGTGCTGGTGGTGACCGGGTCCGCGCCGGCCCGGTGCCCCGACCCGGACGGCGACCACCTGCTGCTGCGCGCGTTCAAGAACAAGGCGGACTACTGCCGCGTCCACGGCCTGGAGGTGTACTACAACACGGCGTTCCTGGACGCGGAGATGACGGGGTTCTGGGCGAAGCTGCCGCTGCTGCGGTCGCTGATGATGGCGCACCCGGAGGTGGAGCTCCTGTGGTGGGTGGACTCGGACGCGGTGTTCACGGACATGCGGTTCGAGCTGCCGTGGGAGCGCTACGCGGCGCACAACCTGGTGCTCCACGGCTGGGAGGCCAAGGTGTACGAGGAGAAGAGCTGGGTGGGCGTCAACACCGGCAGCATCCTCATCCGCAACTGCCAGTGGTCGCTCGACCTCCTCCACGCCATGGCCCCCATGGGGCCCCGCGGCCCCGTGCGCGACAGGTACGGCGAGCTCTTCGCCAGGGAGCTCTCCGGCCGCCCGCCGTTCGAGGCCGACGACCAGTCGGCGCTCATCTACCTGCTCGTCACGCAGCGGGAGAGGTGGGGGGACAAGGTCTTCTTCGAGAACTCGTACGAGCTCAACGGCTTCTGGGAGCTCATCGTGGACAGGTACGAGGAGCTGCGGCGGGAGGGCGCCTGGCCGCTCGTGACGCACTTCGTCGGGTGCAAGCCGTGCCGGCGGTACGCCGACAGCTATCCGGCGGACCGGTGCCGCCTCGGGATGGAGCGCGCCTTCAACTTCGCCGACGACCAGATACTGAGGCTGTACGGGTTCGGCCACGAGTCGCTCAACGGCACCGCCGTGCAGCGCGTCAGGAATGAGACCGGCGGGCCGCTGGACGCGGAGGACGAGGAGCTCGGTCGGCTGTTGCACCCCACGTTCAGGGCAACGTAGACGACGACTTGGCCTGGAATCGACTCTTGTTTTGTCGTGGCTGGCTTCTTCTTTTCCCATGTTGCTTTCAGTCTGATGTTTAGTTTATTATAGAGAACTCAAGAGTAGGACTCGAGTCCAGGGATTTTGCCTTCTCGTTATCGATGATTTACTCGGTCTGCTATACAAATCCAGTGATCTGGTAGGGCATTTCCTTTACCATATTCTACACGTTAGCATTTTCTTTCTCTAAAAAGGCTCTCAAGTTCTTTCTTCACGGCAAACAAGGGTCAAATGGTCAGGATTTCAATTTGCATCAGTAAACCAGGGATATCAGATCAGATAGTTTCAAAATGTTGGGCTACACAAGAAATCCCTCCCAACCTGCCAACTATTTTGGCTCATTCCTCTAACAAAAATATACTTCTGCCACGCAAACAGAGGATCATCTCACGGGATGAGTGGCAAATTCTGCTAAAAGGGAAGAATGCAAGCTGCGCACAGAGCACCTCCCCCTATAGTGATAGGATCTTATCTTGGATCCACTCAGATAGCTTGCGGATCTTTTTGGTCATTCCGCCGCTCTTTGAAAAATAAGACCTGGCATTGGCAAGCATCACAGTGGCATCATGTTTGACAGCCTCCAGGGTTCTGTAGTAATCGCTCTGTAGTCTTGCTCTGATCACCTCAATGGAGAATTGGACAGGGAACCTAGAACGCAAGTTGTATACAGAGAAAAAATCTTTTAAGACAGGCGTTCCTTCAGCATAAATAAATAAAAACGACACGCTTCCAGAGTATGCATTGGTTGAATCTCTTTTGACCTTGTTAATGAAAATCATCAAATCTGCATTTTAACAAATATGGCCTTATAACTGAAATGGAACACATGCCTTGTAGGGGTACAGCCATATATACCCAAAAACCTTGTCGAACACACATTTATCTGACGAGATTTGGAAAATGGGCCTTGTATCAATTAGCGAATTTATGTTAGATGCTCGTTACGAGATTTGCCAACAAAAAAGGTAGTTTTGTAAAGAGGTTGCTATTATTTTCTGAAAAGTATGTCACCTACAAATCATGAATAAAGAAACTTACATTTTATGTTCCACATATCTTTAGTTTGTTATAAACCTTCAAACAAACATAGGCGTGTCAACCTCCAACAGAAATAAGGTATTTTATGTCCCATATATCTTTAGTTCGTTAAACCTTAAAACAAACATAGGCATGTTAACCTCCAACGGAAATAAGGTAAACTTTTTCACAAATACATGGTATACTGCATTGTCTACAGATTATATGCCTCATGAGGATTACTTCACAGCAGTCATCATTCTCACTTTTGTTATAAATGAAAAAAAAACATATAGAAGCATCTGCACTGCATACTTTTATACAAGAATTACCTGTTTATGAAATCTGATTTTCCTGCAACAGTATCTAACTTCAGAACACCATAGCGATCCTGAAGACCCGTACAAAAATATGGTAAACAGTCAAAACAACAACCCAAGAGTAGCCAAAGAGTGTAAATTTTGAAAATAAAACTTCACCTGATTTCTAAGAGACTTTTCCTGTAAACCGGTCACTGCTGATAACAATTTGTTCCTGGTACTGGGATCAATATGTGGACGCTTCCATGGAACCAATGGGTTATTAGCATCATGCACCTCCCAGGGGCTATGCGGATGTTCAGAACCATCAGTTTCATACTGTATGACATATTTCTCCCAAGGGCTCTCAGGAAAATCAGGTGACTTAGGTCTTATTTCCAATACTCGTCCCTCCCACCAACTTCCTCCATCCTCTCCCTCATCCATCCACCAAACTTTGCACCTATCAGCGACGCTCCAGTTATACGTGGTAGTAGCTTCAAACCGTGTTCTTTCCACAAGAAAATCAGGGAACGTAACTAGCTCACGCAATGTGATTACAAGCTCTTTGCCAAATCCGCTTGAAGTGTGATCAATGAATTTAATAGTTAATTCACAGCAGCTTTCACCAGACCCTCTATCTGGCTTGTAATCAAGACCCTTAATTTCGCAAAGCTCAGCAGCTTTAAGGTCTTTGATCCGATTCGATGGGCAATTATCCGATGATTGCACTTCATAAACATATTCTTCATGACCCTAAAAATAACAAGCACGCAGAAAGTATGATAAGAGGCGCTTCATAAATACTATTTTACGAGTCACAATGGTATATATGCTCGTATGTAACTTGCTACGCACGATTTTCCCACCATCAACTAGTATACCTTACAACTGGGCAGGAGGGGGAAGTGGGAACAGAAGATTTATTATTATTATTTTAGTATGTTTGCAGCTGAAAGGTGCTTGCACCAAAATCATTTCTGTACTTTATACACACAATGCAGCGAAAATAAATAAATACCTGTCGCAAGTACATAACCTCATCGCCAAGTTGAGGAATATAACGGTAGATATCTTCATGCTCTAGCAACATCAACCATGGCCTCGATACTTGGTGCTTTTTCTCCAATAGATGTGTATCAGGAAAGTTGCAACTCTCTCTTTTGTTCATAGAAGACTTTATACCAGCAGTCTTTGATGTTGATCCCCACATTACTTCACGCACATTTGCAACAATTTGTCTCCCACTAGTTGCTGCTTCGAGGGAAGAACTTTGCACATGAGAGATTGCATCCCTTCCTCTACCATAATCAGTGTATGCACATGACCTCCTTTCGTTTCTTCGTAAACTACCAGTAGGTGCAACAGGACTGCAGTCTGGAGGTTGATGTCCACCATCATCATTGGAAACAGAAGTACTATGTCCATTGACAAACGCATCCGAACCCAATCTTTTCCTGTGCTTACTTGGCTCTGACTTTTTGCACACGGTGCCGTATGTCTTCGCAGATTCAAAGTCCTGGAAACGTCTGGACACACTAGGGAAGTCACTGCTCCTATGTTGACTGGTGGCAGAGACCTCATCATGCTGCATTGGAACTTTAACATGGTTGATGTCACTCCCTACTGCACTAGTCTTCAATATGTCTGATGAACTTGCTCCATCTGCAAAGCCTCTTGGTCTGGACAACTTCAGTTTAAAGGATATAGACCGAGTGCTGTGGAACTGCTGATCGTGTTCCCTGTTATTTTCTTCCTCTAGATGAGTATTCCTGTTGTCAGTTATCCATTCTTTACCAGGCAAATTACCTTCACTATAATCATCAGTATTGTGGTTTTCATGGATGCTATCCAGATAAATTGCACGTTGTCTTTTCTGTACATTCTGCTCAACCGTTTGTTGGACGCCGTTATCATATTGATTAGGTGTTTTCTGACTACCAGACCCATAAACATCATGTGAAAGTGCATTATTTGAAGAGACCCACATGTCTCCTGAAGAAGAGTCCCCGAACTCGCAATGCTTTGAAGGTCGCAGCTTAAGCTCACCCCCTTTGATTGCGCCATTACTGTGAACAGTACCCGCATCATGTAGACCGGAGACCAGAGGTGATTCAGACTTGCAAGCAGAGGAGTTTCCAGGCTCAAAAGCTAGTTCCGGCTCAGCGTCTTTGTATCTGGCTGCTGGAAGTGACAGCACTGCATAATGAGGTAGGAGTTCTGGATTTACACTTTCTGAAGGAAACTGAACTTTTAGATCACGGCGTGGTATCCTCAGAATCAGTTTTCTACTATTTGCAGAATGTTTTCCCTTGGTTTCAGTGAACTGAGAAGGTCGGGTAACATCTTCGGAATCATATTGGTTGGTTTCTCTACTAAGTCTTGGCAGGCCATGCCACGCTGACTGCTCAGCTTCAGTGCTTTCTGTGTTGAGTTCGTTGTCTGAAAGACTGCTCGCTGATCCATCTTCCTCTTCTGTTGAAGTTTCAATCTTCGAGAAAAAACTGTGTGTGCTGTGAGTAGCACGTCTTTGAGGTCGCAATCTCCTAGATTTAGGAGATATTTTCCTTTTGGTAGCACGGCCAGTCATAGACTTCCTGCCTCTATGTGGCCTTGACGGTGTAGCCACACCATGCCCATCCAAATTTCTTTTCTTAACTCGCCAATCAGATGAAGTAACAAGATCAGCCTGTAGAAGATGTAATAAAAAGAAAATAAGCTGAAAGGTTAGAAACCAACATAAAGGAAATGGAATGATCTTAATGTCGCCTCTCACATCACATTTTTTCTTCTTTCTTCTAGATCTGCGGAGATTAGCAGTACTGTTAAGATTAGATCCATCAATCTCTGCACTTGAGTATGAAGCACCAGAAGCATGACCACCCCAAATCCCCTGTTCTCCTTCACTAGAATAGTCATCCATGCAATTGTACTCGGAATCAGTATCATCAGAGATCGCTTCATTTTCTGGTTCAAGCTCGATGAAGTCTGTTATCTCTGGAAGTGGTTCCCACCTATCTGGATCAGTAACTGGGATGATTTGGTACTCGCCAGTGGTTGCATCGTAAGTGGGCCCAACAGCAAAATTTACTGAGGGAGGTCGCCATTCAATACCCAGGATACCTAACCGGTATTTCTGGTAGATGCTC
The DNA here is from genome assembly GCA_021605205.1 of Aegilops longissima. Taxonomy (NCBI): domain Eukaryota; kingdom Viridiplantae; phylum Streptophyta; class Magnoliopsida; order Poales; family Poaceae; genus Aegilops; species Aegilops longissima. The sequence goes on from CM038679.1 coordinate 410,623,730, forward strand.
TGAAAAGGCTCTGGGTAAGGTATCATACCTTCATTGGCAATTAGCAACTACTCCCTCCGTTCCTAAATATTTGTCTTTCTAGAAATTTCAAATGGTGACCACATACGGAGCAAAATGAGTGAATCTACACTCTAAAATATGTCTATATACATCCGTATGTGGTGACCATTTGAAATCTCTAGAAAGACAAATATTTAGGAACGGAGGGAGTAACAATTATAATCATGTGCGACCAATAAATTACTAAATTATTCCTTGGTTAGAAAGATAGAGAAGTTGCATACCCGAGTCGCACAAAAGGTCTTGAATATTTCTCCTATAAGGTGCAAGTTGTGTTTCCTGGGTACAGTAAGAAAAGGCATCATAAAGAAAACTTGATAGCTCATGATGCACTTTATGAAGAGAAAAAAAAAACAGTTCCACATAGGCAAGTATGATCAGGGACAGGGTTCCATACCCCCTTTCTTGGGAAATACCAGACCCAGCAGGCGTCCAGTAGTTTTTCAAACCTGGAGTTTGTGTTTTATCATGTTTCAAGATTCCTTAGTCTTACAATGCTTACTTGTTTGTTGGCTTGAATAAGCACCAGAATATTTTTTTTTAAAGAGAATAGTTACTGAAATAAATTACACCCTTTGTATGACTTCTGATGAGATGGTACGAGTAGCACCACACAAACGTCTGATATATAGAACATACTCCCTCCATCCCAAAATTCTTGTCTTAGATTTGTCTAAATACGGATGTATCTAGTCACATTTAGTATTAGATACATCCGTATCTAGACAAATCTAAGACAAGAATTTTGGGACGGAGGGAGTATTATATATTACAGCTACTAAGAAAACACATTCAGAGGTGATCGGATGATTGTGGTACGGGATGCTTGTAACTTATAAAGTTATAACATACTGTAGTAGGAAATAACAAAACATCAATGTTGTGCACTTTCAAGACTGCCATTCAAGTCAAACTTCCTGCCAATCAGCAGAGTGTTCCTCGCTCGATTTGACAGGACATAATCCACCTATACTTAGCTGACGAACTAGCAACACTTCAGAAGTAGACTGCAATGGTGGTAGTCCGTGGCATTCTTTATAAATACGGTTGGCAGCCAAAAACAGACTAACGAATAGCTAGTTCGAATCATCTGACACTACCTATGTAAACAAACGTAGTGACCTAAAACGTCTTATATTTGTTTACAGAGGGAGTATATTACTACACCAACCAGTAAAACATATACCATCACAAAAGCAAGTCTAGGACTTCTCTTAAAAACAGTACTTTTTTTAGACAAAAAAACAATACATGATACCTATACAATTCCTCTTGTTTAACAAATATTCAGAAAATAACAAAATAAAAAATTCCACTAAAACGGATTTTGAAACAGTTCACTTGATGAATCTTATGGTAGAGTTAGTTGCAGAAAATGAATATAACGACATTATACAATTCAATCGGCTAATGCCAATGCAAAGAACAGATAGCTCATATCCTCAGACGAACCTGATCAATAGCACTTCCATTTGTATCATGAACAAGGGGCCGGTAGTCTCCAAGAAAGAACTGTTTGAAAACATGAATAGTGAGCATCAATGATTGCATACAAGGAGGGATATTTCCAAAACAGGAGGATTATCCAGCGCAAACATATCTAGGTAGAGTCATGCAAACTCTCAAAGCGCCACATGGATGAATAATTCTGTGACTAAGCACCAAGGCCCTGACAGATTGAGAGTTATACATGATCAAACTGAATTAGAATATCAACTGTGCCTCAGCCAGCTGTACACATGATCACGGAGATAATGGCAGTTTGCATAACTGCACCCAACATTGGTTTGCACTAGGCATTCCCCCCAATAATCTGGTAGTTCAGTAACAATTTGTATACCTGATCATATTTCGCATCCTTTTGGGACTCGCCCTGCCCTGTACCAATAATGAATATTTGCCCAATTTCATTGGTGAGGACAAGTGATGTTCCATCCCTAAATGTCCATTCAGCAACACATCAAGACATCACAACAGACAAATAAACTCAGATTCATCTGCAATCTATGGTAACTGGTCAAATGGCAAAATTTCATTTTGGCATAATACATCCCAACACTACAGAGAAATAAGTAACGCCGTCAGTTGAATTCATATTATTTTGGCTGCACTATAACAGAAAACTGGAACACTAAGGATCATCTACTTTCGACCAGCATAGTTGCCATGCTGTAGCCTAAACAGTCAAGCGTTCCAGGGAGCACATCATGGAAGCTCGCCTCACCTTTATGAACAAGGCGAGCACCCAGAAATTCTGGGCAACCAAGTCTAGAGAGAGAGATGTAAACCTAGCTGCCATCGACAGATAAGTGCACTTTTCTCCCTGGTCAACCAGATTTCACCATTAAGTCATCCGTGAAACAAAAACAGAAAAAGTCAAGAAATATAGCAGAAAAGGGAGGGATCACTTCTGAACAGAACTTTAAAAAAAAAGCACACCACGATACATTCTCAGTTTTACTATGGAATATCCCTACCTTCTTAAGATTAATGGAACATCCATAAAATTTATAAGTAGTCCCAGGGTTTTTTCTGCTATTTTTCTTCATTGTTCTAAACATTTTATGGAGTATCATCTCAATGCAGGCGCGTTGTTACAAAAGAAAGACAAATAAACTGTACATTTGCTTAAGGGCCAAAACAAAAATTCATGTTGTCGCGAATATGAAGAAATTATAGTGACACGTACGGAGAGAACTTGCCGTCAACAAGCTTATAGTGGTCAGTTTCGTAGATCTGTACAGGCTTTCCTTCCCATATCTGGATACAGAAATAACGTATTTCAGGAATGAAGATAGTGACTAAGATTAAAGATATCTAGTTAGGAACTTACATCCCAGATGATTGTCTTTCCATCATACCCAGCACTCATAGCTATACGGGGGTTGAACGGATGCACATCAAGAACAAATGTCTGTTGATAATGAATGTGACCAAATTTAACAAGAGAACATTTGTTTATGCAAGGATCAACCTTTAAGAAAAAAGAAGTTGAATAACATAGTGCAGATGAATTATGAATGAGAATGGAAATCAGGATGTTGCGATCAAACAAAGCTGCAGGTGCTTGATTATTTAAACCAGTTCAATACATGCAAAAATTAGAAATGTATATGGAACTCATGAATCAAGATTGACTATAGCATAGGACAAAGTATCATTACACTATCACAAGAAAAAAGAGGTTACTAATGTGAAACAATTAAAGTTAAGCATAGATCAAACTGTACGAACATAATTGGCTGCCAATGCACTAAACTAGAAGTTAGCGCCACGATTGGGCAACAAGATATATGTAAACTGAGGTCAAGGACAATACTGCTACTCCCTCTATCCATCTATATAGAGCCTAATGCGTTTTTTGGGGCTAGCTTTGACCACATGTTATAGCAATAATATATGACATGCAAGTTACACAAAGCATACCGTCAAGTTCGTACGGGAAAGGAGCTTCCGATGATATAGTTTTCACACTATACATCTCATATACTACTAATCTTATCAATAGTCAAAGCCAATCTTGAAAAACGCATTAGGCACTATATATATGGATGGAGGGAGCACTACTACTCACTTCAATTCTGAAACGGCAATAATTTTGCAACACACTCTGCCATACTCTTAGATTTCTTTTTGCTGAGATTAGCATCTCCTTTCCTGTTCCATTTAATTGCCATCTTCAATACATGCTCTTTGACAGCATATTCACTAAGAAAATACGAGTTGCTTCATAGTTTTTTCACTAGTGATATGATGAATAGCATGCCTGTGATGAGTTGCCAGCGACGAAGTTCACACATATGCACCTAACTGATAGGAAAATTTCATGCACAAGCACAAACTAAGTTTCCACATGCAATAACAAGTTGTTAACGAAATCCAAAAGTAACTCTAATGCTAGACTGCATGGCGCATGCTTACTGATTCCTGATGGCCAATCAGTGAATGCACCAAGCTCCCATCAGAAGCATTCCAAACACAAATTCTGCAATCTTCAGAACATAAGACATGTTTAAGTGACATGAATACAAATGAGAACAATGAAAGATAAATTATCAATTATGTAACAACAAGATTGAATTTCTTCATGCTAGGAATACTAGGAACCTTAAATGGTAATACATGCAAATATAAGGAAAGGGTTCAGTCACGGTAAAAATATATAAAGCAGTAGACCAAAGATACCCATGATAGCAGCAAGCACAAAGCGATTGTCCAAACTCCAAACAATCATATTCACACCACGAGGGTTGGATTGTATCTTTGACATGGACCACCGCGAAGTGGTTGAGGAGCCATTGGAGGTGGAGGAACCTTGAGATGGTAAGCGCGTGTCCAGCGTCCAATCTTTCCCTGGGTTAGTGCAGGGAACAAATTGTGCAAAAAATTATAAATTCTGCCTAAGTAAACTATAAAACGAAATGCCAACTACATTCACCAGCACACACGCTAATACGACTGACCAGTTAGTGAACATGCATTAACTATCACGCAGGGCACACGATTAAGCTGGCTGATGTGGCAAGTTGCTTTTCAGCCAGCTCTTACTACACACCTCTAGTGATAGCACACATAATACAATAGGAAAATACAAAATAATCAGAAAATAAATATGAGTGGTATTAAGGAGACAATACAGATGACTGTAGCAGCAGCCGAAATCAGCAGTAATGCAAATCGCCGTAAACATCATTAGTGAAACAATGTTTGTCAGGAGCAAAATTGGAGTTTTAGGTCCCATTAACTTACATGTGATCTCCGAGACCGTGGAACCCATATAATTGCGCTGCCATCACGGGAGCAGGTAACAATATTATGTGTGAAGCTGGCAAAAGGAGACAAACTCAGATGATGTAGAACTGAAGCCAACAATAAACACCAGTTCAACATGAGGTTAAAGATGAATGAAGTACAGAAACTAGTAAGAACAGGTAAGACAGATAAGACAGGAGGTGAATAAACTGAAGGATTACATAAGAACATGTGAATGATCATTCCGTAAGTACAAAATATACTGACCATGAATTTCTTAGCTTAAGGTTATTTTCTTCCTTACTGGTGTGACTGCCGTCAGATGAAAAGAATCTTGATACAACACATCCACTAAACTGCACGTAGTATACATCATTTTCATGACCTGATAATATATCCATCTCATGATTCGGTTGGTCATGTTCCTCAGAACAACTCTTGTAAGCACTCCACACCTGAAATCAACACTTCTGATGAGAAAAGGCACTTCACCTTTTCGTAGTAAAATCAGAACCTCACAAGCGGCAGTAGATAACAACAACAAGAAAACGCACCCTCGCATAAGTGTCTGAACTGCCAGTAACAAACACGGTTCCATTAGCATTGAATGAACAACATAAGATTTGGTGATTTGTTGGTTGAACTTGAACAGCACTGGAAGATGCATCACCACTCTTCCCTGGAATCAACAGCATGTGGTTACCATAAATAAATGTAAGCGTTACCCACACACACGCAATAGATATGCTTTAATGAACTAACCAGCGGCAACATCTGAAGGTTTTGGTATATATATTCATGGAGATTGTTGAGAATGCCTAGCATCCCAAATCCTGCATGTCCCATCATCAGATGATCTGCTCAGCAATATGATGTGACAGTTAGGGAGAGCAAATAACTTACAAAGTTATAATAGGATGCGGAAAATGCTATAACAATTGTAAAAATACATACATCAAACAAATGATGAGGTTTTATCCCAAGAACGTTCAAAAAACGAAAAAAAAAACATACATCTGACAGTATGCATAAACAGTTAAATGAAATATGAAAATCTGAGCGCAATGCAAGGATCTACCATATGAAAACGGAAGGATGCACAGATAATACATGATACACCACAAGTGTACCGTTCCTATTACTTCAGGATATGGCGGAACTGTTGTAGCAGTGATATAACTTACATAAGTTTGGTGACTAGATGCTCTCAGAGTATAAAAAATGTAAGTAGAATGAAAATGAACAAAAACTGTTCGAGAGAAAAAAAAATGGACAAAAATATTCACGATTTTTTCCAAGATTGGTTCAGGTTTCTCTAATTTGGACACATCTAATTCGTAATTAATCCTTGTCTTGTTTGCTTGACCAAACTGCAAGCGTGGAACTTCACGAGATGAAATAGGGGAAGACAGAAGAGAACTTAAAAGGATAACTGAGGTAGCTTTAAACTGTGTGCAATTAAGCATTTACCGAAAAAGGCTTTCGCCCCGCTTTATATTATAAAGCACATGCCCAAGCCAACAATCCACAAAGGTACACACACACGCAAGCACACACACACCAAGTTCACACACAAACAGGATACACAAGGGTTAATGCTGAGGGCACAGCTCAACAAGCCCTAGAACAAAAAAGAAAGACATCATCTAGTCGGGCTCGGGGGGGCGGCGGAAGCGGTGGCGCCAGACGGAAGGCGAGCGATCGAAGGTCGGCGAGGAGGTGTTGATGATGTCCCGATCACGAGGCGGCTAAGTGGCCGCCAAAGCTACAAGTACCACACATTTTAAAAATGGCGTCGATGGCGCGACGTATAGGGACTTTTGGATGACAAGCTTATTGCGGACGGTCCACAGCGTCAGCGAGGACCCCAACGCATAACCAACGGATATGTCGGTGGCGAGGGGAGGCATGGATCTCCGCGAGAAGGTCGGGAAGTTGAGTTGCACCACTGCCCACCAACCGTCTCGCTGAAGCTGGACCAAAAAGCGGGCGCAGGACACGTGAAGAAGATGTGATTAGCATCCTCCGCCGTGCCGCACGGAGGGCAAAGCCCATCTCCGGGCCCGTTGCGCTTGAGGACTTCGACACCGGAGGGAGGCGGCCACGAATCCATTGCCAAAGGAAGATCCTAATCTTGAGGCAAGCGAATATCCCGAATCAAACCGAAGGGCTCGGGAGCGAAGCGAAAGCGCGATGGCAGCGTCTGAGGACCTAGTAGAGAAGCGACGGAAGACTCTAGGCGCCACGAGGCGGCGTCCGGCGTCGGTGACGCTCATCGGGAGAAAGGCGATGTCCGGAGGAGGTATCGAGCTGCCACTTCGAGAGGACCGAAGGGCGATTTAAACGCGAGGCGCCCTAAGTCAATAAGGGCCGTCTCAACAGAGACCCGAGGGTCGATCGCAATGGCGAAGAGATCGGAAGCGGGCGGCGGAGGGTGTCGCCGAGCCACCGATCAAACCGAACAGCGTCGCGGACCCAGTACCAACCGAAATGGGCGTGCCAATGCGAAGCACGTGAAGCAATGCACGACGGCTCGCCAAAAGCGTGATCCGCCCGACGCCGACAGAAAGCCGAGGCTGTCCACGGAGGTATTTGTTGCGGATGATGGTGAGCCACAATCCTCCGTCTCCATTGGCAATACGCCATAACCACGGGTCGAGGGCGATGTTCATGCGGCGGAGGACAAAATCCCAAGACCCCTGGTCTTTGGGTTTACAAATGTCCGCCAACTAACCATGTGGTACTTACATTTGTCATCGCCGCCAGCCCAATAGAACCTGGATTGGTACTTGGCAATTTCCGTGTGAAGCGTTTCATGGAGGCTATAAAAGCTCATGAGGAACCAAAGGAGGCTGGCGAGTGAGGAGTTGATGAGGATCACACGCGCCGCCGATAGCCAACGCCCTTTCCAAGGCTCGACGCGGTGTTGCATACGGGTCACCAGAGGCGGAGGTCCGCCACGGTGAGGCGCGAATCACTAACGGGATCCCGGGTAGGTCGTGGGAAAGACCCCACCGGCAGTTCAGCGGTCGACAATAGTCTGAGCCTCCTCCGGAGGGTAGCCAAGGACCATCACCTCGCTCTTATCGAAGTTAATCGTTAGGCCCGACATCTGCTGGAAGCACGGGAGGAGGAACTTGAGTTAGCCACGTCTGAGTGGAACCTTCCACCATAATAATGGTGTCGTCCGCGTATTGCGGGAGGAGACCCTCCTCCGACTAGGTGGGGACAATGCCGTGGATATGGCCGGCACCCTTAGCCTTATCCGGGATGGCGGCGAGCATCGACCACCATGTTGAACAGAGGCGGCGAGAATGGTCTCTGACGGACCCCACAGAGGGTGAGGAAGTATGGCCCAATCTCGCCGTTGATGTTCACCGCATCGCCCACAAGAAACTAATTGCATCACGCGGGTCACCCGGCGGTCATCAAAGCCCTTACGCAGCAGCACTTCCCGAAGGAAAGGCGATGGGCGATATCATAGGCTTTATGGAAGTCAAGCTTCGGAAAACAGCACGAAGATGTTTCACCCGAACCGTGGAGGACTTCATGGAAGACCAACACGCCATCAAGAATAAACCGCCTTGGATGAAGGCCGATTGGTTCGGTGAGTGATCGAGTTAGCCAGCAAGGTCACCCTATTGGCGTACCCTTTGACCAGATCCGGAAAATCACGTTAATCACGGTGATGGGGCGGAATGGCGAATATCGAGGCGCCCGACACCTTTGGGATGAGGTAATGATCCCATAGTTGAGGCGCCCCAGTCCATAGAACCCGAATAGAACTCCTCGAATAATGCCATGACCTCGGTTTGACCGCTTTGCCGAATGTTTTAAAGAAGGCAACAGCAAGCCATCCGGCCCGGGCCGAGGCGGGGTTCATGCCTTTAATAGCCGCGAGAACCTCGTCCTCGGCGAAGGAGCAACCAGGCGCGTTGGCCTCGTCGGAAACAAGCTGCGCCCCGTCCAAGTGTCGGGCGAGACTAGCCTCACCCCGAGGGGTGGGGTGAAGAGGCTTTGTAGAAGCCGTCGACATGAGCCCGAATGGCGGCGGGACGGACAAGGGGGACATCATCCTCCCATAAACAGTGGATGGAGTTTCTACGGCGGCGGCCATTCGCAATAGCCTAGAAATAAGCGGCTTGCTTGACCCCAGAACACGGGAAGCGCTTTGAGCGCGGAGAGCGGCGATCTTGAGGAACGAGCGCCCACGAATGGCCCGTCGACCACCGGAGGGGTGACCCGAGAATACGTGCGATCGTCCCTCGGGGTCCTCGTGGCGAGCCCGAGTCTCGGCCAACTTGCCATCCGGGATCTCGCGAGCCCTAATGGCGCGATCTGTTCTAAGGGGACCCACTCCCCTCAAGACAATGGTTGAGTCGGTGGCCACCTTGGCTAGGTGTCAAGAGAACGGCCTCAAGTGCGTAAAAGGAACAAGCTGGAAGAACTAGGAAGGCGGGATCCACACTGACTCGAGGTTCCGTCACCGCCGGATCTCAGCCCTTCGGCGATGGGCCGGACCGACGTCGGCCGGGCGAAGCCAGACGAGGCGGCGAATGCTATGGTGAGCGCGATCACCGGCGTCGAGGAGGAGCGCAGGGCACTGGCGTCTGCGACCGTCGGAGGAGGAACCGCGGATCCTGGCGTGGTGACGACCACAACCACCGCCGAAGCCGGGGAGGCCGGGGAGGTGGGGTGGGCGTCGGAGACCACCAGCGGGGAGGGGGGGACAAGCTCCAGGGTGTCGCCCGACGCTTCCTCCGGTGGCGGAGCACCGAGAGGCTCGTCGAGGGTGGGGTGCCGCCACCACCCGTGAGACCGGAGGGTCGGCGCCCGTGGACGGAGGATCCGGGCCCACCGGAGAGGGCAGCGAGCGAGTCGGCGTCTGAGAGCGGGCGAAGACGTGGCGACGAAGCGAGCCCACACTCGAGATGTCGTGACCGACTCGAAGGCGGGGGAGAGGCAACACGAAGTGCGGCCGGTGGAGGTTACCACGAGGTCCGCGGCTGAAACCCGGTGCGGCCCGACCGAGCCGCCATGCCCAAGGGGGTTGGCCGGCTCACGTGACGGAGAACGTGTCACGCCCAATATGCGATCCTATCCAAAAGGAACTCGACGGTCCCACCAAGGATAGACCCGCATATTGGAGCGCTTTTGCAAGGTGGATATCATTACATCAACATTACATAATAGATGGGAATACATACATAAGGCACAAATGCCACAAGAATACATCAACATCATATACAAGATCAACATCCGACTACGGATGAAACATAAACGAAACTCAAACAATATCCACCACCTAGCCCAGCTGCCGACACGGAACCTATCCCCGATCGAAGAAGAAGCGGAAGAAGAACTCCAAACAAGCAAACATCGCTCTCACGTCATGATCAACGCGAAACACGTGTACTGCGAATCGGTGGTGTAGTGATCTGTGAGCCACGAGGACTCAAGCAATCCCATTACCATGGGTATCAAGACTAGCAAAGCTTAATGGGAAAGGAAGGGTAAAGTGGTGAGGTTGCAAAGGCGACTAAGCATATATGGTGGCTAACATACGCAAATGAGGCGAGAAGAGAAACAAAAAGCGGTCGTCAACTAGTAATGATCAAGAAGTGATCCGAACTCCTACTTACGTCGGACATAACCCGAAACCGTGTTCTCCTCTCGATCAACCCGAAAAGAGACACTCACGATTCGCTACGATTGGTGTATTTTAGAAGAGTTTGCTTCAAGTTTACTACAACCGGATATTAACAAATTCCCATCGCCACATAACCGCGAGCACGGCTCTCGAAAGTTTATACCTGCAGGGTGTCCCAACAGCCCATGATAAGCTTCGCGATCAACGAAGGATATTCCTTCTCCCGGGAAGACCCGATCGTCTCGGAATCCGGCTACAAGACATTTCGACGACAATAAAACAAGACCAAGAAGACCTCCGGCGGCCGACACCTCGATAGTAGCCGCGTATCTCGTCTCGAGCCACGACCGGATGAGCAGTCCGTACAACTAAAACCAGCCCTCAAGTTTCCCGAGGTGGCGCGCAAAGGGCTCTAGTTTGGACCAACACTTAGACAAGCATTGGCGGGGGGCTGAATAAAGATGACCCTTGGGTTAATTACTCCCAAGGAAATGTAGGTGGTGGTGAGGCAAATGGTAAAACCAATGTTGGGCCTTCTTTGGAGGAGTCTTATTCAAAGCGAACTGTCGAGGGGTCCCATAAATCACCCGACGCGTTAGGGACGCAAAATCCGGGAACATAATACCGATATGACGGAAACTAGGCGGCAAGAGTGGAACAAAACACCGGGCATAAGGCCGAGCCTTCCACCCTTTACCAAGTATATAGATGCATTAATAATATAAGATATATTGTGATATCCCAACAAGTAAACATGTTCCAACAAGGAACAGCATCTCCATGTTCAACAAGGAACAAACTTCATCTTCACCGCAACTAACAACGTTATAAGAGGGCTGAGCAAAGCGGTAACATAGCCAAACAACGGTTTGCTAGGAAGGGTGACAATGGTTAGAGGTTCATGGCAATTTGGGAGGCTTAAATAAGCAGTGATAGGTAACGCATGACATAGCGATAGAACGAAGCAATTAGCATAGCAATGATAGTAGTGAGATCCGAGGTAGCGGTCATCTTGCACGAAATCCCGCAAGGAAGAAGAACGAGTCCATGAAGAAGGCGAGCGGATGAAGCCGAACCAAGCGTGAGCGAGCGAATCCTCATGATCGCATAGCAAGCAGGAACTAACAAGAAGAAGCACACAACATGGTAAACACCACACATAGACAAGACATGATGCACAACAAGCATGATGCATGACAAATCTAGATGAGGCTACTCATGGCAAGAGATGATGCAAACAAGAACAACACATCAAAGCAAGTTTAAATGAGGCCGGGAACAACATATAACAATTCCGGTAAGTCCTCATATATAAATTTCGAAATTGGTCCAGCTCTGAATAAACCTTATGTTCAAGTTGTTAAACAGCAATTTAATATGCACCACGATGATCTACACGAAATTCTAGTCAAGTTACATATAAAGTTAATTTAATTCGGAGCTACGGCCTAGAAGATATGAGCAAAACAAGTTAAACATGACATTGATGCAAAACGCATACAAACATCAAGCAAACACCTCAAAACAAGGATGCAACATGATAATATGAAACTAAATGCAAAATCAAGCAAGTTTCATATAGAGCACACTCAAAACGGAGCAACGGTTCAACACATACACTCTATACAAGTCATGACAACAATCTGTCCAAAACAGCAACTAGGCATATTGCAAGCATCAAAACAACATGCTACAGGCCCTCAACGTAATAACAAAAGGCATGGGCATGATGTACAGGTAAAGCATTACAAAACATGAACAGTGAGCTATCTCCAGAAATCACTAGAACATGCTCAAAATGACATGGAAAGATTGCAAATAATAACAGTTTCAGACTTTAGCAGAAATAACATCAGGTTGCAATGTTTAGAGCTATCAAACAACATGTTACAGGAACTTATCAGGGAAAACAAAGGCATGGAATGAATCTACTAATTGCATAGAACAAAAGTCCTTTACTGACCATAAGCCAAAAAGGATCAGAGGAAATGATGGCACCCATGTAAACATGGCAAGTTATATAACAGATTCATACATGGCAGGAACAACAATAAGTAAGCATGTTGGTGAGCTTGAACCACTCACCACAGCGCAATACATGACATGGCAAGGCAACTCACAGTAAGAAGACATGTTTATGAAGCTAAGCATGGCAATAGCAAGTTCATAGAGTGCATGGATCACTAACAACAACCTTGGCAAAATTGAATAACATGTTAACAATCTGCCAGGAAACATTTTATAGCAAAAGTAGAGCTCAATTGACTCAAGTTATGGCAATCCATAATTGCAAACAAGGGCATGGATGGATAGAGAATAACCATATGTTCAAAACATCCTTACTGAAGTATCTCAAAATAAGCATGGATCTCTCGGTAGCATCAAGTTTATATGGCATAAAAATATCAGCAGAACAGGGGCTGAAATCAGCAACATCATGAAGCCTAGTTTGCATGCTTGTGCTAGTCACCACAGAGATCACAAAAATACATGGCATACACCCCTGTAATGATGACATGGCATAGATCACAACTGATGTAGGACTCATGCTCATAGGATGCACACATCAATCATGGCAAAAATGACAAAAGTGCATGTTCTGATAAGAATCTGAAACTAACATCACATAGCCCTCTTCTAACAGCATTTCGGGCATCAAGATGAACTCAAATGTAAATGATGCAATGAGATGAAATGAAGTACTCGTCGAGACGAACAATTTGACATATTACACGCACGAAACGGAGCCACGGATGCAGAGAGTTATGGCATGATGAACATGAGCATATAATGTGCAAAATTTACAGGACTTGGCAGATTTTCGAAGGGGGGGAAAGTCAACCGTGGCGCGGATCTCGCCGGAATTGGCGGCCGGAGACGAGGAGGAAGAGGCCGGGGAGGCTCGGGGAGGCGGGAGGTGGCCCGGACGGATCCGCCGGCGGCGGGCGCGGCGCTGGCGGTCGAGGCGAGGCGGCCTTGCCGGGCGGACGAGGCCTTGGGCGGCGATGGGCGGCGGCGGGCGCGCGCTGGCGGAGAGCAGCTGCGCGGGCGCTGGCACCTGGCGGAGGCGGCGGCGGCCGAACCGGCGAGGAGAGTCTTGAGGCGCCGGCGAGTCGATCTGGGCGCTGGGCTCTCCGACCCAATGGCCTTGAGACGGGCGACGGCGAAGGCGGTGGTCGGCAGCGAGGTCCGCGGCGATGGGCGGGCGGTGCAGCTGTGGCGGCAGCATAAGCAGGCGGCGACAGGCTCATGTGAACTGGCGAACTGCCCAGGCCCATGGTGGGTGTGAGGACGGGCAGCGGACAGTGGCGGCACTGATTAGTCTTGGTGTGTGGGTTTCGTCCGGCGAGGCAGACGTGTCAGTGGCGAGAGGAGGAGAAATTAGGGTTTGGACCGGGAATTTTCGGGGAGGCACATATTTATAGGTAGAGGGAGCTAGGAGGCTCCAAATGAGGTGCGGTTTTCGCTCACACGATCGTGATCGAACGACCGAGAGCATGGAGGGGAGTTTGCTAGGTTTTGGGCCACTTTGGAAGGGGTGTTGGGCTGCAAAGAGAAGGGGGCTTTTGCGGTTACCCGGTTAACCGTTGGAGTATCAAACGACCTCCAAATGACACGAAACTTGGCAGGCGGTCTACCGGTGGTATACCAAGGCCGCTTGGCAAACCTCGGTCCATTCCGAGACCGTTTAACACCGCACAAAAGAAGAGGCAAAAGGGGCGCCGGAGACATAGGAGTGCGGATTGCAAAAGCGGACAACGGGAAAAATGCTCGGATGCATGAGGCGAACACGTATGCCAATGCGATGCACATGATGACATGATATAAAATGAGATGATGACATGGCAAAGTGCAACACATAAGCAAATGACATGGCAACACCGACGAATAAGCGAAGGACACTGGCGCGATCGAATCCGGGCGTTACTGAGCGGGGCGCTCAGAGAGGTCGTCGTCCTCCTCCGGTCGTCGGCGGGAGTGGCGGTCGGCGGTGATGGGAGCCATCGGCATCCTCGGGCCCGCCCCGAAGGCTATCGGCGGAGGCGGGACGGCCGATATGGTTCGGCGGCTCGGGGCGAGATGGTGAGGTCGTGGCCGTCGTCGTTGAAGAAGACGAAGCGTGGTGTGTAGCTTGGGCGTCGAGGCACTTCACCTTGACCGGACCTCCTCCTCCCTGCGCGAGAGAGCTCGTCGACCACCACCACCTTGCCGGGATCTTGGACATCTGCGAATGACCCGCTTCGGGACAAGACCCACGTCGGGGAAGGTGGCGATGAGGAGCCAAGCCGTGTTCGGACCGCCACGGCCTTGGGATCCCACCTCGGCTCGGAGATGTTCACCACAATCCCGTTGAGGTCGAGGTGATGTTGTCATTGCGGGTGCGAAGCCCATGCTCATGGCGTCGGGAAGATCACCGAGAAAGCGTTAGGCGCGGTGGAGGTCACTGCCAATCCCACTTGCCGGCAGAGGTGGTTGAGCTCGGCCTCGATCGAGCCGGAGTGGCGACGCCCCCCCACGACCGTCACAAGGGCGGAGGCGGGGAGGCGGCGGCTCCGGCACCTCGATGTGGAAGAAGCCCATATCCTCGATGCCGTGGCCGTACATCATGATCTCCTCGGTGGCCAGGCGCCCGGACGAGAGAACCGCTGGATGCCCGGCCTCCTGCGAGAGGTAACAGTCGGAGGGTTGGGACACGCCACCGAAAGTGGCTAGACAAGCCGCAGATTGAAGCACAGGGGCCCTCGGCGGCGGCACCCGAGGACGGAGTCACCATGGCGGTGGAGGTGCGGCGGGAGGGGTGGTGGCCTTCTTCTTCTTCTTCTTAGCGCCCGGCGCCACAGTTCCGTTGCCGCCGTTGGGCGGGAAGGCAGCCTGGGCGCCGGAGGCGGAAGTGGCGGTTGTCGGCGATGGACTCGGGCGGGGGCGCTGACGAGAGAGGACCGACAGTAGTCCCGACCATCACGCAGGCGGAAGGCCTTGGTCGGAGACGGCCATGCGGCGAAGGCCGGCCGCCGAGGTAACTGCAGTCAAGAACCCCGAGGAGGATCCCACGAGCCGGCGAAGAAGCGGTCCTCCCGGCGAAACAGCGAGCATGGCGGGAGGAGGCCAGGAGTCCCGGAGTCGCGCGCCGTGGCAGCGACGGGCGGGCGGGAGGAGAGCTGATGCGGAGGTCCCTCGCCGGAGCTGTCAGGAAGGAGCGCTTGGGTCACGGCGGTCATCCGCCCGGCGCCAGGCGAAGTCGGCATCTCGCTCCCGGTCATGGTGGCGGAGGAGGAGGGGGCGGCCCGAGGGCGAGGGGCTGGAGGAGGCGGCGAGGTAGGGGCGGCAGGCGGGCACTGGCGGCGGGAAACCCTCTGGGGCGGATCGGCCGGGCGGGCAGAGCCGCACCGAGGTCGTGGTGGGCCGCGTTGGTATGGCGGGACCAGCGGCCGCCCACGATGGTGGCGGACCAGCAGCCCACTGGGGCCCATCGGCCGACAACCGAGGAGGCCCACCAAGAAGGACCCAGGCCGCCAGAGCAGAGCGGCGGATCGTCCGGCGGGGCAACCAAGCCGGGGAACGAGGTTTCCCAGCGCGCCCATGAGGCCGCCGCCGGGGCGGGATGGGGGCGGCGGCGGCAAGACGCTACCGGCCGAGACGGGGAGGAGCCGCCTGGCGGAGATGAAGGGCGGAAGGGGCCTTCTGGACAGGATGCCCAGTCTGGCGTCGCCGCCGGGCGACGGACCGGCCGGAGCGGAGGCGAAGGCGTCAGCGCGAGGGACCGCCAGAGGCGAAGGCCACCATGGTCAGCCGGCCGGTGACACCCACCGCCAAACGACGACGCCGTGAGGCCCAGACCCCCTGGCGGCACCTTTGCGATGGCGACGGCCGCGCCGGAGGCCACCGGGCGCGCTTTCGGTCCTGGCTGGACTCCACCCCAGGAGTCGGGCGCCGGCCGACGAGCAGCAGGACCGGACCGAAGCGAGGAGAAGCGGTCGCGGGCAAGCGACGGGCGACCAGTAACGCGTCGGCCACCTCGGCGAGGTCGGCCAGAGACACCATGAGGGCGGCAGGCGGCGGGAGGCGAGGCGAGAGGAGGGCAGCTACTGGCAACAAGTGAGCTGGGGGAAGGCGGCGGCAATGGCAGCACCGCCGAGGCGACGAAGCGTCGCCAGAGCCAGCGCTGACGCTGGAGCCATCGGGCTATGAAGAAGATACCACATGCTCTTTTGCAATTAAGCATTTCCTTCACTGAAACTAAAGCAGATTGGACATGACTTCTACTACAGACTTGTACCAGTTCCTTTTTATCATTTTGTACAGCTGCTGCCGTTCAGTTAGTACATATAATCATGAATTAAATAACTATAAAGACTATACTATCAGGAAAACAGGAATAAGAAAAGGAAACACTCACGACAACAGCTGGAAAGCAGCACCTGGCCTTGGACTAAATGCAATAGTTGTTACAACCCCAGTATGGCCCTTCAACACTGACATTGGCATGCCGTCAGGTATGCGCCACTGCTCAGTAACCAAATGCATTAGACGTATAGAAGGTAGAAAGAGAACTGTCATGATGTTTTATGTGGTACAGAAACTAGCAATCTTACCACTCTAATAATGAAATCATTGGAGGAAGATGCTACCACAGCATTATTGGAACTCACAGCAAGGTCAGTAATATCACCCTTAATTTAGAAAATGAAAGGTAATTTAATGGAAGGTTGTATATATTTATGTGTTGCATTGCAATAAGCAAAGCTTACTTCATGGCCTCGGCAACTAGCCAGACAAAATGCTGTTTCCATCGCCTAAATTTTGACAAGGCGGTCATCAGAACCAGTAATTACATAACGTCCTGTGCGGTCAAAAGTAGCTGCAGAAACAGGAACAGTAAAATCATTACAGCAGGTAAAAGGGAAAATGTGCAGATGGATAACTATGATGATTTGGACAAGAACAACCAAACAACTCATTATGAAAACAGTAAAATCTTGAGAAACAGAACAAGTGGCATGCATTTGGTAAACTTTCCAGTTAATATCACCAAATAATTTCGTGGGTGCACCCTAACACATATAGATCCACTGTAGGAACCTCCTGAAACATTAAATAGGTCTTAACATTCAATTAGCACAAGTACCAACAGAACTCCAAACATAAAGTAAAATTTGGGTCCTGGATATTTTACTTGGATGCCAGTTGCTAAACCCACCAAGTAGTCATGATTAGCTCGGGACACAACAACGTGTCCAGATGAAACACACTACACTACTTACAATTTTGCAAGTGAAGAGGCTAAAAGATCATTTTTGCCCTCGGAACCAAACTTGATCCACCTGTCACTGTCAGTGCCCTCTAGCACATGGACACAACTCCCTCCACCACATGGACACAACTTGAGGATCCATGTAAAGCGTGTTTGTGAGACAACTGGAGAATCCATATAGAGTGTGTTTGTGTGGCATGTGAGGGGTCACTGACAGGTAGGCTTAGTTCGATTCTGAGGCTAAAATTGACTATTTGACCTACCACTGTCTCCTAAAATTCAACAATGTATTACTGTAATGGCCAGAGTGTGTTCCACAAGACCGCAAAGTGATTAAAATTCTGTAGTGTCCCTGAGCCAAATCACGGCTGCATTTGAGCAAACATTGCCCAAGTGGAGTGTCCAAGAAGCGATTTTGCCAATATTTGCATACTTTCCTTGAACATAACTAAATTCAGAAAACGGAGAGGTTCAACAAACCACAATACGCAGCATTCTGATGTCCCCTCAATTTCTTTATAATCTGCATCTTTTCAACAAGGGTTGATGGCTTTGCAATGGCATAGCATGATGCACGTACAGAAGGAGCTCGATGATTCTTAGTGAAACCACCAATCTCTCTCAAACTTAAACCATGAACTTGATCAGCATGTATGTGTGGCCACCGGAGATACCTCGGCAGCCTGAGAGTTTCCTTATCTTGCTTGCACCTATCAGCTGAAGGATCCAAGTTTGCATCAACACGTTAAAGTAATAACACTGATTTACACTGAACATAAAACTAACTATCCGAACTTCAAAACTGAAACACTAAGTTGCAACAAATGATGTTACAAATAGCTCAAGAAATGGGGAAAGGAATACTTTTAAAACTAGATTTCAGAATACATACGTGCAAGAAGGGAAAAGGAGTTGGAGCCAAGAAGGGTTGGAACATCAGCAGCATTTGGAGATACATCTCTAACCAAGCTGTCTGGGCGGCAGGAAGTCATCATCAGTTGCTTTAACAGCTTCACCAAGTGGTCTTTACCAATGTGGGGGTATCTAAAAGCAGCATAAAACTAGTTAACAAAAAACTTATTTGCATTTGATTGTTAAGAAAAAAGCAGACAGAAGTTTATTGTTGATAAGGCCATAAGACCATTCTAAATATGTCTGCTTACCCCTTTTGCTAATTATTATGTGTTGTGCCTTTATAACATAATAACAGATTTCATAATCATTGGTTTCATCAGTTTTAGATTAGTCATACAAACACTGACTGAAGAACATCATTACCAAATCAGGAAGGGTGGAGGAAATACGAGCTCCAGAAGACAAAACAAATAGAGTAACGTATTTGTACCTCTCAACTAGCTTTAGGTAACCCAAAGGGAGAGATACACCATCATCATTTTCTTCGCCGCTATGAAAACCACCATGTGAATACCAAGCATGATATCTTCTAGGTAACAACTGATGCTCCAGAAGATCATTGCAGAGCTCTCCAGCGGCCCGCTTAAATGGACCATGTGACAAAAAATGCATAATGAGAAAGTAAAGTTCCCTCATATCAATATCAATAGGAGCCTCCGATGGAAAATCTGCTGACATCACTTGATTCACAGAATCAATATCCTCAAGCATTTGGCTAGGAAAATCCAGGTGGACCATACTAATAGAGGTTGCATTAGCAGAAGGTTGATGCTTCCGAAAATCCATGTCTACAACACCACCTGCAGTTAAAAACATAAGCTTAAATACAAGAATACTAGTTGATAAAGAGATATTGAGTTCTGGATTCCAGACAAGAGCTTAGCCAAGAGGCAATGCAAAAACACAAGTAGAGAAGTCAAATATTGAATGCACATGAACGGAGCAGAATATTATACTCTCAAGTAACGGAAGATAATACATATTCCATAGTACAAGCACACACATAGAGGAAAAAATTTGGAGAACTAGCAGCAAGCTGGTAACCATGAGATGTGGAGAAAACAAATAGTTTTTAGGATGAATCTGAAATAACTTTTCAAGTGCAATTATATGGATGAACCAAAGTTTAACAGAATTGCGGTACAACTGGTCAGTTACTGCATAAAAGGTTCGTCTGAATAATACCTTTTGACAACCATAGACACATATGCAATGATGTGTGGCATTATAAAGACAGAACAGCCATACAAATAGAAAACAACAGCTAGATTATGGTGCAATTATGTGGAAGTTGAAATTCTAGTGCAAACAACAGCTAGGTTATCGATAATGCTATCAAGAACCTGGCCTCCACCATGAACCAACACACCACACATCACTTGATTTGCTAAAAGGTAACTTCATTTGCCAACAAATAGAAAACTCTACCAAAAGTTCATGACATGCAACTGATATAATGGTATAGTACTAATGGAAGTTCTATACTATATACTCCCTCCGTCTCAAAATATAAGAACGTTTTTTACACTATATTTTGGGACGGAGGGAGTACTATATAGTGACTATTTGAATATATTCACCCATAGTTAAATGTGTAATGTAACTATTTGAATATATTCCTTTCAACCTTTGTCAGGACGTCTATATGTTTCCGATAAGTCAAAGTCCCATGTTACAATTGCACATCAGCAGATGGAACTTTGGATTTTACATAATCGCCCCTACAAACACCTATCTAATGCTTGAAATTCACAAAGTACACAAACCAAGTAAGATTTATCTTTTACCTGCACCAAGTGAGATGTTAAGCAAGTAAACTACATATCTAGAGCGCGCAATCACCAAATACTACATAAACACAACCACCTCGCTTTGCATAGATCTCGTTTTAAATGCAAGCATCTCTATAAATTTATCTTAGGCACATGGCAGAGGTACTTACTATTCAACCTCTTCTGCTAACCAACCACTAAAACCTAGAACCTATAAGCAGGAGATCTATAAGAGAAACTACCTGATACATATTTGTACCCTATATGTGCACCTCCCAGCTTCATAAAACTGATTGAATCATGCAAAGCATCCATGACTGCTACTCGCATCGGTTCAAAACTGATCCTTGCACTCAATACAACCATATTTTTTTATGGCAAACATTTAGCTTACCATCACTACAGCCCTAGAATTCACAGCATTCAAACTGAGCAGATACAATGCCAAAAGCGCACAATCAAATACATTCTACTAAAGCTCGTTATGCCACAAAGCTCATCTACGAAAGCATCACAGGGGAAAACTCAGATGAGGCTTAAGCCTACAAACCTAGCTGTAAAACCTGTGAAACTTTTGAATTTTTTACAAATTAGAACTCCGAGACATTTCATATGCTTGCCACAACCGATATTACTACAGCTTCTGCATGACATTAAACACATCAACAAGCACAAATCTACCAATCTGGCTAAGAAATTCGCAAAGTCTGAACCACCACCGCGAAAACAGAAAGCGCAATATGGTCATAATACGCGCTGGAAGGGGGCTGGCGAGAGATCCACCTACTGTACTCAGCAGTGCATTGATTTCACAAATGTGAAGCAATCAAGTAACCGATGAGTGTAACAATTAATCAGGAGATTCATTGATAAACACTGACCAGTGGCGGGAAGCAAGTGATTAAGTGACCAGTGTTCTGTAATTGCCTTCCGTTGACGCACTGCTGCAGCCTGCCCTGGCCTGCACGGCACCGCCGCCTAATGCGCCGCTGCAGCCCAATCCCTCCTCCAGCCGCACGCCAGTTGAATGCCGCGGCTGACCACCGCTCGCTGCCCCTCCTCCAGCCGATTCCTTCGCCCGCGGCGTGCCGGAGCGAACCGGCCGACGAGCCGCTTCCTTCGCCCGCGGCGTGCCGGAGCGAACCGGCCGACGAGCCGCTTCCTTCGCCCGCTGCCGAGAGCTCACTGCACCACGCTTGCTTCGCCCGCTCCCGGGAGCGGCCGCCCTCCCACGGACCACCTCCCCTGACACCCTAACGCAGCTTGGGCTCCGGTCTCACGCTGAATCAGTCTGGTCGAGCCAGCCAGTAGCGACCGAGGGGGGCATAATCGTCAAACGAATAACCAGACGTTCCTTGTCGTGGAAACTAATTGCATTATGTTTCAGTGAGATTTGATTTTTGTGAAACATAAATATTTTGACTAATATTATAAGAACTGAAATTATATGTATGATTTGTTACTAGCAAAAATAGCCGCGGCTTGCAATGGGATAAAATGTTACGGTCTTCCCTAGCATGAGCTAAAATACAAATCATTATTAACATTACATTGGTTTACTAATTCAGTTGCGGAAATATGGCATGCGCGATGGTTGTTCTCCTCCCGAAACCTTCTGTAGGTGACTCCATTGGCGATTCTCTCTCTCCACAGGAATAAATCACTTGGCGTTCCTCAAACCCAAATCCCACGAAAACCAATCTCGAAGCCACCTGCTACACCCCCCCCCCCTCCAACTAGTTTCTTTCCCTTTCCCTTCCCTCGCCTCTCGGTTCAGTGTTACCCTACAAACCATCTGGGAACTAAAGATTCAGCTATCAACCTTGAGGGTGCGTTTGGAGATCGTAAGAGCCAGACTAACATCACAACCTGATGGGGGAAACAAGGAGCCACCCGATCCAGGTCGCGGTTCGTTCTCAGAATCCCACTCGACCCCCGACATTAAGAGCTTTGAAGAACAGAAGAAATCGTGGGCTCCGTTTCAGTTTGGAGAAGAATCGGATCCCACTAATTGGGAGTTATTTGGGGTTTAAAGTTGATATTAACAGTCCCATGGATGTCTTGCTATTTAGGGGGATGTTGCTGCTGCGGGTCCCATACCCATCCGTGAGAATCCACGCCTATTCCTCTACCATGCACAGAAGGTGTTCGTCCATTTTCCTGATGGCAGCACCTGGCGATCGTGAGAAGATGGTCCCCCTGGGGAGCCAAGGGATTGTGCCCTCGCCTGTGATGGATGTGCCTGCGTCCATGCCTGCAAGAGGGAGCTCGGCCGCTCAGCCCGCCCTCGACACCATCTGGCGGTCGGGGAAGGAACTGGCCCTTGAGGCTGTGGGGCCGGTGAAGAAAACCCTGGTTGTTAACATCTCTGGGGCTCGCAAAGCATGCAAGCTCGGTTCTGGTGTCGAGACTCTTCTTATCAAATCCACGTTGGTGAATTCACGTCAACTGATCGATCACATGAAGGGCGTCTGGAAGGTTCGTGGGGTGTTGGCGATCATCAGCTGGCTTCCAAGGAATGAGGTAAATTCGTCCTTGAATTCTCGGAAGATGGAGATCGGCAACATGTCATCAGGGGCGGCCCATGGCAGTACCATGGTGACCCGTTCTTGGTCGTTAGTTTGGAGGCCGGAGCAGACCCTGCGTCGACAGTGTTCTCTCATGTGCCGATGTGGGTTCAATTCAGGGGTGTCCCTTTCTATCTCCTCACAAAGGAATTGGCCCGTAACCTGGGTGAACAGGTTGGGAAATTGGTGATGATCGACCAGCATGCAAGGGGAAAAATCTGCGGAAAAATTCTTCGTGCAAGGGTGAAGCTTCCCCTGTTCTCTGCTCTGTTAAAGGAGATAACCCTGGAGGACGAGATCTCTGGGGAAGAGGTGCCTGTCTCTCTGCGTTATGAAAGACTGCCAAATTTTTGCTTGTTTTTGTGGCTTCATAGGGCATATGGAAGCGAGGTGTGACCTTCCAGATGATGAAAAGAAACTGAGGTATTCCAAGGATATCAGTGTGCGCGCTGTACACTTTGATGACCCATGTGCCTGGTTCCTGCCGGACAAGATGGGGAAACCCAAGCCCGGTCAAGAGGCTAGTTCTCCTTGGCGGTCTCCCAGGCCATCCAACAACTCTGAAGATCACATCCCAGGCAAGACTGTTGTGATGAAGACGGTTGAGCAAGTGAGTGAAGTTGTCGCCTGTCTATCGGTGGGTGAAAAAATGGAAACCGCCCCCCTCCCTAGAGGACATGGGCACCATCACTGAAAAGGTTGCAGCAAGCCCGATGGAGGGTAAGGCTAACATTGTAGATGCTATTGCGATCTCGGCCTCTTCTATTAGCAACTTGAAAATTGATGGAGGCAAGGTGCACACACAGAATAATCTTCAGGCTACGAATGTTGGGTAGGAGACCACTGATGTTGCTATTGAAGGACCCTCACTTGGTGCAAACGACACTACAGTGACTGTAAAAAACAAAATCTCTGGCACTGTCAAAACCATTGCTAACGCCCTCGATACTGTTGGTATTGAGACAGGAAAACTTGGTCGTAATAGGAGGGATCACTCTGAATCTCATGTCATTAGTGATGATAGTAGGACTGGGTTAATAGTGTCCTCTGCTCTTGGAAAGAGGTAGGATAGGGCTCTAGAGGGTGAGGCTTTGGGTAAGAAAAACTTCTGTGCAACTTATGTAAGTAGGAAGAAGATGTGTAGTGGACAGGGGGAGAGGCAGAACACAGGTCAGGAAAGTGGAAAGGGGCTACTGATCCTGGGGCCATCGGTACTCTGACGGGCGCGAGTGACGTCGCCCGTCAGGAGCCATGAGTATCCTAAGCTGGAACTGTCCGGGGTTTGGGGCAACCCCGGACAGTTCAAGAGCTTGTGGGCTTGGTGCAAGCCCATCGCCCTGGGATCGTTTTCCTATCTGAAACAAGGCAATGTGAGGAAAAGGTGAAGAGAATAAAATGGAGACTAGGTCTCTAGCACTGCCTTACTCATGATGGTAAGGGCAAAGGTGCCGGCATTGCCTTGTACTGGGATGAATCAATAAAAATAAAGTGTTTATCGTACGGACCCCGTTATTTTGATGTTTTGGTGACTGATGATTCTCATGGCCCTACGTGGCATGCAACCTTTGTCTATGGCGAACCAAGAGCGCAGGATAGGCACCATATGTGGTCCTTGTTGAGAAGGATCAAACCAAATGCAAGTGAACCATGGATGGTAATCGGGGATTTTAACGAGACGATGTGGCAATCTGAACACTTCTCGATAACTAGAAGATCTGAAGGTCAAATGGCAAGGTTCCGTAGTATGTTAAATTTCTGTAACTTGCATGATCTGGGGTTCAATGGGAAGCCTTGGACCTATAATAACAAACTGCAAGGTGATAAAAATGGCAAGGCTAGGATTGACCGTGCTGTGGCATCCCCTTATTGGCAGGATTGTTTCAAACAAGCTAATGTTACCCACATAACCACTCGACGTTCTGACCATTTTCCGCTATTGCTAATCTATTCTGGTCAGGCAAATGTGTGGGGTGGTCCAAAGCCTTTCATGTACGAGTATATGTGGGAGAGAGATCCTTCTCTGGTGGATGAAATAAAGAATGCCTGGAACAGCAATAATGGTCGGGGCCTTGGGCTGGTTAAAGTGGTTCAGAAATTAAAAGGAGTTCTGCAACATTTACAAGGATGGAGTAGGAGGAGGTTCAGATCGGTTAGGTACAAAATTCAAAGACTGTGACAGCAACTTGATAAACTTTGGGACTCGACTCCTTCTTATAGTAGGGATGTTCTAATCCAGGAATGTTCGCGTGAGCTTGACGAATACTTGTACATGGAGGAGATGCTTTGGCGCCAACGCTCGCGGGTTACTGGTATTCGTGAGGGAGAACAAAACACCAAGTATTTTCAGCGTAAGGCTTCATGGCGGCAGAAGAAAAACAACATTAGCAAGCTAAAACATCCAAATGGTCTTTGGGTTCATGATAAGAAGCAGATTGCGTCAATGGCAACAAATTTCTTCAAGAAACTTTACGAGGCTGACAGTAATGTGGAACCAGAAGCCTTGCTCGACCTCTTTGACGACAAAGTTTCTCAGGAGATTAATGAGGCCTTATGCAGGGAATTTACGGACCGAGAGATAAGTCATGCTCTATTTCAAATTGGCCCCCTAAAAGCTACGGGCAGGGACGGTTTTCCTGCAAGATTTTTCCAGAGGAACTGGGGCGAGCTGAAACAAGACGTGATTGCTGCAGTAAAAAACTTCTTTGCTAATGTGAAGTGCAACTATCCCTGGGTGGTTTTGGTAATTATTAACAACATATAGCTCATTGGGCTAATGCTATTTCAAGATAAATATTTCAGGAAAGTTCAATGATTGGCATGGCATGGATTAGGAATGTGGACCCCTCAAAATGCTAAGGACACATATTGGCTCAAGCTCAAGACTCTACATTTTACCTTTAGTGATCCAAGATCACACTGAGTCCACAGAAAAAGCCAATACTATTAAAAGGGGATGAGGTGTTGCTTAATGGCTTGTGTCGGTGTCAAAACCGGCAGATCTCGGGTAGGGGGTCCCGAACTGTGCGTCTAGGCGGATGGTAACAGGAGACAAGGGACACGATGTTTTACCAGTTGGGCCCTCTTGATGGAGGTAAAACCCACGTCCCGCTAGATTAATATTGATGATGTGTGTTACAAGAGTGGATCTACCACGAGATCAAAGAGGCTAAACCCTATAAGCTAGCCTATGGTATGATTGTTGTTAGATCCACGGACTAAAACCCTCCGGTTTATATAGACACCGGATAGGGTTAGGGTTATCTGAGTCGGTTACAATGGTAGGAGATCTACATATCTGTATCGCCAAGCTTGCCTTCCACGCCAAGGAAAGTCCCATCCGGACACGGGGACGAAGTCTTGATCTTGTATCTTCATAGTCTTGGAGTCCGGCCGATGATGATAGTTCGCTATCCGGACACCCCTAGTCCGGAACTCCTCGGTAGCCCTGAACCAGGCTTCAATGACGACGGTCCCGGCGCATATTGTCTTTGGCGTTGCAAAGGCGGGTTCTTCCTCCGAATGATTTATACAAGATTGTGAACACCAGGATAGTGTCCGGCTCTGCAAAACAAGTTCCACATAACACCGTAGAGAGAATAGTTTTTGCACAGGTCTGCTGACGTATTCCGCGGCGTGACATCACACCACGGCCAGGCCTTCATATGAATCGTTTTTTATTGTTCCACCTCAGCGTGTTTAGCGAGGCGGTTTCCTTGGCACATCTTATCAAAGCGTAGATCGTGCCCCCTTATTCCGGGATTCTCATCAATACGGACGTGGGTAACCCAACCGTGCCCGTTGGCTCGCCTTTTCTATCAAGGGCGAGTCCTAATCGACCATGGGGTGGGCTCTTGGTATTCAACCTCTTTATAACGAGACCAAGGCCCTCTCCTTTTTACACCCTCCATCGAGTTCGCCTCGCTTTGAGTTCCAACACCCAAAGCTTGATTCGGGCGCCGGACTTTCGGCGATGTCGGCTCCGACCAAGACGGCCGATGGATGTCTTCCTCCGTCACGAAGAAGGCGTGCTAAAGCTGCGAGGCGCCGGTATCTAACCGGCGAGATCTCGCATAGGCTGCCTGCCTGTGGCAGGTCATTCCCACTCTGAGCCCGACAAGAGCGTGGTGTTCGTGTCTCACTTCCGTCGGGGTTTAGGCTTCCGACGGACCCCTTTGTGCGGGGGCTCATGTTTTATTATGGGTTTGATTTCCATGACTTGAATCCGGAGTCCATCCTCCATATCTCATCATTCATTGTTGTATGTGAGGCCTTCCTCCATATTACCCCTCACTTTGGATTGTGGCTCAAGATCTTCAAGGTGGAGCAAAAGATGATCAAGGGGCAGCAAGCGGAGTGCGGAGGGGCGGTCATAAGCAAATGTGCTGATGCTCCGTGGCCCGAGGGCTCTTTTCAAGAGGAGCTTGGCTTGTGGCAACGGGAGTGGTTTTATATCACCGCTCCCAGGGGCACCAAATGGGCGACTCCCTACCTTCCGCTCAGGTCCACCACAGCGGCTGGCATCATGGGTCAACAAGGGGCTCGACTGGGGGTCATCCAAGGACGTTCCCCTGCTGCAGGGCCGTATTCGAGATCTCCAGGAAAGAGGGATCAATCTGGTTGCAGTGGCGCATGTTGGTGATCCGGCGTCTTCAGCCCTGCAAACGTCGCCCCCTCCGCCTGTGGGAATTCAATCCGGAGGGACCACGATCTCTCCAAAATTTTATGGGCACGACGCCCGTGGAGATGTATAAACTGTTCTTCGGATCATAAGAGAAGTGTCCGGACTCGACCGAGGATGCAGGACTAAGCTGCAATCGCCCAGATGCTCAAGTAAGTAGTCCTGTAACGGACAAGCTGTTCATTCATTTATTATGTATATATGCCCTTTAAAGGAGCCGTTTCTTGAGCAGAGTGGATAGCCAAGGCAAAGTTGATAAGGTGTCCGCTCCCTCCCGGAGACCACGCCGGATCCCATGTTGACCAAGATGTTGAAGGTCGCGCCTTTTGAGGAAGGCGAAGGGAGGGGCGGGGAGCAAGCGCCCTGGGAAGGAGGCTATCAAGGAAGGAGGGATTAAGAGTCCCACCTTCCGAGGAGAGAAGAGGACCGCTTAGAAGATCCGGAGGTCAAGGCCTCAAAGAAAGGAAGGGAATCTTCGTCGGAGAGTCGTACTGGAAGTAACCCAGCCGCACTATTTCCCCAAGGGATTAGCCCTCAACGAGCCGTAAGTAAAAGCGAAGGGTCTTGTAAATAAGGAACATCCTGTATTTATTTATGAAGATAACGAAATTGTACCTTGTAGTTCGGACCTCAGCCCTTCTCGTGAGCTCATCTTGAGGATCTTCTTAGGAGATGATGGAGAGCAACGCCTCCACATGTCGCACCCTCATGTGAAGCGGACGACCGGAGGTGTCGTCGCAGAGGGTTCCCCAAGTCCGGCGAGGCGGAAGGTCCGCGCCAAGTGGTGTCGGTCGGAGGAGCTGAAGGATTTGCTCGGGCGGCGGCTATCTCGAAGATCACCGTGCTCTAATGGGTGCGGTGGTTGAAAGAATTGCATCCGCGAGAGCGGATTATGCGTGAAGCCGTCGAAGCTTCTCGACGGGGTTTGAGGTACGCAAAAAAAATGATGTACCGTCTGGCAGTTATGCATATAAAATGCGCCCTGTATAGATAGTAGCCCCTGAGACTCGGTATGTTGTCAAAATTGACAACGTGCCGAGGATCAAATTCTCAGTTTTAACATATCACCGCTCCTAAACAGGTGGCGGGTCATCCGGAGGCCAGCCGGACTGATGAATATGCCGAACTAAAGCGGCAGCTTGATGAGGCGGATGCGGACATCGCGTTGGTCAATAAACGGTTTGATGAGTCACAAGGTATGCGACTTCTATGCGGACACCTGGTAAGGGAGCTTGACGCCCATGTCTTACTAATCGTATGCTTAATGCAGATGGTGCCGCTGCCGTGGAGGAGCTGCGGGCAGAACTCGCCCGAGCGAAAGAGCAAGCCAGAATTAGTAATGCGGCTGCTTTAAAGGCGGCCGAAGAGCTAGAAGCTGAATGGGCTGTTCACTGCCAAAGCAAAGAAGAGATGGCCGAGATGGCCAAAAGGTTAAGGAATGCTACCGATCGCTGCGAGGTTCTTTGCCTAGTGGAGCCGGGTAGCTGTGGAGCTGTCGATGCAGTCTCCCCTTCTTCCGCGCTCGAGTAACACTTAATACTTCCTTTCAACGAGATGATGCCGCGTGGACCGGGAATTTTAAGTGTTAGAGATGCATAATGCGGTATTGCATTAAAGCGGGCGAAAGCTTCACGTCCCAATAGTGCTTGATGGCTACTTTTAAGCGGGCGACATGGAAGAGTAACCTTCGCGACGGAAGTTGTCGGATGAACCAAACACAACTTCTAGCAATATGGAGCCCGTCTGCAGAGGGCGTGTGGGCGGCGGTACTCCTTTAAAGGAGGTGTTGCTATGGCGAATTTTGGTTGGGTTTATCCCCATCCTGCGGATTGTGTCACGATATATCGGGTTTATGTCTGCCGCCATCCATGAGGACATGTGTAAATTGGAATCCGTTGATTATAGGATCCAATATCAAGGCAGTCCATCCTGCGTCCGGATACTATCGGAATAGTCCCGATGGTCAAAGGTGATTGGTTTTGACAACCAATGTGCGGCGCGCCTTTTAGTGGGCGCCGCCTGCTTTTTCCTTTGATCACGTGAAGTGAGTTTCTTGTTTTAACCTTTGTGGGAAATTCTTTTGTTTTCCGGGGCTCGCTTGTGGTGCTCGTCATCATTTTCCCTTGGTGTGTCGAGCCCTTGTGTTCGGCATTAAGTTGGCGGACTGCTTGAAGACCCAACAATCTCTGTGGGTATGGTTTGCGTGCTTCCGGAGGTACCATGTATTTGACACATATCTGTCGTAATCTTGTTTAGGTTGGATAGCTCGTCCACCGTTATCCTTTAGGGCAGTGTTTTGTTGTTCGCCGAGAGCTTTTGAATCCGGCGTTGACCGCCGTACTATTTGGGCCATTTTCTTTATTTGGCGCTGATCTTTTCTGCGTCGTGATTTCATTCCATCCCTGGTTTGGATGTACTCGGGTCATTGGTATCGCATCTAGCCACCACTGTCCTCTCCAGCAAAAGCGGGTCATGAGGCTTGTTAATGCGGCCATTGTTCTTGGCTTTTCTTGGCGAGGTGTCTGGCGAGCCATTCGTCTCGGACGTTGTGTTTGAAAGCTGCTAAGGCTTGGCGTCCGGACGATCGACTATTTGGTTCTTTTAGTAAGGAACATGTTCCGAATTTCCGGCTGACTCTCCGGGCTGTTGAGTTATGTGACTTAGATCGTCTGCATCCGGAGGGCGGACATAAGCCCCATGAAAATTTGCCCGGAATGCGTCCTCGAGCTCTTCCCAGCTTCCAATGGTATTTTCGGGGAGGCTTTTAAGCCAATGCCGAGCTGGCCCTTTGAGTTTAAGGGGTAAGTATTTTATGGCGTGGAGATCGTCTCCTCTAGCCATGTGTATGTGGAGGATGTAATCCTCGATCCGCACTCGTGGTCTGTTGTTCCGTCGTATGCCTCTATGTTTACGGGTTTGAATCCCGCTGGGAATTCATGATCCAGCACCTCATCGGTGAAACATAGGGGGTGTGCGGCACCCCTATATTTGGGTGTGCCGTGATCTTCGGGATTTGGACGTATTGCATTGTTTTTACGAGCCTGCTTTCTTGGCCCGTAGATAGACCTAACTGGGCCATCCTCTTGGTGTGAATCCTTATGTGGATCGCATATTGGCTTGTGTGCGGCGCCATTCACCGCTCTCTTTTCGCCGTGGGGTCGTCCATCCGACCGGGTGGCCTTCTTACTTTTTAATTGTGGGGGCTCTAAGGCCTCCTCGTCAATTCGGCAATAGCTTTCTTTTCGTGTAGCTCTTTGTTCGGCGATCGTGTTGCATTTATTCTGCGGTCTTGAATACTTTGCTCCATCGATCCTGAGTGCATCTTCCGCTGTTTTGAGCTTCCGCTTGCTTTTTCAGCTACGCGCAGATGGCGGCGAGCCTTTTTCGGAGGTCATTTGCTCCAATGGTTTGTCCGTGAGGTCGTCCGGACTGTTGTCTTCGCCGGGACAGATTGTTTATCCAAGTTGTCTTGTTCGGACGATTGCTCAATAGCTTGTTCGTTGTCCACGGTTCGCCTGCTCTATGGCTGGGTCTTTGTTGAGGTGGGGCTTTGTTCGCATTTACGTTGCCGCTTTGACTGCCGAGGATTTATCCTTCGTAGCATCCCGTTGTTCCTCGTCTTCATTTCCTTTAGGTGTATCCACCATGTATACATCATGGGATGAGGTTGTCCAGCGTCCTATAGGTGCTGGTTCATTGTTGTCTCCTACATCGTCGTCCATACCGTCGATGTCTTCGGAGTCGAAATCGAGCACGTCGTGTAAGCTTTCGACAGTGGCTATGAAGTGGGTGGTGGGTGGGCTTTGAATTTCTTCGTCGTCCGCATCCCAACCGTCCTGACCGCAATCCGGCCAGGGCTCTCCGGATAAAGAGAGACTTTAGTGTATTCGAGGATGTCGCCAAAGGGCGAGTCTTTGAAAGATGTCCATGCCGTGAACTCCATAACGGCGCCCAATCGGATTCGATTGGCAAGGGCGCGAGGGTTGAGTCCGGAAAGGAGTCCGGCACCCGAGTCGAGGTCTTCGCAGCGACGGGGATGGAGTTCGCTCGATCGCCGTAGAGATTAAAGCCCCGAGGCGGTGTCCAACCACTCGTCCTCGATCGGGGAATCCGGCTCCGGTTTAAAGGTCGGAGCGGATTACGTGCGACCTCGAGTCTTGTTCGGTTGCGAGCTAGATCATGCCCATCGAGACAAGTCTTGGCGCGCTTATTGGGCTCGAATCCGTCGAAGATCAAGTCTCCGCGGATATCGGCCGTATAGTTTAAACTTCAAATCGACTGACGGCCGGGCGTAGCTTCGATCTGCTCGGATGGCTGCTTAATTGGCCCGCATGCAAAGCCGCCGAACACGAAGATCTGTCCGGGAGAAAAGTCTCACCCGACGCGTCGTTGTTGATGATCAAAGGAGCCATCGAGCCTATCGGTGGCGACACGGAGGAACTCTCAATGAAAGCACCAATGTCGGTGTCAAAACCGGCGGATCTCGGGTAGGGGTCCCGAGGCGTGCGTCTAGGCGGATGGTAACCGGAGACAAGGGACACGATGTTTTACCTGGTTGGGCCCTCTTGATGGAGGTAAAACCCTCGCCCTGCTAGATTAATATTGATGATGTGTGTTACAAGAGTGGATCTACCACGAGATCAAAGAGGCTAAACCCTAGAAGCTAGCCTATGGTATGATTTTTGTTCGTCCTACGGACTAAAACCCTCCGGTTTATATAGACACCGGATAGGGTTAGGGTTACACAGAGTCGGTTACAATGGTAGGAGATCTACATATCCGTATCGCCAAGCTTGCCTTCCACGCCAAGGAAAGTCCCATCCGGACACGGGACGAAGTCTTCGATCTTGTATCTTCATAGTCTTGGAGTCCGCCCGATGATGATAGTTCGGCTATCCGGACACCCCCTAGTCCGGAACTCCCTCAGCTTGCTTGCTCAAAATGCTTAGTAATATGCTCCAAAACCCTCAATCATTTTCTCATATCCACATATGTTCCAAACCAAAAGTCAAACTCGGCCTCACCGAAATATTCTATCCGGCGCCACCAAGTTCACATGATATAGCCACTGCCACAAACCCTAGTCACTTCGGTCTCACCGATAGGGATATCGGTCTCACCGAGATGGGATTGCAAACTCTCTATTTCCCTTCGTAATGTTTCAGTCCAACCGAGATGAGCGATCGGTCCCACCGAGTTCGCAATGCAAACTCTCTGTTTCCCCTTCGTAACGTTTCGGTCTCACCGAGATGAGCGAATTAGTCCCACCGAGTTTGCCTGACCAACTCTCTTGTTAGCTTATTACCAAAGTCGGTCTCACTGAGTTTGTGTAATCGGTCTCACCGAGATTACGTTATGCCCTAACCCTAATGAAATCGGTCTCACCGAGTTGACATGTCGGTCCCACCGAAAAGCCTAACATTCACATTTTGAACTAAATCGGTCTGACCGAGTTTTCTGATTCGGTCTCACCAAGTTTGGTGAATTGTGTGTAACGGTTAGATTTTGTGTGGAGGCTATATATAGCCCTCCACCATTCCTTCATTCGCGAGGAGAGCCATCAGAACATGCCTACACTTCCAGCATACATTTTCTGAGAGAGAACCACCTACTCATGTGTTGAGGTCAAGATATTCCATTCCAACCACATAAATATTGATCTCTAGCCTTATCCAAGTTGCTTTCCACTCAAATCATCTTTCCACC
Source organism: Aegilops longissima (assembly GCA_021605205.1). Lineage (NCBI taxonomy): Eukaryota > Viridiplantae > Streptophyta > Magnoliopsida > Poales > Poaceae > Aegilops > Aegilops longissima. Next base: position 410,657,082 of record CM038679.1, read on the forward strand.
AAATCCAAATCTGTGTGAGAGAGTTGAGTGTTGGGGAGACTATCATTTGAAGCACAAGAGCAATGAGTTCATCATCAACACACCATCTATTACCTTTTGGAGAGTGGTGTCTCCTAGATTGGTTAGGTGTCACTTGGGAGCCTCCGTCAAGACTGTGGAGTTGAACCAAGGAGTTTGTACGGGCAAGGAGATCGCCTACTTCATGAAGATCTACCCTAGTGAGGCAAGTCCTTCGTGGGCGATGGCCATGGTGGGATAAACAAGGTTGCTTCTTCGTGGACCCTTCATGGGTGGAGCCCTCCGTGGACTCGCGCAACCGTTACCCTTCGTGGGTTGAAGTCTCCATCAACGTAGATGTACGATAGCACCACCTATCGGAACCACGCCAAAAATCTCCGTGTCTACATTGCATTTGCTCTCTCCAAACTCCTCCCTTTTACCTTCATGTGCAATGTTTTACATTCCGCTGCTATACTCTTAGACTTGCATGTGTAGGTTGATTGCTTGACTTGTGCTAAGTTGTTAAAATCTACCAAGACTTAAAATTGGGAAAAGGCTAGATTTTTATTTGGTTAAGTAGTCTAATCAGCCCCCTCTAGACATACTTTCGATCCTACAAGTGGTATCAGAGCTTTGGTCTACATTTGCCTTGTTTTCCATAGCTTTTGGAGATCATAGCCTTGGTTTCACAACTTAGGAGAGTATGGCGCTAGCAAGGGAAATTACCACCGTAGAGGTCCTTACTTTGATGGTACTAATTTTGCTAGTTGGAAGCATAAGAGAAAATGCATATTCTTGGACATAACCCCGCCATTTGGGATATTGTGTGTATTGTCTTGCAAGATGAATTCTTTGATGGGAGAGAACCAAACCATGAAGCCACCGTGGAAGAGTTGAAGATGCTGCAATACAATGCTCAAGCTTGCGATATTCTCTTCAATGGATTGTGCCCCTAAGAATTCAACAAAATCAGCTGTCTTGAGAATGCAAAGGAAATTTGGGATACTTTGATTGATATGCACGAAGGTACCGACTCCGTCAAGGAATCCAAATTGGATGTGCTTCAAAGTCAACTTGACAAGTTTAAAATGAAGGATGGTGAAGGTGTCGCTGAAATTTACTCTAGGCTTGCTCTCATCACAAATGAGATTGCCGGCTTAGGAAGTGAAGAGATGACCGATAGATTCATCATCAAGAAGATCCTAAGAGCCTTGGATGGAAAATATGATACCGTGTGCACATTGATCCAAATGATGCCCAATTACAAAGATCTCAAGCCTACGGAAGTCATTGGAAGAATTGTTGCTCATGAGATGTCACTCAAGGATAAGGAAGAGCTTAACAACAAGTCAAGTGGTGCTTACAAAGCCTCATGTGATACTCCCACATCTTCAAGCGAGAAACAAACTTTCATGAAGAATAGAGCCTAATGGTGAAGAATTTCAACAAGTTCTACAAGAGTAGAAGCAAGGAAAGAAGTTCTGTCGGGGATATACCCCGCGGTATGACTCGGCCGGAGTTATAAACCGGCTGGGACTTGGTAAACCGACGGACAGTTAAGACGGACAATTAAAGACAGACAGTTAAGATAGATGGCTAAGACAGACGGTAAACCGGCTGGTGGTAAACCGGCAGGAGTCAAGTCAGATGATAACCCGGCAAGTGTTAAGTCAGATGATAATCAGGCAAGTATTAAGTCAGTTCATAAACCGGCAGACCATCATAAACCGGCAGACCATCATAAACCGACACACCATCATAAACCGGCAGACCATCAAAAACCGGCAGACCATCATAAAGCAGCACCAGTCATAACTCGGTAGACGGTGATAACTGGGTTGCCAGGGGTTATGAAGCCCGAGACGTTATGAAGCCCGAGACGTTATGAAGCCCAAGATGTTAAGAAGCCCATGAAGAGAAGTCAGAATAGTTAAGTCTTAAGTCCGAGCTGGACTCTACATGTAACCCGCCCCTTCAACTTATATAAGGAGGGGCAGGGCTCCCCGAAGAGGAACAAGCAAGAAGAACAATCTTAGGGCTAGTGAAAGCGATCGAGAAGAGGTGTATAGAGGGGGGTGATTAGACACTAAGTACCAAAGGTTGCAGTTTTTATCTTATTTAAGTTTAAGTGGAGTTTAGGCACAACTTTTACATTCACAATACATAACAAGCAAGCATGCAAAGAGTATATGAGCAGCGGAAAGTAAAGCATGCAACTTGCAAGAATGTAAAGGGAAGGGATTGGAGGATTCAAACACAATTGGAGACACGGATGTTTTTGTCGTGGTTTCGATAGGTGGTGCTATCATACATCCACGTTGATGGAGACTTCAACCCACGAAGGGTAACGGTTGCGCGAGTCCACGGAGCGCTCCACCCAAGAAGGGTCCACGAAGAAGCAACCTTGTCTATCCCACCATGGCCGTCGCCCACGAAGGACTTGCCTCACTAGCGGTAGACACAAAGTAGGCGATCTCCTTTCCCTTACAAACTCCTTGGTTCAACTCCATAATCTTGTCGGAGGCTCCCAAGTGACACCTAGCCAATCTAGGAGACACCACTCTCCAAGAAGTAACAAATGGTGCGTTGATGATGAACTCCTTGCTCTTGTGCTTCAAGTGATAGTCTCCCCAACACTCAACTCTCTCTCATAGGATTTGGATCTGGTGGAAAGAAGATTTGAGTGGAAAGCAACTTGGGGAAGGCTAGAGATCAAGATTCATATGGTAGGATTGGAATATCTTGGCCTCAACACATGAGTAGGTAGTTCTCTCTCAGAAATAGGATGCTGGAAGTGTAGGCTTGTTCTAATGGCTCTCTCCACGAATGAAGAGGAGCTGTAGGGGTATAAATAGCCTCCACACAAAATCTATCCATTACACACAATTTACCAATCTCGGTGGGACCGAATCAACAAACTCGGTCAGACCGATTCAGTAAACAATGTGACCGTTAGGATTTTTGGTGGGATCGAAATGCAACTCGGTAGGACCGATATGGTTAGGGTTAGGGCATAACGTAATCTCGGTGAGACCGATTACACAAACTCGGTGAGACCAATTTTGGTAATTAGCTAACCAGAGAGTTGGTCAGGCAAACTCGGTGAGACCGATTACACAAACTCGGTGGGACTGATTTTGGTAATAAGCTAACCAGAAAGTTTGCATTGTAATCTCGGTAGTACCGATCGCTCAAACTCGGTGAGACCGATTTTGGTAATGGACATACACAGAGAGATTACAATCCCATCTCGGTGAGACCGAGATCCCTATCGGTGAGACCGATTTGCCTAGGGTTTGTGGCAGTGGCTATGACATCTGAACTTGGCGGCGCCGGATAGAAAGAATCGGTGGGGCTGAGTTTGACTTTAGGTTTTGGTCATATGTGTGGATATGGGAAAGTAGCTGAGGGCTTTGGAGCATATCACTAAGCACTATGGAGCAAGAAACTCATTAAGCAACACCTCATCCCTCCTTGATAGTATTGGCTTTTCCTATAGACTCAATGTGATCTTGGATCACTAAAATATAAAATTCAGATTCTTGATCTTGAAGCTTGAGCCAATCCTTTGTCCTTAGCATCTTGAAGGGGTTCCACATCCTTTAGTCTATGCCACTCCATAGTTGAACTTGTCTGAAATATGCTAGATAAAAGTGTTAGTCCAGCAAGAGATATGTTGACATTAATTACCAAAACTACCCAGGGAGCACTTGTGCTTTCAATCTCCCCCTTTTTGGTAATTGATGACAACATACATCAAAGCTTTAGATAAAGATAGAGAGAATAGCAAGTAAAGCTTTGGAAAGACATGTAAAAGCATAGGCTCCCCCTACATGTATGCAATCATGTGAATATGGAATATAGAAGCATGTGAATGGATGAACATGACAGAGTAAGCAATGTGTTACATGTATCTTGGTCATATGCATCAGAGCAAAAGATAACAATAGATGTGTACCTTCATGCTCATGAGTCCTTCTTGCAAACAATATGTACATCAGCAAGAATTCCTCATACACATGACTGTGATGCATATACTTACCTTGTGGTCTTGAGTTGGCTTAGGATGGAATGAACCTGCGTAAACAAGGTTAGATAACACAAATACACTTACTAGCCAGAGCAAACAGAAGAAACCACAAGAATACCAAAACTGGGATGACATGTAGAGAGTGAGTACTAAGTACCACATTTGATATAGACATGTCCCCAAAGGTAAAGATGTGCAATGAATTTAAATAATTTCTTTCCCTTAGATGTCTTGCTCCCCCTGAATCTAGCATGGGATACTGGGACAAGATAGGGAACAGAAAATCAGAGCAAAAAATGCAAAATCAGAGCTAATGCAAATAAGCACATATGAACATGTCTTTCTTTCCCCCTCATGAAGACATGTGGCATCTCTCCTCTTGAACATCAAGCATCTGGGATCCTTGAGAATTACTCTCTGCTTGAGTATTCTGTCCCCCTGGAGATCTATCTCTCCCCCTATGGAGGTGATACTCTCTCTCTCCCTTTGGAAGTGATAAGTTTTGATGGGATCTCTCTAAGTGATAAGCTTTGATGTGATCTCTCTCCCCCCTTTGACATCAATTTCCAAGAAGGTCCTTCTGGAATTTGTCGTGAATGGGTTTGGTCCTTGAGTCACAACACAAAGCACTGGATAAAAATGTGATGCTTGTAGAGGACAAGATTCATTGAGTGGAGCTGGATCAGAAGTAAAACAGGAACAAGTGGCAAAATGTTTTTCTTGTAGTGAAATCGGTGGCACCGAGTGGTATGCTTTGGTTGCACTGAAAGGATTCGGTTGGACCGAAAACAACAAACCGGTGAGACCGAGTTCATCGCAGAGAAAACATTTGTCACCTCAGCTCACTAGACAAGTAAGATCTCACAAGGATTTGCAAGGAATTAACTGAAGGATATGCAATGAATTGGATGCAGGGAATGCAGAACAAAAAGAAAAGAAATCTAGATGAAGTTTTTTTTGAAAGGGGAAACAAACATGCAAGGACACAGAAAAGAACACAAGTAAACTTCATCTAGAGATGGTCGGTGACAAGGTCACCTATGTTAGAGTATATTGACTTAGGAGTCAAGTGAGATCACTTGATCATAGGTCATACTCATCGTTTAAGCTCAAAATGGGGTTACCATTTATCGTTTAAGCATTTTGATGTATTCACATCTTGTCGAGTTGCTTTGACTCATGACTTGGAGTAAAGCTTCTCCAAGATGGAATGACATACCTTGGGTGGTGGTGTTGATCATGTAGTTGAACTTGTGTGGGTTTCTCAAGGTTGATGTAGCTCATCAAGAGTTGGGAGCACCACTTGGAATTTGAGTTCATCTTCCTACGTGGGTTAGTTTTTGCAAGGAGGAGCACTAATGTATCCAAAATGACAATCATGAAACTCATCATAGAATTTGTCAAAGGATATGTTTGAAATGTTCCGTGCTTCCTTGTTCTTCAACCACCATTGTGTAGAGACTTGGTGATGTAGAGATTGCTCGAGATATGAGTGGGTTACAATCTCATGGAATTCGATTCATCCAAGTACCTACATGGGTTAGATAACATGCAAGATGCACATATATCCAAGACATAAGATTATCATCATAAGAGAAATATCAAGGATTAGTCATCAGCTCGTGTCTTGCATGTATCCAATGGAGTTTCTACTCCAAGTTGGAAGCATCAATGATGTTCAATTCACCTCTTAACCTGCAAAACACTTTCTCATCAAGTGGTTTAGTGAAAAAATCTGCTAATTGCTTTCAGTGCGAACATGCTTAAGTTTAATGTCACCCTTAGCAACATGATCTCGAATGAAATGATGACGAACTTCAATATGCTTAGTTCGAGAGTGTTGCACGGGATTGTGAGCAATCTTGATAGCACTCTCATTGTCACAAAGTAATGGAACATGTTTCACATATATCCCATAATCTTTAAGAGTTTGGGTCATCCAAAGTAATTGAGCACAACATGAACCAGCGGCAATGTATTCCGCTTCGGCGGTGGATAAGGATACCGAGTTTTGTTTCTTGGAAGACCAAGACACAAGAGATCTACCAAGAAATTGACAAGTACCCGAAGTGGACTTTCTATCAACCTTGTCTCCGGCATAGTCCGAGTCGGAGTAGCCAAGAAGATTGAAAGAGGCCCTCTTAGGATACCAAATGCCAAAATTTGGTGTATGAATTAAGTATCTCACTATCCTTTTCACGGCCTTAAGGTGACATTCTTTAGGAGCAGCTTGATATCGTGCACACATGCACACACTTAGCATGATATCGGGATGTGAAGCACATAAATATAACAATGAACCAATCATAGAGAGATAAACCTTTTGATCAACCGGTTTACCATCTTTGGTCAAGTCAAGATGTCCACTAGTAGGCATGGGTGTAGTCATACCTTTGCATTCTTGCATATTGAACTTCTTTAATAAGTCCTTTGTGTACTTAGTTTGAGAGACAAAGGTTCCCTCCTTAGTTTGCTTGATTTGCAAACCAAGAAAGACTTTGAGTTCACTCATCATAGACATCTCAAACTTCTCCGACATTAGCTTCCCAAACTTTTCACTAAAATGAGGGTTAGTAGAACCAAATATAATATCATCAACATAGATTTGGCACACAAATAGTTCTCCATTGACCCTTTTAGTAAAAAGAGTAGAATCTATTTTTCCAATTTCAAAGCCTTTTTCAATAAGGAACTTGGTCAAGCATTTATACCACGCTCTAGGAGCTTGTTTAAGACCATAAAGAGCTTTGTGAAGTTTGTAAACATGATTTGGTTTCTTAGGATTGACAAAGCCGGGCGGTTGTTTAACATAAACTTCCTCCTCTATTTCACCATTTAGAAAAGCACTTTTAATGTCCATTTGGTACAAGGTAATATCATGGTGATTAGCATAGGCAAGTAAGATGCGAATGGACTCAAATCTAGCAACGGGAGCATAAGTCTCACCATAGTCCATACCTTAGACTTGTGTGTAGCCTTGGGCGACGAGACGTGCTTTGTTGCGAACTACTTGTCCATCTTCATCTTGCTTGTTGCGAAACACCCATTTGGTACCGATGATGTTGTGGTTGTCGTCGGGCTTCTCAACCAATGCCCAAACTTGATTCCTCTCAAAGTTGTGTAGCTCTTCATGCATGGCATTTGTCCAATCCGCATCTTCCAATGCTTCTTCAACATTCATAGGTTCAATGCTAGAGATGAATGAATAGTTTTCACAAAAGTTAGCTAAACAAGTTTTAGAGCGAGTGATTCTCCCGGTTTGGATATCGTTGTAGATTTGCTCGACGGGATGGTCTTTAGCAATTCTTGCTTGAACTCGTGAAAGCTTTTGCTTGGTTTTTGGTTGAACATCTTCTTCATCTTGTTCTTCTTCTTGGCCTTCTTCATTGTTGACGTTGTCGTTCTCTTGTCGTGGTGGAGAAGGAGGTTGTTGACGTTCATCTTGACGCACTTCCTTATTTTCTTCATCTTGGTGTGTCCCACTTGTGGATGCTTCCGTATCAACTCTTGGTTCACCTTGTCGTGAGGTAGAAGCTTCCGCTTGGATGGACGAGGTACTCTCCTTCACCTCCGTTGGACGAATCTTGCCAATAGACAAGTCTTGGATTGCTTCCGAGGGATCTTTGTCTCCTACATCAATTGGCAATTGCTTTACTTGCGAGCCGTTAGATTCATCAAACTTCACATCTACCATTTCTTCAACCTTTCGGGTGAAATTGTTGTAGACACGGTATGTGTGAGAGTTTGAGCCATAACCAAGTAGGAAACCTTCATGAGACTTAGGAGCAAATTTAGAATGACGATGCTTATCAAGAATGTAGCACTTTGAGCCAAATACTCGAAAGTATCCAACTTGGGGTTTGTTACCGGTGAGGAGCTCGTATGCCGTCTTGTCGAGTAGCTTGTGAAGATACAAGCGATTTGTTGCATGACAAGATGTCTCAACCGCTTCCGCCCAAAAGTGCTTTGGCGTCTTGTACTCATCAAGCATCGTTCTCGCCATTTCGATGAGCGTCCGGTTCTTCCTCTCAACAACTCCATTTTGTTGAGGTGTGTACGTAGCCGAGAACTCGTGTGAAATCCCTTCTTCGTCAAGAAAGGTGTCCACATTTGCGTTCTTGAACTCCGTTTCGTTGTCGCTGCGAACCTTCTTGATCTTCACTTGAAATTGATTTTGGGCCTTCCTAGTGAAGTTTTTGAAGATCTTTTGAACTTGTGATTTATCATCGAGAAAGAACACCCACGTAAATCTTGAAAAATCATCAACTATAACTAGGCCAAAAGAATTTCCACCGAGACTCTTGTAAGAGTTGGGACCAAAAAGATCCATGTGAAGTAGCTCGAGTGGCCTCCTTGTGGTCATGATGTTCTTCACGGGATGCCTTCCTCCAACCTGTTTACCTGCCTGACAAGTGCTGCAAAGTCTATCCTTATCAAATATGACATCGTTAACACCAAGGATATGATTTTCTTTAATAAGCTTGTCAAGATTTCGCATACCAACATGACCTAATCGTCTATGCCATAACCAACCTTTAGAGGATTTGGCAATAAAGCAAGTTCTAGGTTGAGCCTTTTTAGTGAAATCAACAATGTAAAGATCACCTCTACGAACACCGGTAAAGACCATTTTATGATTATCTCTACGAAACACTTGGCAATCTACTTCAGTAAATAGGACATTGAAACCAAAATCAACAAGTCTAGATACTGAAAGTAAGTTGTAGCCAAGAGATTCAACGAGCATAACATTTTGAATGGAGCTATTATGTGAGATGGCCACCTTACCGAGGCCAACCACCTTACCCTTTGAGTTGTCACCGAAAGTGACATACTTTCGAGGACCATCGTTTTCAGCAAGCTCACGAAACATGTCTTTATCTCCGGTCATGTGATTGGTACATCCACTATCAAGAACCCATTCCTTTCCTCCTGCCATATATCCCCGAAGATTTGCCATAAGACCAAAATGTCTCATTGCATCATCAAGATCGAAGTCACTATCATCATCCTCATCATAGTATCCATGTTCAACACCGTCATGTGGTGGATCAAATCCTAGAGAGGGTAATTCGTTAGAGTGAGTTTGACAATGATCTTTCTTATGAATTTTTATAGCTTCGGAAATAATATCACAAATAATTCCAACATCTCCTTTGGCATGCATAAGGTTTGTAAGCTCAAATAGACGATCACCAAACATAGGATCACTAGTATTCATCTTACTCAAGGCAATAGACTTATGGAGAATTTCATCTAGATTTTTCAAGGAATAATTTGGAAAGCGTTCCTCAAGAAATTTCCATATAGTGTAGGCACACTCAAGAGTAGGCAAGTTTCTAATCAAGTTTCTATGCAAGCCTCTAGTGATAAGATTAACAGTTCTAAGATTCCTAATCATGTCAATTGACTCATCAAGGGTAGGATGCATAGGATCAACATGAGGTGCACAAGGGCTAGCAATGTACTTGTTCAAATGATAATTGATTGAAAATTACAAGCATCTCATTTTTCCACTCATGAAAATACTCTCCATCAAGTATAGGCACTCTATGTCTAAGACTCCCAATAGTAGACTCAACCATCTTCCTCCAATGGTGTTTAAACCAAAGCAATGGAGACCAAAGCTCTGATACCAATTGAAAGGGATCGAGAAGAGGTGTCTAGAGGGGGGTGATTAGACACTAAGTACCAAAGGTTGCAGATTTTATCTTCTTTAAGTTTAAGTGGAGTTTAGGCACAACTTTAACATTCACAATACATAACAAGCAAGCATGCAAAGAGTATATGAGCAGCGGAAAGTAAAGCATGCAACTTGCAAGAATGTAAAGGGAAGGGATTGGAGGATTCAAACGCAATTGGAGACACGGATGTTTTTGTCGTGGTTTCGATAGGTGGTGCTATCGTACATCCACGTTGATGGAGACTTCAACCCACGAAGGGTAACGGTTGCGCGAGTCCATGGAGGGCTCCACCCAAGAAGGGTCCACGAAGAAGCAACCTTGTCTATCCCACCATGGCCGTCGCCCACGAAGGACTTGCCTCACTAGCGGTAGATCTTCACGAAGTAGGCGATCTGCTTGCCCTTACAAACTCCTTGGTTCAACTCCATAATCTTGTTGGAGGCTCCCAAGTGACACCTAGCCAATCTAGGAGACACCACTCTCCAAGAAGTAACAAATGGTGCGTTGATGATGAACTCCTTGCTCTTGTGCTTCAAGTGATAGTCTCCCCAACACTCAACTCTCTCTCATAGGATTTGGATCTGGTGGAAAGAAGATTTGAGTGGAAAGCAACTTGGGGAAGGCTAGAGATCAAGATTCATATGGTAGGAATGGAATATCTTGACCTCAACACATGAGTAGGTAGTTCTCTCTCAGAAATAGGATGCTGGAAGTGTAGGCTTGTTCTGATGGCTCTCTCCACGAATGAAGAGGAGGTGGAGGGGTATAAATAGCCTCCACACAAAATCTAACCGTTACACACAATTTACCAATCTCGGTGGGACCGAATCAACAAACTCGGTCATACCGATTCAGTAAACAATGTGACCGTTAGGATTTTCGGTGGGACCGAAATGCAACTCGGTAGGACCGATATGGTTCGGGTTAGGGCATAACGTAATCTCGGTGAGATCGATTACACAAACTCGGTGAGACCGATTTTGGTAATTAGCTAACCAGAGAGTTGGTCGGGAAAACTCGGTGAGACCGATTACACAAACTCGGTGGGACCAATTTTGGTAATAAGCTAACCAGAAAGTTTGCATTGTAATCTCGGTAGTACCGATCGCTTAAACTCGGTGAGACCGATTTTGGTAATGGACATACACAGAGAGATTACAATCCCATCTCGGTGAGACCGAGATTCCTATCGGTGAGACCGATTTGCCTAGGGTTTGTGGCAGTGGCTATGACATCATAACTCGGTGGCGCCGGATAGAAAGAATCGGTGGGGCCGAGTTTGACTTTAGGTTTTGGTCATATGTGTGGATGTGGGAAAGTAATTGAGGGCTTTGGAGCATATCACTAAGCACTGTGGAGCAAGAAACTCATTAAGCAACACCTCATCCCTCCTTGATAGTATTGGCTTTTCCTATAGACTCAATGTGATCTTGGATCACTAAAATATAAAATGCAGAGTCTTGATCTTGAAGCTTGAGCCAATCCTTTGTCCTTAGCATCTTGAAGGGGTTCCACATCCTTTAGTCCATGCCACTCCATAGTTGAACTTGTCTGAAATATGCTAGATAAAAGTGTTGGTCCAACAAGAGATATGTTGACATTAATTACCAAAACCACCCAGGAAGCACTTGTGCTTTCAGCTAGACATAACTTGGAGAGCCGGTTTACGGCGACTCCCTCGTGATGATAATGAGACCTAGCCACAAACAACATGTAGGGTTGTTACCGGATGATGTTTCCCGGGGCCCGAAGCTGTCTAAACCCTTGTCTTGTGTTGTGTTTCTCGATTTCGCTCAACCCCTCTCAAGCTACCACATAAATGTGTTGGCCTCACGACTAAGTCCTCACACTAGGACATCTGCCATGACAAATCCACGACAGTTGGCGCCCACCGTGGGGCCTGCGCATGGTGGTGTTGAGTTCTTGGAGGGATCACTTCAAAGGATCAAGAAGCTCGTGAATATATGGATCATGAAGAGTTCGCACGGAAGGATTCATATTAACTCTGAGTTTATCAAGTTGAAACTGCCAGGTCTCGAGGATAACCCGGTGAAAAGTTAGGGTTTTGTTGCCACCGCACGCGTATGTGGCGATCAGTCAAACTAATGGATCGATGGCTGATGCCGAGCAGGGGATTAAGACTATTTTAGGATTACGCCTGTGAGCTACAGCGCTATCACAAACCGCCGTGATCAACAGTTTCGGTTGCAGCTAAACATCAGATGACTATTGCTCGCGATGGATTGCGCTCTGAAGTGTTTCATCAGGCGTTATGCTTTTTCACGTTTCAACCAAGCCAAGGACATCTACCATATAGCTACGTCAGAATTGTACATCCACTGCTGCGTCTCGTCAAAACCAACTACGACCCGGAGAGGAGTCAAAACTGGCTGGGTTGACCCGCCGTGTCCCTCTGCTTTGGGCCGCCCTGACAGTTTTCGCGTCCATGACCCAGAAAAGATGGCCTCGGCCCGTGGCTGGACCGGACTCCGCCTTTCGTCCGAGTCACTGCTGCGCTTCGTCTGCCTCCACAACCCGGATTCGCCACGATGAACCGCCGGCGCGGCCTTGCTCTACCTCGGCTGAGTCGCCGCTCCTCCTTCTGCTATGCCGCCATGGCCTTGCCTGTTGAACCGCCGCCGGGTCAAGTTGACCCGGCCTCGTCGTCGCCGCTGCTATCAACACGAGTCGAGTCGCCCGACCAGCCATGCCCACCTTACTCATGTTGTGTCGAACCGGCCTCACCACCTCCGGCTCCAACCGGGCCGCGCTTCCGCTTTGTCAGACCCACCAGGTCGTGGGTGTGGACACCGTTTCTGTCGCTTCAAGCCAGCCCCGCCGCCGCGCACCTCTGCGGCCGCGCCTCTTGTCCGAGCTGCTGTGATTTCAGCTGGAATACGCCTCGAGTCACCGCGCCCGAGAGCCAGCCCGCGTTTGAGCGTGACCTGCCCTGCTGCTTATATCCGCCTTGCGCCGCCCTTGCTGGAGCGGCCTCGAACCGCAGCTGCTCTAATCCTCCGTGCCTACCGGCGCCTGTACCTGCTGAGTCGTCCTTGCCTGAGAGTTAATTACACCGGCCTTGTGCCCACACCACGGCGATCGGATCCTGCCTCACCGGTGCTAAGTCGTCGTGCCCAGCCGCCCTTGCACATCCGGACCAGCTTCGTTTCGCTCTGAGCCTGCTACCACTCTGAGCTGGCCCAAGTTCTGCTGCACTTCGCGCATGTTCCGCGTCGAGCCGATTGCTCGCCGCCTCTGCTCCGTCGGGCTGTCGCGTCTACTCCTCCTCGCAAAAGACCGCCCTGATCTCCAGAGTCCCGAGCCGTTCCGGTTCAGACGCCTGAGCGCCACCGACGAGTCGTCAAGTTCTTGTTCAGAGAAGATAATGCCAGTTGACCAAACTGTAAAACAAAAAGGGGGCACGATCTGGAGGGTGTGGGCATGGACATGTCAACTGTCCCGGTTTCCACCACGAGTCGCCTGTGCCTCGCAGATTTTCCGCACACAATGGGTGATATTGAGCTGTGTCGATTGTTCTCTCCGAGTGAAGAGTTTAAGCATGTGCATGTCAGACAAGATGAGAAGATGGAGTTGGTAATGCTTTTGGATCGTGTTCCTATAAAAAGAGAGTAAGGAGGCAATCTATGTTGGTTGAAACTGCTTCACGTGAGCGTGCATGTTTGGGTAAAAGACTACCACACCGGATCGGATTGGTGGATCAACAGGTCTACGCTCCAGCGCACGGCCATCCGGTTCGTTTCTGCTGGTACTCCGAGCGCGCGTGTGGCGCGCAATGATCCGGCTCGTTTCTGTTGTTACCTACTTTAAGTCGCCACTGCTGAATCGTCGGACTTGCAGTTGTTGTTTCCTCTGCTGCGAAGCTGCTCAAGCCCCTGCCTCGGCCCTGTTTCCTATTGCCGTTCCAACGCGGCCCTGCGGTTTCCACTGAGCCGCCACCAGGTGTTAAACTGCCCTTATAACATCCGCGGGCGCACGCTAATTCGCCTCGCCACCGCATACTCGCTGGCGTGTTTCCGTCACGCTTTGGATCCCCCCGCGCTAAACCGCTGCTACCTCGTCACTCCGCCCCCGCATCAGTTCACTGCTGCTGCTCGCCACGCACTATTAAGTCACCGCTACACCACGCCGGTGAGCCCCACGTCCACCTCAAGCTGCGGCCTTGCCTCCTCCAAACCGCCGTCGCGCCCGGTCATTCCTCCAAACCGCCGGCTTCACCTGCGCTTGGCCCCCTCCATCGACGTGTCATGCCTCTGCCTCATTGCACGGCCTCGCAGCACGCTGAGCCGCCGTACCTGATGTCATGGCCGTGTCACCTCGCCGCAGCAGTCGCCGCCATCGCGGCCGGGTTAACAGTGTGCTTCCGCCTTATGACCCATCTCTTCCAGCCCGCTTGCCAGCGGGGCGTGACCCGCCCGTGCTGTTTCCGCCTTTGCACCAAGCTGGCTCCATCCCGCGCTAAATCGCCGTTGCTCTTGGCCGGGTCGTTCATGGGCCGCTTTGCCACAGCCGCGTCTCCGCTCGGCCTCCGTTGGTGGTGAGAATCACCATCCGCCGTAGACGTCGCCTCATCGTTTCGCCTCCGTGTTACTCCACCACCAAACCGGCCACCTCCGCAGTTGTCAGACCGGTTGAGCCGTTCAGTGCGGCGAACCGCCCGCCGCTGCGGGTCAAACGTCAGCTCCACCGAGTCATCTCCGCGCCGGGTCACCTCCGTCAAACCGCCGTTGTGGCTTGCCTTGACCCGCTGTCGATGCGTGGTCCGATAACCCGAGCCGCGCCTGTGAGCTGCCGTAGACAACGATGGTCGAGGAGAGCCGCCGCTGGCCGCCTCGCTGCTCTTCACCTCAGGCCGGTTTCCGCACAGCTCCGCCCGATGCCCCTGTGGTGGCGGTTCGCCTCGCGCTTCCACCTTTCGGCTGAGATCTCGCGCCATGGATGCGCCGAGCTGCCGCTTCCGCTCTGACCTGGCACTTATCCTCTGCTCCCGCCTCTACCAGGTCGCCGCGCACTCGTGTCCCTCTTGCCTGCTCGCCTGAAAGTGTTACTGGTTGTTGCCTAAAAAAACAGTAGTCAGCTTGTATGGATGACAAAGCGCATGCATGGGCAAACCTGTAAACCGGCCGCCGTGCTACTTTGACCCGGCCTCTGCTACTGTTGAGCTGCCATGGCCGCCCGGTTACTTTTGCTATTGTGAGCCGACCACTGCTACTCCACTGTTCACGTTCATCCGACGAAAATACCAGGTGCTATCCTTTCTATAAGTTTTATCAGTATATATTACATTGTTTGAAAAACAATTATTTTGGTCTGTGGTATTTTTATTTCGCAGGACCATTATTTATTACAAAGGTGTGGCAAAGGGGCGTAAGCCAATATTGTTTTTGCACTAGTGCTTGTCCGTGCCGTACTGCTGGACTGATACGTGAGCAAGTCGCCGCCCCCGCTACATCAACATACGCGACTGACTCATCGTCCGCGCCCACAGCCGACTCGCCCACCTTTACCGGTGTGATCATCAACTCTGTGGTGGATAATTTTGGGCCTAACATATCAGGTGAAATCCATCCAGTATGTTTTTATATTATATATTGCTTTCTTTAAAAGAGCAATTACTCCGGCTTGCAAAGTTATCTAATGCAGGACCCTAAACCGCCACATTGGTGAAAATTTAAAGGCCGTCAGGAAATTTCTGGCTTAAAAAGAAGGATTCCGGTTTAAAATCTGGCTCAAGGGAAAGCTGTCTCCCACAAAGCTTTGAAGCTCTCAATATCCGGTTTAAGAATTTCCGGTTCAGAAGAATAATCTCTCGCAAGTTCGAGTTCTCAGGAAAAATTAAAGGGACCAAAGAGAGTCTGTTGCAAGAGCACAGCTCAAACATAGGTGCCCCTTCAGCACAGCTCACAATATCACTTGGGGGCTTGGTCGTATTTGAACCGTAGCTACACCTCTTGATCGGCGCAATGCCACAATTATGACTACTTGGGGGCTCTGGTCATATCCTAACCATAGC
Source organism: Aegilops longissima (assembly GCA_021605205.1). NCBI lineage: Eukaryota > Viridiplantae > Streptophyta > Magnoliopsida > Poales > Poaceae > Aegilops > Aegilops longissima. The sequence goes on from CM038679.1 coordinate 410,672,827, forward strand.
TTAAACCCTCTTGACCGAATATGTCGCTTGGGGACTTCCTGTTCAAACATAGGTGTATTCCCCAAAGAGAACATAGCGTTACTACCCTTTTGATTGGGTTATCTTGTTCAAACATAGTTGTATTCACCAAAGAGGACATAACCCTTTCGGGTCATCCTGCCTGTATGCCAGCTGCTTCTTCATCAGGTAATCCTGATTGGCCCGACGAACTCTTAACAGTCAATCTTTAAAACAAGACCCTGAACTCGTTAAGGTTAAAACGCCGGTTTGTCTTGTGAGGGCACAGCTTACAGATAGCGAGGATGAACCCAGGATATAAAGCCGCCTTCATTGAAACTTGGTTAAACCTGCCTGTTTGCATGATGCTACTCTGACCTCGTGTACTCTCGTTAAGTGAAAGTGCAACTATCCCCGGGTGGTTTTGGTAATTCCTAACAACATATAGCTCATTGAGCTAATGCTATTCCAAGATAAATATTTCAGGAAAGCTCAATGTTTGGCATGGCATGGATTAGAAAGTGGACCCTTCAAAATGCTAAGGACAAAAGATTGGCTCAAGCTCAAAGCACAAGACTCTACATTTTATATTTTAGTGATCCAAGATCACATTGAGTCTATAGGAAAAGCCAATACTATTAAGAAGGGATGAGGTGTTGCTTAATGAGATTCTTGCTCAAAATGCATAGTGATATGCTCCAAAACCCTCCACTAATTTCTCATATCCACATATGTACTAAACCAAAAAGTCCAACTCGGCCCCACCGAAGTTTCACATCCGGAGCCACCGAGTTCAGTTGACATAGCCACTGCCAGAAACCCTAATCAATTCGGTCTCACCGATAGGGATCTCGGTCTCACCGGGATAGGGTTGCAAACTCTCTGTTTCCCTTCGTAACGTTTTGGTCAAACCGAGATGAGCGATCGGTCCCACCGAGATTGCAATGCAAACTCTCTGTTTCCTTTTCGTAACGTTTCGGTCCAACCGAGATGAGCGAATCGGTCCCACCGAGTTTGCCTGACCAACTCTCTGTTTGGCTATTACCAAAATCGGTCTCACCGAGTTTGTGTAATCGGTCTCACCGAGATTACATTATGCCCTAACCCTAATGACATCGGTCCCACCGATTGACATGTCGGTCCCATCGAGAATCCTAACGTTCACATTTTGAACTAAATCGGTCCGACCGATTTTAATGATTCGGTCCCACCGAGTTTGGTTATTTGTGTGTAACAGTTAGATTTTGTGTGGAGGCTATATATACCCCTCCACCCACTCTTCATTCGTGGAGAGAGCCATCAGAACATGCCTACACTTCCAATACATATTTTCTAAGAGAGAACCACCTACACTTGTGTTGAGGTCAAGATATTCCATTCCAACCACATAAATCTTGATCTCTAGCCTTCCCCAAGTTGCTTTCCACTCAAATCTTCTTTCTACCAAATCCAATCCTATGAGAGAGAGTTGAGTGTTGGGGAGACTATAATTTGAAGCACAAGAGCAAGGAGTTCATCATCAACACACCATTTGTTACTTCTTGGAGAGTGGTGTCTCCTAGATTGGCTAGGTGTCACTTGGGAGCCTCCGACAAGATTGTTGAGTTGAACTAAGGAGTTTGTAAGGGCAAGGAGATCGCCTACTTCATGAAGATCTACCCTAGTGAGGCAAGTCCTTCGTGGGCGAGGCCATGGGATAGACAAGGTTGCTTCTTCATGGACCCTTCGTGGGTGGAGCCCTCCATGGACTCGCGCAACCGTTACCCTTCGTGGGTTGAAGTCTCCATCAACGTGGATGTAGGATAGCACCACCTATCGGAACCATGGATAAAAAATCTCCGTGTCAACATTGCATTTACTCCCTCAAACTCATGCCTTTATCTTCATATGCAATTGTTTTACATTCCGCTGCTATACTCTTAGAATTGCATGTGTAGGTTGATTGCTTGATTTGTGCTAAGTTGCTAAAATCTGCCAAGAACTAAAATTGGGAAAAGGCTAGATTTTTATTTGATCAAGTAGTCTAATCACCCCCCCTCTAGACATACTTTCGATCCTACAAGTGGTATCATAGCTTTGGTCTCCATTTGCTTTGATTTCCATTGCTTTTGGTGGTCATAGCCTTGGTTTCACAACCTAGGAGAGTATGGCGTCTAGCGAGGAAAATTACCACCATAGAGGTCCTTACTTTGATGGCACTAATTTTGCTCGTTGGAAGCATAAGATGAAAATGCATATTCTTGGACATAACCCCGCCGTTTGGGCTATTGTGTGTATTGGCTTGCAAGGTGAATTCTTTGGTGGGAGAGAACCGAACCGTGAAGCTACCGCGGAAGAGTTGAAGATGCTACAATACAATGCTCAAGCTTGTGATATTCTCTTCAATGGATTGTGCCCCGAAGAATTAAACAAAATCAGCCGTCTTGAGAATGCAAAGGAAATTTGGGATACTTTGATTGATATGCACGAAGGTACCGACTCCGTCAAGGAATCCATATTGGATGTGCTTCAAAGTCAACTTGACAAGTTCAAAATGAAGGATGGTGAAGGTGTCGCTGAAATGTACTCTAGGCTTGCTCTCATCACAAATGAGATTGCCGGCTTAGGAGTTGAAGAGATGACCGACAAATTCATCATAAAAAAGATCCTAAGGGCCTTGGATGGAAAGTATGATACCGTGTGCACATTGATCCAAATGATGCCCAATTACAAAGATCTCAAGCCAACAGAAGTCATTGGAAGAATTGTTGCTCATGAGATGTCACTCAAGGATAAGGAAGAGCTTCACAACAAGTCAAGTGGTGCTTACAAAGCCTCATGTGATACTCCCACATCTTCAAGTGAGAAAGAAAACTTCAATGAAGAATTGAGCCTAATGGTAAAGAACTTCAACAAGTTCTACAAGAGTAGAAGCAAAGAAAGAAGTTCCAAGTCAAGGTCCTACAATGACAAAAGATCTTCTAGTCGTGAGCGTAATTGCTACAATTGTGGAAGACCCGGACACTACTCCAATGAGTGTACGACCCCTAGAAAAGAAGAGAAGATTCTCCCAAAAGAAGAAGTAGAAGAGAAGAATCACCACTAAGAGAAAGAATGAGTAGAGATGATCGTTATGAACGAAGACCCTCCTGGAGAAGCAAGGATTCGAAAAGAAAGGAAAAGTCATCAAGGAGCTACACAAAAAGAAGACATCAAGCTCATGTTGGTGAATGGGTATCCGGCTCCGACTCCGACAATCACTCCGAAAGAAGTTATCACTCCGACTCCTAATATACTCAAGATGAAGGTGTTGCCGGTCTAGCACTTGTGTCAACCAACTCCTATGACACATTTGACTCACCAAATGAAGGAATTGGAAGATGCTTCATGGCCAAAGTTCCAAAGGTAACACATCCCGAGTATGTTGATTTCAATAGTGATGAAGATGATTTGCTAGGTGATGATGATTTACTTGTTGAAAACTCTAGTGATGAAAACTATGATGAAACATCAATTAATCATGCTAATCAAGATAAAACGAATGATGATGATAAGAGGGAGATTGAGCATCTAATTCAAGAACTAAACACTCTTAAGTTAGCTCATGAAACTACCTTGGAAAATCATCGAGAACTTTTATAGACTCATGATAAGCTACGCTTTGAAAAGCTCAACCTTGAGCAAGAGCATGTGTTTTTATAGGCAATCAATGATGATCTTCACAAGAAAAGTTCTTCTTACATTGCCAAGCGTTTACTCTTGTATACTTACATGCCACAAGTTAAATCTAGCAACAAGAACAAGAAAGATTCTTCATCTAGTAGTAAAAACAATCATGCTAAATCCAATGTTGATGCTTCTAGTAGTTCTCTTGATTCCACTAATGATTCTCTTAGCCAAGTTACACTTGAGCAAGAAAATAGCTTATTGAAGGGAATCATAGAGAAAGGTGTTTACGAGAGTCTTGCCGGAAGTAAGCAATTTGAGGAAATTGTGCGCAAGCAAGGAAGACACCGGAAGAACCAAGGTGTTGGTTTTGAACGGAAGTTCGATGCCAATGGAGTTGAGTGGGAAGAAGATCAATACCCCAAGACGAAATTTGTTCCTCAACAAGAGAAGAATGATCCTACTTCTTTCAAAGGAACACAAGCTCAAGAGGATCTTCCACCACAAGACCACAAGCAAAAAGACAAGGATAAGTTTCAAGAGGAAATTGATGCATTTGAAGAAGCACCTAAGGCCTTGGTTAAGTGGGTTCCCAAGACTACATCGAGTTCCACTTCATAAAGTACAACTACTACTCCAAGGGTTCCCATCAAGATGGTGTGGATCTAGAAGAAGAAGAACTAGAGAGTTCTTGAGGGTGACTCCGCCAACATACTTCACTCCTATCATTTTGGCAAGGACAAGTGCAAACAACTTCCATATCTTCACTAGTTCAAGGAGTCACAAACCCTCTTGTTGGTAAGACAAGGGACAAGGTAACCTAATGACTTCATGGACATCATCTTGTGTATGCGTCACTCTATGTCTATGGATATCCTTGTTTGTTCCTTGTGGGACTGTCACGCCCAATATGCGACCCTATCCAAAAGGAACTCGACGGTCCCACCAAGGATAGACCTGCATATTGAAACGCTTTTGCAAGGTGGATATCATTACATCAACATTACATAATAGATGGGGATACATACATAAGGCACAAATGCCACAAGAATACATCAACAACATACATGAGAACAACATCCGACTACGGATGAAACATAAACAGAAACTCAAACAACATCCACCCTGCTAGCCCAGGCTGCCCACCTGGAACCTATCCCCTGATCGAAGAAGAAGCAGAAGAAGAACTCCCAAACAAGCAAACATCGCTCTCGCGTCATGATCATCGCAAACCTGTACCTGCAACTGTTGTTGTAGTAATCTGTGAGTCACGAGGACTCAGCAATCCCATTACCATGGGTATCAAGACTAGCAAAGTTTAAATGGGTAAGGAAGGGGTAAAGTGGTGAGGTTGCAGCAGCGACTAAGCATATATGGTGGCTAACCAACGCAAATGAGAGCGAGAAGAGAAACAAAGGAACGGTCGTCAACTAGTAATGATCAAGAAGTGATCCCGAACTCCTACTTACGCCGACATAACCCGAAACCGTGTTCTCCTCTCGATCAACCCGAAAAGAGACACTCACGGTTACGCACATGGTTGGTGTATTTTAGAAGAGTTTGCTTCAAGTTTACTACAACCGGATATTAACAAATTCCCATCGCCACATAACATGGGCACGGCTCTCGAAAGTTTATACCTGCAGGGTGTCCCAACTTAGCTCATGATAAGCTCTCGCGATCAATGAAGGATATTCCTTCTCCCGGAAGACCGGATCAGTCTCGGAATCCGGCTACAAGACATTTCGACACAATAAAACAAGACCAGCAAGACCTCCGGCGTGCCGACATCCCGATAGTAGCCAGCGTATCTCGTCTCGAGCCACGACGGATGAGCGAGACGTCTGACAACCGACGATACCCCAAGTTGCCTAGGGGCGGCACCGCAAGTGGCTCTAGTTTGGACCAACACTTAGACAAGCATTGGCCCGGGGGGGCTAAAATGAAGATGACCCTTGAGAGCGCGACTCCCAAGGGAAAAAGGTAATAGGTCAGGCAAATGGTAAAACCAATGTTGGGCCTTGTTGGAAAAGTCTTATTCAAAGCGAACTGTCAAGGGGTCCCATAAATCACCCGACGCGTTAGGGACGCAAAATCCGGGAACATAATACCGATATAGCGGAAACTAGGCGGCAAGAGTGGAACAAAACACCAGGCATAAGGCCGAGCCTTCCACCCTTTACCAAGTATATAGATGCATTAATAATATAAGATATATTGTGACATCCCAACAAGTAAACATGTTCCAACAAGGAACAACATCTCCATGTTCAACAAGGAACAAACTTCATCTTCACTGCAAATAACAACGCTATAAGAGGGCTGAGCAAAGCGGTAACATAGCCAAACAACGGTTTCTTTGGGAAGGTGACAACGAGTTAGAGGTTCATGGCAATTTGGGAGGCTTGAGCAGCAAGTGGTAGGTAAAGCAGCATAGCGATAGAACGAAACAACTAGCATAGCAATGATAGTAGTGAGATCCAGGTAGCGGTCATCTTGCCTGAAATCCCGCAAGGAAGAAGAACGAGTCCATGAAGAAGAACGGATGAAGCCGAACCAAGCGTGAGACGAGCGAATCCTCACGATCATAGCAAACAGAACTAACAAGAAGAAGCACACAACAAGGTAAACACACCACACATGAACATGACAAGATGCACAACAAACATGATGCATGACAAAGCTACATGAAGCTACTCATGGCAAGAGATGATGCAAACAAGAGCTACACATCAAAGCAAGTTTAAATGAGGCCGGGAACAACATATAACAATTCCGGTAAGTCCTCATATGCAAATTTCGAAATTGGTCCAGATCTGAATAAACCTTATGTTCAAGTTGTTAAACAGCAAGTTAAGATGCACCACGATGATCTACACGAAATTCTAGTCAAGTTACATATAAAGTTCATTAAATTCGGAGCTACGGCCTAGAAGATATGAGCAAAACAAGATAACCATGGCATTGATGCAAAATGCATACAAACATCAAGCAAACACCTCAAAACAAGGATGCAACATGATAATATGAAACTACATGCAAAATCAAGCAAGTTTCATATAGAGCACACTCAAAACGGAGCAACGGTTCAACACATACACATGAAACAAGGCATAACAACAATCTGTTCAAAACAGCAACTAAGAACATTGCAAGCATCAAAACAATATGCTACAGCATCTCAACATGAGAACAAAAGGCATGGGCATGATGTACAGGTAAAGCATGACAAAACATGAACACTGAGCTATCTCCAGAAATGACTAAAACATGCTCAAAAGAACATGGCAAGATTGCAAATAATAACAGTTTCAGGCTTAGCAGAAAATAACATCAGGTTGCAAAGTTTAGAGCTATCAAACAACATGTTACAGGAACTTATCATGGCAAACAAAGGCATGTCAAACTAAATGCATAGAACAAGAGTCCCTTACTGACCATGAGCCAAAAAGGATCAGAAAATATGATGGCACGCATGTAAACATAGCAAGTTATATTACAGATTCATACATGGCAGAAACAACAATAAGTAGGCATGTTGGTGAGCTTGAACCACTCACCACGGAGCAATAAATGGCATGGCAAGGCAACTCACAGTAAGAATACATGGCATAGAAGCTATACATGGCAAGAACAACATCATAGCATACACGGATCAACTACAACAACCTTGGCAAAATTGAATAACACGTAAACAACCCGCCAGGAAACATTTTATAGCAAACGTAGAGCTCGATTGACTCAAGCTATGGCACTCCATAATTGCAAACAAGGGCATGGATGGGTAGAGAAAAACCATATGTTCAAAACATCCTTACTGAAGTATCTCAAAATAAGCATGGAACTCTCGGTAGCATCAAGTTAACATGGCATAAAAATATCAGCAGAACAGGGGCTGAAATCAGCAACATCATGAAGCCTAGTTTGCATGCTTGTGCTAGTCACCACAGAGATCACAAAAATACATGGCATACGCCCCTGTAAAGATGGCATGGCATAGATCAAAACACATGTAGGACTCAAGTTCATAGGGTGCACACATCAATCATAGCAAAAATGACAAAAGTGCATGTTCTGATAAGAATCTGAAACTAACATCACATAACCCTCTTCTAACAGCATTTCGGGCATCAAGATGAGCTCAAATGTAAATGATGGAATGAGATGAAATGATGTACTCGACGAGACGAACAATTTGACATATTACACACACGAAACAGAGCAATATGTAGAGAGTTATGGCATGACAAACATGGCATGATTTTTACAGAATCTGGGGACTTGGACGAAAAATATACCCTCGGGCGAATCGGGATGGAGAGGTGCGGGGACGACGGGATCCGGGACGCGGAGGTCGTTTGCTTCGGGGGCTTGGTGGATCTGATCCAGGCCGGACCGGATCTGGCGGAGGAGAGCTCGGCGAGCTCTCCGACGAGGCACGGTCGACCAGGCGTGGGGGCGGCGAGTGGAGGCGCGAGAGCCTTGAAGTCCGGGCAGCGGCGCCGGAGTTGGAGGGCGGGCGGCGCCGGCGTGCTCGGCGAGGCGGCTGCTGAGGGCGAGCCCGGACGGAAGCGGGGCCGGAGGCGAGGTCGCCGCCGCCGGAGGCGCAGGGCGGCGGCGACGGCGGCACACTCGGCCGGGAGGAGCTGGCGACGCAGAGCGACGGGCTGTGGAGGCGCGGCCGAGGCTAGCGCGGTGGATGGCGGGCGAGGAGGAGGTGGCGGCGCGGTTGGCGGCGAGGGCGAGGCGGCGGCGAGCTCGATCGCCGGAGTTGGTCGCCGCGATGGCGCCAAGGCGGCGGCGAAGGTCCGCGAGGGCGAGGCGGCGGCGGGTTGCTGAGCTCCTCGGGCCCGGCGCGGCCCGGGGCGGGTCCGATCTGGGCTTCACGGGCCCGGCGGCGAAGTGGGGCGGCTGAGGGTGACGTGGCGGCGCCGGATTGGCTGCAGAGGCGGAGGCGGACATGTCCGTCGACGGGGGTTTTGTCCGGCGGCGGAGAGGGACTAGGTTAGGGTTTGTTCTGCGCAAGAATTCGGGGAGGGGCACATATTTATAGATAGAGGGAGCTTGGAGAGTCCAAATGAGGAGCGGTTTTCGGCCACGCGATCGTGATCGAACGACCGAGAGCATGGAGGGGAGTTTGCTGGGTTTTGGGCCACTTTGAAAGGGGTGTTGGGCTGCAAGGAGAAGGAGGCTATTACGGTTACCCGGTTAACCGTTGGAGTACCAAACGAACTCCAAATGATCCGAAACTTGATAGGCGGTCTACCGGTGCTATACCAAGGCCGCTTGACAAACCTCGGTCCATTCCGAGAAAGTTTAACACCCGCACACGAAAAGAGACAAAAGGGGCGCCGGAGACATAGGAGTGCGGATTGCAAAAGCGGACAACGGGGAAAATGCTCGGATGCATGAGACGAACACGTATGCAAAATGAAATGCACATGACGACATGATATGAAATGCAGATGATGACATGGAAAAGTGCAACACGCAAGCAAATGACATGGCAAGGACGGCGAATAACTGGCGGACTCCTGGCGCATCGAATCCGGGGCGTTACAACACTCCTCCAGTAACAAGAGATCTCGTCCCGAGATCTTAGGACCGAGACGGAAGGGTAAAAGGATGAGGAGAAAACAAGAACTCAAGAGAAGAAGCGAAGAATCGAGAGCACTCAAGAAGAAGAGAGGAACGACGAGAATGACGAGAATCAAAAGCTCACGGAATCAGATAGACTATGAAATCACTCGTTCTAACCGGAGTGGTAAGAATGAGAAAAGAAACGAATAAGACTGAAAGGATTTAGGCAGCACTCCGGCTAAACATGGAAAGAAAAGAACACGAGCTTAAGAAGATGGAATGAAACTTGCTGAACTCTTGAAGAATGAAATGAATCAAGACGAGCCACCGTGAAAAACTCCGGTAACAAAAGGATGATGAGATAAAATTGAAGGATGAAAGAATAAGATGAGCATTGCGATGATTTAGATGTAGGTTCCGACGAAATGGCTAAGGAAATTTGAACTCCGGAAAAGAAAAGATGAAAAGACTTAGATCCGAGAAAATCACTTATCACAAACAATCTCCAAAGAAAGAATTAATCAACTTGACCACGAAGAAATGAGAATAAGAATTATGTTATGCTTATCCTCCACCAATTAAATTGATGAGAAGCACTGGATTTGCATACTACTTATTCTTGATGAAAAGGATTGAGAAGTGACATATCGCAAACTTGAGAAGGTCTTCATGAACCACCGGTAGGATTGAAAGAAGGAATGGATAAAATGATAATTAAGGAAAAAGAATCTTGCACGAACCACCGTAAGAATTCGGAAATGACTGACGAAAGAGAATGAATCATCGGGAATAATTAGAAGAACCAATAAGAGGGGATTTAGATGCAAAAGAACGAAGAGGTCACGAACTGATTGAAGAATACTTGAATGAAGCACCGGAAGAATATTGAGACGAACGAAAGGGCACAGATATAGAATAATTGGAGAACGAATCTGAAAACTTAGAACGAAGAAATCTTCCGAAAAGATGGCCTCCGGATGATCGAGAGAGAAAGCAACTCCTGAAATACTCTGGATGGATGAAAAGAATTTGCATGAGTTGAAACAAACTGATAGGATAACATCGAGCTAGCACCACAGATCTTCGGGAGAACGGACAAGATTTAGAGGAAAAACTCTTCTTCGGCCTTCAAATATCGACGGGAAACACCACAAAAATTACTGGGATACTCCGGGAGAATGAAAAGCGAAGAGGTTGAGCCAACAATGAAATGATTCGAAATCGATCTTGGAAAAGCATCTGACTGATGGAATCCATTCTTACGTCACACTTGAAAAGAATTGGGAATAGTTCCGGGGGAATTAGAAGAGTCAGGTAAGATCCTGGGAAAAGACATGTGGGTTAGGGCCCACTAAAGGAAAGCACCGTTTGAAAGGATTGTTGAAGAGATAGATGATGCACCGGAACGATTGAAATATTTGAATGAGGTGACAACCTCGAATTAATTCGAACACAGACGAATCTCTTGAGATGTCTTCAGCACTCCGGAAGGATAAACTGGCAAGAGGCGAACGAGCAAAGGGAGATATTTGAGCTGAGGGAAAGAATACGATCGACAACGAAAAACTTGAATTAAATCCACCGGGGAAGAAAAAGAGATGATGAATTTCAAACGAGACGAGAATTCACCGGTTGAAACAATTGAGGGAAGACTCCACACGAATGAAATTGATGGTCGGAAGAAACTCGAACTCCGGGAATAATAGGGTGGGAGGGCGGGAAAACAAGGTAACTTGGAAGGGAAAAACGACGAATATCTTGAAGATAAAACACCGGTTGAAATCATTGAGGAGAGAGAGCAAAAACTTTACACAAGTAGGATGGATACTCGATTACGGACTCCAGTTCCGAGAAGAAGAAGGGAGGGCGGGTGGGAAAAGAAGACAACTGAGGATTGAACTCAAAGATGAAGAGGCTCGAGTCGACTTGACGAAAAATGCACCAGATCAAAAGAGCTGAGGAGAAACGATCGAAAAACCAACTGCGTGATCCTAAGGAAAAATTTGAAGGGGAAGAGGAGTAATTCAAAACACCTACGTCAAGATTCCTCACCAGAGCGACGAAGGGGCTGAGGAGTAAAAAGAATTCCTACTCTCTGATATAACTAGACTCAGAAAATAGTTTTCTTCTAGACTCAATAACGGCCAAACTACACGATCAATCAAGGGGCTCCTAGGGTCGGTCGAGGCTCGATACCAACTTGTCACGCCCAATATGCGACCCTATCCAAAGGAACTCGACGGTCCCACCAAGGATAGACCCGATATTGAAACGCTTTTGCAAGGTGGATATCATTACATCAACATTACATAATAGATGGGGATACATACATAAGGCACAAATGCCACAAGAATACATCAACAACATACATGAGAACAACATCCGACTACGGATGAAACATAAACGAAACTCAAACAACATCCACCTCGCTAGCCAGGCTGCCGACCGAACCTATCCCCGATCAAGAAGAAGCGGAAGAAGAACTCCCAAACAAGCAAACATCGCTCTCGCGTCATGATCATCGCAAACCTGTACCTGCAACTGTTGTTGTAGTAATCTGTGAGTCACGAGGACTCAGCAATCCCATTACCATGGGTATCAAGACTAGCAAAGTTTAAATGGGTAAGGAAGGGGTAAAGTGGTGAGGTTGCAGCAGTGACTAAGCATATATGGTGGCTAACCAACGCAAATGAGAGCGAGAAGAGAAACAAAGGAACGGTCGTCAACTAGTAATGATCAAGAAGTGATCCTGAACTCCTACTTACGTCAGACATAACCCAGAAACCGTGTTCTCCTCTCGATCAACCCGAAAAGAGACACTCACGGTTACGCATTACGGTTGGTGTATTTTAGAAGAGTTTGCTTCAAATATACTACAACCGGATATTAACAAATTCCCATCGCCACATAACCGCTGGCACGGCTCTCAAAAGTTTATACCTGCAGGGTGTCCCAACTTAGCCCATGATAAGCTCTCGCGATCAACGAAGGATATTCCTTCTCCCCGGAAGACCCGATCAGTCTCGGAATCCGGCTACAAGACATTTCGACAACAATAAAACAAGACCAGCAAGACCTCCCGTGCCGACATCCCGATAGTAGCCGCACAGATCTCGTCTCGAGCCACGACCGGATGAGCAAGACGTCTGGCAACCGACGATACCCCAAGTTGCCTAGGGGCGGCACCGCAAGTGGCTCTAGTTTGGACCAACACTTAGACAAGCATTGGCCCGGGGGGGCTAAAATGAAGATGACCCTTGAGATCGCGACTCCCAAGGAAAAAGGTAATAGGTCGGCAAATGGTAAAACCAATGTTGGGCCTTCTTTGGAAAAGTCTTATTCAAAGCGAATCGTCAAGGGGTCCCATAAATCACCCGACGCGTTAGGGACGCAAAATCCGGGAACATAATACCGATATGACGGAAACTAGGGCGGCAAGAGTGGAACAAAACACGGGCATAAGGCCGAGCCTTCCACCCTTTACCAAGTATATAGATGCATTAATAATATAAGATATATTGTGATATCCCAACAAGTAAACATGTTCCAACAAGGAACAGCATCTCCATGTTCCAACAAGGAACAAACTTCATCTTCACCTGCAACTAACAACGCTATAAGAGGGGCTGAGCAAAGCGGTAACATAGCCAAACAACGGTTTGCTGGGAAGGTGACAACGAGTTAGAAGTTCATGGCAATTTGGGAGGCTTGAGCAGCAAGTGGTAGGTAAAGCAGCATAGCGATAGAACGAAACAACTAGCATAGCAATGATAGTAGTGAGATCCAGGGTAGCGGTCATCTTGCCTGAAATCCCGCAAGGAAGAAGAACGAGTCCATGAAGAAGAACGGATGAAGCCGAACCAAGCGTAGACGAACGAATCCTCACGATCGCAACGAAACAGGAACTAACAAGAAGAAGCACACAACAAGGTAAACACACCACACATGAACATGACAAGATGCACAACAAACATGATGCATGACAAAGCTACATGAAGCTACTCATGGCAAGAGATGATGCAAACAAGAGCAACACATCAAAGCAAGTTTAAATGAGGTCGGGAACAACATATAACAATTCCGGTAAGTCCTCATATGCAAATTTCGAAATTGGTCCAGATCTGAATAAACCTTATGTTCAAGTTGTTAAACATCAAGTTAAGATGCACCACGATGATCTACACGAAATTCTAGTCAAGTTACATATAAAGTTCATTAAATTCGGAGCTACGGCCTAGAAGATATGAGCAAAACAAGATAACCATGGCATTGATGCAAAATGCATACAAACATCAAGCAAACACCTCAAAACAAGGATGCAACATGATAATACGAAACTACATGCAAAATCAAGCAAGTTTCATATAGAGCACACTCAAAACGGAGCAACGGTTCAACACATACACATGAAACAAGGCATAATAACAATCTGTCCAAAACAGCAACTAAGCACATTGCAAGCATCAAAACAATATGCTACAGCATCTCAACATGAGAACAAAAGGCATGGGCATTATGTACAGGTAAAGCATGACAAAACATGAACACTGAGCTATCTCCAGAAATGACTAAAACATGCTCAAAAGAACATGGCAAGATTGCAAATAATAATAGTTTCCGGCTTAGCAGAAAATAACATCAGGTTGCAAAGTTTAGAGCTATCAAACAACATGTTACAGGAACTTATCATGGCAAACAAAGGCATGTCATGATACTAATAAATGCATAAAACAAGAGTCCCTTACTGACCATGAGCCAAAAAGGATCAGAAAATATGATGGAACCCATGTAAACATAGCAAGTTATATTACAGATTCATACATGGCAGGAACAACAATAAGTAGGCATGTTGGTGAGCTTGAACCACTCACCACAGAGCAATAAATGGCATGGCAAGGCAACTCACAGTAAGAAGACATGGCATAGAAGCTATACATGGCAAGAACAACATCATAGCATACACGGATCAACTACAACAACCTTGGCAAAATTGAATAACACGTAAACAACCTGCCAGGAAACATTTTATAGCAAACGTAGAGCTCGATTGACTCAAGCTATGGCACTCCATAATTGCAAACAAGGGCATGGATGGGTAGAGAAAAACCATATGTTCAAAACATCCTTACTGAAGTATCTCAAAATAAGCATGGAACTCTCGGTAGCATCAAGTTAACATGGCATAAAAATATCAGCAGAACAGGGGCTGAAATCAGCAACATCATGAAGCCTAGTTTGCATGCTTGTGCTAGTCACCATATATATCACAAAAATACATGGCATAATCCCCTGTAAAGATGGCATGGCATAGATCAAAACACATGTAGGACCCAAGTTCATAGGGTGCACACATCAATCATGGCAAAAATGACAAAAGTGCATGTTCTGATAAGAATCTGAAACTAACATCACATAGCCCTCTTCTAACAGCATTTCGGGCATCGAGATGAGCTCAAATGTAAATGATGCAATGAGATGAAATGATGTACTCGACGAGACAAACAATTTGACATATTACACGCACGAAACAGAGCAATATGCAGAGAGTTATGGCATGACAAACCTGGCATGATTTTTATAGAATCTGGGGACTTAGACGAAAAATATACCCTCGGGCGAATCGGGATGGAGAGGTGCGGGGACGACGGGATCCAGGACGTGGAGGCCGTTTGCTTCGGGGGCTTGGTGGATCTGATCCAGGCCGGACCGGATCTGGCCGGAGGATAGCTCCGGCGAGCTCTCCGACGAGGCACGGTCGACCAGGGGCGCGGGGCCGGCGAGGTGGAGGCGCGGAGGCGCGAGTCCGGCGAGCGGCGCCGGAGTTGAGGGCGGGCGGCGCCGGCTTGCTCGGGCGAGGCGGCTGCGCTGGAGGGCGAAGCCCGGACGGGCGCGGGGCCGGAGGCGAGGTCGCCGGCGCTGGAGGCGCTTGCGCGAGGCGCAGTGGCGGGCGACACGGCGCACTCCGGCCGGGAGGCGCGGCCGAGGCTGGCGCGGTGGCGCGCCGGCGAGGAGGAGGTGGCGCGGTTGGCGGCGTAGGGTGAGGCGGCGGCGAGCTCGGCCGCCGGAGTTGGTCGCCGCGACGGCGCCAAGGCGGCGGTGAAGGTCCGGCGAGGGCGAGGCGGCGGCGGGTTGCAGAGCTCCCTCGGGCCCGGCGCGGCCCGGGGCGGGTCCGATCTGGGCTTCACGGGCCCGGCGGCGAAGTGGGGTGGCTGAGGGTGACGTGGCGGCGCCGGATTGGCTGCGGAGGCGGAGGCGGACATGTCCGTCGGCGGGGGTTTTGTCCGGCGGCGGAGAGGGACTAGGTTAGGGTTTGGTCTGCGCGAGAATTCGGTGAGGGGCACATATTTATAGATAGAGGGAGCTAGGAGAGTCCAAATGAGGAGCGGTTTTCGGCCACGCGATCGTGATCGAACGACCGAGAGCATGGAGGGGAGTTTGCTGGGTTTTGGGCCACTTTGAAAGGGGTGTTGGGCTGCAAGGAAAAGGAGGCTATTACGGTTACCCGGTTAACCGTTGGAGTACAAAACGAACTCCAAATGATCCGAAACTTGACAGGCGGTCTACCGGTGCTATACCAAGGCCGCTTGACAAACCTCGGTCCATTCTGAGAAAGTTTAATACCCGCACACAAAAAGAGACAAAAGGGGGCGCCGGGAGACATAGGAGTGCCGGATTGCAAAACGGACAACGGGGAAAATGCTCGGATGCATGAGACGAACACGTATGCAAAATGAAATGCACATGACGACATGATATGAAATGCAGATGATGACATGGCAAAGTGCAACACGCAAGCAAATGACATGGCAAGGACGGCGAATAACTGGCGGACACCTGGCGCATCGAATCCGGGGCATTACAGGGACTAACCCGTGTAGGTATTGAAAGTGCAACTCACTTCAAAGGATTGCTCCAAATGATCTACATTAACATTGAGCATCTACATCTTCAACACCTACATGAAGTCATCATCGACAAAACCCAAGGTTAGTTCATCCCTCTTAGGGGGGATATCACATCTAGGGGGAGCTTTACTCAAATCAATGAGCTAAAGCAACTCTAATGGTGTGAACACAATAATGCTTTATGTAAAAGTGGTAACCCCACTCGTGCTTAACGATGAGTATGACTTATGATCAAATGTTCTCATTTGACTCCTAAGTAAATATACTCATATATAGATGACCTAGTCATCGCCAAATTGCCTGATAGATGCTAGAATGTTTGTGCATGCTTTGTCACATATTTCATTTGCCATTTTATTGTGTGAGCATGTTGGTTGCATATTTTACTCATTCGAGGACATCCATTTGTTGCTTTGATTGTTTGGCTCTTTCTCTTTTGCCAAATGGATGGACAAGAATGCCTAAGAACACCCTCTAGCTATCTATGCTTTTCTCGTCTCAAACTCTATTCATGCTACATCACAAAGTTTGATCAAGTCAGATTCGAACCACTCTGTGTGAGGAGCACTCGGAGATCCCGATTCTTCATAGACTTAAACCTCCAAAACCTCTTTGTGCATCTCGGTCTGACCGATTCATCCTTTTCGGTCCTATCGAGTCGCCAAGTTGATCTAGGGTTTTCAATCTCGGTGCAACCGATTAGAAATTTTCGGTCACACCGAGTTGCAGTAACTGCTTGCAGTTTTGCATCTCGGTGCCACCGAGTTGTTCCACTCGGTCACACCGATAGGGTCAGGTTATATATACCGCTGGGTCAAGATTTGGAAATTTCTCCGAACCCCTTCGCCCGTGTGTAACCTACTCTGCCTCCTCTGGTCTCCGGATCGTCCTCTAGTCGCCAGCGACCTCCCGCCGCTGGTCTCCGCCGCCGTCAACGGAAATCTTCTCCGCCGTTGCCGCTGTAGCAAGTTCGTCGCCGCACTAGGGTATGGACTTGATCATTGTGCTAATCTTTAACTCCGATTCTTAGCACATTGCTTTGCCATGTTTCTTGCCATAATTGAAATCATCCTGTCCAGCGAAAACTTCTCGTAGATTAGTTTTGGTTTGAAAATTTAGGGTTAGGTCTCCGCCGAATTCATTTCGGACCGATCGAGTTGTAGAAATCGGTCTCACCGGTTTTGGCTTAGGCCAGAGCACACGCATTTTCAGTCCGACCGAAAATTGCAAATCGGTGTGATCGAGTTCGATTCTCTGTGAAACCCTAGCAGTCTCGGTACCACCGAACCGTGACTCGGTCTGACCGAGTTCACTAGTTCAGGTTCCAAAAGCTGCTTTGGTATCACCGAGTTACAAATCGGTAGATCCGAAATGCTTTCTGTGAAGAACTAAAACTAAGTTTTTAAGTCATCTGTTTTGCAAAAACTCATGTACTTTGTGATGCTCATCTTCTCTACCTCATCTATAACCTATTCACAGGGTCTGCTGACACTGTACTTGCAAGATGTCTGACCAAAGTGACAGCCAGAACAAGTCAGAGGAACAGGTTCATTAAGTGAGGGCACTAGTCCCTCTAGCAGCTATGATGAAGGCAGCAGGAGCACTCCAAGCAATCTGCCAAAGGCTGCTACCAGAACAAGGAAGAAGAGGACTTCTGACTCTGAAGATGAAGATTATGTGGCTGTTGAAGATGAAGACTTCAAAGAAGAAAGTGCTGAAGAAATAGTATGGTTTAGCTGCTGCAACTAAGCGAGGTCTGAAAACTAAGATGTCAGCAAGAAGACAACCCATGTCTAAGTCAAGGAAAGTTGCCACACAAGAAACAATGGAGTTCACTCTTGAACCCAAGGAAACTGGAGATGGTAAGAAGAGGAAAGAAAGGGTCAAGAAGACCATTGCCAGAATTATTGGTAAACCTTCAATGATGAGAGATTTCGAAGAACAGGAAGAGGAAGAGGATGCAGCACCAGCACCCAAAGCTCAAAAGCTTATGGGAGATGCAATTAAGGCAGGGGCTGCTCCATCTAAGCCCAAAACAGCTCCTAGGACTGCTGCTCCAGCTCCAAAGACAAAACCCAAGAGGAGCACCAGGAACATCCCTGCTGAGGAGAAGAACAAGGCCCCAGTGCCTCAAGCTGCTTTGAAGAAGAAGAGGAAGATGATTCTGTTGTTTTGAGGAAGCTGAAGCCCAAGATCCCTGATCACAATGATGCACACCCAGTTGCAGAGAATATGAAAATCGGGAAGGATTCATGATTGAGGCCATGGAGAGAGTCTGATCCATATGCGACCAGGAGAAGGACTGTTGTGGACTACAGATTCCACACTAAGGAATAGCAGGACTTCTATGAGACTGTTTTACTTGACAAGAAGCCCATAGTGTGTGACATGAGATGGGTTGATTGGAAATTCATTAAGGAAAATGAGGATCACTTCCCTGGTGTATATGACAGCTTCAAGGCATGTGGAGTTGATGAGTTTGTGGATCAGAAGTTCACCAAGTGGAATGATGAGCTCATTATGCAATTTTACTCCACTGCACACTTCTATCCAGATGGAAGGATTGTGTGGATGTCTGAGGGTACTAGGTACCAGTCTACAGTTGAAGAATGGGCCAAACTCATAAATGCTCCTGAGGAACATGAGGATGACTTGGATGTCTATGCCAAGAAGAATAAAGACCACAACTCTATGGCCAATATGTACAAAGAGATCCCTGATGCTGCTTTGGACACACATAAGTTCGAATCTGTACACTATTTGTTGTCTGGTCTGCCAACAATCAATTGGATTCTGAGGCACACACTTCTACCCAAGTCAGGTGATCACAAGATGATCAGAGGACATGCTATCAACTTGCTGCACATATTTGATGTCCCAAAAGTTCAAGGTTATGAGCACGATTGTGGAAACAATCAAGAGGACTGCTGCTGATCGAAGAGAAGTTGTGGATATGCCCCACACATCCAGAGCTCATCAACTCAAAGATGGGCAAAGACAAGTACATCTTGGACAAGGAGCATCTACCCATCTATCCTGAATTTGAGGACAACACAGCTTGTCATGGTGAGAATGAACCATCATCTGTGCAAGCACAAGAGAAGAAAGCCAAAGCTAAAGCTGAGAAGGCTGCAAAGATGCCAACTATGGAAGAGGCATCTCAGGTCTTCTTGAAGAGCAAGCAAGACCAGCTTGGATATCTGATCGAATCCACTCTGAGGATTGAGCAGGGCCTGGCCACCCTGACCAAGAAACAGGAGAGCTTGGAAAGGATTGTTGAGACAAAATTCTATGACCTTGATGTCAAGATCACAAAGATCCAAACTGCAGTTGAGCAACTTCAGGAGGAAGCAGAGGAGAAGAAGGGCAAGTCTACCACAGATGCATTTGCTAGAGTGCCCAGAGGATGAGAGATCATTGCGGTGCGGTGATGAGACACTAGAGCTACAACATCAGCACCAGCAGCTAGAGCTCTAGTTCCAACTCCAGCAACTACTCCACCAGCTCCAGCCACTTCATCAGAAGCTTTCATCCTTGGCGTTCTCTCAACACCACCTCCCGAAGATCAAGCCTGAGAGTTGTTTAGCACTATGCATTTTCAAACTTCTTGGTAACTTGTTGCCAAAGCGGGAGAAAAATGTATAGATCATAGGCTTCGAGAGAGAGAGTGTTGATTTTAATCTCTCTTTGCACTCTTTTTGGTTGGTTTGAAACTTTACTGCGTGCTTGTGTGATACTACTTTGTGTCCTTGTGAGATACTTATTTGGTCAAGTGGTTGATCATATGCTACCCTTAATGCTTGTTGGATAATGCTATCTTTCATATCCTATTATGATCATTCACTTTGCTTGGTGATGAGTGCATGCTTTTAATCTCTATCATTTTGAGCGCTCCACCAAGATGTATGTGACATGGAAGAGTAACCCATGATCCTAATCAATTGTGCATTTGCATTCAAAAGCAAATCTTAAATAATGCACAAATTTAGGGGGAGCTCTTGCTTATCACATACTTCTCAAAGCGATGATGTTTTTCAAGCTTATTTATCATTTGTCGAAGCTTTGATCTATATGTTGTCATCAATTACCAAAAAGGGGGAGATTGAAAGTGCAACTATCCCTGGGTGGTTTTGGTAATTCCTAACAACATATAGCTCATTAAGCTAATGCTATTCCAAGATAAATATTTCAGGAAAGCTCAATGTTTGGCATGGCATGGAGTAGAAAGTGGACCCTTCAAAATGCTAAGGACAAAAGATTGGCTCAAGCTCAAAGCACAAGACTCTACATTTTCTATTTTAGTGATCCAAGATCACATTGAGTCTATATGAAAAGCCAATACTATTAAGAAGGGATGAGGTGTTGCTTAATGAGATTCTTGCTCAAAATGCTTAGTGATATGCTACAAAACCCTCCACTACTTTCTCATATCCACATATGTCCTAAACCAAAAAGTCCAACTCGGCCCCACCGAAGTTTCACATCCGGAGCCACCGAGTTCAGTTGACATAGCCACTCCCAGAAACCCTAATCAATTCGATCTCACCGATAGGGATCTCGGTCTTACCGAGATGGGGTTGCAAACTCTCTGTTTCCCTTCGTAACGTTTCGGTCAAACCGAGATGAGTGACCGGTCCCACCAAGATTGCAATGCAAACTATCTGTTTCCTTTTCGTAACGTTTCGGTCCAACCGAGATGAGCGAATCGGTCCCACCGAGTTTGCCTGACCAACTCTCTGTTTGGCTATTACCAAAATCGGTCTCACCGAGTTTGTGTAATCGATCTCACCGAGATTACGTTATGCCCTAACCCTAATGACATCGGTCCCACCGAGAATCCTAACGTTCACATTTTGAACTAAATCGATCCGACCGAGTTTAATGATTCGGTCCCACCGAGTTTGGTTATTTGTGTGTAACGGTTAGATTTTGTGTGGAGGCTATGTATACCCCTCCACCCACTCTTCATTCGTGGAGAGAGCCATTAGAACGTGCCTACACTTCCAATACATATTTTCTGAGAGAGAACCACCTACACTTGTGTTGAGGTCAAGATATTCCATTCCAACCACATAAATCTTGATCTCTAGCCTTCCCCAAGTTGCTTTCCACTCAAATCTTCTTTCTACCAAATCCAATCCTATGAGAGAGAGAGTTGATTTGAAGCACAAGAGCAAGGAGTTCATCATCAACACACCATTTGTTACTTCTTGGAGAGTGGTGTCTCCTAGATTGGCTAGGTGTCACTTGGGAGCCTCCAACAAGATTGTGGAGTTGAACCAAGGAGTTTGTAAGGGCAAGGAGATCGCCTACTTCGTGAAGATCTAACCTAGTGAGGCAAGTCCTTCGTGGGCGACGACCATGGTGGGATAGACAAGGTTGCTTCTTCATGGACCCTTCGTGGGTGGAGCCCTCCGTGGACTCGCGCAACCATTACCCTTCGTGGGTTGAAGTCTCCATCAACGTGGATGTACGATAGCACCACCTATCGGAACCACGGATAAAAAATCTCCGTGTGAACATTGCGTTTGCTCCCTCAAACTCATCCCTTTACCTTCATATGCAATTGTTTTACATTCCGCTGCTATACTCTTAGAATTGCATGTGTAGGTTGATTGCTTGATTTGTGCTAAGTTGCTAAAATCTGCCAAGAACTAAAATTGGGAAAAGGCTAGATTTTTATTTGATCAAGTAGTCTAATCACCCCCCTCTAGACATACTTCCGATCCTACAATAAGTCAATCTTTAAACAAGACCCTGAACTTATCCAGGTTAAAACATCGACTGGGTCATGTGAGAGCTGGCTTACAGAGAGCGAGGATACTCCAGTGGCTATCATGTTAGTTTCATTGAAGTATTTTGTTATCATACACATACATCATCATATACTGCATCAAACATTGCATCATCATTACATCGTCATAGCATACATCATATCTACATAGATATACTGGTTTATATTGCAGGAACCGGTGTTCAAACCAGGTTATATTATTCAAATCTTTAATAGCCAACATGGCTGGATTTTTATTATGGTTATCAACAACCAGTATTATGATTGACGTTTTCAAAGCCGCTTCAGCGTGATGGCTGTTATTTTATCAATGGATATGATTTATTCTACAATGGAGGAAATAGTCCCGAGTCGCTGCAGGCTTACGACCCGACACTTGGGGGCTACATTATTCAAATTTAGATTACCTCAAATATGCAAGTCCCATGTCGCTGCAAGCATGCACCATGACACTTGGGGGCTAATGCAAAGTCATTTTTTGCTCACCTTATTGAAGACCCGACTCATCACATTGTAATGAGCCGGCCCTTGGGGGCTACCAATTGCTCCTGTCAACAATTCAAGGTACACAAGTTAAATCCATTATATTGAAGGGTCCACTCCTCAGTTGGTAAAGCACAAGGCTCTTAACCTTTTGGACGTGGTTTCAAGCCCCATGATGGGGGTTATATCATAAAATGTTATTTTCATTGAAGTATATATAAAGTCCCAGCTCAATATTATCTTACTGAGCCGGCCCTTGCGGGATACACATTGCTGTTCAAAGTTTACATGTTTAAATTTACAAAGTCCCTGCTCATTATTGTATAATGACCCGACCCTTGGGGGCTGCACTGGTTGAAGTTTTTATGAGCATCAGGCAATTACAAGTCCCAGGTTGCTGCAAGCATGACAACCCGACACTTGGGGGCTACATATATGGAATACTCAGTTTATGACTAATGACTGGGATGAACAAATCGTATTTCTTCAAGATTGTGATATTTATATTGAAGCAAGTCTTTAGTTGTTCCTATGCTACCTTCTTAAGACTTGGGGGCTGCAAGTGATAGGTATATAAGAGGTATATTTTCAAGCTTGATGTTAGCTACAATTATGACCCGGTGCCATCAATATTTGTAAACCAGCAAAGTTCTACATTCTTAAACCGGCTGAAGATCAGATGAGTATTTCAAAAGACCAATATTTTTGTTAAGCATTGGGAGCTGAGTCAAAGGAGTTATTCTTCACAATATTTCTCTGTAACAAAAAAATGTCAGCAAATTGATTATGAAGCTGGCCTATTGACCCGGATTTTCTAGAGGAAGGAAATGACAAGGACTTAAGGATGATCAAGATCAGTTTAACATGGATAAATCCAAATTAAATTGGGGGCTAATGTCAGGGATATACCCCGCGGTATGACCCGACCGGAGTTATAAACCGGCTGGGACTTGGTAAACCAACGGACAGTTAAGACGGACAGTTAAAGACAGACAGTTAAGACAGATGGCTAAGACAGACGGCAAACCGGCTGGTGGTAAACCGGCAGGAGTCAAGTCAGATGATAACCCGACAAGTGTTAAGTCAGATGATAATCAAGCAAGTGTTAAGTCAGTTCATAAACCGGCAGACCATCATAAACCGGCAGACCATCATAAACCGACACCAGTCATAACCCGGCAGACGGTGATAACTGGGTTGTCAGGGGTTATGAAGCCCGAGACGTTATGAAGCCCAAGATGTTAAGAAGCCCATGAAGAGAAGTCAGAATAGTTAAGTCTTAAGTCCGAGCTGGACTCTACATGTAACCCGCCCCTTCAACTTATATAAGGAGGGGCAGGGCTCCCCGAAGAGGAACAAGCAAGAAGAACAATCTTAGGGCTAGACATAACTTGGAGAGCCAGTTTACGACGACTCCTTTGTGATGATAATGAGACCTAGCCACAAACAACATGTAGGGTTGTTACCGGATGATGTTTCCCGGGGCCCGAAGCTGTCTAAACCCTTGTCTTGTGTTGTGTTTCTCGATTCCGCTCAACCCCTCTCAAGCTACCACATAGATGCGTTGGCCTCACGACTAAGTCCTCACACTAGGACATCTGCCGTGACAAATCCATGACAAGTTCCAAGTCAAGGTCCTACAATGACAAAAGATATTCAAGTCATGAACATAATTGCTACAATTGTGGAAGACCCGGACACTAATCCAATGAGTGTACGGCCCCCCTACAAAAGAATAAGTACAAGAGAAGAATCACCACCTAGAGAAAGGAGGAGTAGAGATGATCGTTATGAACGAAGAACCTCTCGCAGAAGAAAGGATTCGGAAAGGAAGGACAAATCATCAAAGAGCTACACAAAACAAAGACATCAAGCTCATGTTGGTTAATGGGTAAGCTCCGACTCCAACCATCACTCCGAGTGAAGTTATCACTCCGACTCCGAATATACTCAAGATGAAGGTGTTGCCAGTCTAGCACTTGTGTCAACCAACTCCTATGACATATTTGATTCACCTAATGAAGGAATTGGAAGATGCTTCATGGCTAAAGGCCCAAATTTATCACACCCCGAGTATGTTGATTTCAATAGTGATGAAGATGATTTGTTAGGTGATGATGATTTACTTGTTGACAACTCTAGTGATGAAAACTATGACGAACTTGCTATTAATCATGATAATCAAGATAAAACGAATGATGATTGTCGGTGTCAAAACCGGCGGATCTCGGGTAGGGGGTCCCGAACTGTGCGTCTAGGCGGATGGTAAGAGGAGACAAGGGACACGATGTTTTTACCCAGGTTCGGGCCCTCTCGATGGAGGTAATACCCTACTCCTGCTTGATTAATATTGATGATATGGGTAGTACAAGAGTAGATCTACCACGAGATCAAGGAGGCTAAACCCTAGAAGCTAGCCTATGGTATGATTGTTGTTCGTCCTACGGACTAAAACCCTCCGGTTTATATAGACACCGGATAGGTTAGGGTTACACAGAGTCGGTTACAATGGTAGGAGATCTACATATCCGTATCGCCAAGCTTGCCTTCCACGCCAAGGAAAGTCCCATCCGGACACGGGACGAAGTCTTCAATCTTGTATCTTCATAGTCTTGGAGTCCGGCCGTGACGATAGTCCGGCTATCCGGACACCCCGTAGTCCGGGACTCCCTTAGTAGCCCCTGAACCAGGCTTCAATGACGATGAGTTCGGCGCATTGATTGTCTTCGGCATTGCGAGGTGGGTTCTTCTCCAAATTCCATATACTTGTCGAATAGTGTCCGGCTTCTGATAAATGCTGCGCTCCTCGGCTTCTGCGCCCAATAATGGCCATCTTCCACGTGTTTGAATGAATGCGAAAAGCCAGGGTATTTTTACAATTACCCCCCTAGCCGCGCAAATGAGCCGCTTATAAAAGGGGCAAGGATCTAGATCTGAGTCACACCATCCCGCCTTTGCGAGCTTTCATTGGAGCACCTCTGACCAAAGCCCATTCCATCATGGACAGTCGACGCGGCTCCTCCTCTCGTGCTCCCAGCCCCCAGCCAGTTAATTGGGAGAGATGCTCAGTCCCGCATAGCGAGCTAGTTATACTCCAAGCCAAGGGATTTCTCCCTCCGGCCTTCATGGTTCCGGTTCGAGCCGGACTTGCCACCTACAAGGGCGGAAAGCAAGCGGAGAGCGTCCCCGATCCCTCTAAAGGAGAGCGGGTGTGCTTCATCTCTTATCTAGTAAGAGGACTCGGATTTCCAATCCATCCGTTTCTCCGGGGGCTCTTGGAGTTCTACGGCCTCCAATTGCACCCTCCTGCCTCCATCTTGCACATCGCGGGCTTCATGGCCCTTTGCGAACTGTTCCTGGGCGTCGAGGCTCATTTCGGGCTGTGGAAGAGAATATTCTGCCTAGTACCCCGTTCTCATGAGGGGTCAATATATCAAGTTGGCGGAGCCGAGCTATGGCGCATCGCCGGGACCGGATACCTATCCGGAACCCCAAAGAAGGCGTCAAGACTGGCCTCGGAATGGTTTTACATGGAGGGCGCCCCGCTGCCGGATCTGTTCGGATCGGCCTTCCGGAGTTTCAGCAATGCTCCTCTGAAGAAGCGCCTAAGTGGCGCCCTCGGAGCCCCCGAGAGAAGATGACCGGGATTTCCGTTATTTGATGAGCCGAATAAGGTTCTTGGCTCATGCCGGATTGACCATGACAGGAGTCATGGCAATCTGCATTATGAGGGGAGTGCAGCAGCGCCCAATCTGAGGGCCATCCATGTGGGACTTCCACGGGGAGGACGATGCCACCCGCCATGGCCGCAAAGGGCCAGGATCGGTCACCGAACTGGTGAAGATCTTATTTGCTATGTATAAAGGGGAGGAGGAGGATTTCCTCCGTGTCAATCCACTGAAGGAGTTTTCTTTGAATAATCCTCGAAGCTGGGTAAGCAAACATCTTTGTGACCTATCCGATCCATGTTCCCATGGTTAAATATCTCATTTCGTGGTTTCTGCGCAGGAACTGTGCCAGACTGTGGAGAAGATACACAACCCGCCCCCACAACCCGAGGATCCGGAATGGTCCCTCGATCCGACCTCCAAAGAGGATCCGGATATAAAGGTGGAGTTGATCGACGGGGTATTCCACCAACTTAGCATCGATAATGCGTTGGTTGCCATTACGGCTGATTACCTCGGAATACTTCCAGCCTCACAGGTAAATGAGACCGAGATCCCAAAACCCTGATAATGACCCATCCATGCTTATTTTTGATCACCGTATACCAATGGTGCTTCGCAGGGGGTACCTTCGAGGCAGGAAGCCGAGCTTGCGGCGGCTGGCCAACAAAGGGCAAGTCTGCCTCAGAAGCTAAAAAGAAGTGCGGTCCGGATCGAAACTCCGCCAAGAACGGTATGGCATGTCACCATACTCCCGGATTGATTCTGGAAGGCGTACTAACGCTGATGCTCTTTTCAGGAAAAAGAGCGCTCGCCATACTGAGTCCGGAGAGGCTGCCGATCGAACCTTCATCGGACAAGCTTCAAAGCCGGGTCCGGGGGCTGAGGCGAGCACGAGACGTGCGTCGGACGCTCCTCCGACAAAGAATGCCGACAGGTTGTCCGCCACCAACTCCGAGGTGGAGAGCGCCTTGAATCACAGGCGCCGCCGGACAGTTCTTCGTGGACGCATGTTTCTCCCAGAGGCCTTGAATGCCTTTGATTGGAGATGCGCATCTCCGTGCCGCTCAAGATGGTCTAGCGAGCCACGGAGCGGTATGTGAAGGACATACGGGTAAGGAAATTTGTGATTATATATGCAAGAGTCCCGAGACTTAAAATAGTTAGAATAACTGATTTAAGGATCATTTGTTATGCAGATCTTACGTAAAAGAATACCCGATCGTCCCAGAGCTGGAAGAGTGCAGGCCCAACTTGAGGCCGCACTAGCCGCCACGGGGAGAGCCAGAGACCCCTCCGTAATATACGCTTGAAGATAAATAATTTATGAAGTGCGGCGGGTGTGTAAATCGACAAAAACATTGCAGATGGCGCCGAACTAGATCCGGACAAGCAACAAATCTTATGCCAGTTAAAGGCCGGCGAGAGCGTGCTTACGAGGGTGCGGCAGGAGAAGAATAACCTCCAAGACGCCAACACCAAGCTGGGTGAGGAACTAAAGGACGTTCGTGCCCAGTTAGCTGACTTCGTAAAGGAGAATCGGCGGCTTCGTCGCGGCATTTTCAGTAAGTGCTTGAGCGAACTTTGAAAGAGTTCGGCGAGGAAGGTGACTAACATAAACATGTATGTAGGTTTGCCTCCAGTGTCGCCCCGAGGAGGAGATGCCCAATTCTTCGGGTGATCTTCTTCCCGAACTCGTCGGTACCGCACGAACGGGTCGGCGGTGATGAAAGGCATCGGCGAGCCTTGTGGCCATCTATCTCCCTGCCCGAAGGCATTGGGGAGCTGGCGGAGCGGCTTCAAGGAGCACGGCGGCGCTTCCGGCTATGGAAGATATCAGCCTACCGTCAAGGCGCCAGGGAAGCCTGGGCCATGGTAAAGACGCGGTACACGAAGGCGGACCCAAACCACATGGCGAGGTCGGACTGTGGGGCGGATGGGATGGAGATCCTGTAAGCTTAGTGTACGGTCAAGTAGAATTGGCCGCCAAGTATTCCCAACAAGATTGTAAATTAGATAGCCTATTAGATGGCATTGAGGAGGAATACAATGAGTCGAGTTGATTTGTGTAAAAATATGACATGAAAGAATGTCTTCTAGCCGGATTGTAGATCGTTTGTCATAGCGGACCTTTTTCGCCCGACCTCCGGACCCAATAGTCCGGAGTGTGTCCGAATACCTTCGTGGTTATATAAGAACCGTGGTATGCATGGAGACCAGCGTAGGGGTCATTGTTCTTTATGTCAGACAAGTGCCCAACTAGTTATGTTATATTACATGGGTAGTAAGAAACATCTTCCAAGGAGAATAGTTCCGTTAAGGGTTCCTTTATTTGGGATGCATGCCCTAAAGTGCATGTCAAAGCTGCTATAAAGCAGAAAATCATCCGGGGCAGATGGGTAAATAGTTAAAATCATCTTTCAGTTCACCGACCGAATATTCCCTTAAGAACGCTAGCTTTCGGCTTCACCCACCGAGGTACACATCCGGTGACTCGGCAAGAATAATCGCAGAGGTGCTCCTTTACCACCTAGCCGAACAATCGGGAGCGAGGGGTAAGCACGAGAGCGAGCAACCCAGCTTGGCCAAAACTTAAGTCATATCGATGCATATAATGGTGAATAGAAGGTACATGCGGAAGTTTAACGCATGTGTTGGGCATGAAAGCCCATATGAATAAGCTTCTGTTAAAGAAGCCCCCGGGTATAATGAGCGCAGACAGCGCGTCAAGTGTGTGCGATAAAAGCGCAAACGAGCCTCTAGAGGCTACAAGAAGAAGAAGGAGGAAGGAGAGAAATAAAAGACAGCAAAAAGCAAAAAATTAAAAAAAATGCGGACGGAGGAAGGAGACGAACTTGGAGTCCGGCACTTAGGCGTAGAATCTTCGTAGACGGGCTGAGTTCCATGGGTTTGGCTCGAGTCGGTTATCCGATGCGTTTTGCAGATGGTATGCCCCGCCGGTCAGGACCTAGTCGATGATGAAGGGACCTTCCCATTTGGGCTTGAGTTTGTCCTTTTTCTTGTCCGGCAGGCGTAGAACTAGTTCGCCAACGTTATAAGCTTTGGCCTGCATTTCCTCGCTTTGATATCTTGAGCTTCTTTGTTGATAGAATGCGAACGAGCTTTTGCCACGTCCGCTCCTCCTCCAATCGCCCAACTGTCCTGCCGATCAAGCTCGGCTTCTCTTTCTTCGTACATGCTTTTCGAGGTGAGTCATGTATTATGTCGCAGGCAAGACTGCCTGCTGCTGTACACCATGAAGAATGGTGTGAATCCGTAGTACGATTCGGCGTGGTCCGCAGCCCCAGTACGGAGTTGAGCTCCTCAACCCGGTCGTGTTAGATTCCTTGAGGACCGCACTAGTGCTGGGTTTAATGCCGCCCATTATTAGACCATTTGCCCGTTTGACTTGGCCGTTGGTTTGAGGGTGATAGACTGAGGCGTAATCGAGCTTGATGCCCATGTTTTTGCACCATGATTTGACCTCATCGGCCGTGAAGTTGGTGCCATTATCAGTGATGATACTATGGGGGACACCGTAACGGTGCACTACCCCTGATATGAAGTCTATCACTGGTCCGGATTCGTCGTTTTAACGAGCTTGGCCTCTATCCATTTGGTGAATTTATCCACCATGACCAATAGGTATTTTTGCTTGTGGGTTCCTCCTTGAGGGGTCCAACCATGTCAAGCCCCTGCACATGAACGGCCGGTGATGGGTATAGTTTTAAGGGCGGTGGGTGGCATGTGGCTTTGGTTAGCAAAGAGCTGGCAACCAACGCATCGTTGGACTAAGTCCTCAAGATCTGCCCGGGCCGTCGGCCAATAAAATCATGTACGGAAGGCCTTGCCTACAAGGGCCCGGGCTGCGGCGTGGTGCCCACCCAGTCCGGCATGAATTTCAGCCAGGAGGTTTCGCCCTTCCTCTTCGGAGATACACCTTTGAAGGACTCCGGTAGTGCTTTTCTTATAAAGCTCTCCCTCATGGACTTTATAGGCTTTAGAGCGCCGTACTATGCAGCGAGCCTCATTTTGGTCTTCGGGGAGTTCCTGCCTAGTTAGGTAGGCTAGGAATGGTTCTGTCCACGGGGCGATAACCGCCATTATTTCGTGAGCAGAGGGTGTTATCTCGGGGGCAGAGCCTCCGGTTATGTCAGAGTGTTCGGCGTCAGACAGTGTGGTTGGGTCCGGGTTGATATTGCCGGACTCCCCTTCCCATAGTATGGATGGCTTGAACAGCCATTCCAGAAAGATATTAGGTGGGACGGCATCGCGTTTTGCACCGATGCGTGCCAATATATCCGCTGCCTGGTTGTTGTCCCGAGCTATATGATGAAATTCGAGCCCTTCGAACCGTGCTGACATTTTTAGGACCGCATTGCGGTATGCTGCCATTTTCGGATCTTTGGCATCGAAGTCTCCGTTTATTTGAGATATTGCGAGATTGAATCTCGCACCTCTAGGCGTTGAATGCCCATGGAGCGCCATCCGGAGGCGTGCGAAGGGCCTCGATTCGCTGCGTTGTTGGAGTCCGTATACATTATCTGAAGGACATATTGGACTGTGTCCTGGTTGGGGACGTCAGACGACGCCAGACCCAGCCGCTAACATTTTGGAGCCGTCAAAGTGCATGATCCAATTGGAGTATGCGCCGTACTCTTTAGGGAGTTCGGCTTCGGTCCATTCGGCCACGAAGTCGGCCAAAACCTGCGACTTAATAGCTCGTCGTGGTTTATAAGTTATATCGAATGGAAGGAGCTCTATGGCCCATTTAGCAATCCGGCCCGTCGCGTCGCGTTGTTTATAATGTCGTTAAGAGGTACTTCGGAGGCTACCGTTATCGAACACTCTTGAAATTAGTGTCGCAGCTTCCGGATGCCATGAACACCGTGATATGCTATCTTTTGATAGTGTGGGTACCGGACTTGCATGGAGTTAGGACGGTGGACACATAATAAACCGGTTTTGAGCAGGGAACCGTGTTCGTCCGTTCTCGTTCGAGCACCGCTACCGACAACTTGATGTGTTGCGCGATATATAATAGCATTGGTTCGCCCACGTTGAAGGCTGGCCAGACCGAATTTGTTGCCAAATGGCCTTTATTTCTTTGAATCCGCCGTGGAGGCATCCGCCCACTCGAAGTGTTGATTGTGGCGGAGGAGGCGGTAAAGAGGTAATGCCTTTTCTCCTAAGCGGGAGATAAAGCGGCTTAGAGCCGCCTCGCATCCCGTCAATTTTTGTATTTGTTTGAGGTCTTTTGGAATATCCAATTGTGACAGAGCTCGAATCTTGGTTGGGTTTGCTTCAATTCCTCTACCGGACACAATGAAGCCCAGGAGCTTTTCGGCTGGAACGCCAAAGACGCATTTTTCCGGATTGAGCTTGATGTCATATTTTCGAAGATTGTCGAATGTGAGCCTCAAGTCGTCTACTAGAGTTTCGACGTGCTTGGTTTTGACGACCACGTCATCTACATATGCTTCCACTGTTTTGCCGATCTAGTTCGCCAGACATGTCTGAATCATGCGCTGATATGTTGCGCCGGTGTTTTTTATCCCAAAGGGCATTGTGTTGAAGCAGAACGGGTCATATGGAGTGATGAATGCTGTTGCAGCTTGGTCTGGCTCCGCCATCTTGATTTGGTGGTAGCCGGAGTACGCGTTGAGGAAGCACAATGAGTCGTGTCTTGCTGT
The DNA here is from genome assembly GCA_021605205.1 of Aegilops longissima. NCBI lineage: Eukaryota > Viridiplantae > Streptophyta > Magnoliopsida > Poales > Poaceae > Aegilops > Aegilops longissima. Next base: position 410,704,592 of record CM038679.1, read on the forward strand.
AGCGTCAATGATTTGATCAATTCGAGGGAGAGGGAAGGGATCCTTTGGGCAAGCCTTATTAAGGTCCTTGAAATCAACACATAGGCGCAGGATTTATCCTTCTTTGGTACCATCACCGGGTTTGCTAGCCATCCGGATGTTTTATATCTCTAATGAATCCGGCTTCCAAAAGTTTGGCTAGCTCCTCTCCCATGGCCTGTCTCTTGGGTTCGGAAAAGCGCCAAGAGCCTGTTTGGTCGGCTTGAATCCTTTTAGGATATTTAAGCTGTGCTCGGCTAGTCGACGTGGGATTCTGGCATGTCCGAAGGGTGCCAGCAAAGATGTCGATTTTCTTGTAGAAATTCTCGAAAGTGCGGTGTCTACATCGGGTTTAATTGTGCCCCAATGAAGGCCGTATTTGCGGGGTCCGTTGGGTGGACTTGGAATTTGACTATTTCATCCGCTGGTTTAAAAGAGGTGGACTTGGATCTTTTATCAAGTATCACGTCGTCCCTGTTCACCGTGGAGCGCATCGCGGTGAGTTCCTCGGCCGCTAGGGCTTCGGATAGTGCCTCGAGGGCTAGTGCGGCTGTCTTGTTTTCGGCGCGGAGTGCTATGTTCGGATGACTAGCGAGAGTGATGATTCCATTAGGTCCGGGCATTTTAAGCTTCATGTACCCATAATGGGGTATAGCTTGAAAAATTGTGAATGCCTCTCGTCCTAATAAAGCATGATATCTATTGTTGAACGGGGCCACTTAAATGTGACCTCCTCGGACCTGTAATTGTCCGCGAAATAACACTACGCCCAGCGTGATTTTTCTGTGCAGCATGCTTCCCGAGGATTATTCCTCTAAAGGTTGTGCTGCTTCGCTCAATGCGGTTCGATCTATTTCCATTTTTCGGAGGGTTTCCTCGTAGATGAGGTTTAGTCGCTGCCGCCATCCATGAGTACCTTAGTAAGGCGAAAGCCGAATCCACTATCGGGCCGAGGACCAATGCGGGTGGTGCCGGGCAGTTCGAATTTAGGTTAAATCGCCACCGGCATTAAAGGTAATAGCCGTGTCCTCCATGGATTTATTGTTGCTACTTGGTAGACTTCGCAAGGTTGTTGAGTGTTCGCTGCATGTTATTTGATGCGAAAATCTCAAACTATTAACACCGTCTTCGGTGTTCTTTGGGTTGGGATTCGAAGCTAGAAGCTCTTCGCCACTTTTGGCCACTGCCGTAGTATCCAACATGCTCAAGGCTATGAGTTGGAGTGGCGCCCTCGTGCTATGAATTTTGCAGGTCCGCTTAGCCAACCCTCCAAGACGGTTCCGCACCCTTTAGGGGTTTTGGTTTTTGGTATTCAACCCGGTGCTTGATAATGATGCACCCTTTTGTTCGGACTAGGGATGTATTGGGGCGGATTATCCCAAAATTTACTTTCGGTTTTCGGGCACTCTCCATCGCACAAGATACTTTTGTACTATGGTCGCCAAGTCAGCAAAGCGTGTAATTTCGTGACGACTTATGGCGTTTAGGATTCCTTGTCCGTGCAATTATTGCAAAAATTAGGATTGCGTCCTCCTCTCAGATCCTTTATCCTGTTCATAACCGGGAGGAATCGCCCAAGAATGATATATTGTTTGGCGGGCTCTTGCCGAATTCGAGAGAGATCGCTGATGTTTGGGTGGGCGGGTGGCACTAAATCCGGAACCCGTCAATTTAGGACTCAAGGGCGAGAAGTTTCGAACTTCGGAAGTTTGGATTTTGAGTGCTATCCAACGAGTCCGACCCCACCGACTTTAAGTTCGTGGCTTGATCGACATCCGTCCCTCCGCAGGAATCCAGCATGGAGGGATCGGGAATCCGGACGTAGCTAGTCCTTAAGATAGAATAAGAATCGCCGCATTGCTCCTCTATCACAGCAACATGATGGGTGGCCTGGGGAGAGTTGATCTCTCTCAGATCGGTTTTAGGCCCGATCCGGTCGTAATCTGTGGCGACTCCCAGGGCGGCGATGCGATCCAAGAGCTCGTTTATGGAGGAGAGCTCGATCGGATCTAACTATTCGGCAAGTTCCGAACTAACATGGAGATTGGTTTCGATGACTCGAGAGGTCATCGTCGGCGCGGCGGCCGAACTAGCGGTCATGAGAAAACCGCCTAGCCGGAGAGTCTGACCAGTGGCCAAGGCTTCTTTGGCAATGGTATCGTCTTTAAAGACGAGATGAGGCATCCTACCTGATGGCGACGGCACAAAGGAACTCTCAATGAAAGCACCAATGTCGGTGTCAAAACCGGCGGATCTCGGGTAGGGGCTCCCGAACTGTGCGTCTAGGCGGATGGTAACAGGAGACAAGGGACACGATGTTTTTACCCAGGTTTGGGCCCTCTCGATGCAGGTAATACCCTAGTCCTGCTTGATTAATATTGATGATATGGGTAGTACAAGAGTAGATCTACCACGAGATCAAGGAGGTTAAACCCTAGAAGCTAGCCTATGTTATGATTGTTGTTCGTCCTACGGACTAAAACCCTCCGGTTTATATAGACACTGGATAGGTTAGGGTTACACAGAGTCGGTTACAATGGTAGGAGATCTACATATCCGTATCGCCAAGCTTGCCTTCCACGCCAAGGAAAGTCCCATCCGGACACGGGACGAAGTCTTCAATCTTGTATCTTCATAGTCTTGGAGTCCGGCCGTGACGATAGTCCGGCTATCCGGACACCCCCTAGTCCGGGACTCCCTCAATGATGACAGGAAGGAGATTGAGCGTCTAACTAAAGAACTAAGCACTCTTAAGTTAGCTCATGAAACTACCTTGGAAGATCATCGAGAACTTTTAAAGACTCATGAAAAGTTACGCTTTGAAAAGCTCAACCTTGAGCAAGGGCATGAGTTCCTAAAAGAGATCAATGATGATCTTTGCAAGAAAAGTTCTTCTTACATTGCCAAGCGTTTACTCTTGTCCACTTACATGCCACAAGTTAAATCTAGCAACAAGAGTAAGAAAGATTCTTCTTCTAGTAGTAACAATAATCATGATAAATCCAATGTTGTTGCTTCTAGTAGTTCTCTTGATTCCACTAATGATTCTCTTAGCCAAGTTACACTTGAGCAAGAAAATAGCTTATTGAAGGGAATCATAGAGAAATGTGTTTACAAGAGCCTTGCCGGGAGTAAGCAATTTGAGGAAATTGTACGCAAGCAAGGAAGACACTGGAAGAATCAAGGTGTTGGTTTTGAACGAAGGTTCAATGCCAATGGAGTTGAGTGGGAAGAAGATCAATACCCCAAGACTAAGTTTGTTCCTCAACAAGAGAAGTATGATCCTACTTCTTTCCAAGGGACACAAGCTCAAGATGATCTTCCACCACAAGACCACAAGCAAAAAGGCAAGGACAAGCTTCAAGAGGAGATTGATGCATTTGAAGAAGCTCCTAAGGCCTTGGTCAAGTGAGTTCCCAAGACTACATCAAGTTGTACTTCATCAAGTGCGACTACAACTCCAAGGATTCCCATCACGATGATGTGGAACCCGAAGAAGAAGAACTAGAGAGTTCTTGAGGGTGACTCCGCCAACATACCTCATTCATATCATTTTGGCAAGGACAAGTGCAAACAACTTCCACATCTTGCACTAGTTCAAGGAGTCACAAACCCTCTTGTTGGTAAGACAAGGGACAAGGTAACCTAATGTTTTCATGGACATCATCTTGTGTGTAGATCACTCTATGTCTATGGATATCCTTGTTTGTTCCTTGTGGGACTAACCCGTGTAGGTATTGAAAGTGCAACTCACTCCAATGGATTGCTCCGAATGATCCACATCAACATTGAGCGTCCACATCTTCAACACCTACATGAAGTCATCATCGACAAAACCCAAGGTTAGTTCATCCCTCTTAGGGGGGATATCACATCTAGGGGGAGCTTTACTCTAATCAATTGAGCTAAAGCAACTCTAATGATGTGAATGCAACAATGCTTTATGTAAAAGTGGTAACCTCACTTGTGCTTAAACGATGAGTATGACCTATGATCAAATGTTCTCATTTGACTCCTAAGTCAATATACTCATATATAGATGACCCAGTCATCGCCAATTGCTTGATAGATGCTAGAATTTTTGCGCATGCTTTGTCACATATTTCATCTGCCATTTTATTGTGTGAGCATGCTTATTGCATATTTTACTCATGCGAGGACATCCATTTGTTGCTTTGATTGTTTGGCTTTTTCTCTTTTGCCAAATGGATGGACAAGAATGCCTAAGAACTCACTCTAGCTATCTATGCTTTTCTCGTCTCAAACTCTCTTCATGCTACATCACAAAGTTTGATCAAGTCAAAATCGAACTACTCCGTGTGAGGGGCACTCGGAGTCCCCTATTCGTCATAGGCTTAAACTTCCAAAACCTCTTTGTGCATTTCGATGCTTTTCTCGTCTCAAACTCTATTCATGCTACATCACAAAGTTTGATCAAGTCAGAATCGAACCACTCCGTGTGAGGAGCACTCGGAGTCCCCGATTCGTCATAGTCTTAAACTTCCAAAACCTCTTTGTGCATTTCGGTATGACCGAGTCATCCACTTCGGTCACACCGAGTTCACTAAGTTGATCTAGATTTTCCATCTCGGTGCAACCGATTTGAACTTTTCGGTCACACCGAGTTGCATTAACCGCTTGTGATTCTGCATCTCGATGCCACCGAGTTGTTCCACTCGGTCACACGCCGGTGTTTCCCATCACCGTCAATGGAATTCTGCTCCGCCGTTGTCGTCGTAGCGAACTCCCGCCAAACTACGGTATGGGTTCGATACTTTGTGCTATTTCCTTACTCCGATTCCTAGCACATTGCTTTGCCATGATCATTACCACATATGAAAACAATCTATCCAGAGAAAACATCCTTTAGGTTAGGTTTGATTCGAAAATTTAGGGTTAGGTCTCCGCCGAACTCATCTCGGACTGACCAAGTTGTAGAAAACGGTCTCACCGATTTGGCTTAGGCCATTGCACATGTGTTTTTCGGTCTAACCGAAAATTGCAAATCGGTGTGACCGAGTTCAACTCCCTGTGAAACCCTAGAAATCTCGGAGCCACCAAACTATGACTCTGTCTGACCGAGTTCACTAGTTTAGGTCCCAAAAGTTGCTTCGGTGTCACCGATTTTAACAAATCGGTAGCTCCGAAATGCTTTCTGTGGAGAACTAAAACTAAGTTTTTGACTCATCTATTTTACAAAAACACTGCCCTTTGTGATGCTCATCTATTCTACCTCATCTATATCTATTCACAGGGTTTGCTATCAGTTTGCTTGCCAACATGTCTGACCAGAGTGACATCCACAACAGAACTGAAGAGAAAGTGCAAATAAGTGAGGGCACTAGTCCCTCAAGCAGCTATGATGAGGGCAGCAGGAGCACACCAAGTAACTTGCCCAAAGCAGCCACCAGATCAAGGAAGAAGAAGACCTCAGATTCTGAGGATGAGGATTATGTGGCTACTGAAGAAGAAGTGAGCTCAAAGAAGAAAGTCTTGAAGGAGGAGTATGCCACAGCTGCTGCAACCAAGCCAGGGTTGAACAAGAAGGCACCAGCAAAAAGAGTTCTTATGTCTAAGGTCAGAGCCTCCACTAAAGAAACTATGGAGTTCACTCTTGAACCCAAAGAGGCTGGGGAAGGCAAGAAGAGGAAGGAGAGGGTTAATGTCGGTGTCAAAACTGGCGGATCTCGGGTAGGGGGTCCCGAACTGTGCGTCTAGGTGGATGGTAACAGGAGACAAGGGACACGATGTTTTTACCCAGGTTCGGGCCGTCTCGATGGAGGTAATACCCTACTCCTGCTTGATTAATATTGATGATATGGGTAGTACAAGAGTAGATCTACCACGAGATCAAGGATGCTAAACCCTAGAAGCTAGCCTATGGTATGATTGTTGTTCGTCCTACAGACTAAAACCCTCCGGTTTATATAGACACCGGATAGGTTAGGGTTACACAGAGTCGGTTATAATGGTAGGAGATCTACATATCTGTATCGCCAAGCTTGCCTTCCACGCCAAGGAAAGTCCCATCCGGACACGGGACGAAGTCTTCAATCTTGTATCTTCATAGTCTTGGAGTCCGCCGTGATGATAGTTCGCTATCCGGACACCCCTAGTCCAGACTCCTCGGTAGCCCCCGAACCAGGCTTCAATGACGACGAGTCCGCGCGCATATTGTCTTCGGCATTGCAAGGCGGGTTCCTCCTCCGAATACTTCATAGAAGGTTTTGAACACAAGGATAGTGTCCGGCTCTGCAAAACAAGTTCCACATACTACCGTAGAGAGAATAACTTTTGCATAGATCTGCTGACGTATTCCGCGGCGCGACATCACACCACGGCCAGGCCTTTATATGAATCGTTTTTTACTATTCCACCTCAGCGCGTTTAGCGAGGCGGTTTCCCTGGCACGTCTTATCAAAGCATAGATCGTGCCCCCTTATTTCGGGATTCCCATCAATACGGACGTGGGTAACCCAACCGTGCCCGTTGGGACGCCCCCTCTATCGAAGGCGAGTCCTAATCGACCACAGGGAGGGCTCTTGGTATTCAACCTCTTTATAATGAGATCAAGGCCCTCTTCTTTTTTACACCCTCCATCGAGTTTGCCTCGCGCTTCGAGTTCTAACACCCAAAGCTTCAGATTTAGGCGCTTCGGACCTTCGACGATGTCCGGCTCCGACCAGCTTGGCCGATGGATGTCTTCTTCCGTCACAGAAGAAGATGTGCTAAAGCTTCGAGACGCCAGGTATCTAACCGGCGAGATTTCGCATAGGCTGCTGCGCGGGGCAGGTCATTCCCACTCTTGAGCCCGGCGAGGCGTGGTGTTCGTGTCACACTTCCTTCGGGTTTAGGCTTCCGACGGATCCCTTTGTCTTGAGGCTCATGTTTTATTATGGGCTGGATTTCCATGACTTGAATCCGAGTCCATCCTCCATATCTCGTCATTCATTGTCGTATGTGAGGCCTTCCTCCATATTACCCCTCACTTTGGATTGTGGCTCAAGACCTTCAAGGTGGAGCCAAAGATGATCGGGGGCAACAAGCGAGTGTGGAGGGCGGTCATAAGCAAGTGTCTTGATGCTCCGTGGCCGAGGGCTCTTTTCAAGAGGAGCTTGGTTTGTGGCAACGGGAGTGGTTTTATATCACCGCTCCCAGGGGCACCAAATGGGTGGCACTTCCTGCCTTCCACTCAGGTCCACCACAGCGGCTGGCGTCATGGGTTAACAAGGGGCTCGACTGGGGGCCGTCCAAGGACGTTCCTCTGTTGCAGGGCCGTATTCGAGACCTCCAAGAAAGAGAGATCAATATGGTCGCAGTGGCGCAGGTTATGTTGATTCGGCGCCTTCTTCCCTGCAAATGTCGCCCCCTCCGTCTGTGGGAATTCAATCCGGAGGGACCACGTGCTCTCCATCATTTTGTGGGTACGACACCCGTGGAGATGTATAAACTGTTCTTCGGATCACAAGAGAAGTGTCCGGACTGGACCGAGGACTTGAGGCTAAGCTGCAATCGCCAGATACTCAAGTAAGTAGTCCCTGTAACGGACAAGCTGTTCATTCATTTATCATATATATGCCCTTTAAAGGAGCCGTTTCTTGAACAGGAGTGGATAGCCAAGGAAAAGTTAATAAGGTGTCCGGCTCCCCTCCCAGAGACCACGTCGGATCCCATGCTGACCAAAATGTTGAAGGCCGCGCCTTTTGAAGAAAGCGAAGGGGGAGAGGAAGCAAGCGCCTCCTCGAAGGAGGCTTCTGAGGAAGGAGGGATCAAAAGTCCCACCCTCCAAGGAGAGAAGAGGACCGCTTTGGAAGATCCAGAGGTCAAGGCCTCAAAGAGGGGAAAGGAATCTTCATCAGAGAGTCCGGCGCTGGGAAGTAACCCAGCCGCACTATTTTCCCAAGGGGATCAGCCCTCCAGCAAGCCGTAAGTAAAAAGAAGGGGTCTTGTAAATAAGGAAAATCCTTGCATTTATTTCTGAAGATAACCGAAATTGTACCTTGTAGTTCGGATCTCAGCCCTTCTCGTGAGCTCGTCTTGAGGATCTTCTTAGGAGATGATGGAGAGCGAAACGCCTCCACCTGTCGCACCTTCATGTGAGGCGGACGCCCCTGAGGTGTCGTCGCGGAGGGTTTCCCCGAGTCCGGCGGGGCCGGAAGGTCCGGCGCCAACTGGCGTGCGGTCGGAGGAGCTGAAGGATCTGCTCGGGCGAGCGGCTATCTCAGAAGATCACCGTGCTCTAATGGGTACGGTGATTGAAAGAATTGCATCCGCTGAGAGCGGATTGCATGAAGCCGCCAGAAGCTTGCTGACGGGGTTCGAGGTACGCAAAAATGATGTACCTTCTGACAGTTATGCATATAGAATGCGCCCTGTATAGATAGTAGCCCCTGAGACTCGGTATGTTGTCAAAATTGACAGCGTGCCGAGGATCATAATCTCAGTTATAACATATCGCCGCTCCTAAATAGGTGGCGGGGCGTCCGGTGGCCAGCCGGACTGATGAATATGCCGAACTAAAGCGGCAACTCGACGAGGCGGATGCGGACATCGCGCTGGTCAATAAATGATTTGACGAGTCACAAGGTATGTGACTTCTATGCGGACACCTGGTAAGGGAGCTTGACGTCCATGCCTTACTACTTGTATGCTTAATGCAGGTGGAGCCGCTGCTGTAGAGGAGCTGCGGGCGAAACTTGCCCGAGCGAAAGAGCAAGCCAGAAATACTAATGCGGCCGCTTTTAGGGCGGCCGAAGAGCTAAAAGCCGAACGGGCTGCTCACTGCCGAAGCAAAGAGGAAATGGCCGATATGGCCATAAAGTTGAAGAATACTACCGACCGCTGCGAGGTTCTTGAAAAAGAATGTCGAGCGGAGCAAGAGTGCTTGAAAAAGGCCACCGCCGAATCCAAGGATGCCCGTTCCGCTTTGAGAGCTGCCAAGGAGGAGCTGAGTCAGGCCGGGGCTATTGTGGCTGGAAAACCGTTTCTGCTGCGGAGGAAGTATACGGATCCGAAGTATGCTCAGTTGGACAAGTTGTGGAGTTCGGAGGATGCTTATCTGGACTTAGCGGCGAGCGCTGCGGACGCGATTGAGCACTTCCGAGGCCAGAAGGGGCACAGAAGGGAAGAACTATATTGGTCGCAATTCCATAGTCCGGAGCATCCTCTTCTGTTGACCGATCGGTTGGCCGAATGGGCCGAGCTGAATCGATTATCCGGACTTGCCATGAAGCATGTCATGACCCATTTGTGGCCAGGCGGACCCAGCCGAAGAGTTATTTTGGTTTAGTGTAGCAGTTCCTTGGTGCGGTATCGCGTGTCGACGCAATGAAGCGGTCGGCGTGTATTGAGGGCGCGGATGGCTCGCCCGTGTTAAGACATCCGGGCGGAGATGAAGGCCACCGACGTTGCATCCCGAGATTTGGACGAAGCGAGTACCGCCGAGCACTATTATGAGGAAGTCTGCGGGCGCTCGTTTAATGGAGACGCATGCTCGAAGGATATTATGTTTAAATGACATGTATGATTTGTGAAAACAATGTTTCAATATAATATAAGAGCTTTTTATACTTGTGCGTTCAAGTAGTAAACTACTCCCTGTGCGGCCGTTGATGTATATGTATATGTATATATAACCTGAAAGATGGCAGTCCCTGGCTTCAGCCCCCACGCACATAGTGCGGGGGTGTTCGCAAAGAAGGTGCTTTTTCGCAATTAATCCAACGTCTTGGTACTATTAAGGAGGTGGCAGCGTAGCAAACTAGGCAACCGGACTATAATGCTTTATCACTTTCACTTAGCCATAGGAGTTCGAGGGTGGGGCTACTATATAGCCCCTGGGGGCACCGCACTCTCTCCGAATCGAGTGCGTATGTGCCTGACCGAAACCGGTCCTTCGTTAATGCGGAGGAATTCTAAACATTCGGTGAGTCATCGAGTGGTTGACCAGTCTCTCGCTATATCATGACGATCAGTTTTGGCTTTCTCTCTTGAGGTGCTCGCCCGGCGAACCGGGCACAATCGCGATAGTTCTCCGGTGCCGCGTTAGCCGATAGAACGGGCGTAAGGCAGCAAAACACAGAGGCCGGGCAAACCCAACATTTGACCAAAGACATGATTCGAGCTGATGCATATAAGGCCTAATCTCGAGACGCCGAATACTCCCTAAGGTATTCGGTCTTTATAAAGCGGGCAGAATAATGCCCTAAGCCCCGTGTCCAGTGCACGCATAAAAATTCTGGTGCGGCCAATGCCAAAACGCTAGCCTCCTCCTCGGTTATAGTAAGAAACCGGGGGATGTATATCAACAAGAGACAGTAAGAAAGGTTTACGCAGGGTCTTAATCTGAAAAGAATCCTTGCAACGGGTCCCTACTGCACGTCTGCGCCTGTGTCTCTGTTGTGCCGTATCCTGGGGGTGTAGCACGTTTGTTCATCTGTAAAAGAGAGGAACTTAGTTTAAAAGAAAAAAGATCGTGCGAAAGATTTATATTAAATAAACAGAGTACGATTCGAAGAAGTGAATAAAATTGAGGTTTATTGTCTCTTGTTGTACATGCATGCAGCCCCTTGTATGGGGGTATGCCGCTAGTAGGCGCCGGACTCGTCTAGCCGTGTCCGGGGTTCGAATTACCTATTCATGTGCTTTGGTTAGCGGAGCCGGATTGGTGTGGGGCTGTCAAGGCAGCCTCGCATTCTTCTATGCTCGAATAACACTTAATACTCCCTTTTAATGAGATGATGCCGCGTGGACCGGGAATTTTAAGTGTAAGAGATGCATAATGCGGTATTGCGTTAAAGCGGGCAAAAGCTTCGCGTCCAATAGTGCTTGATAGCTACTTTTAAATGGGGCGACATGGAAGACTAACTTTTCGCGACGGAAGTTGTCGGATGAACCGAACACAACTTCTAGCAGTAGGGAGCCCGTTCAATGGGCATATGGGCCTGGCATTACCCCTTTGAAGGAGGTGTTGCTATGGCGAACTTTGGTTGGGTCTATCCCCATCCTGCGGATTGTGTCCTGATATATCAGGTTTATGTCACTGCCGCCATCCATGAGGACTTGTGTAAATTGGAATCCATCGATTATAGGATCCAATATCAAGGCAGTCCATCCTACGTCCGGATACTTTCGGAGTAGTCACGATGGTCGAAGGTGATTGGTTTTGACAACGGTGTTGGTACTCCGCTAGGGTAGTATGTGCGGTAGCGCATTTTAGTGGGCGCCGCTCTTTTTTCCTTTATCACGTGAAGTGAGTTTACTATTTTAACCTCTTGTGGGAAATTCTTTTGTTTTCCGGTGCTCTGCTTGTGGGGTTCGTCATCATCCTCACTTGGCGTGTCGAGCCCCTTGTGTTCGGGCGTTGAGTCTGCGAACTGTTTGAAGACCCAACAATCTCTGTGGGTATGGTTTGCGAGCTTCCTGTGAGTCTTGTGGATTTGACATATCTTGTCCAAGATTTTGTTTAAGTTGGATAGCTCATCGCTATTGTCCTTAAGGGCAGTTTTATTGTTCTGCCGTGAGCTTTTGAATCCGTGCGTGATCGCCGCGCTCTTTGGACCGTTCCTTAATCCGCGCTGGTCCTTGTTGCGCCGTGGTTTCCCATTTCCATCCCCGACTTGGATGTACTTGGGTCGCTGGTGCTGCATCTTGCTAGCCAGCTATCCTCTCCAGCAAAAGCGGGTCATGAGGCTTGTTAATCGGCCATTGTTCTCGGCTTTTCTTGGCGAGGTGTCTCGGCAAGCCATTCGTCTCGGACGTTGTGTTTGAAAGCTGCTAAGGCTTGGCGTCCGGACGATCGACTATTTGGTTCTTTTAGTAAGGAACCTGTTCTGAATTTCGGGCTGACTCTCCGGGCTGTTGAGTTATGTGACTTAGATCGTTTGCATCCGGAGGGCGGACATAGGTCCCCTGAAAATTTGCCCGAAATGCATCCTCGAGCTCTTCCCAGCTTCCAATGGTATTTTCGGGGAGGCTTTTAATCCAATGCCGAGCTGGCCCTTTGAGTTTGAGGGGTAAGTATTTTATGGCGTGGAGATCATCTCCTCTAGCCATGTGTATGTGGAGGATGTAATCCTCAATCTAGACTCCAGGGTCTGTTGTTCCGTCGTATGCCTCTATGTTTACGGGTTTGAATACCGCTGGAAATTCATGATCCAGCACCTCATCGGTGAAACACAGGGGATGTGCGGAGCCCCTGTATTTGGGTGTGTCGTGATGTTCGGATGTTTGGCGTGTTGCATTGCTTTGAAGAGCTTGCTTTCTCGGCCCATAGATGGACCTAATCGGGCCATCCTTTTGATGTGAATCCTTATGTGGATCGCGATCGGCTTGTGTGCGGCGCCATTTGCCGCTCTCTTTTGCCGTGGGGTCGTCCATCCGACCGGTGGCCTTCTTACTTTTTGATTGTGGGGCTCACGGCCTCCTCATCAAATTCGGGCGATAACTTTCTCTTTGGGTAGCTCTTTGTTCGGCGATCGTCGCCCGTATTTGTCTATGTGTTGAATACTTTGTTCCATCTGATTCGAGTGCATCTTCCGCTGTTTTGAGCTTCGCTTACGCTTTTTCAGGCTACGCTGTGATGGCGGCGAGCCTTTGTGGAGGTTATTCTGCTCCAACAATTTGTCCGCGTGAGATCGTCCGGACTGTTATCTTCGCTTGGGACGGGTTGTTTATCAAGTTGTCCTGTTCGGACGGTTGCTTTCGATAGCATGTTCGTCGTCCACCGTCCGCCTCGCTCTATGGCTGGGTCTTTGTTGAGGCGGGACTTGGTGCGGCGTTTACGTTGCCGTTTGACTGCCGAGAGGATTTATCCTTCGTAGCGTCCCCTTGTTCCTCGTCGTCACTTCCTTTAGGTGTATCTACCATGTATATATCATGGGATGAGGTGGTTGTCCAGCGTCCTATATGCGCTGGTTCATGGTTGTCTCCTACATCGTCGTCCATACCGTCGATGTCTTGAATCGAAATCGAGCACGTCGTGTAAGCTTTCGGCGATGGCTCTGAAGTGGGTGGTGGGTGGGCATTGAATTTCTTTGTCGTCCGCATCCCAACCTTCCCGACCGTAGTCCGGCCAGGCTCTCCGGATAAAGAGAGAGACTTTAGTGAATTCAGGATGTCGCCAAAGGCGAGTCTTTGAAAGATGTCATGACGTGAACTCCATGACCGGCGCCCAATCGGATTCGATTAGCGGGGGCGGAGGGTTCGGAGTCCGGAGAGGAGTCCGGCACCTTGGAGTAACGGTCTTCGCAGCGACGTGGATTGTGTTCGCTCAATCGCCGTAGAGATTTCAGCCCGAGGTGGTGTCTAACCAACCGTCCTCGATCGGCGAGATCGTCTCGAATCAATGTTCGGAGCGGACACTAAGTGCGACCTCCGGGACAATGTTCGCGACGAGTTAGATCATGCCCATCGAGAGACAAAGGCGGCGCGCTTGGCTGTGGCTCGAATCCGTCGAATATCAAGTCTCCGCGGATGTCGGCCGTATAATTCAAGCTTCAAATCTGACACGATGGCGGGCGTAGCTTCGATCTGCTCGGATGGCTGCTTAATTGGCCCGAAGTGCAAAGCTGCGAATCGAAGATCTGTCCGGGAGAAAAGTCTCACCGGGACGCGTCGTTGTTGATGATCGAAGGAGCCATCGGGCCTATCGGTGACGGCATTGAGGAACTCTCAATGAAAGCACCAATGTCGGTGTTAAAACCGGCGGATCTCGGTAGGGGTCCCGAACTATGCGTCTAGGCAGATGGTAACAGGAGACAAGGGACACGATGTTTTTACCCACGTTCGGGCCCTCTCGATGGAGGTAATACCCTACTCCTGCTTGATTAATATTGATGATATGGGTAGTACAAGAGTAGATCTACCACGAGATCAAGGAGGCTAAACCCTAGAAGCTAGCCTATGGTATGATTGTTGTTCGTCCTATGGAATAAAACCCTCCGGTTTATATAGACACCGGATAGGTTAGGGTTACACAGAGTCGGTTACAATGGCAGGAGATCTACATATCCGTATCGCCAAGCTTGCCTTCCACGCCAAGGAAAGTCCCATCCGGACACGGGACGAAGTCTTCAATCTTGTATCTTCATAGTCTTGGAGTCCGGCCGTGATGATAGTTCGGCTATCCAGGCACCCCCTAGTCCAGGACTCCCTCAGTCAAGAAGACCACTGCCAGAGTCATTGGGAGATCCTCTATGTTTAGAGATCCAGAAGAAGAAGATGAAGAGGAGGATGCTGCACCAGCACCCAAGTCCTAGAAACTTATGGGAGATGCAATCAAGTCAGGGGCTGCTCCATCAAAGCCCAAAACTGCTCCCAAAGCAACAACTCAAGCTCAGAAGCCTTCTAAGCCAAAGAGAAGCACCAGAAACATTCCTACAGAAGAGAAGAACAAGGCCCCAGTGCTGAAGTTGAAGAAGAGTATGATGAAGCCCAAGTGTTGAGAAAACTAAAACCAAAGATTCTAGACCACAATGACACTCATCCAGTAGCTGAGGACATGCACATCAGGAAGGATGCAGGACTGAGATTGTGGAGACAGTCTGATCCCTATGCTGTGAGGAGGAGGACTGCAGTGGACTACAGGTTCCACACCAAAGAACAACAAGATTTCTATGAGACTATTCTGCTTGGCAAGAAGCCAATTGTCTTTGATATGAGTGGGTTGATTGGGAATTCATTGATGAGAATGAAGATCACTTCCCAGGTGTACATGAAAGCTTCAAGATAAGTTTGTTGGACAGAAGCTCACAAAATGGAATGATGAGCTAATCATGCAATTTTACTCCACTTCTCATTTCTATCCAGATGGAAGGATAGTGTGGATGTCTGAAGGTACAAGGTACCAATCAACTGTTGAAGAATGGGACAAGTTGATCAATGCCCCAGAAGAGCATGAGGATGATTTGGATGTGTATGCCAACAAGAAGAAAGACCACAACTCTATGGCAAATATGTACAAAGAGATCCCAGATAAAGCTATGCACACACATAAGTTTGGATCGGTACACTATTTGTAGTCTGGTCTGCCTACTATCAACACCATCTTAAGGCATACCCTGTTACCCAAATCTAGCGATCACAAGATGATTAGAGGACATTCCATCAACTTGCTGCAGATCTTTGATGTACCACAAAAATTCAAGGTCATGAGTCTGATTGTGGAGACAATCAAGAGGAAAGTTGCTGACCAGAAAAGATCTTGTGGGTATGCTCCACACTTCAGGTGCTCATCAACTCAAAGATGGGCACATGCACTTACTTGTTGGACAAACAACATTTACCCTTGCACCCAGTTTGAAGATAACACAGTGGTGATGAATGAGGATGAACCTTTGATACGTCTCCATCGTATCTACTTCTCCAAACACTTTTTCCCTTGTTTTGGACTCTAACTTTCATGATTTGAATGGAACTAACCCGGACTGACGTTATTTTCAGCAGAATTGCCAAGGTGTTATTTTTGTGCAGAAATTAAAGTTCTCGGAATGACCTGAAACTCCATGGAGAATATTTTTGGAATTAATAAAATATACTGGCGAAAGAATCAAGACCAGGGGCCCATGATACGTCTCCAACGTATCTATAATTTTTGATTGCTCCATGCTACTTTATCTACTATTTTGGACTATATTGGGCTTTATTTTCCACTTTTATATTATTTTTGGGACTAACCTATTAACCGGAGGCCCAGCCCAGAATTGCTGTTTTTTTTGCCTATTTCAGTGTTTCGAAGAAACATAATATCAAACGGAGTCCAAACGGAATGAAACCTTCGGGAACGTGATTTTCTCACCGAACGTGATCCAGGAGACTTGGACCCTACTCCAAGGAACAAAAGAGGCGGTCACGAGGGTGGGGGCGCGCCCCCCTGGCGCGCCCCCTACCTCGTGGGCCCCCTGTTGCTCCACCGACGTACTCCTTCCTCCTATATATACCTACGTACCCCCGACAGATCAAATACGGAGCCAAAAACCTAATTCCACCGCCGCAACTTTCTCTATCCATGAGATCCCATCTTGGGGCCTGTTCGGAGCTCCGCCGGAGAGGGTCGTCATCACGGAGGGCTTCTACATCATCATAGCCCCTCCGATGAAGTGTGAGTAGTTTAGCTCAGACCTTCGGGTCCATAGTTAGTAGCTAGATGGCTTCTTATCTCTTTTTGGATCTCAATACAATGTTCTCCCCCTCTCTTGTGGAGATCTATTCGATGTAATCTTCTTTTTGCGGTGTGTTTGTTGAGACCAATGAATTGCGGGTTTATGATCCAGCTTATCTATGAATAATATTTGAATCTTCTCTGAATTCTTTTATGTATGATTGAGTTACCTTTGCAAGTCTCTTCGAATTATCCGTTTGGTTTGGCCAACTAGATTGGTAGTTCTTGCAATGGGAGAAGTGCTTAGCTTTGGGTTCGATCTTGCGGTGTCCTTACCCAGTGATAGAAAGGGTTGCAAGGCACGTATTGTATTGTTGCCATCAAGGATAACAATATGGGGTTTTTATCATATTGCATGAATTTATCCCTCTACATCATGTCATCTTGCTTAAGGCGTTACTCTGTTTTTAACTTAATACTCTAGATGCATGTTGGATAGCGGTCGATGAGTGGAGTAATAGTAGTAGATGCAGAATCGTTTCGGTTTACTTGTCTCTGACGTGATGCGTATATACATGATCATACCTAGATATACTCATAACTATGCTCATTCTATCAATTGCTCAACCGTAATTTGTTTACCCACCGTAGAATACTTATGCTCTTGAGAGAAGCCACTAGTGAAACCTATGCCCCCGGGTCTATTTTCATCATATCAATCTCCATCACTTTAATACTTGCTTTGTTTTTACTTTGCTTTTTACTTTTCACTTTCCATCTCTATATCAAAAATACCAAAAATATTATTTATCATCTCTATCAGATCTCACCCTCGTAAGTGACCGTGAAGGGATTGACAACCCCTAATCGCGTTGGTTGCGAGTAGCTATCGTTTTGTGCGGTACGAGGGACTTGTCGTGGCCTCCTCTTGGATTGATACCTTGGTTCTCAAAACTGAGGGAAATACTTACGCTACTTTGCTGCATCATCCTCTCCTCTTCGGGGAAATCCAATGCAGTGCTCAAGAGGTAGCAAGAAGAATTTCTGGCGCCGTTGCCGGGGAGTCTGCGCAAAAGTCAACATACTAAGTACCCACCACAATCCCTATCTCTCGCATTACATTATTTGCCATTTGCCTCTCGTTTTCCTCTCCCCCACTTCACCCTTGCCGTTTTATTCGCTCTCTCTTTCCCAATCTCCTCCTCTCTTTCCCATTTGCCTTGTGTTAGCTCGTCTGCCTTGTCATTATGTCTAATTCCTTATCCGCTCCTATGTCTCCCGAGTTTGAAGTTCTCCACTTCAAGCAAAGGCAAGGAGAAAACTTAAAAGATGCTTGGTATAGGATGATGGAATCTTATCGCAAGTGCACCCTAGAGGTGAACTTTAGAATTCTTCTTCGTAATTTTTATGTTGGGTTAAATATGACGCATAGACAACTCTTGGATTGCATTGCCATGGGAAATTTCATTGAGATTGATCCCAGTATTGCGCATGAAATTATAGAGGGAATAGTGGGAACACTGCCCCAAAAGGGAGGATCTCATCCTACCCAAGAAGAAACCCAAGTGTTTGGAAAGATTTGCGAAGTAACAATTTTTTTACAAAAGTCTCTTGAGCCTCTTAAAAGTGTTAGCGGAAATCTCCACCGCATGAATATGTTGATTACTCTTTGTAATAAGCGGTTGGATTCTTTAGATCTAAAAATTTCCGAGTATGAAGGGAAGCGGAAAGAACCTCCCAGATTCGAGCATGACTCCGCTAAAAAACTGAAAATTAAAGATGGCAATACTTAAATCTATCCTTGCTTTTATGCCTAGCTAGGGGCGTTAAACGATAGCGCTTGTTGGGAGGCAACCCAATTTTATTTTTAGTTTTTTTTGCTTTTGCTCCTGTTTAGTAATAAATAATAAATCTAGCCTCTGGTTAGATGTGGTTTTATGTTTTAATTAGTGTTTGTGCCAAGTTAGACCTATTGGATCTTCTTGGATGATAGTTATTTGATCTTTCTGTAATTTCCGGAAACTTTGTGCTCAGTGCCCGAATTATTAAAAATCACCAGAACGTGATAAAATACTGATTCAAATTTCTGCTGATCAATAAACAAATTTTCTAGGTCTTCCAATTTTGGTAGAATTTTTGGAGTTCCATAAGTTTGCGTTAGTTACATATTACTACAGACTGTTCTGTTTTTGACAGATTCTGTTTTTCGTGTGGTGTTTGCTTATTTTGATGAATCTATGGCTAGTAAAATAGTTTATAATCCATAGAGAAGTTGTAATACAGTAGGTTTAACACCAATATAAATAAAGAATTAGTTCATTACATTACCTTAAAGTAGTCTTTTGTTTTCTTTCTCTAACGGAGCTCACGAGATTTCTATTGAGTTTCGCGTTGTGAAGTTTTCAAGTTTTGGGTGAATTCTTTTGATGGATTATGGAACAAGGAGTGGCAAGAGCCTAAGCTTGGGGATGACCATGGCACCCCCAATATAATCCAAGGACACCAAAAAGTCAAAGCTTGGGGATGCCCCGGAAGGCATCCCCTCTTTCGTCTACTTCCATCGGTAATTTACTTGGAGCTATATTATTATTCACCACATGATATGTGTTTTGCTTGGAGCGTCTTGTATTATTTGCGTCTTTGTTTGTTAGTTTACAACAATCATCCTTGCTGTACACACCTTTTGAGAGAGCCATACATAAATTGGAATTTGATAGAATACTCTACGTGCTTCACTTATATCTTTTGAGCTTGATAGTTTTGCTCATAGTGCTTCACTTATATCTTTTGAGCGTGATACTTTTTGCTCTAGTGCTTCACTTAGATCTTTTAGAGCACGGTGGTGGATTTGTTTTAAAGAAACTATTGATCTCTCATGCTTCACTTAGTTTATTTTGAGAGTCGTTAATAGCATGGTAATTCGCTTAAAATTAATATACTTGGTATTCAAGATATGTGAAACTTTCTTTTGAGTGCGTTGAATACTAAGAAAAGTTGGATACTTGATAATTGTTTTGAGATGTGGAGGTAGTGATATTAAATTCATGCTAGTTGGGTGATTATGAATTTAAATAATGCTTGTGTTGAAGTTAGCAAATCCCGTAGCATGCACGTATGGTTAAAGTTGTGTAACAAATTTGAAACATGAAGTGTACCTGGCTTGTGCATCCTTATGAGTGGCGGTCGGGGACGAGCGATGGTCTTTTCCTACCAATCTTTCCCCCTAGGAGCATGCACGTAGTACTTGATTTTTGATGACTTCTAAATTTTTGCAATAAGTACATGAGTTCTTTTGACTAATGTTGAGTCCATGGATTATACGCACTTTTACCTTTCCGCCTTTGCTAGCCTCTTCGGTACCATGCATTGCCCTTTCTCACCTTGAGAGTTGATGCAAACTTCGCCGGTGCATCCAAACCCCGTGATACAATACGCTCTATCACACATAAACCTCCCTATATCTTCCTCAAAGCAACCACCATAGCTACCTATTATGGCATTTCCATAGCCATTCCGAGATATATTGCCATGCAACTTTCCACCGTTTCATCATGACATACTTTACTTTTGTCATATTGCCATTGCATGATCATGTAGTTGACATCGATTTGTGGCAAAGCCACCATGCATTATTTTTCATACATGTCACTCTTGATTCATTGCACCATCCCGGTACACCGCCGGAGGCATTCATATAGAGTCATACCTTGTTCTAGTTTCGAGTTGTAATCCTTATGTTGTAATCAATAGAAGTGTGATGATCATCATTATTAGAGCATTGCCCAATTAAAAAAAAGAAGAAATGCCAAAAAGAAAGAAAAAAGAAAGGCCCAAATTTTTTTTATATAAAAAGGGCAATGTTACTATCTCTTTTTCCACACTTGTGCTTCAAAGTAGCACCTTGTTCTACATGTAGTAAATCTCATATATCGTGCTTCAAAGTAGCACCTTGTTCTTCATGTAGTGAGTCTCATAAATTGTGCTTCAAAGTAGCACCATGTCTTTCATATAGCGAGTCTCATAAGTTGTCTTTTTCATACTAGTGGGAATTTTTCATTATAGAACTTGGCTTGTATATTCCTATGACGGGCTTCCACAAATGCCCTAGGTCTTCGTGAGCAAGCAAGTTAGATGCACACCCACTAGTTTTCTTTTGTTGAGCATTTATTTATAGCTCTAGTGCATCCGTTGCATGGCAATCCCTACTCCTCATGTTGACATCAATCGGTGGGCATCTCCATAGCCCGTTAATTATCCTCGTTAATGTGAGACTTTCTCCTTTTTAGTATTCTCCACACAATCCCCATCATCATATTCTATTCCACCCATAGTGCTATATCCATGGCTCACGCTCATGTATTGCGTGAAGATTGAAAAAGTTTGAGATTATTTAAGTATGAAACAATTGCTTGGCTTGTCATCAGGGGTATAGAAGTTGGGAACATATTTGTGTGACGAAAATGAAGCATAGCCTAACTATATGATTTGTTGGAAATATGCCCTAGAGGCAATAATAAAAGCATTATTATTATATTTCCTTGTTCATGATAATTGTCTTTATTCATGCTATAACTGTATTATCCGGAAATCGTAATACACGTGTGAATACATAGACTACAATATGTCCCTAGTAAGCCTCTAGTTGACTAGCTCGTTGGTCAACAGATAGTCATGGTTTCCTGACTATGGACATCAGATGTCATTGACAACGGGATCACGTCATTAGGAGAATGACGTGATGGACAAGACCCAATCCTAAGCATAGCACAAAGATCGTGTAGTTCGTTTTGCTAGAGCTTTTCCAATGTCAAGTATCTCTTCCTTAGACCATGAGATCGTGCAATTCCCGGATACCGTAGGAGTGCTTTGGGTGTATCAAACGTCACAACGTAATCGGGTGACTATAAAGGTGCACTACGGTATCTCCGAAAGTGACCATTGGGTTGACACGAATCGAGGCGGGATTTGTCACTCCGTGTTACGGAGAGGTATCACTGGGCCCACTCGGTAATGCATCATCATAATGAGCTCAAAGTGATCAAGTGTC
The DNA here is from genome assembly GCA_021605205.1 of Aegilops longissima. NCBI lineage: Eukaryota > Viridiplantae > Streptophyta > Magnoliopsida > Poales > Poaceae > Aegilops > Aegilops longissima. The sequence continues at coordinate 410,725,756 of CM038679.1, forward strand.
CGTCACGGATCATGCATTGCGATACGAGTAAAGTGACTTGCCGTAACGAGACTAAACGAGGTATTGGGATACCGACGATCGAGTCTCGGGCAAGTAACATACCGTCGACAAAGGGAATAGAATACGGGTTACTTGAACCCTTGACATCGTGGTTCATCCGATGACAACATCGAGGAGCATGTGGGAGCCAACATGGGTATCCAGATCCGCTGTTGATTATTGACTTGAGGTAGTCTCGGTCATGTTCAGATGTCTCCCGAACCCGTAGGGTCTACACACTTAAGGTTCGGTGACGCTAGGGTTAATAGGAAGACAAGTATGTGATTACCGAATGTTGTTGAGTCCGGATGAGATCCCGGACGTCACGAGGAGTTCGGAATGGTCCGGAGGTAAAGATTTATATATGGAAAGTGGTTAAACGGACTCGGAAAGTTTCGGGGTATACGGTAATGTACTGGGGCCCGGGAGGGTTCCGGAGGTCCACGGAGGGGCCACCCCTCCGGGGGCCACATGGGCTAAGTGGAGAGGAGCCAGCCCTGGTGGGCTGGGCGCCCCACCTAGGCCCATGCGGCTAGGGTTTGGGAGGGGAAACCTAAAGGCGCGCCTCAGCTTGGGGGCAAGCCACCTCCCTCCTCCCTTGGGCCGCCGCCCCATCTAGGGTTTCCCTAGATGGCCGCCCCCTGCCCTCTCCTCCTATAAATAGAGGGGTGGGGGAGGCTGACAACACCATTGAAGGCGCAGCCCTCCCTCCCAACACCTCTCTTTCTCCACGCGAGCTTGGCGAAGCCTGCCGAGAACTGCCAGACCAACCGCACCACGCCGTCGTGCTGCCATTGGAGTTGTCTTCCTCAACCTCTCCTTCATTCTTGCTGGATCAAGACGGAGGAGACGCCATCGTCTCCGCACGTGTGTTGAACACGGAGGTGCTGTCCTTTCAGCACTTTGGTCATCGGTGATCGGAATCACGTTGGGAACGTCTTCATCATCACCACTCCCTCGAACGCTTCCGTACTCGATCTACAAGTGGTATGTAGATGGAAACTCTCTCTCGTGACTCGTTGCTTAGTAGAACTCATAGATGGATCTTGGTGAAACCGTAGGAAAAATTTTAATTTTCTGCAACGTTCCCCAACAGTGGCATCATGAGCTAGGTCTATGCGTAGTTCTCTTTGCACGAGTAGAACACAATTTTGTTGTGGGCGTGGATCTTGTCAATTTACTTGCCGTTACTAGTCGTTTCTTGCTTCCGCGGTATTGTGGGATGAAGCGGCCGGACCAACCTTACACGCTTTACGTGAGACCGGTTCCACCGACTAACATGCACTAGTTGCATAAGGTGGCTGGCGGGTGTCTGTCTCTCCTACTTTAGTTGGAGCGGATTCGATGAACAGGGTCCTTATGAAGGGTAAATAGAAGTTGACAAGATCACGTTGTGGTTATTCGAGGTAAGAAAACGTTCTTGCTAGAACCCAATTGCAGCCACGTAAAAGATGCAACAACAATTAGAGGACGCCTAACTTGTTTTTGCAGCAATTGTCATGTGACGGATATGGCCAAGTTGTGATGAATGATGATATATTGTGATGTATGAGATCATGTTCTTGTAATAGGAATCACGACTTGCATGTCGATGAGTATGACAACGGCAGGAGCCATAGGAGTTGTCTTTATTTTTGTATGACCTGCGTGTCATTGAAGAACGCCATGTAATCTACTTTACTTTATTGCTAAACGCGTTAGTCATAGAAGTAGAAGTAGTCGTTGGCGTGACAACTTCATGAAGACACGATGATGGAGATCATGGTGTCATGCCGGTGTGAGGATGATCATGGAGCCCCAAGATGAAGATCAAGGAGCTATATGATATTGGCCATATCATGTCACTACTTTATAATTGCATGTGATGTTTATTATGATTATACATCTTGTTTACTTAGAACGACGGTAGTAAATAAGATGATCCCTTAGAACAATTTCAAGAAGTGTTCTCCCTAATCGTGCACCGTTGCTACAGTTCGTAAGCTTCTAAGCACCACGTGTTAATCGGGTGTGATGGATTCTTACGTTCACATACAACGGGTGTAAGCAAGATTTACACACACAGAAACACTTAGGGTTAACTTGACGAGCCTAGCATGTAAAGACATGTCCTCGGAACACGGAGACCGAAAGGTCGAACACGAATCGTATGGAAGATACGATCAACATGAGAATGTTCACCGACGCAGACTAGTCCGTCTCACGTGTTGATCGGACACGGCCTAGTCGACTCGGATCGTGTAACACTTAGATGACTAGAGGGATGTCTAATCTGAGTGGGAGTTCATTGTAATAATTTGATTAGATGAACTTAATTATCATGAACTTAGTCTAAAACTTTTGAATGATATGTCTTGTAGATCAAATGGCCAACGCTCATGTCAACTTGAACTTCAACGCGTTCCTAGAGAAAACCAAGCTGAAAGATGACGGCAGCAACTATACGGAGTGGGTCCGAACACGAGGATCATCCTCATAGCTGCCAGAAACAATACGTCCTAGAAGGACCGCTAGGTGACGCTCCGTCGAAGAACCAAGACATTATGAATGCTTGGTAGTCTCATCTTGATGATTACTCCCTCGTTCGATGCGGCATGCTTTACAGCTTAGAACCGGGCTCCAAAAGCGTTTTGAGCACCACGGAGCATATGAGATGTTCAAGGAGCTGAAACTTGTTTTCCAAGCTCACGCCCGGTCGAGAGATATGACATCTCCGACAAGTTCTATAGTTGTAAGATGGAGGAAAACAGTTACGTCGGTGAGCACATTACGAAGATGTGCAGGTTGCACAACCGTATGACCCAAACTGAATATTAACCTCCACGATGAGGCGGTCATTGACAGAATCCTCGATCGCTCCCACCAAGCTACAAGAGCTTTGTGATGAACTACAACATGCGGGGATGGTAAAGACCATTCTGAAGTGTTCTCTATCTTTGAAGTCACCGAGGTTGAAATCAAGAAAGAACATCAAGTGTTGATGGTCAATAAGACCACTAAGTTCAAGAAGGGCAAGGTAAGAAAAACTTCAAGAAGGACGGCAAGGAGATTGCCGCCCGTAAGCAAGTTGCCGGAAGAAGTCAAAGAATGGACCCAAGCACGAGACTGAGTGCTTTTATTGCAAGGGAAGGGTCACCGAAGCGGAACTGCCCCAAGTACTTAGCGGATAAGAAGGCCGGCAACACCAAAGGTATATTTGATATACATGTAATTGATGTGTACCTTACCAAGAATCGTAGTAACTCCCGGTATTTGATACGGTGCCGTTGCTCATATTTGTAACTCACAGCAGGAGCTGCGGAATAAGCGGAGATCGGCGAAGGACGAGGTGACGATCGCGGCGGGAATGGTTCCAGAGTCGATGTGATCGCCGTCGCACGCTACCTCTTCATTTACCCACGGATTAGTTATGAACCTTAATAATTGTTATTTGGTGCCAAGTTTGAGCATGAATATTGTATCCGGATCTCGTTTAATGCGAGATGGCTACTCATTTAAATCCGAGAATAATGGTTGTTCTATTTATATGAGAGATATGTTTTATGGTCATGCTCCGATGGTCAATGGTTTATTCTTAATGAATCTCGGCGTAGTATTACACATGTTCATAGCGTGAATACCAAAAGATGTAAAGTTGATAACGATAGTCCCACATACTTGTGGCACTCGCCGCCTTGGTCACATTGGTGTCAAGCGCATGAAGAAGCTCCATCTTGATGGACTTTTGGAGTCTCTTGATTATGAATCATTTGACACATGCGAACCATGCCTCATGGGCAAGATGACCAAGACTCCATTCTCGGAACAATGGAGCGAGCAACCAACTTGTTGGAAATCATACATACCGATGTGTGCGGTCCAATGAGCGTTGAGGCTCATGGAGGATATCGTTATGTTCTCACTCTCACGATGACTTGAGTAGATATGGGTATGTCTACTTGATGAAACACAAGTCCGAGACCTTTGAAAAGTTCAAGGAATTTCAGAATGAAGTAGAGAATCAACGTGACCGAAAGATAAAATTCTTACGATCGATCGTGGAGGAGAATATTTAAGTCACGAATTTGGTACACACTTAAGAAAATGTGGAATCGTTTCACAACTAACGCCACCGAACACCTCAACAGAACGGTGTGTCCGAACGTCGTAATCGCACTCTATTGGATATGGTGCGATCTATGATGTCTCTTACCGATTTACCGCTATCATTTTGGGGATACGCTCTAGAGACAGCTACATTCACTTTAAATAGGGCACCGTCTAAATCCGTTGAGACGACACCGTATGAATTATGGTTTGGGAAGAAACCTAAGCTGTCGTTTCTAAAAGTTTGGGGATGCGATGCTTATGTCAAGAAACTACAACCCTGTCCTGGAAATCATGTTGTTAGACAACGGTGAACCTTCGAACTATGAAGAAGCAATGGCGGGCCCAGATTCCAACAAATGGCTAGAAGCCATGAAGTCCGAGATAGAATCCATGTATGAAAACAAAGTGTGGACTTTGGTGACTTGCCCGATGATCGTGCGATAGAAAACAAATGGATCTTTAAGAAGAAGACGGACGCGGATGGTAATGTCACCATCTATAAAGCTCGACTTGTCGCTAAGGGTTATCGGCAAGTTCAAGGGATTGACTACGATGAGACTTTCTCTCCGTAGCGAAGCTTAAGTCCGTCCGAATCATGTTAGCAATTGCCGCATACTATGATTATGAGATATGGCGATGGACGTCAAAACAGCGTCCTTAACGGCTATCTTAAGGAAGAGCTGTATATGATACAGCCGGAAGGTTTTGTCGATCCTAAGAATGTCGACAAAGTATGCAAGCTCCAATGATCCATTTATGGGCTGGTGCAAGCATCTCGGAGTTGGAACATTCGCTTTGATGAGATGATCAAAGCGTTTGGGTTTATGAGACTTATGGAGAAGCCTGCGTTTACAAGAAAGTGAGTGGGAGCTCAGAGCATTTCTCATATTATATGTAGATGACATACTTGATGGGAAATGATATAGAATTCTTGGACAGCATTAAGGCCTACTTGAATAAGTGTTTTTCAATGAAGGACCTTGGAGAAGCTGCTTATATATTAGGCATCAAGATCTATAGAGATAGATCGAGGCGCCTCATAGGTCTTTCACAAAGCACATACCTTGATAAGATTTTGAAGAAGTTCAAAATGGATCAGTCCAAGAAAGGGTTCTTGCACAGATTGCAAGGTGTGAAATTGAGCTCGCTCAATGCCCGACCATGGCAAAAGATAAAGAAGAGATGAGTGTCATCCCTATGCTTCAGCCATAGGATCTATTATGTATGCCATGCTGTGTACTGCACCTGATGTAAACCTTGCCGTAAGTTTGGTAGGAAGGTACCAAAGTAATCCCGGCAAGGAACACTGGACAGCGGTCAAGAATATCTGAAGTACCGAAAAGGACAAAGGACATGTTTTCGTTTATGGAGGTGACGAAGAGCTCGTCAGTAACAGGTTACGCCGACGCTTAGCTTCGACACAGATCTGATGACTCTAAGTCACAAACCGGATACGTGTATATGTTGAATGGTGGAGCAAGAAGCTGGTGCAGCTGCAAGCGAAGCGCCGTGGCGGGATCTACATGTGAAGCGGAGTACATGGCAGCCTCGGAGGCAGCACATGAAGCAATTTGGGTGAAGGAGTTCATCACCGACCTAGGAGTCATACCCAATGCGTCGGGGCCGATCAAACTCTTCGTGACAACACTGGAGCTATTGCACTTGCCAAGGAGCCAGGTTTCACAAGAAGACCGAGCACATCAAGCGTCGCTTCAACTCCATCCGTGAAAATGTTCAAGATGGAGACATAGAAATTTGTAAAGTGCATACGGATCTGAATGTCGCAGATCCATTGACTAAACCTCTTCCGCGGGCAAAACATGATCAACACCAGAACTCTATGGGTGTTCGATTCATCACAATGTAAACTAGATTATTGACTCTAGTGCAAGTGGGAGACTGTTGGAAATATGCCCTAGAGGCAATAATAAAAGCATTATTATTATATTTCCTTGTTCATGATAATTGTCTTTATTCATGCTATAACTGTATTATCCGGAAATCGTAATACACGTGTGAATACATAGACTACAATACGTCCCTAGTAAGCCTCTAGTTGACTAGCTCGTTGGTCAACAGATAGTCATGGTTTCGACTATGGACATCGATGTCATTGATAACGGATCACGTCATTAGGAGAATGACGTGATGGACAAGACCCAATCCTAAGCATAGCACAAAGATCGTGTAGTTCGTTTTGCTAGAGCTTTTCCAATGTCAAGTATCTCTTCCTTAGACCATGAGATCGTGCAATTCCGGATACCGTAGGAGTGCTTTGGTGTATCAAACGTCACAACGTAATCGGGTGACTATAAAGGTGCACTACGGTATCTCCGAAAGTGACCATTGGGTTGACACGGATCGAGCGGGATTTGTCACTCCGTGTTACGGAGAGGTATCACTTGGGCCCACTCGGTAATGCATCATCATAATGAGCTCAAAGTGATCAAGTGTCCGTCACGGGATCATGCATTGCGGTACGAGTAAAGTGACTTGCGATAACGAGACTAAACGAGGTATTGGGATACCGACGATCGAGTCTCGGGCAAGTAACATACCGTCGACAAAGGGAATAGAATACGGGTTGCTTGAACCCTTGACATCGTGGTTTATCCGATGACAACATCGAGGAGCATGTAGGAGCCAACATGGGTATCCAGATCCCGCTGTTGATTATTGACTTGAGGTAGTCTCGGTCATGTTCAGATGTCTCCCGAACCCGTAGGGTCTACACACTTAAGGTTCGGTGACGCTTAGGGTTAATAGGAAGACAAGTATGTGATTACCGAATGTTGTTCGAGTCCGGATGAGATCCCGGACGTCACGAGGAGTTCGGAATGGTCCGGAGGTAAAGATTTATATATGGAAAGTGGTTAAACGGACTCAGGAAAGTTTGGGGTATACTGGTAATGTCTGGGGCCACGGGAGGGTTCCGGAGGGCCACGGGAGGGGCCACCTCGGGGGGCCACATGGGCTAAGTGGGAGAGGAGCCAGCCCCTGGTGGGCTGGCGCGCCCCCCACCCAGGCCCATGCGGCTAGGGTTTGGGAGGGGAAACCTAAAGGGGCGCCTAGCTTGGGGGGCAAGCCACCCTCCCTCCTCCCTTGGCGCCGCCCCATCTAGGGTTTCCCTAGATGGCCGGCCCCCTGCCCTCTCCTCCTATAAATAGAGGGGTGGGGGAGGGCTGCCAACACCATTGAAGGCGCAGCCCTCCCTCCCAACACCTCTCTTTCTCCACGCGAGCTTGGCGAAGCCTGCCGAGAACTGCCAGACCAACCGCACCACGCCGTCGTGCTGCCATTGGAGTTGTCTTCCTCAACCTCTCCTTCATTCTTGCTGGATCAAGACGGAGGAGACGCCATCGTCTCCGCACGTGTGTTGAACATGGAGGTGCTGTCCTTTCAGCACTTTGGTCATCGGTGATCGGAATCACGTTGGGAACGTCTTCATCATCACCACTCCCTCGAACGCCTGCACTCGATCTACAAGTGGTATGTAGATGCAAACTCTCTCTCGTGACTCGTTGCTTAGTAGAACTCATAGATGGATCTTGGTGAAACCGTAGGAAAAATTTTAATTTTCTGCAACGTTCCCCAACATGATTTTGTAGGGATGAACTTTCTTTTGCCATGCTATTTTGAGAAGACATAATTGCTTAGTTAGTAAGCTTGAAGTATTATTATTTTTATGTCAATATGAACTTTTGTCTTGAATCTTTCGGATCTGAATATTCTTACCACAATTAATAAGATTTACATTGAAATTATGCCAAAGTATCACTCCGCATCAATAATTCTTTTTATCATTTACCTACTCGAGGACGAGCAGGAATTAAGCTTGGGGATGCCTGATACGTCTCCTACGTATCTATAATTTTTGATTGCTCCATGCTACCTTATCTACTGTTTTGGACTATATTGGGCTTTATTTTCCACTTTTATATTATTTTTGGGACTAACCTATTAACCGGAGGCCCAACCCAGAATTGCTGTTTTTTTGCCTATTTGATGTTTCAAGAAATGAATATCAAATGGAGTCCAAACGGAATGAAACCTTCGGGAACGTGATTTTCTCACCGGACGTGATCCAGGAGACTTGGACCCTACTCCAAGGAACAAAAGAGGCGGTCACGAGGGTGGGGGGCGAGCCCCCTGGGCGCGCCCCCTACCTCGTGGGCCCCCTGTTGCTCCACCAACGTACTCCTTCCTCCTATATATACCTCACGCACCCCGACAAATCAAATACGGAGCCAAAAACCTAATTCCACCGCCGCAACTTTCTATATCCACAAGATCCCATCTTGGGGCCTGTTCCGGAGCTTCGCCGGAGAGGGCCGTCATCACGGAGGGCTTCTACATCATCATAGCCCCTCCGATGAAGTGTGAGTAATTTACCTCAGACCTTCGGGTCCATAGTTAGTAGCTAGATGGCTTCTTCTCTCTTTTTGGATCTCAATACAATGTTCTCCCCCTCTCTTGTGGAGATCTATTCAATGTAATCTTCTTTTTGCGGTGTGTTTGTTGAGACCGATGAATTGTGGGTTTATGATCCAGCTTATCTATGAATAATATTTGAATCTTATCTGAATTCTTTTATGTATGATTGAGTTATCTTTGCAAGTGTCTTCGAATTATCCGTTTGGTTTGGCCAACTAGATTGGTAGTTCTTGCAATGGGAGAAGTGCTTAGCTTTGGGTTCGATCTTGCGGTGTCCTTACCAAAGTGATGTAAAGGGTTGCAAGGCACGATTGTATTGTTGCCATCGAGGATAACAAGATGGTTTTTTTTATCATATTGCATGAATTTATCCCTCTACATCATGTCATCTTGCTTAAGGCGTTACTCTGTTTTTAACTTAATACTCTAGATGCATGCTGGATAGCGGTCGATGAGTGGAGTAATAGTAGTAGATGCAGAATCATTTCAGTTTACTTGTCTCGGACGTGATGCCTATATACATGGTCATACCTAGATATACTCATAACTATGCTCAATTCTATCAATTGCTCAACAGTAATTTGTTCACCCACCGTAGAATACTTATGCTCTTGAGAGAAGCCACTAGTGAAACCTATGGCCCCCGGGTCTATTTTCATCATATCAATCTCCATCACTTTAATACTTGCTTTGTTTTTACTTTGCTTTTTACTTTTCACTTTGCATCTCTATATCAAAATACCAAAATATTATTTATCATCTCTATCGATCTCACCTCGTAAGTGACCGTGAAGGGATTGACAACCCCTAATCGCGTTGGTTGCGAGTAGCTATCGCTTTGTGCAGTACGAGGGACTTGTGCATGGCCTCCTCTTGGATTGATACCTTGGTTCTCAAAAGCGAGGGAAATACTTACGCTACTTTGCTGCATCATCCTCTCCTCTTCGGGGGAATCCAACGCAGTGCTCAAGAGGTAGCAGCCCACACCCTGTCCACGAGGGTGGGGGGCGCGCCCCCTGCCTCGTGGCCCCCCTGGAACTCCACCGACCTCAACTCCAACTCTATATATTCACGTTTTGGGAGAAAAAAATCAGAGAGAAGGATTCATCGCGTTTTATGATACGGAGCCGCCGCCAAGCCATAACCTCTCTCGGGAGGGCTGATCCAGAGTCCGTTTGGGGCTCCGGAGAGGGGAATCTATCGCCATCGTCATCATCGACCTTCCCCCATCACCAATTTCATGATGCTCACCGCCGTGCGTGAGTAATTCCATCGTAGGTTTGCTGTACGGTGATGGGTTGGATGAGATTTATCATGTAATCGAGTTAGTTTTGTTAGGGTTTGATCCCTAGTATCCACTATGTTCTGAGATTGATGTTGCTATGACTTTGTGATACGTCTCCAACGTATCTACTTTTCCAAACACTTTGGCCCTTGTTTTGGACTCTAACTTGCATGACTTGAATGGAACTAACCCGGACTGATGCTGTTTTCAGCAGAATTGCCATGGTGTTATTTTGTGCAGAAATAAAAGTTCTCAGAATGACCTGAAAATCAACGGAGACTATTTTTGGAAATAATAAAAAATACTGGCGAAAGAATCAAGGCCAGGGGGCCACACCCTGTCCACGAGGGCGAGAGCCTGCCTCGTGGGCCCCCTGGAGCTCCACCGACCTCAACTCCAACTCTATATATTCGTGTTCGGGGAGAAAAAAACCAGAGAGAAGGATTCATCGCGTTTTACGATCAGAGAGCCGCCAAGCCCTAAACTCTCTCGAGGGCTGATCTGGAGTCCGTTCGGGGCTCCGGAGAGGGGAATCCGTCGCCATCGTCATCATCAACCATCCTCCATCACCAATTTCATGATGCTCACCGTCGTGCGTGAGTAATTCCATCATAGGCTTGCTGGATGGTGATGGGTTGGATGAGATTTATCATGTAATCGAGTTAGATTTGTTAGGGTTTGATCCATAGTATCCACTATGTTCTGAGATTGATGTTGCTATGACTTTGCTATGCTTAATGCTTGTCACTAGGGCCCGAGTGCCATGATTTCAGATCTGAACCTATTATGTTTTCATGAATATATGTGAGTTCTTGATCCTATCTTGCAAGTCTATAGTCACCTACTATGTGTTATGATTCGGCAACCCCGAAGTGACAATAATCGGGACCACTCCCGGTGATGACCGTAGTTTGAGGAGTTCATGTATTCACTATGTGTTAATCCTTTGGTCCAGTACTCTATTAAAAGGAGGCCTTAATATCCCTTTTCCATTAGGACCCCGCTGCCATGGGAGGGTAGGACAAAAGATGTCATGCAAGTTCTTTTCCATAAGCACGTATGACTATATTCAGAATACATGCCTACATTACATTGATGATTGGAGCTAGTCTGTGTCACCCTATGTTATAACTGTTGCATGAATAATCGCATCCGACATAATTCTCCATCACCGATCCAATGCCTACGATCTTTTCACATATTTTTCTTCGCTTATTTACCTTTCCGTTGCTACTAGTACAATCACTACAAAACCCAAAAAATATTACTTTTGCCATCGTTACCGTTACTTCCATATTACTTTGCTACTAAATACTTTGCTGCAGATACTAAGTTATCTAGGTGTGGTTGAATTGACAACTCAACTGCTAATACTTGAGAATATTATTTGGCTCCCCTTGGGTCGAATCAATAAATTTGGGTTGAATACTCTACCCTCGAAAACTGTTGTGATCCCATATACTTGTGGGTTATCAAGACTATTTTCTGGCGCCGTTGCCGGGGAGCATAGCTCTATTCTTTGAGTCACTTGGGATTTATATCTACTGGTCACTATGAGGAACTTGAAAGACGAGAAAACTAAATTTATCCCTCAACTACGAGGGGAGGTAAGGAACTGCCATCTAGCTCTGCACTTGATTCACCTTCTGTTTTGAGTAAGCTTGGGACACCTAAACCTGCTTCTGCTATTAATTCTGATATGTCGCATGTTATTGATGATGCCACTTCTGCTATGCATGATACTTATGATGAAACTACTTCTATGCTTGATACTACTATGCCACTTGGTGAATTTCTTGATGAACAACTTGCTAGGGCTAGGAGAATGAAATTATTGAAACCGATAATATTGATGAAAGTGATGATGAAGATTCTCCCCTAGATATGAATTACTGTTGTGCGAGGGTTATGTTATGGATGAAGAAACTGCTAGAGATTTTCTTGCTTGCAATGATAGAAGTGATCTTAAGAAATTATTAGCTAAGCTGAAACAAAATCTCTGAATGCTAGAATGAAATATGATCCCGCTTATGCTACTTCACCTATCTTTATTCTTGATAAGGATTATGAATTCTCTGTTGATCCTGATATAGTTACTTTGGTTGTATCGATCCTTTCTATGGCTATGAATCTGAAACTGTTGTGGCACATCTTACTAAATTAAATGATATAGCCACCCTGTTCACTAATGATGAGAAAATCACTACTATTATATCCTTAAAATATTTCTCTTCTCATTAAAGGGTGATGCTAAGATATGGTTTAATTCTCTTGATCCTGGTTGTGTGCATAGTCCCCAGGATATGATTTATTACTTCTCTGCTAAATATTTTCCCGCTCATAAGAAACAAGCTGCTTTAAGGGAAATATATAATTTTGTGCAAATTGAAGAAGAGAGTCTCCCACAAGCTTGGGGGAGGCTTCTCCAATTACTTAATGCCTTGCCTGATCATCCTCTCAAGAAAAATGAAATACTTGATATCTTTTATAATGGACTAACCGATGCTTCCAGAGATCACCTGGATAGTTGTGCTGGTTGTGTTTTCAGGGAAAGAACTGCTGATGAAGCTGAAATTCTATTGGATAATATGTTGGCAAATGAAAATAATTTGACACTTCTGAACCAACTCCTAAGCCAACTCCAAAGAAAAGGGTGTTTATTTCTCGATCCTCAAGATATGCAAGAGGCAAAAAATCTATGAAAGAAAAAGGTATAAAAGTGAAGATGTTAAGAATTTACCTCTGTTGAAGAAATACACGGTCTTAATTTACACTTTGTTGAAGAAACATATGGTCTTGATAACCCGACACGGTAGTAAAGGTAAATTCTCTCTATAGATATGATAAAGCTGAAATCCCTCCTACTAAGTTTGCTAGCCAATGTTTGGATGAGTTTGATAACTTTATGGTTAAGCAGGAAAACTTCAATGCTTATTTTGGTAGAGAATTAAAATGCAATGCTTTTATGATTGAACACTTGAGTGATTATATGTCTAGAGTTAAAGGTGAACTTAAACTCATTAGTAAACATGCTTCTATGGTTACCACTCAAGTAGAACAAGTACTTAAAGCTCAGAATGATTTGCTCAATGAATTGAATAGTAAGAATAATGACTTTGCTATTAGAGTTGCAACTAGAGGGGGTAAAGTGACTCAGGAACCTTTGTATCCTGAGGGCCACCCTAAGGGAATTGAGTAGGATTCTCAGAGAAATAATTTAGATGCACCTAGTCCTTCTAAAAAGAAGAAAAAGAAAAATGATAGGACTTTGCATGCTTTTAGTGAACCTGTTGTTGACACACCGAGAATCCCAATGATATTTCTATTTCGATCTTTGAAACACAACTGTAATGAACATGAACCTAGTGAAAATGCTAATGATGATGTTCATGTTGATGCTCAACCTAGCAATGATAATGATGTAGAAATTGAACCTGCTGTTATCTTGATAACCCACAATCAAAGAATCAACGTTATGATAAGAGAGACTTTGTTGCTAGGAAGCACTGGAAAGAAAGAGAACCATGGGTTCAGAAACCCATGGCCTTTCCTCCTAAACCATCCAAGAAAAAGGATGATGAAGATTTTGAGTGCTTTGCTGAAATGATTAGACCTATCTTTTTGTGTATGCGTTTGACTGATATGCTTAAAATAAATCCTTATGCTAAGTATATGAAAGATATTGTTACTAATAAAAGAAAGATATCGGAAGCTGAAATTTCCACCATGCTTGCTAATTATACTTTTAAGGGTGGAATACCAAAGAAACTTGGAGATCCAGGGATACCAACTATACCATGCTCCATTAAAACAAACTATGTTAGAACTGCTTTATGTGATCTTGGAGCCAGTGTTAGTGTTATGCCTCTCTCTTTATATCGTAGGCTTGATTTGAATAAGTTGACACCTACTGAAATATCTTTGCAAATGGCCGGTAAATCAACTGCTATACCTGTCGTTATTTGTGAGGATGTGCCTGTTGTGGTTGCAAACATTACTATTTTAACAAACTTTGTTATTCTTGATATTCCCGAGGACGATAGTATGTCTATTATTCTTGGAAGACCCTTTTTGAATGCTGCAGGGGCTGTTATAGATTGCAACAAAGGCAATGTCACTTCTCATGTTAATGTTAATGAGCATACGGTACACTTTCCGAGGAAACAACCTCAAGTCCATAGTATGAATTCTATTGAAAAAACTCCATCGATTATTTTTTGGAGGTTTTGAATTTCCTCTTCCTACTGTCAAGAACAAATATGATATTCTTATTATTGGGGACGTGCATATCCCCGTGGAGGTAACATAGTGTTATTCGAAATTTCTCCGGTTTCATGTTACTCGAAATGAGTTTGTTAACAAGACCTGATCAACCTTGTTAGTGGATTCCTTTTGAAGAGCATGAGATGGATGAAGTTAGAAAGCACAACCTTCTGTACCTTCCTTTTACTTTCTGTTAATTAGATTAAATAAAGTAAAATTATTATTTTCTGTCAGTTTTCTGAATTATCCATGCAATAAAAAAATACCCCGAAAATAAAAGTTCTCCAAATGCCCCGAAATTGAAATCTGATTTTTTCTGGAATATTTGAGAATACCTGGCACTGAGAACACAACAGGGGGAGCAAGCACCTGGCCATGAGGGTCCAGGGCGCGCCCACCCCCGTGGACGCGCCCCACTGCCTCGTGGGCCCATGGTGGCTCCCCTCCACTTATTCCTGCACCCACACACCCCTTCTTCCTCCCAAAAAAATCACCAACCAGCTCAAGCACGAGTTCTTGCTCATTTTGCTGCGATTTTCGATATCCCTGCTCAAAGCTCCACTCACAAAACTGCTTTGGGGGATTGTTCTTCGGTATGTGACTCCTCCAATGGTCCAATTAGTTTTTGCTCTAGTGCTTTATTCATTGCAAATTTTTGCTGCCTAGGTGACCGTGTTCTTGAGCTTGCATGTCAAATTTATATGGTCCCAAGTAGTTCTAATGCATGATATAGCTTCTAGGCACTTGTGGGAGTAGTTGCTATCAATTTTATTGAGTTTGGTTCACTTTTATTTGAAGTTACTAAAAAATTTCATAAATTTTCAAAAAATGATGAAGAGATTTTTGAGGGGCTCTTCGAGCCGAAGCTCGAAGGAGTGATACGTCTCCAACGTATCTATAATTTTTTATTGCTCCATGCTATATTATCTACTGTTTTGGGCAATACTGGGCTTTATTATCCACTTTTATATTATTTTTGGGACTAACCTATTAACCGGAGGCCCAGCCGAGATTTGCTGTTTTTTTGCCTATTTCACTGTTTCGAAGAAAAGGAATATCAAACGGAGTCGAAACGGAACGAAATCAACTGGAGAAGTTATTCTTGGAAGGAAAGCTACCGTAAAAGCTTGGAGTGCACGTCAGGAAAGAAGGGAGGTACCCACGAGGGTGGGGGGCGCGCCGCCCTGCCTCGTGGCCCCCCCTTCGGTCCACCAACGTACTTCTTTCACCCATATATACCTGCGTATCCTAAAACTTCCAGAACAGAGAATAGATCGGGAGTTCTGCCGCTGAAAGCCTCTGTAGCCACCAAAAGTCAATCGGGACCTGTTCGGCACCTGCCGGGGGGGAACCTCACCGTGGCCATCTTCATCATCCGGCGCTCTCCATGACGAGGAGGAGTAGTTCACCCTCGGGGCTGAGGGTATGTACCAGTAGCTATGTGTTTGATCTCTCTCTCTCTCTCTCTCTCTCTCTCTCTCTCTCTCTCGTGTTCTTGATTTGGCACGATCTTGATGTATCACGAGCTTTGCTATTATAGTTGGATCTTATGTTTCTCCTCCCCCTCTTCTCTCTTGTAATGGATTGAGTTTTCCCTTTGAAGTAATCTTATCGGATTGAGTCTTTAAAGATTTGAGAACACTTGATGTATGTCTTGCCGTGCGTATCTGTGGTGACAATGGGATATCACGTGATTCACTTGATGTATGTTTTGGTGATCAACTTGCGGGTTCCGCCCATGAACCTATGCATAGGGGTTGGCACACGTTTTCGTCGTGATTCTCCGGTAGAAACTTTGGGGCACTCTTTGAGGTTCTATGTGTTGGTTTGAGTAGATGAATTGAGGTTGTGTGATGCATATTGTATAATCATGCCCACGGATACTTGAGGTGACAATGGAGTATCTAGGTGACATTAGGGTTTTGGTTGATTTGTGTCTTAAGGTGTTGTTCTAGTACTAACTCTAGGGCTGTTTGTGACACTTATAGGAATAGCCCAATGGATTGATTGGAAAGAATAAATTTGAGGTGGTTTCGTACCCTACCATAATCTCTTTGTTTGTTCTCCGCTATTAGTGACTTTGGAGTGACTCTTTGTTGCATGTTGAGGGATAGTTATATGATCCAATTATGTTATTATTGTTGAGAGAACTTGCACTAGTGAAAGTATGAACCCTAGGCCTTGTTTCCTAGCATTGCAATACCGTTTACGCTCACTTTTACCACTTGTTACCTTGCTGTTTTTATATTTTCAGATTACAAAAACCTATATCTACCATCCATATTGCACTTGTATCACCATCTCTTCGCCGAACTAGTGCACCTATACAATTTACCATTCTATTGGGTGTGTTGGGGACACAAGAGACTCTTTGTTATTTGGTTGCAGGGTTGCTTGAGAGAGACCATCTTCATCCTACGCCTCCCATGGATTGATAAACCTTAGGTCATCCACTTGAGGGAAATTTGCTACTGTCCTACATACCTCTGCACTTGGAGTCCCAACAACATCTACAAGAATAAGGTTGTGTAGTAGACATCAAGCTCTTTTCTGGCGCCGTTGCCGGGGAGGCTAGGTAAGCGGCACTCACACCCCGTCAACTAAGCTCTTTTCTGGCGTCGTTGCCGGGGAGGTTAGTGCTTGAAGGTATATCTTTAGATCTTGCAATCGAATCTTTTTGTTTCTTGTTTTAGCACTAGTTTAGTCTATAAAAGAGAACTACAAAAAAATGGAATTGAGTTTGTCTCATACGCTACACCTTTTTAATATCTTTTGTGAGTATGATGGAAAGGAAAATTGTGCCAAAGTGTTAGAAGAAGAATGCATTAAATTGTTTGGCACTAAATATTTGAATGATGAGCATGATTGCAATGTTGTTAGTATGAATTCCTTGAATATCCATTATGCTAATGAAATGCAATGCCACAAGCTTGGGGAAGCTATGTTTGATGAAGATAATATTTTTTGTCCCCCAAGCTTTGATGAGCAAATTTACTATGATGAAAGCATGCCTCCTATCTATGATGATTATTGTGATGACACATATGCTCTAAATAATAATGATAACCATGAAACTTGTCATCTTGATCTTAATTTTCAATCATATGATAGTTATTTTGTTGAGTTTGCTCCCACTACTATTGAAGAGAAGAATTTTGCTTATGTGGAGAGTAGTAAAATTTCTATGCAAGTAGATCATGAAAAGAATGCTTTAGGTGCTGGTTATATTGTTGAATTCATTCATGATGCTACTGAAAATTATTATGAGAGAGGATCATATGCTTCTACATATTGCAATAATATCAAGTTTCCTCTCTATGTGCTTAAGTTTTTGAAGTTATGCTTGTTTTGCCTTCCTATGCGAGTTGATTATTGTTTACATAAGTTGTTTGCTCACAAAATCCCTATGCATAGGAAGTGGGTTAGACTTAAATGTGCTAGTCATATTCTTCATGATGCTCTCTTTATGTTTCAATTCTTATCTTTTTTGTGATCATCATTGAAATCATCATGCCTAGCTAGGGGCGTTAAACGTTAGCGCTTGTTGGGAGGCAACCCAATTTTATTTTAGTTTCTTGCTTTTTGGTTCTGTTTAGTAATAAATAATCCATCTAGCCTCTATTTAGATGTGGTTTTATGTTTTAATTAGTGTTTGTGCCAAGTAGAACCTTTGGGAAGACTTGGGTGAAGTCTTTATGATCATGCTGTAAAAAACAGAAACTTTAGCGCTCACGAGATTAGCTTAAACTTTTTACTGGAGAGTGCTATTTAGTTGATTCTTTTTGCATATGATTACTAGACAAATTCCTCAGGTCCACCAATTTATTTTAGAATTTTGGGAGTTCCAGAAGTTTGCGTTTGATACAGATTACTACAGACAGTTCTGTTTTTGACAGATTCTGTTTTTCGTGTGTTGTTTGCTTATTTTGATGAATCTATGCCTAGTAAAATAGTTTATAAACCATAGAGAAGTTGTAATACAGTAGGTTTAACACCAATATAAATAGATAATGAGTTTATTACAGGACCTTGAAGTGGTGTTTTGTTTTCTTTCGCTAACGAAGCTCACGAGTTTTCTGTTAAGTTTTGTGTTGTGAAGTTTTCAAGTTTTGGGTAAAGATTCGATGGACTATGGAATAAGGAGTGGCAAGAGCCTAAGATTGGGGATGCCCAAGGCACCCCAAGGTAATATTCAAGGATAACCAAGCGTCTAAGCTTGGGGATGCCCTGAAGGCATCCCTCTTTAAATCTTCGCTCATCGGTAACTTTACTTGGAGCTATATTTTATTCACCACATGATATGTGTTTTGCTTGGAGCGTCATTTTATTTTATTTAGCTTTGCTTGATGTTTGAATAAAATACCAAGATCTGAAATTATTAAATGGGAGAGTCTTCACATGGTTGCATAATTATTCGACGACTCATTGATCTTCACTTATATCTTTCGGAGTAGTTTGTTGTTTGCTCTAGTGCTTCACTTATATATTTTAGAGCACGGCGGTGGATTTGTTTTATAGAAACTATTGATCTCTCATGCTTCACTTAGATTATTTTGAGAGTCTTAAATAGCATGGTAATTTGCTTAAATAATCATAATATGCTAAGCATACAAGATTTGTAAGAATTCTTATGAGTGTGTTGAATACTAAGAGAAGTTTGATGCTTGATGATTGTTTTGAGATATGGAGGTAGTGATATTAGAGTCATGCTAGCTGAGTAGCTGTGAATTTGAGAAATACTTGTGTTAAAGTTTGTGATTCCCGTAGCATGCACGTATGGTGAACTGTTATGTGATGAAGTCGGAGCATGATTTATTTATTGATTGTCTTCCTTATGGGTGGCGGTCGGGGACGAGCGATGGTCTTTTCCTACCAATCTATCCCCCTAGGAGCATGCGCGTAATACTTTGCTTTGATAACTTCTAGATTTTTGCAATAAGTATATGAGTTCTTTATGAATAATGTTGAGTCCATGGATTATACACACTCTTCTTCCTTCCACCATTACTAGCCTCTCTAATACAGCGCACTTTTCGCCGATATCATACACCCACCATATACCTTCCTCAAAACAGCCACCATACCTACCTATCATGGCATTTCCATAGCCATTCCGAGATATATTTCCATGCAACTTACCACCATTCCATTTATTATGACACGCTCCATCATTGTCATATTGCTTAGCATGATCATGTAGTTGACATCGTATTTGTGGCAAAGCCACCGTTCATAATTCTTTCATACATGTCACTCTTGATTCATTGTATATCCCGGTACACCGCCGGAGGCATTCATATAGAGTCATATTTTGTTCTAAGTATCGAGTTGTAATTGTTGAGTTGTAAGAAAATAAAAGTGTGATGATCATCATTATTAGAGCATTGTCCCAGTGAGGAAAGGATGATGGAGACTAGGATTCCCCCACAAGTCGGGATGAGACTCCGGACGAAAAATAAAAAAAGAGAAAAAAAAGAAAAAAAGAGGCCATAAAAAAGAAGAAAAGGCCCAAATAAAAAAATAAAAATAAAAAAATGAGAGAAAAAGAGAGAAGGGGCAATGCTACTATCCTTTTACCACACTTGTGCTTCAAAGTAGCACCATGATCTTCATGATAGAGAGTCTCTCATTTTGTCACTTTCATATACTAGTGGGAATTTTACATTATAGAACTTGGCTTGTATATTCCAATGATGGGCTTCCTCAAAATGCCCTAGGTCTTCGTGAGCAAGCGAGTTGGATGCACACCCACTTAGTTTCTTCTTTAGCTTTCATACACTTATAGCTCTAGTGCATCCGTTGCATGGCAATCCCTACTCACTCACATTGATATCTATTGATGGGCATCTCCATAGCCCGTTGATATGCCTAGTTGATGTGAGACTATCTTCTCCTTTTTGTCTTCTCCACAACCACCATTCTATTCCACATATAGTGCTATATCCATGGCTCACGCTCATGTATTGCGTGAAGATTGAAAAAGTCTTGAGAATGTCAAAAGTATGAAACAATTGCTTGGCTTGTCATCGGGGTTGTGCATGATTCAAATACTTTGTGTGGTGAAGATAGAGCATAGCCAGACTATATGATTTTGTAGGGATAACTTTCTTTGGCCATGTTATTTTGAGAAGACATGATTGCTTTGTTAGTATGCTTGAAGTATTATTATTTTTATGTCAATATGAACTTTTATCTTGAATATTTCGGATCTGAATATTCATACCACAATTAAGAAGAATTACATTGAAATTATGCCAAGTAGCACTCTGCATCAGAAATTATCTTTTTTATCATTTACCTACTCGAGGGCGAGCAGGAATTAAGCTTGGGGATGCTTGATACGTCTCCAACGTATCTATAATTTTGATTGCTCCATGCTATATTATCTACTGTTTTGGGCAATATTGGGCTTTATTATCCACTTTTATATTATTTTGGGACTAACCTATTAACCGGAGGCCCAGCCCAGATTTCTTGTTTTTTGCCTATTTGGTGTTTCAAGAAAAGGAATATCAAACGGAGTCGAAACGGAACGAAATCAACTGGAGAAGTTATTTTTGGAAGGAAAGCT
Organism: Aegilops longissima; assembly: GCA_021605205.1. Classification (NCBI taxonomy): domain Eukaryota; kingdom Viridiplantae; phylum Streptophyta; class Magnoliopsida; order Poales; family Poaceae; genus Aegilops; species Aegilops longissima. The sequence goes on from CM038679.1 coordinate 410,746,437, forward strand.
ACCGGAAAATCTTGGAGTGCACGTCAGGAAAGAAGGGAGGTGCCCGCGAGGGTGGGGGCGCGCCCCCCTGCCTCGTGGCCCCCCTTCGGTCCACCGACGTACTTCTTTCACCCATATATACCTACGTATTCTAAAACTTCCAGAACAGAGAATAGATCAGGAGTTCCGCCGCCGAAAGCCTCTGTAGCCACCAAAAGTCAATCGGGACCCTGTTCCAAGCACCTGCCGAGGGGGGAACCTCACCGTGGCCATGTTCATCATCCCGGCGCTCTCCATGACGAGGAGGAGTAGTTCACCCCGGGCTGAGGGTATGTACCAAGAGCTATGTGTTTGATCTCTCTCTCTCTCGTGTTCTTGATTTGGCACGATCTTGATGTATCGCGAGCTTTGCTATTATAGTTGGATCTTATGTTTCTCCTCCCCCTATTCTCTCTTGTAATGGATTGAGTTTTCCCTTTGAAGTAATCTTATCGGATTGAGTCTTTAAAGATTTGAGAACAGTTGATGTATGTCTTGCCATGCGTATCTGTGGTGACAATGGGATATCACGTGATTCACTTGATGTATGTTTTGGTGATCAACTCGCGGGTTCCACCCATGAACCTATGCATAGGGGTTGGCACACATTTTCGTCGTGATCCTCCGGTAGAAACTTTGGGGCACTCTTTGAGGTTCTATGTGTTGGTTTGAGTAGATGAATTGAGATTGTGTGATGCATATCATATAATCATGCCCACGGATACTTGAGGTGGCAATGGAGTATCTAGGTGACATTAGGGTTTTGGTTGATTTGTGTCTTAAGGTGTTATTCTAGTACGAACGCTAGGGCTGTTTGTGACACTTATAGGAATAGCCCAACGGATTGATTGGAAAGAATAACTTTGAGGTGGTTTCGTACCCTACCATAATCTCTTCGTTTGTTCTCCGCTATTAGTGACTTTGGAGTGACTCTTTGTTACATGTTGAGGGATAGTTATATGATCCAATTATGTTATTATTGTTGAGAGAACTTGCACTAGTGAAAGTATGAACCCTAGGCCTTGTTTCCTAGCATTGCAATACCGTTTACGCTCACTTTTACCACTTGTTACCTTGCTGTTTTTATATTTTCAGATTACAAAACCTATATCTACCATCCATATTGCACTTGTATCACCATCTCTTCGCATTGAACTAGTGCACCTATACAATTTACCATTGTATTAGGTGTGTTGGGGACACAAGAGACTCTTTGTTATTTGGTTGCAGGGTTGCTTGAGAGAGACCATCTTCATCCTACGCCTCCCACGGATTGATAAACCTTAGGTCATCCACTTGAGGAAATTTGCTACTGTCCTACAAACCTCTGCACTTGGAGGCCCAACAACGTCTACAAGAAGAAGGTTGTGTAGTAGACATCAATAAGCAAAGTGAAGAAGAAGAGAGGCCCAAATATAATCTCCCTTGCACCACGGAAGTTCGGCCGTGTGAATGGCCTTGTGATGATTTCTTGAGAGCAGCCGGGATTTATGATGATTTTTACAAGTTGGCTGATAATGCAGGCCTCATCGACTTCCTCCGTGACCAATGCGAACAGTATCTCTTACTCACTAATATCTTTGTGCAAAATTTTCATTTCCATGCTAGGAGGTCACCACCTTCGATGGATTTTTATTTATATGATGAGTATAAGGAGATGCCCCTCTCTGAATTTTGTGAGGTTTGCAAATTGCCCTCTTTGAGTAGCATAGAGGAACCACATCGTGATGATGTGGAGGGGTTTATTGATACAATTGCTGTAGGGGAAACTAGGAAAGTTTCCGATGCAAGAATTACTAGCATACATTTTCCTGTTTTACGTTACTTTGCAATATTTGCTAGTAGATGCTTAATTGGTCGCGGAAATTGTGGCAACCTAAGTGCCCCTGATATTGTTCTTTTGTGCCATTCCCTGTTTCGTGATGACACATTTAGTATGTGCGCTATTGTTGCAAAGCGGTTAAATCTTAACCGTACTAAGGGCCCCATCTTGGGAGGCATCTTCGCCTCGCGCCTCGCTGCGTACTTTAACATACCTATTAGGCATTATGAGAAAGAAGAAAAGTTGTTGCCTACTGTTTTCCTAGACTACAAGAGTATGGTTGCACATGATTTCATTGTTAAGAACAAGAAAAAGGAGCTAAACTGAAAGTGCGTTATATCGACTAGAGGGGGGGTGAATAGGCGATTTTTATGAATTCTTCACTGAGGAATTTGCTGGTGAGGAAATTCCTTAATGAAGAACTACTTGCAGCGGAATAAGTACTCAGAAGTAAGAATAACAGAATACACGCATAGTCATCATGATGAAATGAAGACTAGCACAGAGTACAGAAAACGTAATCACAGGATAACACAAGATGAAGACAAACAGACTGAAGAAATTGAACTGAGGAAATTGTGAAAGTCTTCAGTCAAAGTCTTCAAACACAGATATGAACAAACACTCAACACAGTAATGAGGAAATGAAAGGGTTGAGGAAATAGAACCGATTATGTTGGTGAAGACAATGATTTGGTAGACCAGTTCCCACTTCTTTGTCTCGGTTATGCGTCTGGTTGGAGCGGCTGGGTATTTAAACTCGAGGACACAGTCCGGACACCTACCACTCAAAGACGCAGCTCAGACACCAAGTCCTCACCGTATTCTCCTTGAACTAAGGTCACATGACCTCGCCCAATCACTCGTGGTAAGTCTTCAGCGACTTCCAAACCTTCACAGACTTGGTCACTCGGCGATCCACAATTCCTCTTGGATGCTCTAGACCATGACGCCTAACCGTCTGGAAGAAGCACAGTCTTCAAAGGTAAAAGCGCCGGATCCACGCAGGATCAATTTCTTGATGATGCTCAATCACTTTGGGTTTGTTGGGGTTTGGTTTTGGGTTTTCCTCACTTGATGATTTTCGCTCAAATTCCTCGGAGGATGGGTTGCTCTCAAATGACAAGTGTCAAGTTCTCTCGGAGCAGCCAACCAACTGGTGGTTGTAGGGGCGGCTATTTATAGCCTAGGGAGCAGCCCGACATGATAAGACATAAATGCCCTTCAATGATATGACCGTTAGGTGGATAAGATATTTGGGACAGGTGGCAAGAACATAAAGAACGGTCGGAATTTTGAATATCAAATTCCTCGGGGCTATCATGATCCTCATGTGTAGGCAATTCAGATTGGCGAATTCCTAACTCCTCAATCGAACAAATTCTCAATGACGTAAGAGCTTCGTCTCTCGTCATTGAAGAAATTGACTGAATCTGTATGAGATTTCCAAAAGCTTCACTCAAGGGATTGGTAGGTGTAGGATTTTGAGTTGAGCATCACATGGAAATTTTTCCTTAGTATTTCCTCGACCCCTTTAACAAAGACGGTGTTTCCTATGACTCAAGAAAGAGAAAATGAAACTACGAAAACAAAAGTCTTCACGCTTCATGTTCCTCAAACGAATACCAAGTCTTCAAGGTCACACCAATTTCTTCACTTTCAAAGTCTTGTAAAGTCTTCGAATATCAAAGTCTTCATTGAAGAACTTCATTTTAGGGTCGACTTTCTCTGTAAATATCAAACTCCTCATAGACTTATAGACCTGTGTACACTCACAAACGCATTATTTACTTAACCTATAAGTCTTCAATACACCAAAATCACTAAGGGCACTAGATGCACTTACAATCTCCCCTTTTGGTGATTGATGACAATATAGGTTAAGTTTTCAACGGGATAAACATATGAAGTGTAAATATCGATAATGAGGAATTTGATTGCAAGATATAGAAGAACTCCCCCTGAAGATGTGCATAGTGAGGAATTTGCTTTTGAGGCAATGCACATTTGAAGAATTGAATCATGGAGATCTCCCCCTATATCTTGTAATTCATACACACATTTAACATATAGTATGAAGAATTTGAAATGCATGATGAAATATGGTGCTTGATGTTATGCAAGGTAACGCATCACGAGTATCAGAGCCCAAAGGCCAAATTGATTTGCTATGAAGATTTTTTAAGGAGCTCACGAGAATCAGAGCATAACTACTGTAATCAGAGCATAGAGCAAGAGCATAATGCATCAAAAGTATCAAAGCACCATCGGGTTTAAGATTACAACTCGATCCAATAAACGGTTTCAGAAGAAGGAGAGTTGTAACTTAATAAAATACTGTATATAGACAAAAACTAGACCCGCTTGAAGACTAACTCAAATTTCTCCCCCTTTGTCATCAAATGACCAAAAGGATCGAAACTGAGGACTAACACTCTTGAGGAATTTCAAGTTGAAGACGGAGCGCCAAAGATTGTTGGGGTCGGTTGTTGAAGTAGGACCAGCAGCAGTGTCTTCCAAATCTTCATTTTCATCATTGTCGCAAGATGAAGAATAGGAGCTGGCCACCAAGGAAGGAACTTTGACCTTCTTGAATTTCTTGGAGGAGGTGCAGACCAGTCAAATTCTTCCTTGAGTCCCATTGAAGTCAGTTCTTCTTCATCGAGACATGTGAAAGAACAGCCAAAGCGCTTGAAGGTTTCATGAAGGTAGTAGTGGTTTTTCTTCTTTGCATTGTGTGTGGAGGTCATGTTGTAAAGAAGAGTACCAAACCGACGCTTGACCCACTTATGATTGCGATCAACCTTCCGATGAAGACCGAGGAGTAATTCACGATCATCATCACCCAGGTGCTGAGCTTGAGGACTTTGCTTGCTCGAGGTATTTGTCTTTGAGTCATGTGTGGCGAGTCATCATTGGTGGAGTAGGATGCTGCTTTGCGAAACTGTCCATCCAATGGACGAATGCCTTCATCTATCACAGCAGTAGCCTTGCCCTTTTCATCAGCTGAGGTAACTGTCCGTTTGAGGACTTCAATCGGGGGCAGGTAGCTGCATTGGTTCAAAGTATCAGCCTTTGTAAGTGCATCTAGTGCCCCTTAGTGATTTTGGTGTATTGAAGACTTATAGGTTAAGTAACTAATGCGTTTGTGAGTGTACACAGGTCTATAAGTCTATGAGGAGTTTTGATAATTAGAGTGAAAGTCGACCCCTAAAAATGAAGTTCTTCAACTGAAGACTTTGATATTCTGAAGACTTTCTGAAGACTTTGAAAGTGAAGAAATTGGTGTGATCCTGAAGACTTGGTAGTCGCTTGAGGAACAAGAAGCATGAAGACTTTTGTTTTCGTAGTTTCATTTTCTCTTTCTTGAGTCATAGGAAACACCGCATCGTTAAAGGGGTCGAGGAAATACTAAGGAAAAATTCCATTTGATGCTCAACTCAAAATCCTCACCTACCAATCCTTCGAGTGAAGCTTTTGAAAATCTCATACAGTTCAATCAATTTCTTCAAAGGATGAGACGAAGCTCTTTCCGTCATCGAGGAATTTGTTCTCGATCGAGGAGTTAGGAATTCGCCAAAGTCGAATTGCCTACACAATGAGGAACATGATAGCCCCGAGGAATTTGATATTCAAAATTCCGACCGTTCTTTATCTTCTGCCGCCACCTGTCCAAAATATCTTATCCACCTAACGGTCATATCATTGAAGGGCATTTATGTCTTATCATGTCGGGCTGCTCCCTAGGCTATAAATAGCCGCCTCTACAACCACTAGTTGGTTGGCTGCTCCGAGAGAACTTGACACTTGTCATTTGAGAGCAACCCATCCTCCGAGGACTTTGAGCGAAAATCATCAAGTGAGGAAAAACCCAAAAGTGAGGAAAACCCAAAACCAAACCCCAACAAACCCAAAGTGATTGAGCATCATCAAGAAATTGATCCAGCGTGGATCCGACGCTTTTACCTTTGAAGACTGTGCTTCTTCCAGACGGTTAGGCGCCACGGTCTAGAGCATCCAAGAGGAATTGTGGATCGCCGAGTGACCAAGTATGTGAAGGTTTGGAAGTCGCTCAAGACTTACCACGAGTGATTGGACGAGGTCTGCGTGACCTTAGTTCAAGGAGAATACGGTGAGGACTTGGTGTCCTGAGCTGCGTGCTCAAGGATCGGGTGTCCGGATGCGTGTCCTCGAGTTTAAATACTCAACCGCTCCAACCAGACGTATAACCGAGACAGCAGTTGGAACCTGGTCTACCAAATCATTGTCTTCACCAACCTAATCGGTTCTATTTCCTCAACCCTTTCATTTCCTCATTATTGTGTTGAGTGTTTGTCATATCTGTGTTTGAAGACTTTGATCAAGACTTTCTCAATTTCCTCGTTCAATTTCTTCATCTGTTTGTCTTCATCTTGTGTTATCCTGTGATTACGCTTTTTGTACTGTGATTGTCTTCATTTCATCATGATGACTATGCCTGTAATCTGCTATGCTTACTTCGAGTACTTATTCCGCTGCATGTATTTCTTCGCTAAGGAATTTCCTCACCAAAAATTCCTCGCTGAAGAATTTGTAAATTCTCTAAAATCGCCTATTCACCCCCCCCCCTCTAGTCGATATAACGCACTTTCAGCCTTGTAATTTAGTGAAGACCTTGACCTGATGAATCTCATAATCCAAGGCGATAAGGCTTCAGCTCAAAAGGTGACATGGCAATGTTAGCGAGTCCTCATGAAGAAATCATGGAAATTTACGGAACGCCATGGATGATGTTGAAAAGCATATTCTTCATGATGCCAACGACTTCTTCATCGCTCGAGTCGTGGCCTTTGATAGGACTCATAGTCTTCCTCGTAATTCGATAGACTGTTCGAGGCACATATAATAATTCCTTGACGAGGAATTTGGTTCTTGGGGCCTGCCTTGGCTTCAAAGGCTTCATCAAGACTTGCATATAGTGATTTGAAAGTTCTTTTCTTCAGAATACGATGTGCACCATCAAGCGGAGGATCGAGTGGTAGGGCACGAAGCAATTCACTTGTTGGTGCCTTGTAGTGAGTGTTTTCAGTCATCCAATCTAAGACCCATGAATTTACGCCTTGACGTCTCGGTGATGTGCGAGGTTGCATAGAATCAAGAATTAGCTCTTCATTCCATCCACGGATATCAGCAGAAATTTAGCAGTCTGCGCCGTGAAGAACACCGAGGACCGGCTCAAAGCTCGGCGGCGACTCCATATCCACATGAGGAATATGAGCATGATCAAGATTTTATCCTTGTTGAAAAGCACCGAGGAATAGAAGTTGGCTTGGTGGCAGTCGTAAGCGCCTCTTCCTAATGCGAGCAGTAATCATAAGGATTATATTCAATGAAGAACACGTGCTCGCAAAGAAATCTTCAGCCTTGAACTTTGCTTGGTTGAGAACGGATTCTTTTGCTTGGGCAGAGGGTGTCGATGAGTTGCATCACCACCTCAGAATCACAAGTTCAGGTTCTTCACCGAGGAATTCCTTGTTCCTCAACAGTGCGATCGAGGATTAGCAAGAAGAGCAATTTCATCAAGACTAGTGGCTGGAATTTCTTCATGCACGTAACGGTGGGTTGATTTTCTTGAGTCCATTTGGACTGTTTGTGCAGGAGACCGAGGAACTTGTTGGAGCGGGGTGAAGAGAGGAGTATTGGGATCTTGACTTTCCCAAAAGTCATCATTTATCACGGAGTGGTGCATCCAATATCCACATCTTCATTTTCAATTTCCTCAAGACCAGCTTGAGGAATTTCATAGTCCGATGAGGAAATAAGCGGGGTTGAAGGGATTTCTTCCACTTCAATTTCTTCATCAATTTTCTCTCGACGAAGCAAAGCAGATCGATGTTCTTCATCGATCCGATTGGGATCTCATAGTCTTCTCCAAAAGGAACAACTTCCTTTGATGGTATGGAGGAAATTGGAACAGCATCAATTGGGTTTTCAAATGAGCTGGTCATTGACTTCATTTTCTTCGCAGTCAAGAATTTGACGCAATTGATGCTTTCCTTTTCTTCACAAAGAGCTCGTTCGCAGCCTTGGTTTTCTTCACATCGAAGCGGATGGAAGAATTGGAGTTGGAGTTGGCGCAGGAGGAGCCGAGGAATTTGGTGCAGTTTCTTCAGAGCAAGCGATGCGCCTCTGCCTTGAGTAATTTCTTCAGCGCACCACTAGTGGGTGCCCCGCAGTTTCTTCGGCGGTGGAATGGGATCATCAGCCCCGAATCAGCATTTTCTTCAGCAGAGCTGAATGACATCGATGGTCTTGGCATTTTCTTCAAGAGGCTGAGCCGAGGCTCCACTGAGGAATTTCATGTTGCACCGGGCAGCAACACTTAGAATTTCTTCGTCAGTTGATTTAATCTGGTCTTTACTCCTTGCCAATCAGCATAGTGGGTATCAAGTTTTTGCCGAGGTCTTGAATTTCAGTTTGAATTTGGAGAAGCTCCTCGTGTCATCTTGACAACATTTTTCTTCGAGAACTTCTCCTTCTGTATTGAGCCTTTTGATTTCCCTCACCTTCTCAAACTTCCATTTTTCTTGATGATGAAGTGAGTCAACAGATGACTTTGACCAGTGTCGATGAAGATCAGCAGAGGGTATTGTGATCCTTGTGCCGAGATCAATAAAGTCGAGGACTTTCTTGGATCCAATAGTAGTGGCACAGATGTACCTTTGGCTCTAGCGGCCTTCACTTGACGGTCTCTGATGATTTCTTCAAGTTCTTCATCAGATGCCTCATCATTGGATGGCACATGGAGTACAACCTGTTTCGTCCTTGGACTAGGCCGAGGACCTCGCCCATTGTTGCTTTGGTCTTGGTGAGCCGGGCGAGATGAAGAAATGGGAGCAGCCGAGGAACTTGCGAAATGCTCGAGGCAATTGAGAAACTAGCAGTCCTTTGACAAGTAGCAGTGCACAGAGAACCAAGGTTTTGACGGAGCTGTTGAGGACTTTGGTGGAACGGCAGCAGTGTGAGGAAATTGCTTGGAGGGTGCTGCTGAGGAACTTGGCCGTGAGGGCGCAGATGGTGAAGCACTTGGCTTATGAGCAGGCTTCTTTTGCATTGATTTCCTCGGTTTGACCGAGACCTCGATGGCGATGAGCAGCAGCAGAATCCTCATTGAATTTCTTCTTTGCTTCCTTTGCTTGCTTTGCCAATTTTGCTTGGCGTTTAGCCCATTCATCGTGAAAGTCCTCACCTCGCTTGATGCTTGTGGGATCAGCTACTTGGCCGGTGCCAAAGGAGCTCTTGGGCATGGAGGATTTAAAGCTAATTTCTTCATGTACTTAGGAGTTACATATCTGTATTCCTTCCATTCCGTGCCCATCTCCGCTCAATCTTTGAATACGCACCTTGCGCTGATTTTTGCTTTCTTCATCCGGAGTGCATGAGTCGGCATATATTTCCTCGTGGATTTCAAACGCTGTCATAACCTCGTGTTTCTTTCCTCCCTTCGTGGCTTCTTACCGTCGCCATTTTCTTCGCTTGAGGAAATTGAACAATTGAGTTCTCTCAAGAAGTGTGCAGTTTTCTTCGAGGAACGCTGCAAATGAGTTAAGTTGATGAGAACCTAGGGATTCAAAGAATGACATTTGTACCTGTGAACAGAGTATAGGTGCGAGGAATTTGGAGAGGTCATATGCGTTCTCGAAGGTTTTTCAAAAGAACAAGTTTTGAGGATTTTGACCAGATGAGTTTTGAAGAATTTCACTAAGCTTTCTTTGTCTTAGGTTCCAGAGTTGTATAGATCGAGGATCCACACAATTGAGGAATCTTGAAGAAAATCATTGCTTAGAGAAACGAATCAAGAGATTTGAGGTGTTCATATGTGTAAAGAATTTGAAGAATAAACACCTTTGAAGAATTTGAAGAAGATTTGAGAATCAAAGCGAGTAATAAAAGTTACTTTTAATTACTCAAGTGAAGAACACGATTAACCGAGAAGAACAGTTGGGAAGTTCGTCTGCTCAGATCTTCCACGCCCTAACTTGGCAGAGGAAATCAGCTACGGCGACGGCGGAGTGAAGATTTTCCACGGTCGGCGCGAGTACGTCGCGAAGAGGTCAAGGCAGTGAAGCTTTTCCTCACGGGCGACGATGGAGAAGCGGCGGCGCTTAGGGTTTTGAGGAGCTCGAGCGGGAGAGAGGTCGGCGGAGTAAAAGAGTGAGGAAGGGAGAGGGTATTTATAGACACGGTGAAAAACGGATCACCAAGATTTAGGACTAACATGCCCCTGACCGCTTCCCTTCTCACGACATGTGTCACCCACGTCTTGTGTAGTGGAGATCGTGTCTGATCGTGGGTGAATAAAGTAATGCATCGTGGGATGCGGAACAGTTTGAGCGGTAAAATGAAGGTTTGAATAAGATTCGTTTTAAAAGTTCCGTTGTAATTTCTTCATTGTCAAGGACACGGTGAAGATTTTGAACGAAGTTTCAAAGTAGAACGCACATGAAGAATTTGTGAATGGATTTGGTCGAGTATAGCATAGAGGGAAAGGGTCCGATCACATTCACTTAGCGAAAAAAACGACTTGAAGAAATAGCCATAAGTGAATCTGAGAGGACATAAACTCATATATATATATAGCCAATGAAGAAAGACGACGGAAAGCAGTGAAGATTTTGCAAAGTTGAAGAATTTGAAAAACTCAAGAATTTCAAAACGAGGAAAACTCAAATTGAAGATTTTCAACTTTGGTGGTGGCGTGACCCATCAGATAAGAATGATGATTTCAGACACAGCGCATAATTGTCGTTGGGTTACGAGAATCAAATTCTTCTTTAATTTCTTCACACTTAGAGTGTTATTCTTCATTGATTGAAGAAAACGTTTCTTCATGTGTTGCACATCTAAGTCATCAATTTTGCATAAGTGTTAGGATGTGTGCCTTTTCAAAGAACATTCAAGATTCTAAGATATTTATCTCACACCGCAACTTGCTAAATCTCTTCTCATCCAAGGGCTTAGTGAAGATATCAGCTAGCTGTTCTTGATCTTCACGTGCTCGATGGAGATGTCGCCTTCAACACATGATCACGAAGAAAATGATGACGAATTTGAATGTGCTTTGTCTTCGAAAGTGCTGAACTAGGTTGTGAGCAATCTTGATGGCACTCTCATTGTCACAATAGAGAGGCACATTCTTCACGTTGATGCCGCAGTCCTTGAGGGTTTGCTTCATCCATAGTAATTGAGCACAACACGAGCCAGCAGCAATGTATTCAGCTTCCGCGAAGGGACGGTGATACGCATTCTGTTTCTTCGAGGACCAATGCACCAAAGATCGTCCGAGGAAATGACAAGTACCAGATGTTGACTTGCGATCCACACGATCACCAAAGATAGTCGAGTCGTAATATCCAATGAGATCAAAAGTAGAGCCCTTGGGGTACCATAATCGTAGTGTTGGTGTGTGAGCTAGATATCAAGAATATGCTTCACAGCCTTATGGTGTGATTCCTTGGTGTAGCTTGAAATCGGGCACACATGCAAACACTAAGCATTATATCCGCCTAGATGCACATAAGTACAATAAAGAACCAATCATGGAGCGGTATACCTTGTGATCGAAGTCAATACCATTTTCATCAATGCATAGATGGCCATTTGTGGGCATAGGAATTTTGACGCCTTTTCAATCTTGCATGCCGAATTTCTTCAGGACATCTTTGACGTATTTCTCCTGAGATATGAATATGCCATTGTGTTGTTGACGAATTTGAAGACCTAAGAAGAATTTCAATTCTCCCATCATAGACATTTGATATTCTTCACTCATCATATAGGCAAATTCATCACTATAACGTTGGTCAGTACAGCCAAAGATAATATCATCAACATATATTTGGCACACAAACAGTTCACCATCATAAGATTTAGTAAAGAGAGTAGGGTCGAGTGAACGGGTGTGAAGCCATTCTTCACGAAGAATTCCTTCAATGTATCATACCACGCCCGAGGGCTTGCTTGAGGCCATAGAGGGCCTTATTGAGTCTCAAGACTTTGTCGGATTCTTTGGATCTTCAAAACCCGGGGTTGAGCAACATATACTTCTTCCTCAAGCTTACCATTGAGGAATGCACTTTTAACATCCATTTGATATAAAGTGATATTGTGATGGTTAGCATAGGCGAGTAATATCTTGAATAGACTCAAGTCTAGCGACAGTGCAAAAGTTTCATCAAGTCAATTCCTTCAACTGCGTGTAGCCTTGAGCTACTAGTCGTGCCTTATTCCTCACCACAAGACCATTTTCATCTTGCTTGTTGCGGTAGATCCACTTTGTGCCAATGATATTATGCTTGCGAGGATCTGGACGTTTGACCAGTTCCTGCACATTGTTGAGCTCGAATCGATGTAATTCTTCTTGCATGGCCTGAATCCACTCCGGCTCGAAATGCTTCATCTACCTTAGTGGGCTCTGTGATAGAGACAAAAGCATAGTGCCCACAAAAGTTAGATAAATGTGAAGCTTTTGAGCGAGTGAGAGGACTCGGCGCTTTAATGTCATCGATGATCTTCTCCACTTGTACTTCTTTTGCAACGCGAGGATGAGCTGGTTGTCTCGAGGAATTTGATCATTTTCCTCGGCACCATTTTCTTCAAAGATTATCTTTAGGTGCATCACTCGACGTTCTTGGCGTCTGAGGATGAATTCTTCAGCAGTTTCTTCAAGAGGGAATGACATCCTCGGTTGCCTTTAACCTGATAGAATCCTCGGTGCGGTTCGTCTAACATGAAGGTAGGTGCTCTCTTTGCGAGCCATTAGATTCATCGAACCGCACATCTACAAAGGTCAACAATCTTGTGTTGAGTGATGTTGAAGACTCAGAGGTGTGCGAGTCCTTTCCGTAACCAAGCATAAAACCCTCATGTGCTTTGGTGCAAATTTAGAGGTGTGGTGAGGATCTCTAATCCAGCATTTAGCAATCAAGACTTTGAAATAACTTACATTGGGTTTCTTGTCGTTGAGGAGTTCATAGGCGTCTTCTTGAAGAATTTGTGAAGATATACTGTTGATGATGTGGCACGCAGTGTCAATTGCTTCAATCCGTAAACGACTGTGCGTTTTGTATTCATCAAGCATAGTGCGAGCCATCTCAACAAGAGTTCTGTTCTTGCGCCCACGACGCCATTTTGTCATGGAGTATAGGGAGCAGATAACTCATGAGTAATACCAAGTTCATCAGATAATCCTCAAGACCGAATTCTTGAACTCAGCCCATTGTCACTCCCGATGTGCTTGATCTTCACACCAAAGTTGGTTGAAGCCCTCGAGGAAAATCGCTTGAAGATTTCCTGCACTTGATTTTTGTAAGTAACAATGTGTACCCATGTGTAACGAGAGTAATCATCAACAATAACAAAGCCATATAGTGATGCTTCATTAACGACAAATTGAGTAATGATTGGGACCAAAGAGGTCCATGTGAAGCAATTCAAGGGACGAGTAGTGGTCATGATAGTCTTATTTGGATGCTTGGCCTTGGTCATTTTTCCAGCTTCACAGCTCGCATAAGTGATCCTTGAGGAATTTGACATTTTCAATGCCAATGACATGCTTCTTCTTCGCAAGCGTGCAGTAAATTCCTCATGCCTGCGTGACTAAGTCGTCGATGCCATAGCCAGCCTTCGAAGCTTTTGCAAGTAGGCACACGGCTGGTTGTGGTCCCTGTAGAGAAGTCAACAATATATGTGTCTCCTTTCCTAAAGCCTTCAAGACTTTGGAATTGTCACTTCCATAATCACAACACAACGATATTTGCCAAAGATAACTACCATATCAAGATCACAAAGCATTGAGACCGACATGAGGTTATATCCTAAAGACTCAACAAGCATGACTTTGTCCATGTGCATGTCCTTAGAGATAGCAACCTTACCAAGTCCCAATACGACTTTTGCCTTTGTCAAGAAAGATGATATGCTTCAGATGTGACGGTGATAAGGAGCATCCATCAATAGATTCTTGTCGCCATCATGTGATTTGTACATCCACTATCGAGAACCCACTCGGTGGCTTTGGGTTGATCATCCCGCAGATGAATTAGTATAACTTACGATCTCATATACTTCATCGGTGAAGAATATGATATCAAGTTCATCGATGAATTTCATCACCAAGATCAATCGATAAGCAAGATGAGGACGTGTGAAATGAAAGTTCATTTCATCATGATTAACTGCGTCCTTTCAGAATTTTGTCGGCCCCAAAGAAATTCTTCAAACGCTCAGCACGCCCGAGACCTGATCCTGCAGAAGAGATTAGTTCTTTTCTTCACCACCCACATCTCAAGGGGTGGCAAAGAGTTCATCACTCTGAAAGCACCATATGAGAATGGTGGCATAGAGGCCAAACCATTTCGTTTCACATAAGAGGGGTTAGGGTAAGCATATGAATAAGCGAGAGAAATTCTTCGAGGACTTATGAACATATTGGTTTGAAGAATAATGCACATATTCATAGCCCTTAGCTCTACCCTGCGAAACAGAGTTGTTAGCACGATGATAATCATATGAGGACTTTGATCCTTTTGAGGAATTTGATCCGTATGAGGACTTGGATCCATATGAAGAATTTGGTCCATATGAGGAATTTGATCTGGGGTTCCTTTTCTTCACAGGTGGTGTCATGAGGACATTCACCTGAAGACTTTCAAGGTGCTTCTTGGGAACCCAGATTTTCTTCATAGGGGAACCGTTCCTGCAGTTAGTGCCAACATATCTAGCAAATACTTCACCATTCTGATTTTTGAACAGTTTATAGTTTGAGTCAAATGACTCATCGCAGAATGAGGAAATTGCATGTGAAGTCAGATAAGGTAGATGGATCAACTGGAGGTCCTTTGCAGCAACCCATGAGGTTTTGGGATACCGCTCGGGCTTCCAAAGACGCTCCATCAAGCATTGAGTTTCCTCTCAAAGGCAATACCCTCTTTCCTAGGGTTCTGTTGAGGATCTGCTTTTAAGCACATCACAAAGAGTCTGATGCCCTTTGAGGCTTTTGTACATGCTGTCATGTACAATTCCTTCAACCTGCATCGTCGGTGATACTAGCAATGTCCTCGGTGAGGAATTAGTGATAGCAGAGGCAGGTGAAGAATTTGTAACAGTTGAAGCATTTGAACATTGGTGAAGAATTAGCGATTCACGCTCAATGCACTTTAAGCATGGAGGAACAAATTCTTCTTGAGAAGCGCTGATTTGTTGAGCAAGTAATGAATCGCGCTCCTTCAAGATCTTCATAACTCGCTCTTAGCTTCTCAAGATCTTGCTTTCTTTGAAGAAATTCATAAGAAAGTTTCTCATGGTCGATAAGAGAGTGTTATGATGACCTTGAAGGCTGTCAAGCCTAGATCAAGTCTCAAGATTTTCATCGGGGCTTGAGTGCGATCCATTTCTTCACCCAACATATCATCACTCTTATCTAGCATGTTTTGAACCTTTTCAAAAGCCCTTTGTTGTTTTATAGCAATCTTAGCAAGTTTAGAGTAGCTGGGCTTGAGATCCTCATCGATTCATTTTCACTAGATTCAGAGGAGGTGAAATTGAGTACCTTGGCACCTTTTGCCATGAAGCAATAGGTGGAGCGTAGTCATCATTTTCCTCATCCGCTTGTTGGCGGAGTCAGTTTCTTCATGTTGAAGATGGACTTGCTAACATAAGCGATAGCAAGAGCCGGACTAGCCACACCAGATTTCGATTCTTCGACTCCTCCTCTTCCTCATTTTCCTCGATTCAGCTTGAGTCCATTTCCTTGTCAATGAATGCCCGAGCCTTTTTGGAGCTGCTCTTCTTGTGAGAAGAAGGTTTTGAGGATTTTGATGATGAAGATTTCGATGATTTCTTCTTCTTCTTCACGTCATCAGAAGTGTAATCCTTGTGTTTCTTCTTCCTTAATTCCTTTTCCCACTGAGGACAGTCTTGGATATAGTGACCAGGTTTCTTGCATTTGTGACAAAGTCTTCTCTTATAATCACTAGACGAGGAATCACTGCTTCTTGAGGATTTTCCAAAGCGACCACGTCTTGAGAATTTCTGGAATTTCTTCACGAGCAAGTGCTAGCTCCTCGCCAAATTCTTCAGATCTCCTAGGCTACTACCGAGTCTTCACTCTCGATTCGGACACAACCTTGGCCTTCGTGGCACGTGTTTTTCCATAGCCGTAACCATAGAGATCTCTCTTTTCAGAAGTCGAACTCGTGAGTATTTAGCCTTCGAGGATATCAGCAGGATCAAGAGACTTGTAGTCAGCTCGTTCTTGTATCATCGTGCGAGTATCAAATGAGGAATCAAGCGATCTTAGCAATTTCTTCACCACCTCATGGTCGGTGATGTTAGTGGCACCCAGTGCTTGAAGCTCATTTGAGATGTCAGTGAGGCGATCGAAGGTTTGTTGAACATTTTCGTTGTCGAGTCTTTTGAAGCAGTTCAAGAGATTCAAGAACATCAACTCGAGAGTCACACTGAGTTGAGACACCTTCATTTACTTTGGACAGCCTGTCCCTGGATGAGTTTGGCGATTCCAAAGCACTCACTCTTCCATATTGACCTTTGCTCGATGGCCACATATGATATTCTTCGCTTGAGAATCGAGTTGCTTGAATCTCTTCACATCAAGATCATTCGGAGAAGGTGTGGTGAGGAAACACCTTTGTCACAACATACCGTAGATCGTTGTCAATTGCTTCAAGATGCATTCGCATTTTGTTCTTCCAAGAGGGGTAGTCCGTCCCATCAAGGTAGGACACCCGCCGAGACCTTGATCATACTGCGGTCGACATAACTAAAACTCCGGTGGTTAAACCAAAATCACACGTAACAAGGAGTACCTTGCTCGATACCAATTGAAAGTCGCTATATCGACTAGAGGGGGTGAATAGGCGATTTTATGAATTCTTCATCGAGGAATTTGTGGTGAGGAAATTCCTTAATGAAGAAACTACTTGCAGCGGAATAAGTACTCAGAAGTAAGAATAACAGAATACACGCATAGTCATCATGATGAAATGAAGACTAGCACAGAGTACAGAAAGCGTAATCACAGGATAACACAAGATGAAGACAAACAGACTGAAGAAAATGAACGAGGAAATTGTGAAAGTCTTCACCAAAGTCTTCAAACACAGATATGAACAAACACTCAACACAAGAATGAGGAAATGAAAGGGTTGAGGAAATAGAACCAGATTATGTTGGTGAAGACAATGATTTGGTAGACCAGTTCCAACTGCTGTCTCGGTTATACGTCCGGTTGGAGCGGCCGAGTATTTAAACTCGAGGACGCACGATCCGGACACCCGATCATCGAGCACGCAGCTCAGACACCAAGTCCTCACCGTATTCTCCTTGAACTAAGGTCACAGACCTCGTCCAATCACTCGTGGTAAGTCTTCGCGACTTCCAAACCTTCACAGACTTGGTCACTCGGCGATCCACAATTCCTCTTGGATGCTCTAGACCATGACGCCTAACCGTCTGGAAGAAGCACAGTCTTCAAAGGTAAAAGCGCCGGGTCCACGCAGGATCAATTTCTTGATGATGCTCAATCACTTTGGGTTTGTTGGGGTTTGGTTTTGGGTTTTCCTCACTTGATGATTTTCGCCAAATTCCTCAGAGGATGGGTTGCTCTCAAATGACAAGTGTCAAGTTCTCTCGAGCAGCCAACCAACTAGTGGTTGTAGGGGCGGCTATTTATAGCCTAGGAGCAGCCCGACATGATAAGATATAAATGCCCTTCAATGATATGACCGTTAGGTGGATAAGATATTTGGGACAGTGGCAAGAACACAAAGAACGGTCGGAATTTTGAATATCAAATTCCTCGGGCTATCATGATCCTCATGTGTAGGCAATTCGACTGGCGAATTCCTAACTCCTCGCCGAACAAGTTCTCAATGACCGTAAGAGCTTCGTCTCTCACATCAAGAAATTGATGAATCTGTATGAGATTTCCAAAAGCTTCACTCAAGGGATTGGTAGGTGTAGGATTTTGAGTTGAGCATCACATGGAAATTTTTCCTTAGTATTTCCTCGACCCCCTTTAACGAAGACGGTGTTTCCTATGACTCAAGAAAGAGAAAATGAAACTACGAAAACAAAAGTCTTCACGCTTCATGTTCCTCAAACGAATACCAAGTCTTCAAGGTCACACCAATTTCTTCACTTTCAAAGTCTTCTAAAGTCTTGAATATCAAAGTCTTCATTGAAGAACTTCATTTTAGGGTCGACTTTCTCTCAAATATCAAACTCCTCATAGACTTATAGACCTGTGTACACTCACAAACGCATTAGTTACTTAACCTATAAGTCTTCAATACACCAAAATCACTAAGGGGCACTAGATGCACTTACATAAACTATAGACTGTTATTTGATAAAAATCATCCCGAGACTATTACTTTGCCTTCTCCTTCTTTGTTTGACTTATCTGTACGCAAGTACCTTGTTCCACTGGAGGCCATTCACGCCTACCGGAACCCCACATCAGCTACACAGCCAGATCCGGAACCACAATTTGTCCCTCCACGCCAGTCTGTTTACCAATGGGATCCGGAGGAGATGGCCAGCCAGTGGCAACCCGAGGCTTCATCTCAGTACGAATCCAGTTACAACTTTGGATATCCGCCAGGCCAGCCGTGGCAATAGACCAACTTAGGCCAACAGCCTAAGCTTGGGGGAGTACGTATTTCTCACCGACATTACATTCATGTTCACACACTCATTCTAGTTGTCGGTGCTCATACTTTTTCATTGCACTATCCATGCTAGTATTTTTCCTTTTTCTTGCTTTCTTCTTGTGTGCTTGAATAACCTTAAGAAAAACCAAAAAAATAGTTGTGGCTTTTAGCTAGTTTACTTTCCTTGCATGTAGTAGTAATAATTAAAAGAAAACCCAAAAAGATTTCTCGTTCTTCTTTTGCTTGTTGGGAGCTTCCCGTGTAAATAGTTTTATTTCCTTTCTTTACTTTGGGGGTCGAGAGGAGAAGACCATCATGAAATTGTTGAAGTGGCTCTTATATGCATTGTTGTTGATTTAACCAAGAGCCCATATTGCCTTGTCTTCTCCTGTTTATTGAATGCTCGCAGATTCTAGCTTAGTCCAATGCACGTGCACTATTATTATTATTCACATCGTTCGGTCATGCAAGTGAAAGGCAATTATGACGATATATGATGGACCGATTGAGATGAGAGAAGCTGGTATGAACTCGACCTCTCTTGTTTTTGTAAAATATGATTAGTTCATCATTCCTGATTCAGCCTATTATGAATAAACATGTTTGCAATGACAATTAGAGATTACAGTTGCTTATGCCATGCTTAATTAGCTAGGATTTTATAATGGTTTACCTTGCGTGCCAACATGCTATTTAAATGGTTGTGATGTGGTATGATAGGGTGGTATCCTCCTATGAACGATTAGAGTCGCTTGACTTGGCACATATTCACACATGTAATTGAAACAAAATCAACATAGCCTCCACGATATTTATGTTCATGGTGAATTATATCCTACTCTTGCTTGCACTCAGTGTTGATTAATTTTAATGCATGTTCATGACTGTTGTCGCTCTCTAGTTGGCCGCTTCCCAGTCTTTTTCTAGCCTTCACTTGTACTAAGCGGGAATACTGCTTGTGCATCCAATCCCTTAAACCCCAAAGTTATTCCATATGAGTCCACTATACCTTCCTATATGCAGTATCTACCTGCCGTTCCAAGTAAATTTGTATGTGCCAAACTCCAAACCTTCAAATGAAATTCTGTTTTGCATGCTCGAATAGCTCATGTATCAACTAGGGTTGTCTATATCTTCCATGCTAGGTGGGTTATTCTCAAGAGGAGTGGACTCTGCTCCTCACTCACGAGAAAATGGTTGGTCACCGGGATGCCCAGTCCCATGCTCTAAGCAAATCAAATCAAAATAATTGCAAACAAAACTTCCCCGGGACTCTTGTTAGTTGGAGGCACTCATTGTTTCGAGCAAGCCATGGATTGATGCTTGTTGGTGGAGGGGGAGTATAAACTTTACCATTCTATTTGGGAACCACCTATAATGTGTGTAGCATGGAAGATATCGCCATCTCTCGGTTGTTATGTTGACATTAAAGTATGCCGCTCAAAATATTATTTACCTCTATTTCAAAACCGAGCTCTGGCACCTCTACAAATCCCTGCTTCCCTATGTGAAGGGCTTATCCATTTACTTTTATGTGGAGTCATCACCCTCTTATTAAAAAGCACCAGCTGGAGAGCACCACTGTCATTTGCATCCATTACTACTAATTTATATTGGGTATGACTATGACTGTATCTCCTTTACCATGAATTACGATGTCTAGTCAGTCCTTGATCTTTAAAGGTGCTCTACATCTATGTTTTGCGGTCTCAGAAAGGGATAGCGAGATACCATCTTGTTATATCATATCATGATTGTTTTGAGAAAGTGTTGTCATCCGAGATTCATTATTATTGCTCGCTAGTTGATTATGCCATTGACATGAGTAAACATGAGACCTAAGTGTTATTTTGAATATGGTTAGTTCATAATTTTTGTTGAAAACTTCAATGTTGGCTTTACATATTTACAACAATAAGAGCAAACAGAGTTTATAAAAGTTTTTCTTTATCACTTTCAGTTTATCAACTAAATTGCTTGAGGACAAGCAAAGGTTTAAGCTTGGGGGAGTTGATACGTATCCAACATATCTACTTTTCCAAACACTGTTGCCCTTGTTTTGGACTCTAACTTGCATGATTTGAATGGAACTAACCCGGACTGACGCTGTTTTCAGCAGAATTGCCATGGTGTTATTTTTGTGCAGAAATAAAAGTTCTCAGAATGACCTGAAAATCAACAGAGATTACTTTTGGAAATAATAAAAAATACTGGCAAAAGAATCAAGGCCAGGGGGCCCACACCCTGTCCTTGAGGGTGGGAGGCGCGCCTGCCCCCCTGGGTGCGCCCCCTTCCTCATGGGCCCCCTGGAGCTCCACCGACCTCAACTCCAACTCTATATATTTGTGTTCGGGGAGAAAAAAATCATAGAGAAGGATTCATCGCGTTTGAAGATACGGAGCCGCCGCCAAGCCCTAAACTCTCTTGGGAGGGCTGATCTGGAGTCCGTTCGGGGCTCCGTAGAGGGGAATCCGTCGCCATCGTCATCATGAACCATCCTCCATCACCAATTTCATGATGCTCACCGTTGTGCGTGAGTAATTCCATCGTAGGCTTGCTGGACGGTGATGGGTTGGATGAGATTTATCATGTAATCGAGTTAGATTTGTTAGGGTTTGATCCCTAGTATCCACTATGTTCTGAGATTGATGTTGCTATGACTTTACTATGCTGAATGCTTTTCACTAGGGCCCGAGTGCCATGATTTCAGATCTGAACCTATTATGTTTTCATGAATATATGTGAGTTCTTGATCCTATCTTGCAAGTCTATAGTCACCTACTATGTGTTATGATCCGGCAACCCCGAAGTGACAATAATCGGGACCACTCCCGGTGATGACCGTAGTTTGAGGAGTTCATGTATTCACTATGTCTTAATGCTTTGGTCCGGTACTCTATTCAAAGGAGGCCTTAATATCCCTCAGTTTCCGCTAAGACCCCGCTGCCTCGGGTGGGTAGGACAAAAGATGTCATGCAAGTTCTTTTCCATAAGCATGTATGACTATATTCAGAATACGTGCCTACATTACAATGATGAATTGGAGCTAGTTCTGTGTCACCCTATGTTATAACTGTTGCATGAAAAATCGCATCCGGCATAATTCTCCATCACCGATCCAATGCCTACGAGCTTTTCACATATTGTTCTTCGCTTATTTACTTTTCCGTTGCTACTGTTACAATCACTACGAAACCCGAAAAATATTACTTTTGCTATCGTTACCGTTACTTCCATATTACTTTGCTACTAAATACTTTGCTGCAGATACTAAGTTATCTAGGTGTGGTTGAATTGACAACTCAACAGCTAATACTTGAGAATATTCTTTGGCTCCATTTGTGTCGAATCAATAAATTTGGGTTGAATACTCTACCCTCGAAAACTGTTGCGATCCCCTATACTTGTGGGTTATCACTTTGCTAGGCTTAATGCTTGTCACTATGGCCCGAGTGCCATGATTTCTGATCTGAACCTATTATGTTTTCATGAATATATGTTTTCATGAATATATTATGTTTTCATGAATATATGTTTTCAGATCTGAACCTATTATGTTTTCATGAATATATGTGAGTTCTTGATCCTATCTTGCAAGTCTATAGTCACCTATTATGTGTTATGATCCGCTAACCCCGAAGTGACAATAATCGGGATACTTACCGGTGATGACCGTAGTTTGAGGAGTTCATGTATTCACTAAGTGTTAATGCTTTGGTCTGGTACTCTATTAAAAGGAGGCCTTAATATCCCTAAGTTTCCAATAGGACCCCGCTGCCACGGGAGGGTAGGACAAAAGATGTCATGCAAGTTCTTTTCCATAAGCACGTATGACTATATTCGGAATACATGCCTACATTACATTGATGACCTGGAGCTAGTTCTGTGTCACCCCATGTTATAACTTTTGCATGAGGAATTGCATCCGACATAATTCTCCATCACCAATCCAATGCGTACGAGCTTTTCACATATTGTTCTTCGCTTAGTTACTTTTCCTTTGCCACTGTTACGCTTGCTACAAAACTGCTACTGTTACTTTTGCCCCCGTTACCTTTACTATCATATTACTTTGCTACTAAATACTTTGCTGCAGATATTAAGTTATCCAGGTGTGGTTGAATTGACAACTCAACTGCTAATACTTGAGAATGTTCTTTGGCTCCCCTTGTGTCGAATCAATAAATTTGGGTTGAATACTCTATCCTCGAAAACTGTTGCGATCCCCTATACTTGTGGGTTATCAAGACTATTTTCTGGCGCCGTTGCCGAGGAGCATAGCTCTATTCTTTGAGTCACTTGGGATTTACATCTGCTGATCACTATGAGGATCTTGAAAGGTGAAAGAACCAAGATTTTTCCCTCAACTACGAGGGGAGGTAAGGAACTACCATCTAGCTCTGCACTTGATTCACCTTCTGTTTTGAGTAAGCTTGCGACACCTAAACCTGCTTCTACTATTAATTCCGATATGTCGCATGTTATTGATGATGCCACTTCTGCTATGCATGATACTTATGATGAAACTGCTTCTATGCTTGATACTACTGTGCCACTAGGTGAATTTCTTGATGAACAACTTTCTAGGGCTAGAGAGAATGAAATTATTGAAACTGATAATATTGATGAAAGTGATGATGAAGATTCTCCCCCTAGATATGAATTGCCTGTTGTGCCTGAGGGTTATGTTATGGATGAAGAAACTGCTAGAGACTTTCTTCCTTGCAATGATAGATATGATCTTAAGAAATTATTAGCTAAACTGAAAGAAAAATCTTTGAATGCTAGAATGAAATATGACCCGCTTTTGCTACTTCACCCATCTGTAGACATCGATAAGGATTATGATTTCTCTCGTATTAACCGATATAATTACTTTGGTTGAATCTGATCCTTTTATGGCTATGAATCTGAAACTGTTGTGGCACATCTTACTAAATTAAATGATATAGCCACCCTATTCACTAATGATGAGAAAACTCGTTACTACTATATCCTTAAGTTATTTCCGTTCTCATTAAAGGGTGATGCTAAAACATGGTTTAATTCTCTTGATCCTGGTTGTGTGCATAGTCCCCAGGATATGATTTATTACTTCTCTACTAAATATTTCCCCGCTCATAAGAAACAAGCTGCTTTAAGGGAAATATATAATTTTGTGCAAATTGAAGAAGAGAGTATCCCACAAGCTTGGTGGAGGCTTCTCCAATTACTTAATGATTTGCCTGATCATCCTCTCAAGAAAAATAAATACTTGATATCTTTTATAATGGACTAATCGATGCTTCCAGAGACCACCTGGATAGTTGTGCTGGTTGTGTTTTCAGGGAAAGAACAGTTGATCAAGCCGAATTGCTATTGAATAATATGTTGACTAATGAAAATAATTGGACACTTCCTGAACTAACTCCTAAGCCAAATCCGGAGAAAAGGGATATTCTATTTCTCAGTCCTGAACATATGCAAGAGGCAAAGAAATCTATGGAAGAAAAAGGTATTAAAGCTGAAGATGTTAAGAATTTACCACCTATTGAAGAAATAAATGGTCTTGATAACCCGACAGGTAGTAAAGGTAAATTCTCTCTATAGGTATGATAAAGCTGAGATCCCGTCTACTAAGTTTGCTAGCCAATGCTTGGATGAGTTTGATGACTTTATGGTTAAACAAGAAAACTTCAATGCTTATGTTGGTAGACAATTGAAACAAAATGCTTATATGATTGAACACTTGAGTGATTATCTGTCTAGAGTTAAAGGTGAACTTAAAATCATTAGTAAACATGCTTCTATGGTTGCTACTCAAGTAGAACAAGTGCTTAAAGCTCAAAATGATTTGCTCAATGAATTAAATAATAAGAAAAATGATATTGCTATTAGAGTTGTGACTAGAGGGGGTAGAATGACTCAAGAACTTTGTATCCTGAGGGCCACCCTAAGATAATTGAGCAAGATTCTCAGAGAACTAATGTTGATGCACCTAGTCCTTCTAAGAGGAAGAGAAAGAAAAACGATAGGACTTTGCATGCTTCTAGTGAACCTGTTGTTGACACACCTGAGAATCCAAATGATATTTCTATTTCTGATGCTGAAACACAATCTGGTAATGAACATGAACCTAGTGATAATGTTAATGATGATGTTCATGTTGACGCTCAACATAGCAATAACAGTGATGTAGAAATTGAACCTGTTGTTGATCTTGATAACCCACAATCAAAGAATCTACGTTATGATAAGAGAGACTTCATTGATAGGAAGCATGGTAAAGAAAGAGAACCATGGGTTCAGAAACCCATGCCCTGTCCTCCTAAACCATCCAAGAAAAAGGATCATGAGGATTTTGAGCGCTTTGCTGAAATGATTAGACCTATCTCTTTGCGTATGCGTTTGTCTGATATGCTTAAAATGAATCCTTATGCTAAGTATATGAAAGAAAATGTTACAAATAAAAGAAAGATATCGGAAGCTGAAATTTCCACCATCTTTGCTAATTATACTTTTAAGGGCGGAATACAAAGAAACTTGGAGATCCAGGAGTACCAACTATACCTTGCTCCATTAAAAGAAACTATGTTAAAACTGCTTGATGTGATCTTGGAGCCGGTGTTAGTGTTATGCCTCTCTCTTTATATCGTAGGCTTGATTTGAATAAGTTGACACCTACTGAAATATCTTTGCAAATGGCCGATAAATCAACCACTATACCTGTCGGTATTTGTGAGGATGTGCCTCTTGTGGTTGCAAACATTACTATCTTAACGGACTTTGTTATTCTTGATATTCCCAAGGACGATAGTATGTCGATTATCCTTGGTAGACCCTTTTTGAATACTGTAGGGGCTGTTATTGATTGTAGCAAAGGCAATGTCACTTTTCATGTTAATGGTAATGAGCATAAGGTACACTTTCCGAGGAAACAACCTCAAGTCCACAGTATCAATTCTATTGGAAAAATTCCAACGATTACTATTGGAGGTTTTGAATTTCCTATTCCTACTGTCAAGAAGAAATATGATATTCTTATTGTCGGGGACGCGCATATCCCCGTTGAGGTAATCTAGTGCTATTCGAAAATTCTCCGGTTTCATGCAATTCGGAATGAGTTTGTTAACAAGACTTGATCAACCTTGTTAGTGGATTCCTTTTGATGAGCATGAGATGGATGAAGTTAAAAAGCACAACCTTCTGTACCCTCCTTTTACTTTCTGTTATTTAGATTAAATAAAGCAAAAATAGTATTTTCTGTCTGTTTTTTGAATTATCCGTGCAATAAAAAATACCCCAAAAATAAAAGTTCTCCAAATGCCTTGAAAATGAAATATAATTTTTCTAGAATATTTGAGAATATTTGGCATTGAGAACACATCAGGGGGAGCCAGCACCTGGCCACGAGGGTCCAGGGCGCGCCCCACCCCCTGGGCGCGCCCCTTACCTCATGGGCCCTTGGTGGTCCCCTCCACTTATTGCAGCACCCACACACTCCTTCTTCCTCCAGAAAAAAATCACCAACCAGCTCAAGCACGAGTTCTAGCTCATCTTGCTGCCATTTTCGATCTCCTTAGCTCCATTCAAAAAACTGCTTTGGGGGATTGTTCTTCGGCATGTGACTCCTCCAATGGTCCAATTAGTTTTTGTTCTAGTGCTTTATTTATTGCAAATTTTTGCTGCTTAGGTGACCCTGTTCTTGAGCTTGCATGTCAAATTTATATGGTCCCAAGTAGTTTTAATGCATGATATAGTCTCTTGGCACTTGTGGGAGTAGTTACTATCAATATTGTTGAGTTTGGTTCACTTTTATTTTGAGTTACTAAAAATTTCAGAAATTTTCAGAAAATGATGAAGAGATTATTGAGGGGCTCTTCGAGCCGAAGCTCGAAGGATAAACAAAGTGAAGAGGATAAGAAGCCCAAATATAATCTCCCTCGCACCACGGAGGTTCGGCCGTGTGAATGGCCTTGTGATGATTTCTTGAGAGCAGCCGGGATTCATGATTATTTTTATTATTTGGTTGAGAATGCAGGCCTCACCGACTTCCTCCACGACCAGCCCGATCAGTATCTCCTACTCACTAATATTTTTGTGCAAAATTTTCATTTCCATGCTAGGGGATCACCACTTTCGGTGGATTTTTATTTATATGATGAGTATAAGGAGATGCCACTTGATGACTTTTGTGGGGTTTGCAAGTTGCCCTTTGAGGACAGCATAGAGGAACCACATCGTAACGATGTGGAATGGTTTATTGATATGATCGTTGTAGGGGAGACGAGGAAGGTTTCCGATGCAAGAATTACTAGCATACACTTTCCTGTTCTACGTTACTTTGCAATATTTGCTAGTAGATGCTTAATTGGTCGTGGGAACTGTGGAAATCTTAGTGCCCCTGATATTGTTATTCTGCGCCATGCTTTGTTTCGTGATACCACTTTTAGTTTAGGCGCTATTGTTGCTAAGCGGTTAAATCTGAACCGTACGAAGGGTCCCATCTTTGTAGGTATCTTTGCTTCGCGTCTTGCTAAATATTTTGAGATACCTATTAGACACTTTGAGAAAGGGGAAAAGTTGTTGCCTCCTATTTTTTAGACTATAAGAGTATGGTAGCACATGATTTTATTGTTAAGAATAAGAAAAAGTTGCTTAACTATAGACTGATTTTGATAAACATTACTTTGAGACTATCACCTTGCCTGCTCCTTCTTTGTTCAACATATTTTTCAAGCATGTAACTTGTTGTGCTGGAAGCCATTCATGCTTACCGGAGCCTAACACCAGCTCCAGAGCCCGAGCCAG
Source organism: Aegilops longissima (assembly GCA_021605205.1). Lineage (NCBI taxonomy): Eukaryota > Viridiplantae > Streptophyta > Magnoliopsida > Poales > Poaceae > Aegilops > Aegilops longissima. The sequence goes on from CM038679.1 coordinate 410,773,779, forward strand.
AGCCACCACTTGATCCTCACCGTCAGTCTGTTTATCAGTGGGATCCGGAGGAGATTGCCAACCAGTGGCACCCCGAGGATCCTCCTCAGTACACCGGAGAGAGTAGCTTTGATCCATGGGCATAGACCAACTTAGGCCAAAAGCCTAAGCTTGGGGGAGTACGTATTTCTCACCGACATTACATTCATGTTCACACACTCATTCCAGTTGTCGGTGCTCATACTTTTTCATTGTACTATCCATGCTAGTTTATTTTCCTTTTTCTAGCCTTCTTCTTGTGTGTTTGAAAAACCTTGAGAAAAACCAAAAAAATTAGTTGTATCTCTAGCTAGTTTACTTTCCATGCTTGTAGTAGTAATAACTAAAAGAAAACCCAAAAAGATTTCTCGTTCTTCTTTTGCTTGTTGGGAGCTTTCCCGTGTAAATAGTTTTATTGCTTTTCTTGTTCTTTGGGGGTCGAGAGGAGAAGACCATAATGAAAATGTTGTAGTGGCTCTTATATGCATTATTGTTGATTCAACGAAGAGCCCATATTATCTTGTCTCCTCCTGTGTATTAAGAAGCTTGCAGATTCCAGCTTAGTCCAATGCACGTGCACTATTATTATTATCCACACCGTTCGGTCGTGCAAGTGAAAGGCAATAATGACGATATATGATGGACTGATTGAGATGAGAGAAGCTGGTATGAACTCAACCTCTCTTGTTTTTGTAAATATGATTAGTTCATCGTTCCTGATTCAAACTATTATGAATGAAACATGATTGCAATGAAAATTAGAGATTATAGTTGCTTATGCCATGCTTAATTAGCTAGGAGTTTATAATGGTTTACCTTGCGTGCCAACATGCTATTAAAATGGTTGTGATGTGGTATGATAGGGTGGTATCCTCCTTTGAATGATTCAAGTGGCTTGACTTGGCACATGTTCACGCATGTAGTTGAAACAAAATCAACATAGCCTCCACGATATTTATGTTCATGGTGGACTATATCCTACTCATGCTTGCACTCAATGTTTATTAATTTTAATGCATGTTCATGACTGTTGTCGCTCTCGAGTTGGTCGCTTCCCAGTCTTTTTCTAGCCTTCACTTGTACTAAGCGGGAATACTGCTTGTGCATCCACTTCCATAAACCCCAAAGTTATTCCATATGAGTCCACCATACCTTCCTATATGCGGTATCTACCTGTCGTTCCAAGTAAATTGGTATGTGCCAAACTCTAAAACTTCAAATGAAATTCTGTTTTGTATGCTCGAATAGCTCATGTATCAACTAGGACTTTCTGTATCTTTCATGCTAGGCGGGTTATTCTCAATAGGAGTGGACTCCGCTCCTCACTAACGAGAAATTGGCTGGTCACCGGGATGCCTAGTCCCATGCTCAAATCCCATCAAAATAATTGCAAACAAAACTCCCCCCAGGACTGTTGTTAGTTGGAGGCACCCGTTGTTCGGGGCCAACCATGGATTGATGCTTGTTGGTGGTGGGGGAGTTTAAACTTTACCATTCTGCTTGGGAACCGCCTATAATGTGTGTAGCATGGAAGATATCGAGATCTCTTAGTTGTTATGTTGACAATGAAAGTATGCCGCTCGAAATATTATTTATCTCTATTTCAAAATCGAGCTCTGGCACCTCTACAAATCCCTGCTTCCCTCTGCGAAGGGCCTATCTATTTACTTTTATGTTGAGTCATAATCCTCTTATTAAAAAGTACTAGTTGGAGAGCACCGCTGTCATTTGCATCCATTAGTATTAATTTATATTGAGTATGACTATGACTGTATCTCTTTTACCATGAATTACAATGTTTAGTCAGTCCTTGATCTTCAGAGGTGCTCTGCATTTATGTTTTGAGGTCTCAGAAAGGGCTAGCGAGATACCATCTTGTTATATCATATTATGATTGTTTTGAGAAAGTGTTGTCATCCGAGATTTATTTTATTATTGTTCGCTAGTTGATTATGCCATTGATATGAGTAAACATAAGACCTAAATGTTATTGTTAATATGGTTAGTTCATAATCTTTGCTGAAAACTTGAATGTTGGCTTTACATATTTACAACAACAAGAGCAAACAGAGTTTGTAAAAGTTTTTCTTTATCACTTTCAGTTTATCAACTGAATTGCTTGAGGACAAGCACAGGTTTAAGCTTGGGGGAGGTGATACGTCTCCATCATATCTACTTTTCCAAACACTTTTGCCCTTGTTTTGGCTCTAACTTGCATGATTTGAATGGAACTAACCCAGACTGACGCTGTTTTCAGCAGAATTGCCATGGTGTTATTTTTGTGCAGAAATAAAAGTTCTCGGAATGACCTGAAACTTCACGGAGAATATTTTTGGAATTAATAAAAAATACTGGCAAAAGAATCAAGACCTGGGGGCCCACACCCTGTCCACGATGGTGGGGGGGCGCGCCTACCCCCTGGGCGCGCCCCTACCTCTTGGCCCCCCTGGAACTCCACCGACCTCAACTCCAACTCTATATATTCACGTCCGGGGAGAAAAAATACGAGAGAAGGATTCATCGTGTTTTACGATACGGAGCGGCCGCCAAGCCCTAATCTCTCTCGGGAGGGCTGATCTGGAGTCCATTCGAGGCTCTGAAGAGGGGAATCCGTCGCCATCGTCATCATCAACCTTCCTCCATCACCAATTTCATGATGCTCACCGCCGTGCGTGAGTAATTCCATCGTAGGCTTGCTGGACGGTAAAGGGTTGGATGAGGTTTATCATGTAATCGAGTTAGTTTTGTTAGGGTTTGATCCCTAGTATCCACTATGTTCTGAGATTGATGTTGCTATGACTTTGCTATGCTTAATTCTTTTCACTAGGGCCCGAGTGCCATGATTTCAGATCTGAACCTATTATGTTTTCATGAATATATGTGAGTTCTTGATCCTATCTTGCAAGTCTATAGTCACCTATTATGTGTTATGATCCGTTAACCCCGAAGTGACAATAATCGGGATGCTTACCGGTGATGACCGTAGTTTGAGGAGTTCATGTATTCATTAGGTGTTAATGCTTTGGTCCGGTACTCTATTAAAAGGAGGCCTTAATATCCCTTAGTTTCCAATAGGACCCCGCTGCCACGGGAGGGTAGGACAAAAGATGTCATGCAAGTTCTTTTCCATAAGCATGTATGACTATATTCGGAATACATGCCTACATTACATTGATGAACTGGAGCTAGTTATGTGTCACCCTATGATGACCCACAAGTATAGGGGATCTATCGTAGTCCTTTCGATAAGTAAGAGTGTCAAACCCAACGAGGAGCAGAAGGAAATGATAAGCGGTTTTCAGCAAGGTATTCTCTGCAAGTACTGAAATAAGTGGTAACAGATAGTTTTTTGATAAGGTAAATTGTAACGAGCAACAAGTAACAAGAGTAAATAAAGTGCAGCAAGGTGGCCCAATCCTTTTTGTTGCAAAGGACAAGCTTGGACAAACTCTTATGATAGGAAAAGCGCTCCCGAGGACACATGGGAATATCGTCAAGCTAGTTTTCATCATGCTCATATGATTCGCGTTCGGTACTTTGATATGTGGGTGGACCGGTGCTTGGGTGTTGTTCTTACTTGAACAAGCATCCCACTTATGATTAACCTCTATTGCAAGCATCCACAACTACAACAAAAGTATTAAGGTAAACCTAACCATATCATGAAACATATGGATCCAAATCAGCCCCTTACGAAGCAACGCATAAACTAGGGTTTAAGCTTCTGTCACTCTAGCAACCCATCATCTACTTATTACTTCCCAATGCCTTCCTCTAGGCCCAAATAATGGTGAAGTTTTATGTAGTCGACGTTCACATAACACCACTAGAGGCTAGACAACATACATCTCATCAAAATATCGAACGAATACCAAATTCACATGACTACTAATAGCAAGACTTCTCCCTTGTCCTCAGGAACAAACGTAACTACTCACAAAGCACATTCATGTTCATAATCAGAGGGGTAATAATATGCATTAAGGATCTGAACATATGATCTTCCACCAAGTAAACCAACTAGCATCAACTACAAGGAGTAATCAACACTACTAGCAACCTACTAGCACCAATCCCGGACTTGGAGACAAGAATTGGATACAAGAGATGAACTAGGGTTTGGCGATGAGATGGTGCTGATGAAGATGTTGATGGATATTGCCCTCTCCCGATGAGAGGAGCGTTGGTGATGATGATGACGATGATTTCCCCCTCCCGGAGGGAAGTGTCCCCGGCAGAACAGCTCTACCGGAGCCCTAGATTGGTTCCGCCAAGGTTCCGCCTCGTGGCGGCGGAGTCTCGCCCGAAAGGTTGCTTCTGTTTTTTCTCATCGAAAGACTTCATATAGGAAAAGATGGGCGTCGGAGAGCCACCGGGGCCCACGAGGTAGGTGGGCGCGCCTGGGGGCGCCCCACCCACGTGAGCAGGTTGTGGGCCCTTGGCCTTCATCTTTGGCGACGATTTTTCTTTATTTATTTTAAGGTATTCCGTGGAGTTTGGGACTTTTGGAGTTGCATGAATAGGTCTCAATATTTGCTCCTTTTCCATTTATAATTCCATTCTTTGGCATTCTCCTCTTCATGTAAACCTTGTAAAATAAGAGAGAATAGACATAAGTATTGTGACATAACGTGAAATAACAGCCCATAATGCAATAAATATCGATACAAAAGCATGATGCAAAATGGACGTATCAACTCCCCCAAGCTTAGACCTCGCTTGTCCTCAAGCGAAAAGCTGATAACAATAAATATGTCCTCATGTTTAGAGGTAGAGGCGTTGATAAAAATAAAATACGGACATGCAGGCATCATGATTATTCTCATAACAGCAACATATATAGATTTTGTCATATGATTACTTATGTTCAAGTGATGATCTTTTCACAGTGCGAAAGTATGAATCAGAAACCTTATTGAGCACCAACAAGTCATAATCTCCGTCATTGAAGCAATCGCAATTTACCATAACATCAGAAAGAATCTATGTCAGAGCTTAAAAGCAAGTCCACATATTCAACCATCCTTTAGTCCTTCATAATTGCTAACACTCACGCAATACTTGTGGTTACAGAGTTTTAATCGGACACAGAGAAAGATATGGGCTTATAGTTTTGCCCCACAACCTTTTACCTCAAGGGTAATGTCAACAATAATAACTCATGCTCCCCTACATCCAATTAGATATGTATATCATGTTCTTTCCAACATGCTGAGCTTGCCAAAGGATAAAATGAAAAAGGAAAGGTGAAGATCACCGTGACTCTTGCATAAGGTAGAGGATAATAACAAAAGATAGGCCCTTCGCAGAGGGAAGTAGAGGTTGCCATGCGCTTATATGGTTGGATGCACAAAATCTCAATGCGAAAGAACGTCACTTTATATTGCCCCTTGTGATATGAACCTTTACTATGCAGTCCGTCACTTTTATTACTTTCATATCACAAGATCGTATAAAGCTTATTTCTCCCACACCAATCAATCATACATATTTAGAGCAATTTTTATTGCTTCGCACCGATGACAACTTACTTGAAGGATCTTACTAAATCCATAGGTAGATATAGTGGACTCTCATGGCAAAACTGGTTTAAAGGTATTTGGAAGCACAAGTAGTATCTCTACTTGGTGCTGAGAATTTGGCTAGCATGAGGGGGAAAGGCAAGCTCAACACGTTAGAGGATCCACTACAACATACTTTATCTCAGATGTAAGAAAACATAACCCATCATGTTGTCTTTCTTGTCCAACCTCAACTCTTTAGCATGTCATATTTTAATGAGTGCTCCCACTCATAAAAGATGTCAATGATAATATATCTATATGTGAAACCTCTCTTTCCTAATTACTTCCTATTAATTGCAATGATGACCAAAGCTATATTTGCCAACTCCCAACAACTTTTAATCATCATACTCTTTCTATGTGAAGTCATTACTTTCAATAAGATCAATATGAACTCTTTGATTCTTTTTATTCTTTTTCTTTTATTCACCCAAGATCATGGCAAAATAATCAAGCCCTTGACTCAACACTAAACTTTATTATATAGCTCACAAACTCGATTACAAAGAAGGATCATAAGACAAAACTCAAAACTAGATCATGCCATGACTTTATTCTACTAAATCAGGATACTACTAAAAGGATCGAACTAAGAAAGACAGTAAAGATGGGAGTTGTGATGGTGATACGATACGGGGGCACCTCCCCCAAGCTTGGCAGTTGCCAAGGGGAGTGCCCATACTCATGTGATTATTTCATCGGAGGTGATGGAGGTGGTGATGATGACGGTGGATAATCGCACATCGAGCGTAATAGCTCCTCCAACTTGCGGATAATACCCTTGAGCCCAGCAATATGATCCTTCAACAAAATATTCTCCTGTGTGAGGTACTTGTTCTGTATGCGGGCTAACTCAATCATCTTGAAAGCTTCAATCTCTGTTGGAGTGAAAAGGTTAGGTAAAGGTTGAGGGATGTCTTCTTCTTTCACCACCGGAGCTTGAACCTCCATGGCCTTCTTGATCCCTTCCGGTTCCTCTCTTTTCAACTCTATCTTCATTAACCAAGCATCCTTGTCTTCGTTGTTGGAGGAGGGAGAAGTCATGGTGCTCTAAATCTGCAACAGAGACAGCTCGAAACGAAAACAGAGGCTATTTGCGTGATACGGGAGTCAAAACCTTCGGGAGAATATATAATGAAATTTTACCGACCCAAATACGTATTGTACAAGAAAACGGAGTCCGGAGGGAACACGAGGTGCTCACGAGGTAGGGGGGCGCGCCCACCACCCTCGTGGGGCCCTCGTGTCCTTCCCGGACTGCCACTTATTTTTCTATTTTTCTAATTATTCCAAAACTGAGAAATATTGCCTTAAAAATTGTTTTGGAGTCGGTTTACTTACCGTACCACATACCTATTCCTTTTCGGAGTCTGAAACGTTCTGGAAAGTGTCCCTTATGTATTCCTCCGGGGTTACGGTTTCAATAATATTGGTTTCAACATTTATAGGATTACCTGAAATATAGTGTTTGATCCTTTGACCGTTTACCACCTTCGGATTTGTGCCTTCGAAGTTGTTGATTTTTATAGCACCGGAACGATAGACCTCCTCGATAACGTAGGGACCTTCCCATTTAGAGAGAAGTGTTCCTGCAAAAAATCTTAAACGAGAGTTGTATAGCAATACATAATCAACTACATTAAACTCACGCTTTTGTATCCTTTTGTCATGCCATCTTTTAACCTTTTCTTTAAACAACTTTGCATTTTCATAAGCTTGGGTTCTCCATTCATCAAGTGAGCTAATATCAAATAACCTTTTCTCACCGGCAAGTTTCAAATCATAGTTGAGCTCTTTAATAGCCCAATATGCCTTATATTCTAGTTCGAGAGGTAAGTGACATGCTTTTCCATAGACCATTTTATACGGAGACATACCCATAGGATTCTTATATGCAGTTCTATAGGCCCATAATGCATCATCAAGTTCCTTGGACCAATTCTTTCTAGACCTATTAATAGTCTTTTGCAAAATTAATTTGAGCTCTCTATTGCTCATTTCTACTTGACCACTAGACTGCGGGTGATAAGGAGACGCAATTCTATGATTAACATCATATTTAGCAAGCATTTTACGGAAAGCACCATGAATAAAGTGTGAACCACCATCAGTCATTAAATATCTAGGGACTCCAAACCTCGGAAAAATAACTTCCTTAAGCATTTTAATAGAGGTGTTATGATCAGCACTACTAGTTGGAATAGCCTCTACCCACTTAGTAACGTAATCAACAACAACTAAAATATGTGTATATCCATTAGAGGCAGGAAAAGGTCCCATATAATCAAAGCCCCAAACGTCAAATGGTTCAATAACAAGTGAATAATTGATAGGCATTTCTTGATGTCTACTAATATTACCAATTCTTTGACATTCATCGCAAGACAAAACAAACTTACGGGCATCCTTGAAGAGAGTAGGCCAATAAAAACGAAATTGCAATACCTTATGTGCAGTTCTATCTCCAGCGTGGTGTCCTCCATAAGCTTCGTAGTGACACTTGCGTAGGATTTGTTCCTATTTCATGCTCAGGTATACAACGTCTAATAACACCATCTACTCCTTCTTTATAAAGATGTGGGTCATCCCAAAAGTAATGTCGCAAATCATAGAAAAACTTTTTCTTTTGTTGGTATGTGAAGCTAGGTGGTATAAATTTAGCTTGTGCATATCCGTCTGATCCTGGATGAGTCGAAGCACCAAATCGCCTTCTTGAAAGGTTCTGGTTCTAACCCGGCGGCTGTGATAACGACGCAGATCTTGCTGATAAATCGCCGAAGGGCTGCTGCCATGTCACGCTCCTCATCTAACAAGTCAAGAGCTTCCTGCCGTGCCTTCTCGTTGTCAGCTTCAACATAGGCCGCTACACGAGGTGAGTCATGACGGATTTCACTAGGAAGAACCACTTCCGCTCCATAAACCATGAAGAACGATGTGTACTCTGTCGATCTGTTGGGTGTGGTATTGATGCTCCATAACACAGAAGGTAACTCCTCAACCCAACAACCCGGCGTCCGTTGCAAAGGAACCATAAGCCGGGGCTTGATGCCTCTCAAGATCTCTTGATTGTCCCTCTTCGCTTGACCATTGGACTGGAGGTGAGCCACTGATGATACGTCAAGCCGGATGTGCTAACGTTGACAAAACTCCTTCATGGCACCCTTTGACAGATTGGTACCATTGTCTGTTATAATGCTGTGTGGAAAGCCAAACCGGAAGATCACCTTTTTGATGAATTGAACCGCCGTAGCTGCATCACACTTACTGACTGGCTCTGCCTCCACCCACTTCGTGAACTTATCAACCGCCACCAAAAGGTGGGTCTTCTTGGCCTTGGATCTCTTGAAGGGACCAACCATATCCAGCCCCCAAGTTGCAAACGGCAAAGTGATTGGAATCATCCTCAATTCTTGAGCCGGTACATGAGCACGTCGTGAGAATTTTTGACATCCGTCACACCTTTTGACCAAGTCCTCGGCATTAGCATGAGTTGTTAACCAATAAAAACCATGATGAAACGCCTTGGCTACCAGAGACTTTGAACTGGCGTGGTGACCACAATCTCCTTTGTGGATCTCATGCAAAATTTCGCGGCCTTCTTCAGGAGACACACAGCGTTGGAACGCCCCTGTCACACTGCAATGATGTAACTCTCCATTGATAATAGTCATGGACTTGGACCGCCGGATTATCTTCCTGGCCAAAGTTTCATCCTCTGGTAACTCGCCCCGGTTCATATACGCCAAATATGGAACCGTCCAATCCGGAATAACATGAAGAGCCACCACCAACTGAGCTTTCGGATCAGGAATAGCCAAATCCTCTTCACCAGGGAGCTTGACGGACGGATTATGCAACACATCCAGGAAGACATTAGGTGGAACCGGTTTACGTTGGGAACCCAAGCGGCTTAAAGCGTCCGCCGCTTCATTCTTCCGCCGGTCCACATGATCCACCTGATAACCTTTGAAGTGACCTGCAACAATATCCACCTCACGACGATATGCCGCCATGAGTGGGTCCTTGGAATCCCAAGTGCCCGACACCTGTTGAGCCACCAGGTCCAAGTCACCGAAGCACTTAACTCAACTTAGGTTCATCTCCTTAGCCATCCGAAGACCATGGATTAAGGCCTCATATTCAGCTGCATTGTTAGTGCAAGGGAACATTAAACTGAGAACATAACAAAACTTATCACCTCGTGGGGAAGTTAATACGACTCCAGCCCCCGAGCCCTCCAATTGCCTGGACCCATCAAAATGAATAGTCCAATAAGTATGATCCGGCTTCTCCTCTGGCGCTTGTAGTTCTGTCCAATCATTGATGAAATCCACAAGTGCCTGAGATTTGATCATGGTTCGGGGTATGTATTTCAACCCATGAGGCCCGAGCTCGATGGCCCACTTAGCAATCCGGCCAGTTGCTTCCCTGTTCTGGATTATATCCCCCAAAGGAGCAGAGCTGACCACCGTGATGGGATGACCTTGGAAATATTGCTTAAGCTTCCGGCTTGCCATGAAAACTCCATACACCAACTTCTGCCAATGCGGGTACCTCTGCTTGTACTCAATAAGTACCTCACTGATATAGTAAAACGACCGTTGAACCGGATATTCCTTTCCGGTCTCCTTGCGCTCCACCACAATAGCCACGCTAACAGCCCGGGCATTAGCTGCCACATATAGCAACAATGGCTCTTTGTCAACCGGAGCAGCGAGAATCGACAGATTAGCCAGCTGCCGCTTTAAATCCTCAAATGCTTCATTAGCGGCGTCACTCCAGACGAAGTTATCCGTTTTCTTCAGCATCTGATACAAAGGGATGGCCTTCTCGCCAAGGCGGCTGATAAACCGGCTCAACGCGGCAATCCGGCCTGCCAGGCGTTGAACATCATTGATACACTTTGGTTTGGCCAAAGAAGTAATGGCTTTGATCTTTTCCGGATTAGCTTCAATGCCCCTGTTAGACACCAAAAAGCCCAAGAGCTTGCCTGCCGGTACACCAAAAACACACTTGGCCGGATTAAGCATCATTTTATAAACCCGCAGGTCATCAAAGGTCTCCTTCAAGTCATTAATCAATGTCTCCTTCTTCCATGATTTCACCACAATATAATCTACATATGCATGAACATTGCGGCCAATCTGATCATGAAGACAATTCTGCACACACCGCTGATAGGTTGCCTAGGCACTCTTGAGCCCAAAGGGCATAGACACATAAAAGAAGGCTCCAAAAGGAGTTATGAAGGTTGTCTTCTCCTAGTCCTTAACTGCCATTTTGATCTGATGGTAGCCAGAATATGCATCCAAAAATCTCAAATGCTCGCAACCCGCCGTAGCATCAATGATTTGATCAATACGAGGGAGGGCAAAAGGATATGCTGGAAAGGCTTTGTTGAGATCTGTGTAGTCCACACACATACGCCAAGTGACGTTCTTCTTGAGCACCAGCACCAGATTAGCCAGCCACTCAGGATGAAATAGTTCAATCATAAATCCAGCCGCCAAGAGCCTGGCTACTTCTTCACCAATAGCCTTGCATCTTTCTTCATTGAACCGGCGAAGAAATTGCTTGACCGGTTTATACTTGGGATCAACATTGAGAGTGTGCTCAGCGAGTTCTCCCGGTAACCTGGCATGTCAGAAGGCTTCCACACAAAGATGTCTCGATTCTCAAAGATGAACTCGATGAGCGCGCTTTCCTGTTTCGGATCCAAGTTAGCGCTGACGCTAAACTGCTTGGGCGAATCGCCGGGCACGAAGTCAACAAGCTTAGTCTCATCAGCCGATTTAAACTCCAGGGCCGGATCATGCTCTGTAGTTGGTTTCTTTAATGAAGTCATATCTGCCGGATCAACACTGTCCTTATAGAACTTCAATTCCTCAGTTGCACAAACCGACCCAGCGTATGCCGCATCGCCCTCTTCACATTCCAAAGCGATCTTGCGACTCCCGTGCACTGTGATAGTCCCCTTATGACCCGACATCTTGAGTTGTAGATAGACATAACAGGGCCTTGCCATAAACTTAGCATAATCCGGTCGTCCAAACAGGGCATGATATGGGCTCTTGATTTTCACCACCTCAAAGGTCAAATTCTCTAATCTTGAATCATGCTCGTCGCCAAAAGCAACCTCCAGAGCTATCTTACCAATGGGATATGCCGATTTACCAGGTACCACACCATGAAAGACCATGTTGGACGGTTTAAGATTTTTATCTGTTAACCCCATGCGACGGAAGGTTTCATAATAAAGGATATTGATACTACTCCCCCCATCCATGAGTACTTTGGTGAACTTATAACCTCCCACCTGAGGTGCCACCACCTACGCCAGATGACCCGGATTATCAACCCGGGGCGGATGATCCTCTCGACTCCACACAATAGGCTGTTCAGACTAGCGTAAGTATCGGGGAACCACCGGTTCAACGGAATTCAATGCCCTTTTATGAAGCTTCTGATCGCGCTTGTCCAGGCTAGTGGTGAAGACTGCTGCTATTCAACTGCTTCGGATTGCTCTAGTAACCCGACTGCTGCTGCTGTTGCTGATTCCCCTGATTATTATAACCACCTTGGTTGTCCTGATTGCCTTGATTACCCTGTCCACTCTGGTTGCCGCGAAAGCCTGAACCGGAACTACCTCCACCGTAACCCAGCCCATGAAATCCGGGGCCTGAACCGCCACCCGGTCCATGATCATACCGAAAAACATCAGAGTTTTTGAACTCTTGCATGATGTAACAATCTTTCCAGAGGTGCATGGATGGGTTCTCCTTCGTCCCGTGCTTTGGGCAAGGCTGGTTCAACAGATAAGACAGGCGGTCCAGATTAGGACTTGGTCCTCCATCGCGCTGGGGCGGTTTACCTTTACGCCGTTGGCCTTTGTCCTGCGCGTTGGTATTAGCCACAAAATCCAAGCTATTATCCGCTTTACGCTTACCGTTGTTTCCATGGCCCGCCGGGTTGTGCTGCTGCCCCTTGGTATGTCCGCTCTTCTTTCCCTTCCCTGTCTTGTCATCGTCAGACTCGGGGTCCTTGGTACCATCAGAGTCGGCATATTTCACCAGAGCAGCCATGAGAGTCCCCATATCATTGCAGTGGCGTTTGAGCCGTCCCAGCTTCAGTTTCAGAGGTGCAAACCGGCAATTGTCTTCCAACGTTAACACTGCTGTGTCAGCGTTAATGCGGTCCGATGAATGCAAAATCTCCGAAACCTGGCGCACCCAATGGGTTGTTGATTCTCCTTCCTCCTGGACACAGGCAGCTAGGTCCACAATTGACATGGGCTGCTTGCACGTATCCTTGAAGTTCTGGATAAACCGGGCCCTCAGCTCGGCCCATGACCCAATGGAGTTAGCTGGTAACTTTTTCAACCAAGTTCGAGCCGTTCCTTCCAACATCATGGTAAAGTATTTAGCGCATGCCGCATCGTCCACATCCAGCATCTCCATTGCCATCTCATAGCTTTCCACCCATGACTCGTGGGATAAATCAGCGGTGTAATTCGGCACTTTTCGTGGGCCTTTGAAATCCTTGGGCAGGCGCACGTTGCACAGCGCTGGGACGAGACGGTACTCCCAAAGAGCTAGAGGTAACCCCTGGTTCCACCGATGTGGTTGGACGAACCGGAGTAAGTTGGCGGGCCTCATGCTGTGCTGCTAACTCGGCTTCTCGACGAGATCTAGCGTGATCCACCACATCCTGAGCATCACCACCACCACCCGCCGGGTTATGGCCACGGGGCGGATCACGGTTCCGTGCATTGCTTGATACGGCCGGTTCATCCATACGTCTGCTGTAGCTCCGGCTTGGGCGGGGAGTAGAATGGATCCTCTCGCGACTATATGAATAAGCCTGCTGCTGAACCAAAGCTGTCTGAAGAAGCTCCCTAGCCCGTTGCGTCTCGACTGCCACCGGAGACTCGCCTTCGATCGGAAGGGCCGCCAGCCGTGAAGCGGCAGCGACAATGTTGTCCATCGGGTTAGAGTAATGACCCGGTGGTGTTGGGACATGCTGCGGCGACACACGATTCTGGCGAGACGGATCCACCAAACGTGGTTGAACCGGCACCCCCGCTCCAGGTGCTTCCGCCCGGTTTACCATCGGCAGATTACTGGTTCCCGCTCCTGGGGTGTTAAAGAGGTTCCTTGCCTCATAAACCGGCGGCAGGCGAGATTGGTACCTCCTCTACAGGACACCATTTGACGCACTCTGATCCAGCATAAGCCGGTAAGTCTGTGCATCCAATGCGGCCCGTTCCGCAGCCATCCTGGTATCCTCAGCTGCCAAGTTGGCTTTGGCCTGAGTGATCTGATCCTTCACCTTCGCGATTTCCGCATTATGTGCATGTTGATCCGCCGGGTTAACCTCCGCCATAAGTGTTGCCAAAGCGTCAAATAAATCAGATAGAACCTGAGCCGGCGGTCGTACAGGGCCTCCTGCCCCGACCACTGTTGCTGCTGCTGATCCGGAAATCATTGCTGCTGCGGTCGAAGAGTGGACCGCTGGTTGCGTACCAGCCATGAAGATCGCAGCCCGGTTTGGCAGACCAAAGGGGTCCGAAATACTGTCGCCATCGGAACAACGCCCAATCCGGCCATCTTGCAACTGATATAACAACTCGGTCTCTCCGGTTGATAACTCGTCGCCGAAATAAGTGACTGTTTCACCACCAGATTCCGATCTATCCTCAGATTTCCCTCTGTTGATGACTCCCACGAAGGCACGCTTCATGACAGGCTTAACCCGGGTAGATCTCGCAAGCTGAGCCGCTTCGACGAGGTCGGTGTAGATGTCTGGCTCAGGGTTCCAGTTCACCGATCTTGCCAATGAAGACGTGTATGCCACCAAAGGGGACCCGGTACCCGTACTTGATTGAGCCGGCCTCGGGGCCCCAGCCTGCATCGTCAATGTAGAGCTTGCCACGACGACTCTTGGTCATCCGGCCCACAGCATAGCCCTTGAGTCCTTCGAAGCTTCCCTCTATGAACTTGAAAACATCGTGCGATAGCCCCACGGTGGGCGCCAACCGTCATGGTTTTGTCACGGCAAATGTCCTAAGGAAAGGACTTAGTCGTGGAGCCATCGCAGGGGGTTAGCTTAAAGGGGTTAAAGCGGACAAGGGATGTAGAGAGTTTATACTGGTTAAGCCCCTTGCGGTGAAGGTAAAAGCCTAATCTAGTTGTTGTGGAATTGCTAGGGTTTCGATGACCAGGGAGCGAATACGCTTTGCCTGAGTCTCGAGTTGTTGTCTGTTGTCCTCAAACCGCCGCCGGGTCGTCCCCTTATTTACATGGTTGACGCCCGTCGGTTTACAGAATCCCAAGGCCGGCTCATAAACGTGTCCGTCCCGGTCTCTACTCTTTCTATCTTACAACTCAAGTTTACATATCAACGCCGGTTTATGTCTACAGGCCTTAAACCGGCTTTTGGGCCCTGGGCCTTCATAAAGCGTCACCGTCTTTGTCTTCATGGGCTTCAGATACAGTGAACCATTATGGGGCTAACGCAGCCTCTCTTGGCCGGTTTACGCCCAGTAGTAATATCCCCAACATATGCTGTCAACTGAATGGTGAAATCCTGGAATCCTTCTACCCCTCCAGGGGGTTGAGACAGGGAGATCCTTTGAGCCCTTACCTCTTTCTATTTGTGGCTGAAGGACTGTCCCGAGCGCTTGAAGCTGAATGTTCTATCTCTAATATTACCCCTCTTAAGGTTGCCAGGGGCGCTCGGGAATTTCTCATCTTCTATTTGTGGATGATAGTTTACTATTTTTCAAGGCAACTGGGGATCAAGCAAAGAGCGTGAAGTCAGCCCTCAATGTTTTCCAGAAAGGCACGGGACAATTGTTGAGCCGAAGCAAATGTTCCATCTTATTCAGCAGTGTGTGTCCGACTCAGGTCTAGGAGGAGATCATGCATACCCTGGACCTCACCTCTTCGACCTTTGAGGAAAAGTATCTCGGTCTTCAAACCCCTGAAGGTCGAATGAAAGATTCTCATTTCCAACCCATTTTCGAGAGGTTCACTAAAGGACTCACAGACTGGGCAGAAAGATACTTGTCCTATGGGGCAAAAGATATTTTGGTCAAATCTATTGCTCAAGCCCTGCCTATGCATACCATGAGTATCTTCAAAATGAGTGCATGCTTTTGTGATAAATATGAGAACCTGGTGCGTGACTTCTGGTGGGGGGATGAAGAGAACAAAAGAAGAGTGCACTGGATGGCATGGGAGAAGATGAAAAAAAAACCAAAGCGTGAGGGGGGCTTGGGTTCCGTGATATGCATATTTTCAATCAAGCTCTTCTCGCAAAACAAGCATGGCGACTTGTCCAAAGACCTGGCAGTCTTTATTCTAGGGTTCTAAAAGCAAAATACTACCCAAAAGGAAATTTGTTGGACACAGTCTTCACCTCTGATGGATCTCCCGTGTGGCGTGGAATTGAGTATGGGCTTGAACTCCTTAAAAAAGGAGTGGTTTGGAGAGTGGGAAATAGAAAGAGTATCCAAACCCTTCGTGGCAACTGGATACCTCGGCAATCTGGCCTTTCCATACAATCCATGAAAACTAGAAGCTGGCTTAGATGGGTAAACCAGTTGTTGCTTCGCCATTCTAATGACTGGAACAAGCAGATCATTGACAAGTTGTTCTACAATTTTGACTCGGAAGAAATATACAAGATCAAGCTTCCCCCAAAGCCTATGGGGGATATTCTAGCTTGGAACTATGAGAAGAATGGTACATTCACGGTTAGGAGTGCTTATCATCTTGGAGTTTCTTTGCAAGGGGGTCTAATGAAGGATCCTCAAAAAACCCCATTATTGCTAGGGAGAGCTTATGGAATCTAGTCTAGAAAGCAAAGGTACAACATAAAGTTCGTATCTTCACCTGGAGGGCTGCCACTGATTTTCTCCCTACAAAGGACAACAAGCACAGGAGGACTCTTGAATTGGATGGTGCATGCAACCTATGTGGAGCTGCGATTGAAAACACACATCATGCTACCATTGTATGCGCAAAACAGAGAGCTCTTCGTGAGGAAATGAGTAAAATATGGAAACTGCCGGAAGACAAATCAATCATGCCTTTCTCCTTGGATTGGCTTTTGCAAAGCTTGAGTATTTGCCATGGTGACATGAGGGAAAAACTTATGCTAGTTCTTTGGAGGGCTTGGCACCTGAGAGATGATGTCGTTCACAACAAAGGTGAAGCTACTATACGAGACTCTGTGATTTTCTTGAGGAATTATTGGGAGTGCCTATCCAGCCCAAATCCGGTTGTAAACGATGTGGAGGGGAAGCAAAAGCTGCATGGAGTTAAGTTGCAGTCTTGTAGTCTGCCTCCCCATGTTGAGGTGCTTGGCTGGACTAAGCCGCCCGCGGATCACATAAAGATCAATGTCTATGCTTCTTTCATTGCAGGCACGGGTTTGGCTGCGCTAGGAGCGGTTGGCAGGGATTGTTTTGGTGATATTGTCTTCTCAGTTGGTTGCCGTTTTCATGGATGCAGAGGAAGCCGAAGTCCAAGCCCTTTCTTTCGGCCTTAACCAGGCTCGTAAACTGATTTTGAACAAAGTGCAGATGGAGACCGATTGCAACGCTGTTGTGGCCGTTGTGAATGATAGTAGTGTTAGCAGGGCCAGCTGGTGGGCTTGTTATGAGAAGTCTAAGGATATGATCAAGGAGTTTGGAGCTTGTTCTGTTTCCAAAATCCATAGGGAGAGCAATGTGTCTGCGCATGAGCTTGTTGCCTATGCTAGAGTGTACGGGGATTTCTTTCTTTTAGCTGATGTGCCACAAGCTTCGAAACATGTAATTGCTTCTGATTGTATTTCAGACTTATTGATATGAATGAAGCTCTCCCTTTCCTCAAAAAATACAAATCATTATTTAATTTATGACCCACATAAATTATTCCAAACACGACAGAGAATTATGCTTTCAACCATACATGTTTTGCAAAACCGTTAAAAAATATATGCAGTTTGGTTTGCAGCTTTTCGATTTTCATTCTCGCCTCCATTGTTGTAGATGCAATACACCCATAACAGTGTATTAGTTGTCCACGGGGAGGAGGCCAGAGGAGTAATGTTAATGATCGACATTCGGTTTATGGTGACGGTGATAGAGCTTCATAGACCGGACTAACTTGAGGCTCACTGATCTAAACTCATAGGAACGAGGTTAACAAAGTGACAAAAAAGTTTACATAGGAGTGACATTCCAATGCCCGCGTCGAGGTGGCTGGCATGGATCATGGTGCATGCGTCTAACTGCAACAATCGGAGCAAGAACAAAGTTTAAGAAGTTGACAACATCTACATTATGTTCTACTCCCTCCTCCCGAAATGTAAGACGTTTTTTGATACTATGCTAGTGTCATAAAACGTCTTACATTTTGGGACGGAGGGAGTAGTAATTAGAAAATCTCTTACTGACCACGACATAGTCTTGCGATGGTTGGTATAGGTTGAACGCGGAAATTCATCATCCAGGAAGCACAATCAAGCCCTGCTTCATCTGAATGGATTATAATTCTCGATGTGGTTCCGATAGTGTATGGGTTCGGCCAAAGGAAATCCGATGAGTCGAGGGTGATAAAGGCATCCAGTGGTAGCTTAGGGCATTAAAAAATATGTATGCGGAAATTGCAAAGCTGGAAAATTTGGAATCTTTTTCACCCGTTTTTGCCTTACAATATTTTTTTTGAATCTGCCATGGCGTTAGAATAGTGTTTTTAGAATCCTCCATATTATAGATGATGTGTACGCGATGCTGCATTACTTTGTTCTCTTTTTTTTCCTTGAGCGGGGCTGCGTTAATTTGTTCAAATCTCCCACGGCAGCAACGTCCCTCCTCCTTCAGGCTCATAATCATTGGTTCCCTTTTTTTTTTCTTGAGCGGGCTGTGTTTCTAAAAAAAATGAGACCAACCCAAGGGCTAACCCTCGTTGGCTTTTCTTTATAGAAGAAACTCCGTGAGCACCACACGTTCGTGCCGGGACTCGAACTCGGGTGGGCTGGCAGCAACCTCAGCTGCCCAGCCAACGGGTCGACGCCCCGTCCTCAGCGGGCTGCGTTTCTACTTTGTTCGAATCCTAAGGCAGCACTTCCCTCCTCCTTGAGGATCACAATCGTGAAATCCATCCTCCTCATGTAGCGTGCACGTGCATCCATCCTTGATAATTAATCCTTGCAAGTCCACAATCTGAAATCCAGCCCCATAATTTCCTTTTCAAGGATGAATCCTTCCTTTAATACCCCTGCCTTGAGGCAGCCCACAATTCTTGATTATTTGCCATGCAAAGTGCATGCCTGCAACTGGCGGAGCCAGGGGTATTCCTTGGTATTCCATGGAATACCAAAGATTTTGGCATAGAAAAAATTAGATATACATGTACAACCTAAAGTTGAATTGAAGCCCACCGTTCAGCGGTTCAATCAGGTCCAGCACATGCACGCAATAGTCAAGGCCTCAGTGGTCTAGGGCGCATCTCGCACAGTTCCAATTCTCCCCTGCTCACGACCTAGCTGCTGCGTTGGACGGCACCTGCAGGCAAGTGGTGGTGGCGGCGCGCAGGCACGGCGGCAAGCATGTCCGGCGCCGGTCCCAGCCTCCCAAGTCCATGCCCTCCGCAACTCTAGGCTGCTCGCGCTCACTGCTTGGCTGCTTTGATCATGCATGGGTAAATTCTCCTCTGATTTAGAACGAACCACAAAATCATTGTATGTCCATGCCATTGCCACTGATTATTATTTTGTTTGAAAGAAATTCTAGAAGGTATCTGTTTTTTTTCTTGTCTTCTTGTAATATAGATGATGAATTGCTAAGACTTAAAATTTAATCAAATGGCTCAGGAGCAACATATTAACTAGACTAAATTTAATCAAATGGCTCAGGAGCAACATATTAAGTAGAGAAAAGAAGTTCACCCTGGTAGATCTGTGCCAGATCCGATGGCTCGTGAGGTAGCGGATATTTTAAAAAGATCCACCGAATGACGCGTAGCAGCCCCCTTGCGGGAAAGGGTATTTCCTACTGAATGAAATATGTGATAATCAATGAGGAATAAAATGGGTGATGATTATTTAAAGAATTGCTCGGTTAAATTTGCCGAGAGAATTCTTCAAGCAAGTGAAAGATGAGGACGTCGTCAATATATTCCAAAAAGGGACCATACAGTTATATTGTAATTTTCTTTGTTGTTCTGTAAACTTTCTTAATTGTTAGAGATATTACCACAGTGATATTTTGCTACTATTATCGATATATGGTCGTTGACTCACCGACGTTGCTAGTACATTTGTTGTCCCATCTAGTATATATTTACATTGCATTGCCAAAAAAAGAAAAGAACAAGGAGCAAATTTCTGGCTCCGCCACTAGTGCAATCACAACCGCTGTAGTTATTTAGGCCCGTTGTTGATATTTCATAAAACATGTGATTCTATATAAACTGGTCGCAGTCTGCATAAAGGAGCAAGGTGGGATTATCTTTTTTTCATGTGACTTTTAGTCTATAAAAGAAGGCCCATCCGTGGCCCATAAGAAAAGGCTAGCCGGCAATTGTGGTAAAAAAAGCAACATGGCCCAATACGGAGGCATGCGTACGAGCAGAACGAAGCGTTTTTAGTATGATTTGTTTTACGTACGGATAGAAACATTAGCGATTTTATTAATAGGTAAAATAATGGTGGTGAACCGACAGAAGCAATCCATGCTTTATTAGTAGGTAAAGATAATTCATTAGCTCAGCTTATCCGGTTTTAAGTCCTAACTTTGGAATGGGTGCTTGCATTTTACTGAATTTATTTCTAACAATGTTTGTTTAGCGGGAGACAACATTCCTGTCGACTACGAGACACATGTGACGATTTTGTTAGTCTCTTGAAGGAGCTCATAAAGATAGGGTGTGTGTATGTGTTTATAACAGTGAGTGTTAATACTGTATGTAAGTATCTGCATTTGTACTCTGTTTCATAAACAATATTGAGTACAAGGAGCATAATCAAATACAGATTATTTAATTGTTTTTCTATGATGGTTGCATCTTAAGACAAAAAAATGACAAGGCATTTTTAGGTATAGTTACATGTTGAAGGGAATAGGACAATAAGATCATCTATTTTGGAATCACTTAGTTTGGAGGATTTTCACGAAAAACCTTCAGGAATGAGGTTTCAAAAGGAAAAAAATTGAAAAAAATCAGGAGACGTTTGGTAGTCTATACACTTTTCGTGTTTTGCGAGAGCCTGGTTGAGTGAATACACGATAAAAACCATATTGCGCAACTTGTTTGTTCTCTTGCATCCTCCCCAGCCAAAATTCATCGGTTCATACCATGCACACATAAACACATTTGTGTGGTCCGGTAGGAGATGTAGATCTACTCGTCTACAGTTGTTGAAACAGAAAATATGCCACACGAAAGTCCTGTGAAACAGCGAGATGAAACTAGTGATCAAGGAAATTTTAAAGAGTTGACCAGGTGCTCAGAAAATATCTTGACAAGCAAGTGTTGGCTTTGTGGGAACCTGGTTTAGGGGCTGACATTTTTGGCAAACCCTCGTGAATGCAAACCACATTTTTAGAGATACATCAAAAAGGAGGTGCTTGTTGGTGATGGTAGTCTTTAAGGGAAGATGAGTGGCTTGGTGGAGATTGAGTAGTTGCCCAGTTTGTGTAATACCCAAAAACTGAATTTGGAATGAAAAATAAAACATGAAAATTCTTGATTTTCATGAGGGATCAAAAGTTTTAAAACTTTCCAACTAATGGCAAGGATAAAAACCTCATAAGTATGTCACCTAGAACCCCTTTGTTGCTTATGATGTTTTAGGGAATTAATATATCCTAAAGAAATAAACTTTTAGGAATTATTAATGGCCTAAAAATGTTTTGGAGGATTTCATAAATTTCCACAACCAAGTTTTGGTTAAAGTCATTTTCCTAAGCCCAATATAAGATCCTTGGTATTTTTTCTTAGAAATTTTCGAAGTGGTTTAGCATTTTAAAATGTTATAGGATTGTTCATGCAGTTATTTCTTAAACAAAGGGGGTTAAGCCCATATTATTTATAATCTTGAGAAATCGAACTAACCTCGACCATAAGTGAACTGCCACGTTCTATCAGAGATCGTTTGATTTGCATCCAATGCCCGACGATCAAAGATACCACTTCTCTCTCTCTCTCTCTCTCTCTCTCTCTCTCTCTCTCTCTCTCTCTCTCACACACACACACACACACACACACACACACACCGATTGACGGGGCCCAATCCTGGTCATCTTAAACCTCGCTTCCCTCTTTCTTTTAAGATGCACGGTCTATTTACACGGCTAAGATTAGATCGCTTATGATCACAAAACGGTATGCAGCGCCAACCCTTGATCTCGGATCAAATTGTTCTAGACACATCACTTAAGTGAATCGGTACCAGCCACTCAGAGCATGCCACATGTCTTGGCTGATTTTCTAATATCTATTTTATGTTTATTTTAGACATAAAAATAGCATAAACTTTAGAAAATTGTATCTTCCATTTTGTTTGGCCAAATTTATGAAACTTATATTTCCGGAATCCTTACAACTAGCATAATCCAGATGTACCTTTGGATCACCCATTTGGATGTTTCGCAGATATTCAAAATTTCAAATACGTATTTGGGCATATATGTCATATCTCGAGTTCCACAAATCCATTTTTGGCAAATTTGATATCCAAGAAATCCTTAAGGCATGTAGGAACCAATGGCATGCTTAGGAAAACAGGGGTGTTCATATTTGAAAATGAGGGTTTGGGGTATATTTTGATCATAACTTTAGTGTGGAAATTATTTTAAAAAGAATTCCTTTTGCAAATTTTGATATTGTTACCATACCATCCCTTTAGCTTTTGTAAACTTAGTTGCCAACTCTTTGGACCCAATCCTTCTCCATTGATTCAAATTCAAATAGAGTTTGAGCTAAATCTTTTTCTTTAGAGATATTCCTTACTGTAGGTCTAGAGGGGGGTGATTAGACTACTTGACCAATTAAAAACTTAACCTTTTCCCAATTTTAGTCTTTGGCAGATTTTAACTGTTTTAGCACAAGTCAAGCAATCCTCACACAATTCAAGCAAGCATGCAAAGAGTATATGAGCAGCGGAAAGTAAAGCATGCAACTTGCAAGAAAGTAAAGGGAAGGGTTTGGAGAATTCAAACGCAATTGGAGACATGGATGTTTTTGTCGTGGTTCCGATAGGTGGCGCTATCGTACATCCACGTTGATGGAGACTTCAACCCACGAAGGGTAACGGCTGCTCAAGTCCATGGAGGGCTCCACCCACGAAGGGTCCACGAAGAAGCAACCTTGTCTATCCCACCATGGCCGTCGCCCACGAAGGACTTGCCTCACTAGCGGTAGATCTTCACGAAGTAGGCGATCTCCTTGCCCTTACAAACTCCTTGGTTCAACTCCACAATCTTGTCGGAGGCTCCCAAGTGACACCTAGCCAATCTAGGAGACACCACTCTCCAAGAAGTAACAAATGGTGTGTTGATGATGAACTCCTTGCTCTTGTGCTTCAAATGATAGTCTCCCCAACACTCAACTCTCTCTCACAGGATTTGGATTTGGTGGAAAGAAGATTTGAGTGGAAAGCAACTTGGGGAAGGCTAGAGATCAAGATTCATATGGTAGGAATGGAATATCTTGGCCTCAACACATGAGTAGGTGGTTCTCTCTCAGAACTGGTAAGTTGGAAGTGTAGGTTTGTTCTGATGGCTCTCTCCACGAATGAAGAGGAGGTGGAGGGGTATATATAGCCTCCGCACAAAATCTAACCATTACACATAATTTACCAAACTCGGTGGGACCGAATCAACAAACTCGGTCTGACCGATTCAGTAAACCCAGTGACCGTTAGTGATTTCGGTGGGACCGACATGCAACTCGATAGGACCGATATGGTTAGGTTTAGGGCATAATGTAATCTCGGTGAGACCGATTACACAAACTCGGTGAGACCGATTTTGGTAAACAGCTAACCAGAGAGTTGGTCAGGTAAACTCGGTGGGACCGATTCGCTCTTTTCGGCGAGACCGAAATGTTACGAAAGGGAAACACAGAGTTTACATTGCAATATCGGTGGGACCGATCGCTCACTTTGTTAGACCGAAACGTTACAGAGAGATTACAAACCCATCTCGGTAAGACCGAGATCCCTATCGGTGAGACCGATTTGCCTAGGGTTTGTGGCAGTGGCTATGACCTCTGAACTCGGTGGCGCCGGATAGAAAGAATCGGTGGGGTCGAGTTTGACTTTAGGTTTAGGTCATATGTGGATATGAGAAAGTAGTTGAGGGTTTTTGGAGCATATCACTAAGCATCATGGAGCAAGAAACTCATTAAGCAACACCTCATCCCTCCTTGATAGTATTGACTTTTCCTATAGACTCAATGTGATCTTTGATTACTAAAATGTAAAATGCAGAGTCTTGAGCTTTTGAGCTTGAGCCAATCCTTGGTATTTTGAGGGATCCACTTTCGTCATCCATGCCATGCCATTCATTGAGCTTTCCTGAAATATTTGTCTTGGAATAGTATTAGCTCAATGAGCTATATGTTGTTATGAATTACCAAAACCACCTAGGGATAGTTGCACTTTTAATCTCCCCCTTTTTGGTAATTGATGACAACATATAGATCAAAGCTTCGACAAATGATAATAAGATTGAAAAACATCGTTGCTTTGAGAAGTATGTGTTAAGCAAGAGCTCCCCCTAAATTTGTGCATAGATTTAAGATTTGCTTTGGACTGCAAATGCACAAGGAATTAGGCTCATGGGTTACTCTTCCATGTCACATACATCTTGGTGGAGCGCTCAAAATAATAAAGATTGAATACATGCACTCATCACCAAGCAAAGTGAATGATCATGTAAAGATAAATAAGATAATATCATCCAACAAGCATAAGTGTAGCTTATGATCAAACACATGATCATCAATGTCTCACAGGCAATAGCATAGTATCTCAAGCAAGCAAAAACAAATAAAGTTCAACCAAGAAGACAAGAGAGAACAAAAGCAAACTCTCTCTCTCTCTCTTGAAGCCTATGATCTATACATTTTTCTCCCCCTTTGGCAACAAGTTACCAAAAAGTTCCTAGAAAATGCATAGTACTATTTCGTCTCTCAGGCTTGGTCTTCTGTTGGTGGTGCAGAGATGGATCCTTGGACTAAGACTTCAGTTGATGTGGATGGAGCTGAAGGAGTTGGTGCTGGAGCTGGTTGCACTGGAGCTGTAGCTAATGCATATGAAGTGACTCAAGTGTCTGTTACTGGCTCTGCAGCTGATCTATGAGCTCGAGGCACTCTGGCAAAAGCATCAGTAGTTGTCCTGCCCTTCCTCTCCTACATGTCATCCTGTAGCTGCTCCATAACTGACTGAATCTCAGTTACTTTGACATCTAAATCATAGAATTTTTGTTCCATGATTCTTTCCAGCTCTCCTGGTTTTGAGTTAGGTGGCCAACCCTTCTCAATCCTCGAGTTGATGCTATCAAGTAACCAAGCTGGTCCTGCTTGCTCTTCAAAAAGTACTCAGATGCCTCCTCTTGAGTTGGCATCTTGGCAGCCTTCTCCTTCTTTGCCTTCTCCTTATTCTCTTGATCCTGCACTGAAGATGGTTCATTCTCATTCATCACAACTTGATTGTCCTCAAAGTCTGGATAGAGAACAAAGTGTTCTTTATCCAACAGATATTTGCCTGTGCCCATCTTTGAGTTGATCAGCTCCTGAATTTGTGGGGCATATCCAGTACTTCTCTTTTGGTCTGCTGCTGTCCTCTTGATAGTCTCAACCATGAGGCTCATGACCTTGAATTTCTGTGGCACATCAAATATGTGTAGCAAATTAATTGCATGCCCTTTGATCATGTTGTGGTCACCTGACTTGGGCAAAAGAGTGTGCCTTAGGATACAGTTGATCGTTGGCAGCCCTGACAGAAGAAAATGGACAGACCCAAACTTGAAGGTCTCAAGTTCTTTGTCTGGGATCTCCTTGTACATATGTGACATAGAATTGTGATCCATCTTTTTCTTAGCATAAACGTCCAAGTCATCTTCACTCTCCTTTGGGGCATTGATCAGATTGGCCCATTCCTCAATAGTTGATTGGTACCTTGTACCTTCAGACATCCAAACTATCCTGCCATCTGGATAGAAGTGTGCTGTGGAGTAGAATTTCATAACGAGCTCATCATTCCAGTTTGTGAGCTTCTGCCCAACAAAGTCTGCAACTCCACACACACTGAAGCTGTCGTACACTCCAGGATAGTGTTCCTCATTCTCCTTTATGTAGGTCCAGTCGACCCACCTCATATCACACACTATAGGCTTCTTGTCCAACAAGATTGTCTCATAGAAGTCATGTTGTTCCTTTGTGTGGAACCTGTAATCAACAGCAGTCCTCCTTCTGGTGGCATATGGATCTGACTCTCTCCATAGCCTCAACCCTGAGTCTCTCCTGATCTTCATGTTCTCAGCCACTGGATGATCATCGTTGTGGTCTGGAATCTTGGGTTTGAGCTTCCTCAGGACTTGTCCTTCATCATATTCTTCAGCAGCAACTTCAGGCACTCGGGCCTTGTTCTTCTCAGCAGCAGATATGTTCCTGGTATTCCTCTTTGGTGCACTCTTTGGTTTGGAGGCAGCTTTGGGTGCTTCTTTGGGCTTAGGTGATGCAGCCCCTAAACTTATAGCATCACCCATCAGCTTCTGAGCCTTAGGTGCTGGTGCATCAACCTCTTCTTCCTCCTCCTCTTCCATCATGGAAGGTTTTCCAACAACTCTGGCCATGGTCTTGTTGACCCTTTCCTTCCTTTTTTTCCCTTCTGTAGCAGCCTCTTTGGGTTGGGATTCCAAAGATGCTTGAGTGGAGGCTCTGGCTTTAGACATGGGTTGTCTTCCTACTGGCCTTTTGATCTTCAGCCCTGGCTTAACTGCAGCTGAGCTATACTCCTTTTTGAGCACCTTTTTCTTTGAAATGGCCTCATCCTCTACTGCCACATAATCCTCATCCTCGATTCTGAGGTTCTCTTCTTCCTTGTCCTGGTGGCAGCTTTGGGCAAATTCTTTGGGAGTGCTTCGCTTCCCTCATCTGAGCTAGTGCCCTCACTCATGTGAATCTGCTCTTCTTCCCTGTTCTGGCTGTCACTTTGGTCTGACATGTTGAATACACTGATCACGACCACGTGAATAGTTATAGATGAGATAGAGTGGATGAGCATCACAAAATACAGAGAATTTTGCAAAAGAATGATTCAAAAACTTAGTTTTAGTTTTCCAAAGAAAGCATCTCGGATCAACCGATTTTCAAACTCAGTGATACCGAAGCAGCTTTTGGAACCTAAACTAGTGATCTCGGTCAAACCGAGTCACAGTTTGGTGGCACCGAGACTGCTAGGGTTTCACCGAGTTCTAAAATTGGTCACACCGATTAGCAATTCTTGGTCAGACCGAGAGTCACTTGTGCAATGGCGTTAGCCGAATCGGTGGGACCGAGTTTTTCAACTCGGTGGGTCCGAGATGATTTCGGCGGAAACCTAACCCTAAATTTTCAAATCGCATCTATTCTAAGGATTGTTTTGACTGTATAGAGGTGTTTCAATCGTGGCAAGAATCATAATGAACACAATGTGCTAGAGATTGGACGGGGATAGCACTGTGATCGAGTCCATACCCTAGTTTGGCGATGAACTTGCTATGGCGGCAACGGCGGAGATGAATTCCGTTGACGGCGGCGCAGACCAGCGACAGGAGGTGGCTGACAACGAGGAGGACGATCTGGAGACCCTGGAGGCAGAGCGAGCTATGCGCAGGCGAAGTGGTTCGGAGAAAGTTTTCCAAATTTTTCCCGTGTGAATATATAGCCCGACCCTGTCGGTGTGACCGAGTGGAACAACTCGGTGGCACCAAGATGCATAACTGTTCACAGTTACAGCAACTCGGTGAGACCGAAAAGTTCAAATCGGTTGCACCGAGATTGAAAACCTAGATCGACTTAGTGATCTCGGTATGACCGAAATGTAAGAATCGGTCAGACCGAAACACACAAAGAAGTTTTGGAAGTTTAAGTCCATGACGAATCGGGGACTCCGAGTGCTCCTCACACAGAGTGGTTCGAATCTGACTTGATCAAATTTTGTGATGTAGCATGAATAGAGTTTGAGACGAGAAGAGCATAGATAGCTAGAGAAGGTTCTTAGGCATTCTTGTCCATCCACTTGGCCAAAGAAAAGAAACCAATCAACCAAAACCACAAGTGGATGTCCTCGAATGAGTAAAATATGCAACCAACATGCTCACACAATAAAATGACAAATGAAATATGTGACAAAGCATGCACAAACAATTCTAGCATCTATCAAATAATTGGCGATGACTAGGTCATCTATATATGAGTATATTGACTTAGGAGTCAAATGAGAACATTTGATCATAGGTCATACTCATCGTTTAAGCTCAAGTGGGGTTACCACTTTTACATAAAGCATTGATATGTTCACACCATTAGAGTTGCTTTGACTCAATTCTTTTGAGTAAAGCTCCCCCTAGATGTGAGATCCCCCCTTAGAGGGATGGACTAACCTTAGGTTTTGTCGATGATGACTTCATGTAGGTGTTGAAGATGTGGATGCTCAATGTTGATGAAGATCATTTGGAGCAATCCTTTTGGAGTGAGTTGCACTTTCAATACCTACACGGGTTAGTCCCACAAGGAACAAACAAGTATATCCATAGACATAGAGTGATGTTCACATAAGATGATGTCCATGAAAGCATTAGGTTACCTTGTCCCTTGCCTTACCAACATGAGGGTTTGTGACTCCTTGAACTAGTGGAAGATGTGGAAGTTGATTGCACTTGTCCTTGCCATAATGATATGAGTGAAGAATGTTGGCGGAGTCACCCTCAATAACTCTCTAGTTCTTCTTCTTCGGGATCCACATCATCTTGATGGGAATCCTTGGAGTTGTAGTTGTGCTTGATGAAGTAGAACTTGATGTAGTCTTGGGAACCCACTTGACCAAGGCCTTAGGAGCTTCTTCAAATGCATCTATCTCCTCTTGAAGCTTGTCCTTGCCTTTGTTCTTGTGGTCTTGTGGTGGAAGATCATCTTGAGTTTGTGTTCCCTTGAAGGAAGTAGGATCATACTTCTCTCGTTGTGGAACAAACTTCGTCTTGGGGTATTGATCTTCTTCCCACTCAACTCCATTGGCATTGAACTTTCGTTCAAAACCAACACCTTGATTCTTCCGGTGCCTTCCTTGCTTGCGTACAATTTCCTCAAATTGCTTACTCCTGGCAAGGCTCTTGTATACATCTTTCTCTATAATTACCTTCAATAAGCTATTTTCTTGCTCAAGTGTAACTTGGCTAAGATAATCATTAGTGGAATCAAGAGAACTACTAGAAGCAACAATATTAGATTTAACATGATTATTGTTACTACTAGAGGAAGAATCTTTCTTGTTCTTGTTAATGGACTTGACTTGAGGCATGTAAGTAGATAAGAGTAAACACTTGGCAATGTAAGAAGAACTTTTCTTACGGAGATCATCATTGATTGCCTTTAAGAACTCATGCTCTTGCTCAAGATTGAGCTTTTCAAAGCGTAACTTCTCATGAGCCCTTAAAAGTTCGCGATGATCTTCGAAGATAGTTTCATGAGCTAACTTAAGAGTGTTTAGTTCTTTAGTTAGAAGCTCAATCTTCTCCTTATCATTGTCATTCGTTTTATCTTGATTAGCATGATTGATTGACGTTTCATCATAGTATCCATCACTAGAGTTGTCAACAAGTAAATCATCATCACCTAACAAGTCATCTTCGTCACTATTGAAATCAACATACTCGGGGTGTGTTACCTTAGGACCTTTGGCCATGAAGCATCTTCCAATTCCTTCATTTGGTGAATCAAATATGTCGTAGGAGTTGGTTGACACAAGTGCTAGACCGGCAACACCTTCATCTTGAGTATATTCGGAGTCGGAGTGATAGCTTCTCTCGGAGTGATTGTCGGAGTCGGAGCCGGATACCCATTCACCACCATGAGCTTGATGTCTTCGTTTTGTGTAGCTCCTTGATGACTTGTCCTTCCTTTCCGAATCCTTGTTTCTCCGTGAGGTTCTTCGTTCATAACGATCATCTCTACTCATTCTTTCTCTTGGTGGTGATTCTTCTCTTCTACTTCTTCTTTTGGGAGAATCTTCTCTTCTTTTCTAGGGGCCGTACACTCATTGGAGTAGTGTCCGGGTCTCCCACAATTGTAGCAATTGCGCTCTCTACTAGAAGATCTTTTGTCATTGTAGGACCTTGACTTGGAGCTTCTCTCTTTACTTCTACTCTTGTAGAATTTGTTGAAGTTCTTCACCATTAAGCTCAATTCTTCATTGAAGGTTTGTTTCTCGTTTGATGATGTTGGGGCTTCACATGAGGCTTTGTAGGCACCACTTGACTTGTTGTGAAGTTCCTCCTTATCCTTGAGTGACATCTCATGAGCAACAATTCTTCCAATGACTTCCGTTTGTTTGAGATCTTTGTAATTGGGCATCATTTGGATCAATGTGCACACGGTATCATATTTTCCATCCAATGCTCTTAGGATCTTCTTGATGATGAATCTGTCGGTCATCTCTTCACTTCCTAAGCCGGCAATCTCATTTGTGATAAGAGCAAGCCTAGAGTACATTTCAGTGACACCTTCACCATCCTTCATTTTGAACTTGTCAAGCTGACTTTGGAGCACATCCAACTTGGATTCCTTGACGGAGTCGGTACCTTCATGCATATCAATCAAAGTATCCCAAATTTCCTTTGCATTCTCAAGACGGCTGATTTTGTTGAATTCTTCAGGGCACAATCCGTTGAAGAGGATATCACAAGCTTGAGCATTGTATTGCAGCATCTTCAACTCATCCGCATTAGCTTCACGGTTCGGTTCTCTCCCATCAAAGAGTTCACCTTGTAAGCCAATACACACAATAGCCCAAACGGCGGGGTTATGTCCGAGAATATGCATTTTCATCTTATGCTTCCAACTAGCAAAATTAGTGCCATCAAAGTAAGGACCTCTACGGTGATAGTTTCCCTCGCTAGACGCCATACTCTCCTAGGTTGTGAAACCAAGGCTATGACCACCAAAAGCTATGGAAATCAAAGCAAATGGAGACCAAAGCTCTGATACCACTTGTAGGACCTTGAAGTATGTCTAGAGGGGGGTGATTAGACTACTTGACCAATTAAAAACTTAACCTTTTCCCAATTTTAGTCTTTGGTAGATTTTAACTATTTTAGCACAAGTCAAGCAATCCTCACACAATTCAAGCAAGCATGCAAAGAATATATGAGCAGCGGAAAGTAAAGCATGCAACTTGCAAGAAAGTAAAGGGAAGGGTTTGGAGAATTCAAACGCAATTGGACACATATGTTTTTGTCGTGGTTCTGATAGGTGGTGCTATCGTACATCCACGTTGATGGAGACTTCAACCCACGAAGGGTAACAGCTGTGCGAGTCCACGGAGGGCTCCACCCATGAAGGGTCCACAAAGAAGCAACCTTGTCTATCCCACCATGGCTGTCGCCCACGAAGGACTTGCCTCACTAGCGGTAGATCTTCATGAAGTAGGCGATCTCCTTGCCCTTAGAAACTCCTTGCTCCAACTCCACAATCTTTTCGGAGGCTCCCAAGTGACACCTAGCCAATCTAGGAGACACCACTCTCCAAGAAGTAACAAATGGTGTGTTGATGATGAACTCCTTGCTCTTCTGCTTCAAATGATAGTCTCCCCAACACTCAACTCTCTCTCACAGGATTTGGATTTGGTGGAAAGAAGATTTGAGTGGAAAGCAACTTGGGGAAGGCTAGAGATCAAGATTCATATGGTAGGAATGGAATATCTTGGCCTCAACACATGAGTAGGTGGTTCTCTCTCAGAACTGGTAAGTTGGAAGTGTAGGTTTGTTCTGATGGCTCTCTCCACGAATGAAGAGGAGGTGTCGGGGTATATATAGCCTCCACACAAAATCTAACCGTTACACATAATTTACCAAACTCGGTGGGACCGAATCAACAAACTCGGTCTGACCGATTCAGTAAACCTAGTGACCGTTAATGATTTTGGTGGGACCGACATGCAACTCGGTAGGACCGATATGGTTAGGGTTAGGGCATAACGTAATCTCAGTGAGACCGATTACACAAACTCGGTGAGACCGATTTTGGTAAACAGCTAACCCGAGAGTTGGTCAGGTAAACTCGATGGGACCGATTCGCTCTTTTCGGTGAGACCAAAATGTTACGAAAGGGAAATAGAGAGTTTACATTGCAATCTCGGTGGGACCGATCGCTCACTTCGGTTAGACCGAAACGTTACGAAGGGAAACAAAGAGATTACAATCCCATCTCGGTGAGACCGAGATCCCTATCGGTGAGACCGATTTGCCTATGGTTTGTGGCAGTGGCTATGACATCTGAACTCGGTGGCGCCGGATAGAAAGAATCGGTGGGGCCGAGTTTGACTTTAGGTTTAGGTCATATGTGGATATGAGAAAGTAGTTGAGGGTTTTTGGAGCATATCACTAAGCATCATGGAGCAAGAAACTCATTAAGAAACACCTCATCCCTCCTTGATAGTATTGGCTTTTCCTATAGACTCAATGTGATCTTGGATCACTAAAATGTAAAATGCAGAGTCTTGAGGTTTTGAGCTTGAGCCAATCCTTGATATTTTGAGGGATCCACTTTCATCATCCATGCCATGCCATTCATTGAGCTTTCCTGAAATATTTGTCTTGGAATAGTATTAGCTCAATGAGCTATATGTTGTTATGAATTACCAAAACCACCTAGGGATAGTTGCACTTTCACTTACTCTTGGAAAGTCAAGACCATGCCATTTTACCTATTGGCCCTTGAACTCTATCGGTCCATCAACCTCTTGCCATGTACCTAATTGGAGCAAAATGCTTTTGGATTCATTATAAACTCAATATGGATTTGCGTAAATAAGCATGTTGTATTTGGACCATGATTATAGCAAGGATATATATTTGGATTTGGACTCTAGTTTTAAGAAAGGAGAAGTACTTTGGATTATAGACATGATCTTACATGTGATGAATCTGTATTATGAACATGATCTTTTTGTAGGACAAGCATTGGATTGATAGCATATGACCAAACTCTAGGAATGACTTGAACTACAAATCCATATTATTCCATACAAACCAAGTTTGATTCTCCCATCACCCTAGATTTTCCTAGAGGAACGTTTATCAAATGTTAGGGCATGTTTTCATTTTAGCCCTTACATTTGGTTGGTTGGTTACTTACGAAGAAATTATTTTCCAGTTGTAGGGTATCCCAAGTTGACAAAAGAGTTTCTCAATGATGACTAGGAATAAGTTAAGTCATATCTTGATCATACAGAAATACCCATGAATATTGTGCATCCCTCAGTTGTTGCCTTGAGAGTAGAGTTGCATGTGTGAGTGTGTTGGTTGTGTTGTGATTAATTGTTAACTAAGTAATTAGAAGGGTCAAATTCCTAAAGACTATCTCGAAATCAAATCTTGAATTATATCTCTTGGATAAGTTGAATGGTGGAACTGGATGGGGTATGTAAGGCCTCATATGAGGTACTATTCTAAATATAGACGTTTCGATCCATTTCTAGAATAGGAGCGCATATAATACCGAATTAACATTTGACTTCATATCATACACACATTGTCATGTGTTGCGGACTTTACAAATTGAATATCACAACATTTTCACTATTAAATATGCAACTTAATATATAAGTAGAGCATACAAGTGACAAGATCCAAATTTATTACACTTAGAGACAAATTGGTTCAACACTATATTAACACAATAAGATCTATCCATGGAGATGCATAGCTACGAGAGGAGAGAGTGTGTCTACGTACCCTCGTAGACCGTTAAGCGGAAGCGTTTATCAACGCGGTTGATGTAGTCGTACACCTTCACAATCCGCCCGATCAAGTACCGAACGTATGGCACCTCCGTGTTCAGCACACGTTCAGCTCGATGACGTCCTCGCCTTCTTGATCCAGCAAGACGGGCTGATACGTCTCCATCGTATCTACTTTTACAAACACTCTTTCCCTTGTTTTGGACTCTAACTTGCATGATTTGAATGGAACTAACCCGGACTGACGCTGTTTTCAGCAGAATTGCCATGGTGTTATTTTTGTGCAGAAAAAAAATTCTCGGAATGACCTGAAACTTCAGGAGAATATTTTTGGAATATATAAAAAATACTGGCGAAAGAATCAAGACCAGGGGCCCACACCCAGTCCATGAGGGTGGGGCCCACACCCTGTCTCGTGGGCCTCCTGAGGCTCCACCGACCTCAACTCCAACTCCATATATTCACGTTCGGGGAGGAAACAATTAGGGAGAAGGATTCATCACGTTTTATGATACGGAGCCACCGCCAAGCCCTAATCTCTCTCGGGAGGGCAGATCTGGCGTCCGTTCAGGGCTCCGGAGAGGTGAATCCGTCGCCGTCGTCATCATCAACCTTCCTCCATCACCAATTTCATGATGCTCACTGCCGTGTG
This sequence comes from Aegilops longissima, assembly GCA_021605205.1. Lineage (NCBI taxonomy): Eukaryota > Viridiplantae > Streptophyta > Magnoliopsida > Poales > Poaceae > Aegilops > Aegilops longissima. The sequence continues at coordinate 410,808,006 of CM038679.1, forward strand.
CGAGTAATTCCATCATAGGCTTGCTGGACGGTGATGGGTTGGATGAGATTTATCATGTAATCGAGTTAGTTTTGTTAGGGTTTGATCCCTAATATCCACTATGTTCTGAGATTGATGTTGCTATGACTTTGCTATGCTTAATGCTTGTCACTAGGGCCCGAGTGCCATGATTTCAGATCTGAACCTATTATGTTTTCATGAATATATGTGAGTTCTTGATCCTATCTTGCAAGTCATTACTCACCTACTATGTGTTATGATCCGGTAACCCCGAAGTGACAATAATCGGGACCACTCCCGGTAATGACCGTAGTTTGAGGAGTTCATGTATTCACTAAGTGTTAATGCTTTTATCCGGTACTCTATTAATAGGAGGCCTTAATATCCCTTAGTTTCCCAATAGGACCCCGCTGCCACGGGAGGGTAGGACAAAAGATGTCATGCAAGTTCTTTTCCATCAGCACGTATGACTATATTCGGAATACATGCCTACATTACATTGATGAACTGGAGCTAGTTCTGTGTCACCCTATGTTATAACTGTTGCATGAGGAATCACATCCGACATAATTAGCCATCATTGATCCAATGCCTACGAGCTTTTCACATATTGATCTTTGGTTAGTTACTTTACCGTTGCCACTGTTACAATTACTACAAAGTTGCTACTGTTACCTTTGCCACCGTTACCGTTACTTCCATACTACTTTGCTACTAAATACTTTGCTGCAGATATTAAGTCTTACATGTGTGGTTGAATTGGCAACTCAACTGCTAATACTTGAGAATATTCTTTGGCTCCCCTTGTGTCGAATCAATAAATTTGGGTTGAATACTCTACCCTCGAAAACTGTTGCGACCCCCTATACTTGTGGGTTATCAAGACTATTTTCTGGCGCCGTTGCCGGGGAGCATAGATCTATTCTTTGAGTCACTTGGGATTTATATCTGCTGGTCACTATAAGGAACTTGAAAGACGAGAAAACCAAAATTTATCACTCAACTACGAGGGGAGGTAAGGAACTGCCATCTAGCTTTGCACTTGATTCTCCTTCTATTTGAGTAAACTTGCGACACCTAAACCTGCTCCTGCTATTAATTCTGATATGTCGCATGTTATTGATGATGCCACTTCTTCTATGCATGATACTTATGATGAAACTTCTTCTATTCTTGATAATACTGTGCCACTAGGTGAATTTCTTGATGAACAACTTGCTAGGGCTAGAGAGAATGAAATTATTGAAACTGATAATATTGATGAAAGTGATGATGAAGATTCTCCCCCTAGATATGAATTGCCTGTTGTGCTTGAGGGTTATGTTATGGATGAAGAAACTACTAGAGATTTTCTTGCTTGCAATGTTAGATATGATCTTAAGAAATTATTAGCTAAGCTGAAAGAAAAATCTTTGAATGCTAGAATGAAATATGACCCTGCTTTTGCTACTTCACCTATCTGTATTTCCGATAAGGATTATGATTTCTCTGTAGATCCTGATATAATTACTTTGGTTGAATCTGATCCTTTTCATGGCTATGAATCTGAAACTGTTGTGGCACATCTTACTAAATTAAATGATATAGCCACCCTATTCACCCATGAGGAAAAAATTCGTTACTACTATATCCTTAAGCTATTTCTGATCTCATTAAAGGGTGATGCTAAAACATGGTTTAATTCTCTTGATCCTGGTTGTGTGCGTAGTCCCCAGGATATGATTTATTACTTCTCTGCTAAATATTTCCCCGCTCATAAGAAACAAGCTGCTTTAAGGGAAATATATAATTTTGTGCAAATTGAAGAAGAGAGTCTCCCACAAGCTTGGGGGAGGCTTCTCCAATTACTTAATGCTTTGCCCCTCTCAAGAAAAATGAAATACTTGATATCTTTTATAATGGACTAACCGATGCTCCCAGAGACCACCTGGATAGTTGTGCTGGTTGTGTTTTCAGGGAAAGAACAGTTGATCAAGTTGAATTGCTATTGAATAATATGGTGAGTAATGAAAATAATTGGACACTTCCTGAACCAACTCCTAAGCCAACTCTAAAGAAAAGGGGTATTCTATTTCTCAGTCCTGAAGATATGCAAGAGGCAAAGAAATCTATGAAAGAAAAGGGTATTAAAGCTGAAGATGTTAAGAATTTACCACCTATTGAAGAAATGCATGGTCTTGATAACCTGAAACAGGTAGTAAAGGTAAATTCTCTCTATAGATTTGATGAAGGTGATATTCCTCGTTATAAGTCTGCTAGCCAATGCTTAGATGAGTTTGATAATTTTATTGTTAAACATGAAAACTTCAATGCTTATGTCGGTAGACAATTGAAACGTAATGCTTATATGATTGAACACTTGAGTGCTTATATGTCTAGAGTTAAAGGTGAACTTAAACTCATTAGTAAACATGCTTCTATGGTTACCACTCAAGTAGAGCAAGTGCTTAAAGCTCAAAATGATTTGCTCAATGAATTGAATATCAAGAAAAATGATAATGCTGTTAGAGTTATGACTAGAGGGGGTAAAATGACTCAGGAACCTTTGTATCTCGAGGGCCACCCTAAGATAATTGAGCAAGATTCTCAGAGAACTAATGTTGATGCACCTAGTCCTTCTAAGAAGAAGAAAAAGAAAAATGATAGGACTTTGCATGCTTCTAGTGAACCTGTTGTTGACACACCTGAGAATCCTAATGATATTTATATTTCTGATGCTGAAACACAATCTGGTGATGAACATGAACCTAGTGATAATATTAATGATGATGTTCATGTTGATGCTCAACCTAGCGATAACAATGATGTAGATATTGAACCTGCTGTTGATCCTGATAACCCACAATCAAAGAATCAACGTTATGATAAGAGATACTTTGTTGCTAGGAAGCACGGTAAAGAAAGAGAACCATGGGTTCAGAAACCCATGCCTTTTCCTCCTAAACCTTCCAAGAAAAAGGATGATGATGATTTTGAGCGCTTTGCTGAAATGATTAGACCTATCTTTTTGCGTATGCATTTGACTGATATGCTTAAAATGAATCCTTATGCTAAGTATATGAAAGATATTGTTACTAATAAAAGAAAGATACCGGAAGCTGAAATTTCCACGGTGCTTGCTAATTATACTTTTAAAGGTGGAATACCTAAGAAACTTGGAGATCCAGGAGTACCAACTATACCATGCTCCATCAAAAGAAACGATGTTAAAACTGCTTTATGTGATCTTGGAGCCGGTGTTAGTGTTATGCCTCTCTCTTTATATCGTAGACTTGATTTGAATAAGTTGACACCTACTGAAATATCTTTGCAAATGGTCGATAAATCAACTGCTATACCTATCGGCATTCCTGAGGATGTGCCTGTTGTGGTTGCAAACGCTACTATTTTAATGGACTTTGTTATTCTTGATATTCCCGAGGACGGTAGTATGTCTATTATTCTTGGTAGGCCCTTTTTGAATACTGCAGGGGCTATTATTGACTGCAACAAAGGCAATGTCACTTTTCATGTTAATGGTAATGAGCATACGGTACACTTTCCGAGGAAACAACCTCAAGTCCACAGTATCAATTCTATTGGAAAAATTCCAACGATTACTATTGGAGGTTTTGAATTTCCTCTTCCTATTGTCAAAAAGAAATATGATATTCTTATTGTTGGGGACGTGCATATCCCCGTTGAGGTAACCTAGTGCTATTCGAAAATTCTCCGGTTCCATGCGATTCGGAATGATTTTGTTAATCAGACTTGATCAACCTTGTTAGTGGATTCCTTTTGATGAGCATGAGATGGATGAAGTTAGAAAGCACAACTATTTGTACCCTCCTTTCACTTTCTGTTATCTAGATTAAATAAAGCAAAAATAGTATTTTTCTGTCTGTTTTCTGAATTATCTATGCAATAAAAAAATACCCCGAAAATAAAAGTTCTCCCAATGCCTTGAAATTGAAATATGATTTTTTGTAGAATATTTAAGAATATCTGGTCCGGAATAAAACCTGCGCTAATCCGTATGTGGTCCTTACTCACTCCGAGGAAGGCCATGGAGCGTTTGGTTATTGGATCTCTCAGGTGGGAGATGGTATCGCGGGATATCTTCAGCCGGTTTGGATGGTGGTCATGTAATAGGATAGGCGACTAGTTTACCTATTCATCTTATGCCAGCCGGTTGTGGCTTTTGGGCCTTATTTGCTTTTGTTGCTCTTTGTGAGCCAGGTCCTCATTTTGGAGCAGACCGCAAGACTCTGTTGAACTTATTTATTTTTATATAAATGTGGCCGTATGCATCTTTCTGATGCAGAGGCCGGGGAGTCCCCCCTTTTCGATTTTTTTTAAGAATATCTGGCACTGAGAACACATCAGGGGGAGCCACCACCTGGCCATGAGGGTCCAGGGCGCGCCCACCCCCTGGGTGCGCCCCCTGCCTCGTGGGCCCCACGTGACCCCCCTCCACTTATTCCTGTACCCACACACTTCGTCTTCCTCCAGAAAAAATCACCACACAGCTCAAACTCGTGTTCTAGCTCGTTTTGCTATGATTTTCGATCTCCTTGCTCAAAGCTCCACTCACAAAACTGCTTTGGGGGATTGTTCTTCGGTATGTGACTCCTCCAATGGTCCAATTAGTTTTTGTTCTAGTGCTTTATTCATTGCAAACTTTTGCTGCTTAGGTGACCCAGTTCTTGAGCTCGCATGTCAAATTTATTTGGTCCCAAGTAGTTCTATTGCATGATATAGTCTCTAGGCACTTGTGGGAGTAGTTGCTATCAATCTTGTTGAGTTTGGTTCACTTTTATTTTGGGTCACTAAAAATTTCAGAAATTTTCAGAAAAAGAAAATGATGAAGAGATTGTTGAGAGGCTCTTCGAGCCGAAGCTCGAAGGATAAGCAAAGTGAGGAGGATAAGAAACCCAAATATAATCTCCCTCACACTGCGGAGGTTCGACCGTGTGAATGGCCTTGTGATGAGTTCTTGAAGGCAGCTAGGATTCATGATGATTTTTATTATTTGGCTGAGAATGCAGGCCTCACCGACTTCCTCCGCGACCAGCGCGAACACTATCTCCTACTCACTAGTATTTTTGTGCAAAATTTCATTTCCGTGCTAGGAGGTCACCACCTTCAGTGGAGTTTCATTTATATGATGAGTTTAAGGAGATGTCACTTTATGATTTTTGTGCAGTTTGCAAGTTACCCTTTGCGGGCAGCATTGAGGAACCACATCGTAATGATGTGGAAGGGTTTATTGATATGATTGCTGTAGGGGGAACGAGGTAGGTTTTTGATGCAAGAATCACTAGCATACATTTTCCTGTTCTGCGTTACTTTGCAATATTTGCTAGTAGATGCTTAATTGGTCGTGGGAACAGTGGAAACCTTAGTGCCCTTGATATTGTTATTTTGCGCCATGCTTTGTTTCGTGACACAACTTTCAGTTTAGGCTCTATTATTGCTAAACGATTAAGTCTGAACCATACAAAGGGCCCCATCCTCGGTGGCATCTTTGCTTCGCGCCTTGTTGCACACTTCAATATACCTATTAGGCATTATGAGAAAGAAGAAAAGTTGTTGCCCCCTGTCTTTCTAGATTATAAGAGTATGGTAGCACATGAATTTATTGTTAAAAATAATAAGAAATTGCTCAAGTATAATTTGATATTCGATAAAAATTATTGTGAGTTTATTAACTTGCATGCGCCCTCTTTGTTTAACATGTTTTCAGGCACGTACCTCATTTTGCTGGAGGCCATTCATGCATATTTGAGCGCGACACCTGCTCCAGAGGCTGAGCCGGAGCCACAACTTGACCCTTATCGGCAGTCTGTTTATCAGTGGGATCCGGAGGAGATCGCCAACAAGTGGCACCCCGAGGATCCTCCTCAGTACACTGGAGAGGACCACTTTGATCCATGGGCATAGACCAACTTAGGCCAAAAGCCTAAGCTTGGGGGAGTACGTATTTCTCACCGACATTACATTCATGTTCACACACTCATTCTAGTTGTCGGTGCTCATACTTTATCATTGCACTATTCGTGCTAGTTTATTTTCCTTTTTCTCGCTTTCTTCTCGTGTGCTTGAATAACCTTAAGAAAAACCAAAAAAAATAGTTGTAGCTTTTAGCTAGTTTACTTTCCATGCCTGTAGTAGTAATAATTAAAAGAAAAACCAAAAAGATTTCTCGTTCTTCTTTTGCTTGCTGGGAGCTTTCCCGTGTAAATAGTTTTATTTGCTTTCTTTTCTTTGGGGGTCGAGAGGAGAAGACCATAATGAAAATGTTGAAGTGGCTCTTATATGCATTGTTGTTGATTTAACCAGGAGCCCATATTACCTTGTCTTCTCCCTTGAATTAAATGCTTGTAGATTCCAGCTTAGTCCAATGCACGTGCACTATTATTATTATCCACACCGTTCGATCGTGCAAGTGAAAGGCAATAATGACGATATATGATGGACTGATTGAGATGAGAGAAGCTGGTATGAACTCGACCTCTCTTGTTTTTGTGAATATGATTAGTTCATCGTTCCTGATTCAACCTATTATGAATGAAACATGTTTGCAATGACAATTAGAGATTATAGTTTCTTATGCCATGCTTAATTAGCTAAGAGTTTATAATGGTTTACCTTGCGTGCCAACATGCTATTAAAATGGTTGTGATGTGGTATGATAGGGTGGTATCCTCCTTTGAACGATTAGAGTCGCTTGACTTGGCACATGTTCACACATGTAGTTGAAACAAAATCAACATAGCCTCCATGATATTTATGTTCATGGTGAATTATATCCTACTCATGCTTGCACTCTGTGTTGATTAATTTTAATCCATGTTCATGACTGTTGTCGCTCTCTAGTTGGTCGTTTCCCAGTCTCTTTCTAGCCTTCACTTGTACTAATCGGGAATACTTCTTGTGCATCCACTTCCATAAACCCCAAAGTTATTCCATATGAGTCCACCATACCTTCCTATATGCGGTATCTACCAGCCGTTACAAGTAAATTTGTATGTGCCAAACTCTAAACCTTCAAATGAAATTCTGTTTTGTATGCTCGAATAGCTCATGTATCAACTAGGGTTGTCTGTATCTTCCATGCTAGGCGGGTTATTCTCAAGAGGAGTGGACTCCTCTCCTCACTCATGAGAAAATGGCTGGTCACGGGGATGCCCAGTCCCATGCTCAAACCAAATCAAAATAATTGCAAAACAAAACTCCCCCAGGACTGTTGTTAGTTGGAGGCACCCGTTGTTTCGGGCCAGCCATGGATTGATTCTTGTTGGTGGTGGGGGAGTATAAACTTTACCATTCTTCTTGAGAACTGCCTATAATGTGTGTAGCATGGAAGATATTGAGATCTCTCGGTTGTTATGTTGACAATGAAAGTATGCCACTCAAAATATTATTTATCTCGATTTCAAAAACCGAGCTCTGGCACCTCTACAAATCCCTGCTTCCCTCTGCGAAGGGCCTATGTACTTACTTTTATGTTGAGTCATCCTCCTCTTATTAAAAAGCACCAGTTGGAGAGCACCGCTGTCATTTGCATCCATTACTATTAATTTATATTGAGTATGACTATGTATGTATCTCTTTTACCATGAATTACAATGTTTACTCAGTCCTTGATCTTCAGAGGTGCTCTACATTTATGTTTTGCAGCCTCAGAAAGGGCTGGCGAGATACCATCTTGTTATATCATATTATGATTGTTTTGAGAAAGTGTTGTCATCCGAAATTTATTATTATTGCTCGCTAGTTGAATGCCATTGATATGAGTAAACCTGATACCTAAATATTATTGTGAATACGTTTAGTTCATAATCTTTGCTGAAAACTTGAATGCTGGCTTTACATATTTACAACAACAAGAGCAGACAGATTTTGTAAAAGTTTTTCTTTATCACTTTCAGTTTGTCAACTGAATTGCTTGAGGACAAGCAAAGGTTTAAGCTTGTGGGAGTTGATACGTCTCCATCGTATCTACTTTTCCAAACACTTTTGCCCTTGTTTTGGACTCTAACTTGCATGATTTGAATGGAACTAACCCGGACTGACGCTGTTTTCAGCAGAATTGCCATGGTGTTATTTTTGTGCAGAAATAAAAATTCTCGGAATGACCTGAGACTTCACGAAGAATATTTTTGGAATATATAAAAATACTGGCGAAAGAATCAAGACCAGGGGGCCCACACCTTGTCCACAAGGGTGGGGGGGCGCGCCTACCCCCTGGGCGTGCCCCCTGTCTCGTGGGCCCCCTGAGGCTCCACCGACCTCAACTCCAACTCCATATATTCACGTTCGGGGAGAAAAAAAATCAGGGAGAAGGATTCATCATGTTTTACGATACGATGCTGCCGCTAAGCCCTAATCTCTCTCGGGAGGGCTGATCTGGAGTCCGTTCGGGGCTCCGGAGAGGGGAATCCGTCGCCGTCGTCATCATCAACCTTCCTCCATCACCAATTTCATGATGCTCACCGCCGTGCGTGAGTAATTCCATCGTAGGCTTTCTGGACGGTGATGGGTTGGATGAGATTTATCGTGTAATCGAGTTAGTTTTGTTAGGGTTTGATCCCTAGTATCCACTATATTCTGAGATTGATGTTGCTATGACTTTGCTATGCTTAATGCTTGTCACTAGGGCCCGAGTGCCATGAATTCAAATCTGAACCTATTATGTTTTCATGAATATATGTGAGTTCTTGATCCTATCTTGCAAGTCATTAGTCACCTACTATGTGTTATGATCCGGTAACCCCGAAGTGACAATAATCGAGATCACTCCCGGTGATGACCGTAGTTTGAGGAGTTCATGTATTCAGTAAGTGTTAATGCTTTGGTCCGGTACTCTATTAAAAGGAGGCCTTAATATCCCTTAGTTTCCCATAGGACCCCGTTGCCACGGGAGGGTAGGACAAAAGATGTCATGCAAGTTCTTTTCCATAAGCATGTATGACTATATTCGGAATACATGCCTACATTACATTGATGAATTGGAGCTAGCTCTGTGTCACCCTATGTTATAACTGTTGCATGAGGAATCGCATCCGACATAATTATCAATCATTGATCCAATGCCTATGAGCTTTTCACATATTGATCTTTGCTTAGTTACTTTACCGTTGCCACTGTTACAATTACTACAAAGTTGCTACTGTTACCTTTGCCACCGTTACGGTTACTTCCATACTACTTTGCTCCTAAATACTTTGCTGCAGATATTAAGTCTTACAGGTGTGGTTGAATTGACAACTCAACTGCTAATACTTGATAATATTCTTTGGCTCCCCGTGTGTCGGATCAATAAATTTGGGTTGAATACTCTACCCTCAAAAAATGTTGCGATCCCCTATACTTGTGGGTTATCACGGCGAAGTAGTAGATGAGTTCTGGTAGCACGACGGCGTGGTGGCGGTGGTGATGCAACTATCTCCGCAGGGCTTCGCCGAGCACTATGAAAATATGACCGAGGAAGAACTAGAGGGAGAGGGGCGCCACTCACGGCTTGGGGATCGTGGTGTATGTTACTCCTCTCCCTCCACACATATATATAGGTGGAGGGGGAGAGGAGGCAGTGCCAGGGCGCCCCAAAGTGGCCGGCGGCTGTCCTAGCCGCCTGCCTAGCCGCGCCCCCTTCCATATTTGAACATGGGGGAAAGGAAAGGGCGCCTGGCTGCCTTAGGGCGTCTCCCCCTTCCCTCCATCCCTCCTTGGTGCGTGGGCAGGTGCTACCTCTTGAGCACTGCGTTGGATTTCCCCGAAGAGGAGAGGATGATGCAGCAAAGTAGCGTAAGTATTTCCCTCAATTTTTGAGAACCAAGGTATCAATCCAGTAGGAGGCCACGCGCGAGTCCCTCATAACTACACAAAGCGAATAGCTCCTCGCAACCAACGCGATTAGGGGTTGTCAATCCCTTCACGGTCACTTACGAGAGTGAGATCTGATAGAGATGATAGATAATATTTTTGGTATTTTTGATATAAAGATGCAAGGTAAAATAAAAGGCAAAAGTAAAAGCAAAGAAATAATAAAGTGATTGGAGATTCATATGATGAGAATAGACCCGGGGCCCTTAGATTTCACTAGTGGCTTCTCTCAAGAGCATAAGTATTTCTACGGTGGGTGAACAAATTACTTGTAACATCCCAAAATTCTAAATTTTGGAATGTTATATTAAATAAATAATTCTGATTTGTTTGTTTGATTGTTGAGTGATTGATTGAGTGAAATTGAGTGGAATTTGAAACTTTTTGAAAGTTAAATGAGAGGGAATAAAAGGACTTTCCCAAACTTTCATTTTTGCTTTTATGATCTTCGGGATTCAAATTCTTTTCATCACAAAACCCGGAGAGAAGATGACATGACTTCTTCCATTTATTTAAATGACAAGGGGTGTTGAAAATATTTGAATTTCATTTGGAAAATATTTCCAATTCTGAAACTTTATGCAACTCAATGATTTTCACGAGAGAAGATAAAATGACTTCTTCAAATTAAATGAAATATGAGTTGGGAGTTTTAAAAGGATTAAATTCAAAGTTCTTTTGAATTTATTTCCAATTTGGAGTTATTTGAGTTTTATTAAAATTATTTTCTCCAAAACAAAATATATGGAAAATAGGGTAACATGATTCCTACATCAGAAAATTGAGAGAAATTATTTTGAAGTCATTTTGGTATTTTAAAAATGATTTTTATTGGATTTTATTGGACCGGTAGCACTGTGTGAATTATTAAAATTTGTGTGTATTTTATTTGAAGCTAAAATAGTGTTCATGTTGTAGAAAATCTTTTTCTGAAAATTTTGATATATTATATGCCTATATAAAATTTTTATTTATTTCTGTTTTGTTGTCTCTGTCAAAAAAAAAATATTTTGATGCGCCCCGCCGGGCCAAGGGCCAAGGCCCAAGGCCAAGCCAGCGGCCGGCCGCCCAAGGTCATCCACCGCACGCACCTAGGGAGCCAGGGAGCCAAGGTTTCCTATTCTTTTACAAATCCTAGTAGGATTTGATCCCGTTTCGTTATTCCGTTTATTTCGATTTGTTTCTAGATCTTTTCCCTTTTGTTTCCTAATCCTAGTCTATTTCTTGTCCCCTACCCAAGCAAAGCCCTCCCTCCCACTATAAATACCCAAGCACCCCCTCCAACACATCAAACCAACACCTCTCCTCTCCTCTCCTCTCCGCTCCTCTCCCAGCAGAAGCAGAAGAGTAACACCACCACCGCCGCCAAGTGCCGCCGCCGCCTCGACCTCTCCCGAGGTTTATATGATCTCCTCTCCACCGTCCCGTGATCTCCTTTCCTCTAGGAGCAACCGCAACATCGGATCCGATCTTCTTCCCCAACTCCGACGACTACTCCGTGAGATCCATGAAATCCTGTAATTCATTTTTTCAAAAATAGCAATCTTAGAAAATTCATATCTTTTAGAGTTTTTAGTATTTTGTGTGATTCCAATTGCTATGTGTCACAAATTTGCTGAAGTTTCTGTTAGTTCAATTTTATTTCACATTTGAGCAGTTTAAATTTGTGTTTGATGAATTTTCTCAAATCACTAGATTTGAGCTATTTTGAGTTAGGAATATTATTTTGACCGATTCTTTTGCTCCTGGTCTCTAGGACCTTTGTTTATCCAGTAGTATTTAGTATTTTATTTCTAGGTTAATTTAAATTAGGTTTTTAGCAAAATAGTACCATTTTATTATTAGTTCTGTTTTAGCTTTTTCTTTATTGTTTTTATTAGTTTTAAATTATTTCTTTTTGTCACTTTTGACAAAATTAGTTGTGTTTCTGTTAGAAAACAGGAGAAAAATTTATTGTTATTTTAAAAATTTATTTTCCTTAGTTTTGTATGAAACCTTCTATAGGTCATAGTTAGAGTTTTATAAAAGCTTTTTATTTGTTTCTTTTTGCAAATAAAATTTTATGAAAAAATACTTTCTGTTAACTTAGTTGTTTTACTTTTTATTTTCTGTTAAATTATTAGTTTAGTGTTTTAATTGCTGTTACGTTTTTTTTACTTAGGGCAAAACTATGTTAGATCCTTGTAGCAAAGTCATAGATTTTCGTTAGTAGTTTTTCTTTCTAGTTTTATTTGAAGCTTCTTTGGACTTTGTTGGAGTTTTATTATTGAGTTTTTTTGTTTTAATTGTTATTATGAGTGTTAAAATTGTTTGCTAGGATGTTTGCTTATATGAATGCTATGTTTGACTATATAGATTTTCAACGGAGTGACGATTAGTTCTACCAAGTCATTTTCCGACGTTGTTATCTTCATCAAGTATTACCGAGCAAGTTCACTTTGACCATGCTTTCATACCTATGTTTTATTGCATTTAGTGATATCTTTGCAACAACCCTCCAGTAGTGATATTGAATCCTTGTAGTTGAGTAGTATGCATGAGGTAGGAACCCATCACCATGTTACCAAGCCCGGGACGTTATTTATTTTAATGCTACGCTATAGTAGACGGGTTGGTATGAGTGCTCGGAGTGGTGTGAGAATGGAGGATCTACGCCAATGACGACAACTCCATGATGGAATCTGCAAGGACTGCATCTTCAAGGCCTCAAGACTCCAAGACTCGAGACAAGAATTCAATACACACTCACTGGGTGAAGGATGGTTGACGGGCACCTGGAGAATCCAGTGGTTGGCGGGATGCATGGAGAAGCGCCATGACATCTTGCGGAAAGCTTCACCCAGACTCAAAGAGACGGAAGAATACTTCATGCCCGAAGCTTACCGTGCAACCGCAAGTCACTATGGGCTCGGCTTGGTTGACCTTAGTTGTGACTCTGGCTGGGACGATGCTAGCAGATGTAGAACTACGGTAGGATTGGATGAGCACCGGACAGTGGTCAGAGGAACTCTTCGGAAGACCATGTTTCGGTCATCTTGTTCTCAAACACCCTAAAGTGCGAGAACGTAAAGAGAGGGATCGAATCTTGCGGGTAAAGTATACAAACCTCTGCAGAGGGTTTAAACCTAATCGATTAGCCGTGTCCCCGGTTACGGACAATTTGAGCATCTGGACTTGGATCTATCTCGGAACTCTCAACACTGGATTGATAACTTAATTGTGGGCAACATATGATGATTTTGGGGTATGAGACATCGGTTGGCGGAACCATGTCATGATAGAAAACTCCATAGTACAGACTTCATTTATTCCTTTGATGTAGGGAAAATAAAATCAGCTTTTACGCAAACAAAACTCGATACTGAGCCACAAAGCCAAATTGCATATAGTATAGTTTTACCATCTGTTTATTCATGTTGTGATCTTGCGGTACATTCAATGTCTTGACCTACACGGCTGCAACGTATCATGTTGCAGGATTTTCTTCGACGAGTAAGAGTTACGATCTGTGGTTACGGTCTACACTCAACCTGCCGATGGCGTTGATGGGACTCCACACCCGCTTGATTGTTTCGCTGAGTATTATGAGGTATATATCATTTTACGTTATTTATACATGTGATTGCACTTTGATATATACATTGATGTATTGTGTGTGCCAGCATACTGATCCAGGGATGGCACAGATACACAGAGGCTTGACCGTCTGAGGTCGGGTCGCTACATTACTGTTGAGCAATTGACAAAATTGAGCATAGTTATGAGAATATCTAGGTATGATCATGTATATAGGCATCACGTCCGAGACAAGTAGACCAACTCCTGCCTGCATCTACTACTATTACTCCACTCACCGACCGCTATCCAGCATGCATCTAGAGTATTAAGTTAATGAAAACAGAGTAACGCCTTAAGCAAGATGACATGATGTAGAGGGATAAATTCATGCAATATGATATAAACCCCATCTTGTTATCCTCGATGGAAACAATACAATACGTGCCATGCTGCCCCTAATGTCACTGGGAAAGGACACACAAGATTGAACCCAAAGCTAAGCACTTCTCCCATTGTGAGAAAAACTAATCTAGTAGGCCAAACCAAATTGATAATTCAAAGAGACTTGCAAAGATAACCAATCATACATAAAAGAATTTAGAGGAGATTCAAATATTGTTCATAGATAAACTTGATCATAAACCCACAATTCATCAGTCTCAACAAACACACCGCAAAAAGAAGATTACATCGAATAGATCTCCTCGAGAGAGGGGGATAACATTGTATTGAGATCCAAAAAGAGAGAAGAAGCCATCTAGCTACTAATTATGGACCCGAAGGTCTGAGGTAAACTACTCACACTTCATTGGAGGGGCTATGGTGATGATGTAGAAGCCCTCCGTGGTGGATTCCCCTTCCGGCAGAGCTCCGGAACAGGCCCCAAGATAGGATCTCGTGGATACAGAAAGTTGCGGCGGTGGAATTAGGTTTTGGCCCGTGATCTCGATCGCTTGGGGGCGTGAGGTATATATAGGAGGAAGGAGTACATCAGTGGAGCTTCGAGGGGCCCATGAGGCAGGGGGCGCGCCCTAGGGGGGGCGCCCTCCACCCTCGTGACTGCCTCGTGGCTTTCTTGACGGAGGGTCCAAGTCTCCTGGATCTTATCTGATGAGCAAATCACGTTCCCGAAGGTTTCATTTCGTTCGGACTCTGTTTGATATTCTGTTTCTTCGAAACACTGAAATAGGCAAAAAAAAAACAGCAATTCTGGGCTGGGCCTCCGGTTAATAGGTTAGTCCCAAAAGTAATATAAATGTGGAAAATAAAGCCCATTATGGTCCAAAACAGTAGATAATATAGCATGGAGCAATAAAAAATTATAGAGACGTTGGAGACGTATCAGGCATCCCCAAGCTTAATTCCTGCTCGTCCTCGAGTAGGTAAATGATAAAAAGAGAATTTTTGATGCGGAGTGCTACTTGGCATAATTTCAATGTAAATCTTCTTAATTGTGGTATGAATATTCAGATTCGAAAGATTCAAGACAAAAGTTCATATTGACATAAAAATAATAAGACTTCAAGCATACTAACTAAGCAATTATGTCTTCTCAAAATAACATGGCCAAAGAAAGTTCATCCCTAAAAAATCATATAGTTTAGTCATGCTCCATCTTTGTCACACAAGAATGCTCTCATCATGCACAACCCCGATGACAAGCCAAGCAATTGTTTCATACTTTAGTAATCTCAAACTTATAAACCTTCACGCAATACATGAGCGTGAGCCATGGATATATCACTATGGGTGGAATAGAATATGATGATGGGGGGTATGTGGAGAAGACAAAAAGGAGAAGATCTCACATCAACGAGGCTAATCAATTTGCTATGGAGATGCCCATCAATTGATGTTAATGCAAGGAGTAGGGATTGCCATGCAACGGATGCACTAGAGCTATAAATGTATGAAAGCTCAACAAAAGAAACTAAGTGGGTGTGCATCCAACTTGCCTTCTCACGAAGACCTAGGGCACTTGAGGAGGCCCATTGTTGGAATATACAAGCCAAGTTCTATAATGAAAAATTCCCACTAGTATATGAAAATGACAAAACAAGAGACTCTCTGTCATGAAGATTTTGGTGCTACTTTGAAGCACAAGTGTGGAAAAAAGGATAGTAGCATTGCCCCTTTTTTTCTTTTTTTTCTTTTTTTGGGCCTTCTTTTTTTTCTTTGGCCTTTCTCTTTTTTTATTGGGACAATGCTCTATTGAATGATGATCATCACACTTCTATTTATTTACAACTCAATGATTATAACTCGGTACTAGAACAAAGTATGACTCTATATGTATGCCTCCGGCAGTATACCAGGATATGCAATGAACCAAGAGTGACATGTATGAAAGAATTATGAATGGTGGCTTTGCTACAAATACTATGTCAACTACATGATCATGCTAAGCAATATGACAATGACGAATGTGTCATGATGAATGGTATGGTGGAAAGTTGCATGGCAATATATCTCGGAATGGCTATGGAAATGCCATAATAGGTAGGTATGGTGACTGTTTTGAGGAAGATATAAGAAGGTTTATGTGTGAAAGAGCGTATCATATCACGGGGTTTGGATGCACCGGCGAAGTTTGCACCAACTCTCAATGTGAGAAAGGGCAATGCACTGCATCAAGAGGCTAGCAATGATGGAAGGGTGAGAGTGCGTATAATCCATGGACTCAACATTAGTCATAAAGAACTCATATACTTATTGCAAAAATCTGCAAGCCATCAAAAACCAAAGTACTAAGCGCATGCTCCTAGGGGGATAGATTGGTAGAAAAAGACCATCGCTCGTCCCCGACCGCCACTCATAAGGAGGACAATCAAATAACACCTCATGTTTCAAATTTGTTACATAAAGTTTACCATACGTGCATGCTACGGGACTTGCAAACTTCAACACAAGAATTTATCAAATTCACAACTACTCAACTAGCACGACTTTGATATTATCACCTCCATATCTCAAAACAATTATCAAGCATCAAACTTTTCTTAGTATTCAACACACTCAAAAGAAAGTTTTACAAATCTTGAATACCGAGCATATTATTATTATTAAGAAAATTACCATGCTATTTAAGACTCTCAAAATAATCTAAGTGAAGCATGAGAGATCAATAGTTTCTGTAAAACAAATCCACCACCGTGCTCTAAAAGATATAAGTGAAGCACTAGAGAAAAACTATATAGCTCAAAAGATATAAGTAAAGCACATAGAGTATTCTATCAAATTCCAATTCATGTATGGCTCTCTCAAAAGGTGTGTACAGCAAGGATGATTGTGGTAAACTAAAAAGCAAAGAATCAAATCATACAAGACGCTCCAAGCAAAACACATATCATGTGGTGAATAAAAATATAGCTCCAAGTAAAATTACCGACGGAAGTAGACGAAAGAGGGGATGCCTTCCGGGGCATCCCCAAGCTTTGACTTTTTGGTGTACTTGGATTATCTTGGGGGTGCCATGGGAATCCCCAAGCTTAGGCTCTTGCCACTCCTTGTTCCATAATCCATAAAAAGAATTTACCCAAAACTTGAAAACTTCACAACACAAAACTCAACAGAAATCTCGTGAGCTCCGTTAGCGAAAGAAAACAAAATACCACTTCAAGGTACTGTAATGAACTCATTCTTTATTTATATTGGTGTTAAACCTACTGTATTCCAACTTCTCTATGGATTATGAACTATTTTACTAGCCATAGATTCATCAAAATAAGCAAACAACACACGAAAAACAGAATCTGCCAAAAACAGAACAGTTTGTAGTAATCTGTAACTAACGCAAACTTCTGGAACTCCAAAAATTCAGCCAAAATAGGAAGACCTAGGAAATTTGTTTATTGATTAGCAGCAATTGGAATCATTATTTTATCACGTTCTGGTGAATTTTAATAATTTGTTTCGTGAACCAAAAGTTTCTGGAAATTACAGCAAGATCAAATAACTATCATCCAAGAAGATCCTATAGGTTTAACTTGGCACAAACACTAATTAAAAGATAAAACCACATCTAAACAGAAGGTAGATGGATTATTTATTTCTAAACAGAAACAAAAACAAAAAATAAAAAATAAAATTGGGTTGCCTCCCAACAAGCGCTATCGTTTAACGCCCCTAGCTAGACATAAAAGCAAGGATAGATCTAGGTAGTACCGTAGTAATAGGATAGATCGGTGAAACTCATTTCATATTCTCTACGTTCGGCAGCAAGTTTTTTTTGAGGCAAGCAAAAGTAATCAAAAGGGCTAAATTTAATAGGACAAAAGTCCCCAAGATCAATTTTAGGAGGTATAGGTTCCTCTTTCGGCCCTTCGTAATGCACAACCAATTCATCATTATAAGCGTTCTTTTGAGAGAACCTTGTGAGCTTACACTCAAGAGAGTATCCTAGCTCATTATTTCGAATAGCCAAATCATCATTAAGTTCAGAGATTCTATCAATTAAAATATTGGTTGGCACCTTTTTTCTATAATGCGCAAAGATTTCTTTGGCCTCTTTTATTATAAATCTGAATTCATGAGCCAAAAAGATAGTAGCGGCACGCTTAACAGAGGAGTGTTCGATACTAGAAAATTCTAGGAAAATTCTTTGTATAGAAGGGTGCATATGCATAAATTGCCTTTCAAGTTCAACGATAAGCATGGCAATAGCGTCCGCAAGACTACTAGTTCCATGGAGAATAGAACCGCCCATAGAGGGCAAAGCACCGACACAAGTAAAGAAATCTTGAATAACTCCTTTTCCAATAATATTACCACTACCGATTTGAAATCTTTTTGTATGATAGGTAGGGGATTCTTCAGCAGGAGCTTCAAAATTTTCTATGATATTATTATCGCCCATATCGACAATAATTTCCCCAATTTCGGACATAGCGACAGAGAGGGCGAAGAGCAAAAAGAAGGCGGACAAAAAAGGAGAGGGCGAATAAAACGGCAAGGGTGAAGTGGGGGAGAGGAAGGCAAATGGCAAATAATGTAATGCGGGAGATAAGGGATTGTGATGGGTACTTGGTATGTTGACTTTTGCGTAGATCTCCCCGGCAACGGCGCCAGAAATTCTTCTTGCTACCTCTTGAGCACTGCGTTGGATTTCCCCGAAGAGGAGAGGATGATGCACCAAAGTAGCGTAAGTATTTCCCTCAGTTTTTGAGAACCAAGGTATCAATCCAGTAGGAGGCCACGTGCGAGTCCCTCGTACCTACACAAAGCGAATAGCTCCTCGCAACCAACGCAATTAGGGGTTGTCAATCCCTTCACGGTCACTTACGAGAATGAGATCTGATAGAGATGATAGATAATATTTTTGGTATTTTTCATATAAAGATGCAAGGTAAAATAAAAGGCAAAAGTAAAAGCAAAGCAATAATAAAGTGATTGGAGATTCATATGATGAGAATAGACCCGGGGGCCATAGATTTCACTAGTGGCTTCTCTCAAGAGCATAAGTATTTCTACGGTGGGTGAACAAATTACTGTTGAGCAATTGACAGAATTGAGCATAGTTATGAGAATATCTAGGTATGATCATGTATATAGGCATCACGTCCGAGACAAGTAGACCGACTCCTGCCTGCATCTACTACTATTACTCCACTCATCGACCGCTATCCAGCATGCATTTAGAGTATTAAGTTAATGAAAACAGAGTAACGCCTTAAGCAAGATGAATACCCGGTACTTCTGAAACCTTTCCGGTGATCAAATATTGTCATCCTATATAACCTCCGGCCATTCTTGAGCTCCTCGTCATGTTCGTGATCTCATCCGGGACTCCGAACAACATTCGGTCATCAAATCACATAACTCATACAATACTATATCGTCAACGAACGTTCAACGTGCGGACCCTACAGGTTCGAGAATGATGTAGACACGACTGAGACGCCTCTCCGGTCAATAACCAATAGCGGGACCTGGATGCCCATATTGGTTCCTACATATTCTACGAAGATCTTTATCGGTTGAACCTTTATGACATCATACGTAATTCCCTTTGTCTGTCGGTATGTTACTTGCCCGAGATTCGATCGTAGGTATCTCCATACCTAGTTCAGTCTTGTTACCGGCAAGTCTCTTTACTCGTTCCGTAATACATCATCTCGTAACTAACTCCTTAGTCACTTTACTTGCAAGCTTCTTATGATGTGTGATAACCCACAAGTATAGGGGATCGTTGTAGCCTTCTTCGATAAATAAGAGTGTCGAACCCAACGAGGAGCTCAAGGCAGAACAAATATTCCCTCAAGTTCTATCGACCACCGATACAACACTACGCACACTTTAATGTTTGATTTACCGGAAACAAGTATGAAACTATTTTGCAAGGATAAAACTACGAGTACTTTGTGGGAATAAAACTACGAATAAATTGCAAGGTAATAAAAGTGGATAGCTTTTGTCAACACGAAAGTTATTTTTCCCTAGGCAATCGATAACAAGTACCGGTAATCATTCTTGTAATTTTATATGAGGGAGAGGCATGAGCTAACATACTTTCTCTACTTGGATCATATCCACTTATGATTGGAAATATAGCAAGCATCCGTAACTACTAAAGATCATTAAGATCGTGAAACCCAACCATAGCATTAAGTATCAAGTCCTCTTTACTCCCATAAGTCAGACCCCAGTTACTCGGGTTTAAGTTTCTGTCACTCTCGCAACCCACCATAAGCGAACCATGAACATATTGCAACACCATACAACGGGGGCCCCTCACGTTTGTGTGAGAACGGAGGGCACCGTAGGAAGGCACTATAAATAAAATATACAATCATACCAACCAAGATCACGATTAACCCACAGGACAAAAAAGGATCTACTCAAACATCATAGGATAACCATAGACCATTGGGAAATAATATATGGAGTTGAGCACCATGTTTAAGTAAGATTACAACGGGGAGAAGGGGTGTTACACCGTTGCATAGAGGGGGAGAGAGAGTTGGTGATGACGGTAGCAAGATTTTTGATGTAGATCACCGTCACGATCCTAGCCCCGGCGGCGTTCCGGCGCCACCGGGAGAGAGGGGGAGAGAGCCCCCCTCCTTCTTCTTCTTCCTTGGCCTCCCTCCTAGATGAGAGGAGAATTCCCCCTCTGGTCCATGGCCTCCGTGGCCGCGGAGGGGCGGGAGCCCCTCCGAGATTGGATCTCCCTCTCTGTTCTCTTCTGTTTCGCGTTCCCCAGATCTGGCCGAAAACGGTTTCTTATATTCCCAAAGATCCCGTTACTCCGATTGCGCTGAGATTTTAACACGATTTTTTTCCGGATATAAGCTTCCTTGCGCCCGATGTAGAGCTCCAACCGACGTACGAGGTGAGCACAACCCACCACCACGCGCCTGGCTCAGGGGTTGTGCGCTGGTGTCTTGTGCCCTGTGTGGGCCTCCATTTGCGGTGATTCCAAGTCCCAAAAATCACATATATTCCAAAATAATTCTGCATGAAATTTTATTTCATTTGGACTTTGTTTGATATGGATTTTCTGCGATACGAAAACATGCAAAAAATAGGAACTGGCACTGGGCACTGGATCAATAGGTTAGTCAAATAAATCATATAAAAAGGTGCCAAAAATATGTGAAAGTCGTATAATAATGGCATGAAACAATCAAAAAATATAGATATGACGGAGACGTATCAATGTGTATTATCGAGAGGGCCCGGAGATACCTCTTTGATAAACGAAGTGACAAATCCCAATCTTGATTCACACCAACTCAACAGACACATTCAAAGATACCTGTAGAGAATCTTTATGATCACCCAGTTATGTTGTGACGTTAATAGCACATAAGGTGTTCCTCCGGTATCCGGGAGTTGCATGATCCCATGGTCGAAGGAACATGTATTTGACATTAAGAAAGCAGCAACAATAAATTGAACGATCATATGCTAAGCTAACAGATGGGTCTTGTCCATCACATCATTCTCCTAATGATGTGACCCTGTTATCAAATGACAACTCATGTCTATGGTCCGGAAACCTTAACCATCTTTGATCAACGAGCTAGCCTAGTAGAGGCTCACTAAGGACATGGTATTTGTTTATGTATCCACACATGTATTTATCTTTCCGGTCAATACAATTCTAGCATGAATAATAAACCTTTATCATGAATAAGGAAATATAATAATAACAATTTTATTATTGCCTCTAGGGCATATTTCCATCAATTTGTTCACCCACCGTATGTTATGTGTTCGAGAGAGAAGCCTCTAGTGAAAACTATGGCCCCCAGGTCTACTTTAATCATATTATAAAATCCAAAAATACTTTGCTATAATTTATTTACCTTTTATTTTACTTTGCAATTTATCCATCTACCTACTATACAAGATTTGATCCTTGCAAGTAATGAGCTCAAGGGGATTGACAACCCTCTTTCCAACGTTGGGTGCAAGTATTTACTTTTGTGTGTGTAGGTCCTGAAGACGGGAATTTGCGTGGTTCTCCTATTAGTTTAATAAACCTTGGTTCTGACTGAGGAAAATACTTATCTCTACTGTACTGCATCTCCCCTCCTTTTCGGGGAAAATCCCAACATAACTCACAAGTCGCACACACATGAACGAACCAGCACGACACAGGTCAAACAATGTTGTTGGAGCCTTTCCCGTTGGTGCCCCCGTGGAGCTGGGTAAGAAAGTCCTATGGCGGCAGAAAGGGCTAGTTCCTGCCATTGATGCCCCGTCATTGCTGCCTCCTGCCATGAACGAGGCCGAGGAATTTCTATGGGCATTTTTCTACCCCATCTTGGTAGGAAAAGAACCAGAGAAGCATCACATCGTGGAGGCGGGCCGACGGGTAATGGAGTAGGAACAATAGCTGCATAATGTGAGTTGGTCAAACTATTTTGAAGGGAAGTGTCATGAGAAGGTCTTGTAATAAGCCAACCCTGCTCGTCTGGTGACGGGGTCAATTCCAGCCGATCTCGAGTAGGGGGTCTCGAGCTAGTAGACTAGATGCGATGGGAAAAAGACAAGGGGTTTTACCCAGGTTCGGGCTCTTTGAGGAGATAATACCGTATGTCTTGCTTGTGTTGTATTGACTTGGGATGGATTACAAAGTACTCCCTCCATTTTTATTTAGTCCGCATATTAGCTTTGGTCAAAGTCAAGCTTTGTAAACGTTGACTACGTTTATAAACAAAAATATTAATATATACAATAACAAATCAATACTATTAGATTCATTATTGAATGTACTAACACATCATATAGATTTATTATGGTAAATGCTTATAATATTTTCTATAAAGTTAGTCAAACTTTATGAAGTTTGACTTCAGTCAAACCTAATATGCAGACTAAATAAAAACAGAGGGAGTACATGTTGATCTACCATGAGATCGATAATGATGTCCACGAGCACTTCCCCTTGGTTTATATAGATACCGGGTGGGTCAAGGGTTACAGCAAGGTTGGCTGCATGTAAGGTAATTGTGTTGTAGAAGACACCTATGTCTTGGAGTATGCGCCAAGTCTTTGGAAGTATTCATTCTATGCGCCATGGGCTGCCTTGATATGGCCAATTGGTGAACCGACATGGGGTCCTTGGCCCGGCCCACCTGTCCCGGAAACAACATGGTGAGTGACCCCTAATCAGGGACATCATCAATAGCCCCTAAACTAGTCTTCAAGTTGGAGACACTCCTCGGATCCTCCAACCTCTTCTTTGTCTTGGGGCGCCGGTCTTGTAAAATGGTTCACCGACTTCTTCCTGCATCCAACATCCTGTTCGCCCAAATTTATTTGTAGTGTATTGGCACATCAGCGTCTGAGGAGCTTCATTCAGTTTTCCATCAAAGCGCCTTGTCTTCTTTGCACAGCACCCTAGACTAAGGATTTTGCACGCAATGGCACCTTAGGCCCCTCCCAATGCTCCACCTTATACGGGTGCTAAGCATGCCATGTAGACGAAAAATCTGATGTGGCAAGGCAATTAAGAGGAGAGAGATGGGTTTGGTGATCCCAGGAAGAAGCAATGCCAAGCGCGCGAACCTAGGCAAAAGATTTAAATGAAGCAAACTCACCAATGCATGAGAGAGTTTAGTAGCCAAATCATTAAATGAAGGGAGCTTAGCTACAAGAAGCTAAGCACCTATGCATTGGGGAGTTTGGTTGCTAAGCTATTTAATATGCTTAGCACCTCAGCTAAGCACCAGTCCATTGGGAGCAGCCTTAGGCGCAAAGTACTCTCGCTCGCAATTTGGCTCTCCTTCACTAGTACTCGGCTAGTTCTAGCCACATGCCCAAGTGACAGCACAACACTCATGTCTCGATGGTCCACATAACATGCAGACGTTGCAACATGCCCATTCGTCATTAAATTTTATCAGAAAAGCGGTGGTACACTTCGAGGTGGTAATTAATTTACCATCCCCTTGATTCCTGTGTAAAAACGCATAGGAGAACTATGGGATTAACGTCTCAGATTACAGACTTGTTGCCACTGCTTCGCGAAGAGTTTCTGCATAAGCGAGGTGCATTGCAAGGATAAGTTTTACATCTTCACATCACCCTTTGCCATTAGCCCTCTTCTCAAGCTCTCGTGTTTCTTTTGCCTCCCGGCCACCTATTCCCGCCTTGCGCAAATGGCGAGTTGTCGCGAACATAAGAGGTCTGTGTGCACAAACCCAGCTGATGATCAACAAAGTTTCAGTAACGAATCCACGAGTTTTGCCCGACCATCCAGACCTAGCAGTCAACTACGTCAACTCGGTAGGCACGGCGTGTACAATGGCCGCGTGAATATATGGGAATGACCAGCACCTCTGAATGGGTGACCCACATGACTCGACAAACAAACACATAGAGTTAGCAACAGAACACCCAACTTTTTCCCCGTAAGCAACCGACCACATAGTGAATGGCTAAAAAATTCTCAACCATGAATTTACATGTAGTACCTGGGCATCCAAACCCTAGGCAACAGACTGTGGGCTAGTTTGGTTGGAGGCCTGGACAATGTGCCTGGAAAAAATCATTGCCTGGATGAAGCTTGAGATGGTAGACATTTTTCTCCTGGCCAGGCTAGCCTGGCGCGTACTTGTTTGGTTCCCCTCCTCGCCTATTGCTTTGTCCTTCAGTGGTTAAAATATTCCTAATGCTGCCAACGTCCCTTGATTAGCTTCAGGCACAGAGCCAGGCATGGAAAACGGAAGTTCGGGCCAGCTGATCACACTGCCTGGGTTGGGAAATATTATTTTATTGGACTTTTTTAATCGGGCCAGGCTAACTATGGTGCAAGGGACGCCAGGCCAGGCACTACTCTTTTCTATCAGGGTACCAACCAAACTACAGCCAGGCAGGAACCAGGCCAGGCTTGCAATGGCATGGACTCCAACCAAACACACTCTGACCAACCGGGTACCCTCACCGGCATCCAATGGCCATGTGAAAACGACAGGATCGATCAGGCACCGTGCCCATTTCAAAACCGGTTTGCCCTACATACGAATATAGTCACTTGTAGGTAGTTCACCATAAACATCCTTCAAATGTACCACCTAATTTCTTGGTTGTTGTTTTTCCGTCACAACTACGAGATGAGGAAAGGCCGGAGTATCAAAAAATTCAGAGTCCATTCACCTGCTCAACCAAACATCTTATGTGTCGCCAGAGAAAGCTATGGGAAATGGTAACCGTCAAGGCCAATACAAATGTAATGCGACCATAATCATTTGATGACCCATTGTGTAATTGGCGCAGAGAAAAACTACATCCTGGATGTTAAGCGACCTATTTGTAACGTAAACGGGAGTTAAGTGGACTATCTGAAGAAACCAACCGCAACCATTGGCGCAGAGACCAACTACAATCAAGAAGAGAAGTAACCAATAGAACCAAAAAATTTAGGTGAACTATGTGAAGGGTGTTTCTCATGAATGGTATGGAAGTGATATTTACCAACGACAGACAACGACATCCATTGCCCATGTCCTTCTTTGGCCGGCCGGGTCAACCCAACAACCAGGTCGATAGAAAGGAGGTATGTTGCGTCATTGGAGTAAATACCAACTACGATCAGCAGGTTAAGCAAGCTAAACCGACAAGATGATTGAGGGCCCGGAAAAAGATGACAGAACACGCCATTCAGCCGCACCGGTCTAAAAGCAAGCAGACATGGCAAGTCACGTTATTCAGTCAGACGCAACGATCGAAGTCCGCGATGCTAAAAAAATGGACACACATCCCGAAACACGCCTTCATGTCAAGGGGGGTGCAAGGGCGAGCGGTCATGGTACAACCCCACCCCATCTCAACAGAACAAAGGTAAATGAAATACAATGCTCACATTACATCTGTATCAATCACCATTCAAAAATTTAGCTTTATCAACTTCAATACCTCTTTCAGAAATTTTATGCCCCAAGACAATACCTTCATTAACCATAAAGTGGCACTTCTCCCAATTCAAGACAATATTAGTTTCTTCACATCTCTACAAAACTCGATCAAGGTTGCTTAAGCAATCATCAAAAGAAGTTCCGTACACGGAGAAATCATCCATGAAAAACTCAACAATATTTTCACAGAAGTCAGAGAATATAGTAGTCATACATCTTTGAAAGGTAGCAGGTGCATTACATAAACCAAAAGGCATACATCTATAAGCAAAGGTACCGAAAGGGAAGTAAAAGTGGCCTTTTCCTGATGCTCTTTTGACACAGATATTTGAGAGAAACCAGAATAACCATCTAGAAAGCAAAAATGTGTATGTTTGGATAATCTTTCCAGCATTTGATCAATAAAAGGTAAAGGGTAATGATCCTTTCTAGTAGCTTTATTTAATTTGCGGAAGTCAATTACCATTCTATAACCTGTAAAAATTCTTTGTGGGGTCAATTCGTCTTTATCATTAGGAACAACAATAATACCTCCCTTCTTAGGGACACAATGTACATGACTTACCCACTGACTATCAGCAACATGATAAATTTTACCTGCCTCCAGAAGCTTTAGTATTTCGTTTCTTACCACTTCTTTCATCTTAGGATTTAACCGTCGTTGGTGATCAACAAACGGTTTAGCGTCTTTCTCCAATTTTATTTTGTGCTGGCATAGAGTGGGACTAATGCCCATAAGATCATCAAGAGTATATCCAATAGCAGCACGATGCTTCTTAAGAGTTTTCAATAATTTCTCTTCTTCCTGCTCTGAAAGGTTAGCACTAATAATAACATGATATATCTTATTTTCATCAAGATAAGCATATTTAAGAGTATCAACTAATGGTTTAAGCTCAAACACGGGATCACCCTTGGGTGGAGGAGGATCCCCTAAAATTTCAACAGGCAAGTTGTGTTTCAAAATAGGTCCCTGTTTAAAGAATACTTCATCTATTTCCCTTCTTTCATTCATAAACATATCATTTTCATTGTCTAGCAAAGATTGTTCTTAAGGATCATTAGGAGGCACGACAATAGAAGAAATACCAATAATTTCATCTTTACTAGCCAATTCTTTATCATGGGGTTGTCTATGAAATTTAGCAAAATTAAAATCATGAGACATATCCCCTAAACCAACAGTAACAATATCCTTTTCACAGTCTATCTTAGCATTAACAGTATTCAAGAAGGGTCTACCAAATATAATGGGACAAAAGTCATCTTGTGGGGAAGCAAGAACAAGAAAATTAGTAGGATATTTAATTTTCCCACACAAGACTTCAACATCTCTAACAGTCCCAACTGGTGAAATAGTATCTCTATTGGCAAGCTCAATAGTAACATCAATATCTTCTATCTCAGCAGGTGCAATATCATGCATAATTTCTTTGTATAAGGAATGAGGTATTGCACCCGCACTAGCACCCATATCACATAAGCCATGATAGCAATGATCTCCTATTTTAACAGAAACAACATGCATGCCTACAACAGGTCTATGTTTATTTTTAGTATCGGGTCTAGCAATTCTAGCAGCTTCATCACAGAAGTAAATAACATTCCCATCAATATTATCGACCAAGAGATCTTTAACCATAGAAATACTAGGTTCAACTTTAATTTGCTCAGAGGGTGTAGGTGTTCTAGCATGACTCTTACGAACCACAGTTGAAGCTTTAGCATGATCCTTTATTCTAACAGGGAAAGGTGGTTTCTCAATATAAGCGGTAGGAACAATAGGATCAACATTATAAGTGATAGTCTTTTCTTCAACTTTAATAGGTTCAACTACTTTTACTTCAAGGGGAGGATGATATTTAAACCACTTCTCCTTAGGGAGATCAACAGGAGTAGCAAATGGTTCACAGAAAGAAGCTACTATCTCAGAGTCAAGTCCATATTTAGTGCTAAATTCACGAAAAGCGTCGGTATCCATAAAAGATTTAACACAATCAAACTTAGGTGTTATACCTGACTCCTTACCTTCGTCGAGTTCCCAATCTTCAGAATTGCATTTAATTCTTTCCAATAAACCCCATCTCAATTCAATAGTCTTCATCATAAAAGAACCAGTACGAGAAGTATCGAGCATGGAGCGATTATTGAGAGAAAGCCAAGCATAAATTTTTTGAATAATAATTTCTCTTGAGAGCTCATGATTGGGGCATGAATATAACATTGAATTAAGCCTCCCCCAAGCTTGAGCGATACTTTCTCCTTCGCGAGGCCAAAAATTATATATATAATTACGATCACGATGGACTAGATGCATAGGATAAAACTTCTGATGAAATTCCAAATTCAATCGATTGTAGTTCCATGATCCAATATCATCACATAGCCTAAACTATGTCAATGCCTTCCCCTTCAAAGGTAAAGGGAAGACCTTCTTCTTGATAACATCCTCGGGCATACCTGCAAGCATAAATAATCCACAAACTTCATCCACATAGATTAGGTGCATATCGGGATGTAATGTTCCATCTCATGTAAAAGGATTAGCTGGCAGTTTCTCTATGATACCCGAAGGAATTTCAAAGTAAACATTTTCAGTAGGTTCAGTAGGTTGAGGATCAACTCTTTGCTCTAATGGTTGGGGTGAAGATACCCCGAACAAGCCCCTCAAAGGATTATTTTCCATAGTAACAAGTGATAGTAAATTTCAGCACACTATATAAATTTTTCCTTACCAAATTCCACCTACCAAAGGCGCTTCACTCCCCGGCAACAGCGCTAGAAAAGATTCTTGATGACCCACAAGTATAGGGGATCAATCGTAGTACTTTCGATACGTAAGAGTGTCGAACCCAACAAGGAGCAGAAGGAAATGAGAAGCAGATTTCAGTAAGGTATTCTCTGCGAGCACTGAAATTATCGGTAACAGATAGTTTTGTGATAAGGTAATTCGTAACGGGTAACAAGTAACAAAAGTAAACAAGGTGCAGCAAGGTGGCCCAATCATTTTTGTAGCAAAGGACAAGCCTGTACAAACTCTTATAAAAAGGAAAGCGCTCCCAAGGACACATGGGAATTATCGTCAAGCTAGTTTTCATCATGCTCATATGATTCGCGTTCGTTACTTAGATAATTTGATATGTGGGTGGACCGGTGCTTGGGTACTGCCCTTCCTTGGACAAGCATCCCACTTATGATTAACCCCCTTCGCAAGCATCCGCAACTATGAAAGAAGAATTAAGGTAAACCTAACCATATCATGAAACATATGGATCCAAATCAGCCCCTTACGGAGCAACGCATAAACTAGGGTTTAAGCTTATGTCACTCTAGCAACCCATCATCTACTTATTAATTCCCAATGCCTTCCACTAGGCCCAAACAATGGTGAAGTGTCATGTAGTCGACGTTCACATAACACCACTAGAGGAAAGACAACATTCATCTCATCAAAATATCGAACGGATACCAAATTCACATGACTACTTATAACAAGACTTCTCCCATGTCCTCAGGAACAAACGTAACTACTCACTAAGCATATTCATGTTCATAATCAGAGGGGTATTAATGTGCATAAAGCATCTGAACATATAATATTCCACCGAATAAACCAATTAGCATCAACTACAAGGAGTAATCAACACTACTAGCAACCCACAGGTACCAATCTGAGATTTTGAGACAAAGATCGGATACAAGAGATGAACTAGGGTTTGAGAGGAGATGGTGCTGGTGAAGATGTTGATGGAGATTGACCCCCTCCCAATGAGAGGATCGATGGTGATGATTTCCCCCTCCCGGAGGGATGTTTCCCCGGCAGAACAGCTCCACCGGAGCCCTAGATTGGTTCCGCCTCGAAATGGCGGCGCTTCGTCCCGAAAGCTTCCTTATGATTTTCTCTAGGGCAAAAGACACCTTATACCAGAAGATGGGCATCGAGGGGGCTTCCAGGTGGCCCACGAGGCAGGGGGCGCGCCCTCCACCCTCATGGACAGTGGGTGGCCCCCCTCTGGTGCTTTCTTCACCCAATATTTTAATATATTCCAAAACTGACTTTCGTGGAGTTTCAGGACTTTTGGAG
Source organism: Aegilops longissima (assembly GCA_021605205.1). Classification (NCBI taxonomy): domain Eukaryota; kingdom Viridiplantae; phylum Streptophyta; class Magnoliopsida; order Poales; family Poaceae; genus Aegilops; species Aegilops longissima. The sequence continues at coordinate 410,837,880 of CM038679.1, forward strand.
TTGTGCAGAATAGGTCTCTAATATTTGCTCCTTTTCCAGCCCAGGATTCCAGCTGTCGGCATTCTCCCTCTTCATGTAAACCTTGTAAAATAAGAGAGAAGAGGCATAAGTATTTTGACATAATGTGTAATAACAGCCCATAATGCAATAAATATCGATATAAAAACATGATGCAAAATTGACGTATCAATGGATAGGGACTCCTCGATCCCCGCGCCACCTTTTTCGCCATGTATTGAGCTGGCGCCGGTTGCGGGATGCGCTGGGATTGCGCGGGCCCACGAGTCAGTCACTCGGATGTGTGCACATATAAGGCGTTGTTGCCGATGCACGGAACAGTGCTCCCCATTCGCCCCTCTCTCCTCTGCTTCTCCGCCTCGTCTCCCCCAGTGTCCCGCCCCTCAGCCCACTCCTCTCGAGCTTCGCAGCAATGGCGAAGGACAAGACTGCGGCTCTGGAGCTCGCAATGAAGTCGACAACTAAGGGCAATAAGGCGGCGAAGGGGTTGACCTCGCGGTCCGCTCTACCGCCTGGTTGGATCCAGGGGGATTGGTTCCGCTCCTCCATCACGGAGGAGGTTCTGGAGAATCTCGTCGCCGATGGCCTGATTGCGGCGGGATCTTGGAGGTTGCCGAAGGGGGAGATCGAGCCCGAGCCGCGCGAGGGCGAGCGCGTTCTCCTCATGACACACGTCGATCGAGGTTTCTCTTTGCCCCCTAACCCGTTCTTCCGAGGTTTCTTGAACTTCTTTGGTACTCAATCCACCATCTTCCTCCCAACACCATCTCTTATCTCGCTGCATTCGTTTCAATGTGCGAAAACTTTCTGGGGTGCCACCCGCACTGGGGATTGTTTAAGCATATCTTCACTTGCCGATCTCAGTCGATGAAGAAAGCAATCCGACTGATGAGAGGACGCATGTGATCCAAATGTGTGGGGAATTAGGAATCCAGATGAGAGGTAGGAGCTCTTTTCCTCCTATGACCTTTCCTGAATCGGTTAGAGGGTGGCAGTTGATGTCTACTACGCAACTATATCCTTGTCGATGTTGTTGGGCCTCCAAGTGCAGAGTTTTGTAGGACAGTAGCAAATTTCCCTCAAGTGGATGACTTAAGGTTTATCAATCCTCCGGAGGCATAGGATGAAGATGGTCTCTCTCAAACAACCCTGCAACCAAATAACAAAGAGTATCTTGTGTCCCCAACACACCCAATACAATGGTAAATTGTATAGGTGCACTAGTTCGGCGAAGAGATGATGATACAAGTGCAATATGGATAGGTTTTTGTAATCTGAAAATATAAAAACAGCAAGGTAACAAGTGGCAAAAGTGAGCAAAAACGGTATTGAGACGCTTCGAAACAAGTCCTAGGGTTCATACTTTCACTAATGCAAGTTCTCTCGACAATGATAACATAATTAGATCATATAATAATCCCTCAACGTGCAACAAAGAGTCACCCCAAAGTCACTAATAGCAGAGAACAAGCGAAGAGATTATTGTAGGGTACGAAACCACCTCAAAGTTATTCTTTCTGATCAATCTATTGGGCTATTCCTATAAGTGTCACAAACAACCCTAGAGTTCATACTAAAATAACACCTTAAGACACACATCAACCAAAACCCTAATGTCACCTAGATACTCCAATGTCACCACAAGTATCCGCTGGTTTGATTATACGATATGCATCACACAATCTCAGATTCATCTATTCCAACCAACACAAAGAACTTCAAAGAGTGCCCCAAAGATTCTACCGGAGAGTCAAGACGAAAACGTGTGACAACCCCTATGCATAAGTTCACAAGGCCACAGAACCCGCAAGTTGATCACCAAAACATACATCAAGTAGATCATGTGAATATCCCATTGTCACCACAGATAAGCACATGCAAGACATACATCAAGTGTTCTCAAATCCTTAAAGACTCAATCCGGTAAGATAACTTCAAAGGGAAAACTCAATCCATTACAAGAAGGTAGAGGGGGAGAAACATCATAAGATCCAACTATAATAGCAAAGCTCGCGGTACATCAAGATCGTGGCAAATCAAGAACACAGAGAGAGAGAGAGAGAGAGAGAGAGAGAGAGAGAGAGAGAGAGAGAGAGAGATCAAACACATAGCTACTGGTACATACCCTCAGCCCCAAGGGTGAACTACTCCCTCCTCGTCATGGAGAGCGTTGGGATGATGAAGATGTCCACCGGTGATGATTTCCCCCTCCAGTAGGATGCCGGAACAGGGTCCCGATTGGTTTTTGGTGGCTACAAAGGCTTGCAGCGATGGAACTCCCGATCTAGGTTCTGTTCCGGAGGTTTGGGGATATATAAGAGGTGTTGGCGTTGAGAACAAGTCAGGAGAGTCCACGAGGGGTCCACAAGGTCGGAGGGCGCGCCCTAGGGGGGTGGGGGCGCCCTCCACCCTTGTGGAGGCCTCGGGACTCCTCTGGTGCATCTCCAATACTTCGTGGGCTTCTTTTGGTCCAAAAACAATCGTCGTAAAGTTTCAGGTCATTTGGACTACGTTTGATATTCCTTTTCAGTAAAACTCAAAAACAAGGAAAAAACATAAACTGGCACTTAGCTCTTGGTTAATAGGTTAGTCCCAAAAATCATATAAAATAGCATACTAATGCGTATAAAACATCCAAGATTGATAATATAATAGCATGGAACAATAAAAAATTATAGATTCGTTGGAGACGTATCAAGCATCCCCAAGCTTAATTCCTGCTCGTCCTCGAGTAGGTAAATGATAAAAACAGATTTTTTGTTGTGGAATGCTACCTAACATATTCGTCCATGTAATTTTCTTTATTGTGGGAAGAATATTCAGATCCATAAGATTCAAAACAAAATTTTAATATTGACATAAAAACAATAATACTTCAAGCATACTAACAAGGCAATTATGTCTTCTCAAAATAACATGGCCCAAGAAAGCTTAACCCTACAAAATCACATGGTCTGGCTATGCTCCATCTTCATCACAAACAATACTCAAATCACGCACAACCCCGATGACAAGCCAAGCAATTGTTTCATACTTTTGATGTTCTCAAAATTTTTCAACTTTCACGCAATACATGAGCATGAGCCATGGACATAGCACTATAGGTGGAATAGAAGGTGGTTGTGGAGAAGACAAAAAGAAGGAGATAGTCTCACATCAACTAAGTGTATCAACGGGCTATGGAGATGCTCATCAATAGATATCACTGTGAGTGAGTAGGGATTGCCATGCAACGGATGCACTAGAGCTATAAGTGTATGCAAGCTCAAAAAGAAACTAAGTGGGTGTGCATCCAACTCGCTTGCTCACGAAGACCTAGGGCAATTTGAGGAAGCCCATTGTTGGAATATACAAGTCAAGTTCTATAATGAAAAATTCCCACTACTATATGAAAGTGACAACATAGGAGACTCTCTATCATGAAGATCATGGTGCTACTTTGAAGCACAAGTGTGGTAAAAGGACAGTAGCATTGTCCCTTCTCTCTTTTTTTTGTTTTTTGGGCCTCCTCTTTTTTTTGGCATCTTTTTTTCGTCCGGAGTCTCACCCCGACTTGTGGGGGAATCATAGTCTCCATCCTCCTTTCCTCACATAGGACAATACTCTAATAATGAAGATCATCACACTTTTACTTATTTACAACTCAAGAATTACAACTCGATACTTAGAACAAAATATGACTCTATATGAATGCCTCTGGCGGTGTACCGGGATGTGCAATGAGTCAAGAGTGACATGTATGAAAGAATTATGAACGGTGGCTTTGCCACAAATACAATGTCAACTACATGATCTTGCAAAAGCAATATGACAATGATGATGCATGTCATAATAAAATGGAGCGGTCGAAAGTTGCATGGCAATGTATCTCGGAATGGCTATGGAAATGCAATAATAGGTAGGTATGGTGGCTGTTTTGAGGAAGGTATATGGTGGGTTTAAGGTACCGGCGAAAGTTGCGTGGTACTAGAGAGGCTAGCAATGGTGGAAGGGTGAGAGTGCGTATAATCCATGGACTCAACATTAGTCATAAAGAACTCACATACTTATTGCAAAAATCTATTAGTTATTGAAACAAAGTACTACGCACATGCTCCTAGGGGGATAGATTGGTAGGAAAAGACCATCGCTCCTCCCCGACCGCCACTCATAAGGAAGACAATCAATCAATAAATCATGCTCCGACTTTGTTACATAACGGTTCACCATACGTGCATGCCACGGGAATCACAAACTTTAACACAAGTATTTCTCAAATTCACAATTACTCACTAGCATGACTCTAATATCACCATCTCTATATCTCAAAACAATCATAAGGAATCAAGCTTCTCATAGTATTCAATGCACTTTATATGAAAGTTTTTATTATATCCCTCTCGGATACCCATCATATTAGGACTAAATTCATAACCTAAGCAAATTACCATGTTTTTTAAGACTCTCAAAATAATATAAGTGAATCATGAGAGTTCAACAATTTATACAGAATAAAACTACCGTCGTGCTCTAAAAAGATATAAGTGAAGTACTAGAGCAAATGACAAACTGCTCCAAAAGATATAAGTGAAGATCAATGGGTAGTTGAATAATTATGCAACTAGGTGAAGACCTCATAAATAAAATTTCAGATCTTAAGTACATTATTCAAACAGCAAGCAAAACAAAATAAAATGACATTTCAAAGATACAACATATCATGTGAAGAAGCAAAAACTTAGGTTCGACCAAAACTGACCGATCATTGTTGAAGAAGAAAGGTGGGATGCCAATCAGGGCATCCCCAAGCTTAGATGCTTGAGACTTTTTGAAATATTATCTTGGGATGCCTTGGGCATCCCCAAGCTTGAGCTTTTGTGTCTCCTTAATTCCTTTCATATCGTGGTTTCCCTAAATCTTGAAAACTTCATCCACACAAAACTCAACAAGAACTCGTGAGAAAAGTTAGTATAAATCAAATGCAAAACCTTAGCATTCTATACTATAACAAATCACTAAAATTATAATTTGAAATTGCATACTAAATGCCTCTGCATATTTAATACTCCCATCCTCAAATAGAATCATTAAACAAGCAAACATATGCAAACAATGCAAACATAATAGCAATCTGCCTAAACAGAACAGCTGTAAAGAATGCAAGAGGAATCATACTTCCCCAACTACAAAAATTCTGAAAAAATACCACACTATATATAATTTGTTTTTACTCATTGTGTAAAAATTTAAAGATTTTATCATGTTTTGACTATTCACAAATATTCAAAACATAACGGCAAACTTTCTGTTTTTAAAACAACAACATTTGACCTTGCAAAATAAGCATGGTAAAGGCTATACTTGACCTTTTTATTGAACTAAAATATGCAAAACATTATTCTAAATAGAAGCAAGTAAATCCTAATAAATGAAAATGACGCTCCAAGCAAAACACATATCATGTGGTGAATAAAAATATAGATCCAAGTGAGGTTACCGATGAACGAAGACGAAAGAGGGGATGCCATCCGGGGCATCCCTGGCATCCCCAAGCTTAGGCTCTTGGTTGTCCTTGAATATTACCTTGGGGTGCCTTGGGAATCCCCAAGCTTAGGCTCTTGCCACTCCTTATTCCATAGTCCATCGAAACTTTACCCAAAAACTTGAAACCTTCACAACACAAAACTTAACGGAACTTTGTGAGATGGGTTAGTATGATAAAGACAAATCGTTCACTTTGGTACTGTCAAGACAAAATTCAAAATTGTTCTCACACAATGCCTACTTTACCATATCATTTCTACAATTTATATCAAGCAACATAAGCCATATAAACTAGAAAACAAGCAAAATACGCATCGAAAACAGAATCTGCCAAAAACAGAACAGTCTGTAAAGATCTGAATTGAAATCATACTTATGTAACTCCAAAAATCCTGAGAAATTAAGAAGTCCTAAGCATTTGTCTATTAATCTTCTGCAAAAATAATCAACTAAAAAGCACTCTTCAGATAGAAATTAGAAATGTTTTTGTGAGCGCAAAAGTTTCTATTTTTCAGCAAGATCAAATCAACTAACACCATAAGCCATCCCAAAGGTCTTACTTGGCACTTTATTGAAACAAAAACTATAAAACACGATTACTACAGTAGCGTAATAATGTGAACACACAAAAACAGTAGGGGTAAATATTGGGTTGTTTCCCAACAAGCGCTTTTTTAATGCCTTTCTAGCTAGGCATGATGATTTCAATGATGCTCACATAGAAGATAAGAATTGAAACATAAAGAGAGCATCATGAAACATATTACAAGCACATTTAAGGCAAACCCACTTCCTATGCATAGGGATTTTGTGAGCAAATAACTTATGGGAGCAACAATCAACAAGCATAGGAAGGCAAAACAAGCATAACCTCAAGATTTCCAACACATAGAGAGGAAACTTGATATCATTGCAACTCCTACAAGCATATATTCCTCCCTCATAATAATTTTCAGTAGCATCATGAATGAATTCAACAATATAGATATCACATAAAGCATTATTCTCATGATGCACAAGCATATAAATTTTACTACTCACCACATAAGCAAAATTCTTTTCATTCATAGTAGTGGGAGCAAACTCAACAAAATAACTATCATGTGAGGCATAATCCAATTGAAAATTAAAATCACGATGATAAGTTTCATGGTTATCATTACTCTTTATAGCATACATGTCATCACAATAATCATCATACATAACAACTTTGTTCTCATAATCAATTGGAACCTCTTCTGAAATAGTGGAATCATCATTAAATAAAGTCATGACCTCTCCAAATTCACTTTCATAAATATTATAAGATTCAACACCCTCCAAAATAGTGGGATCATTACCTAGAGTTGACACTCTTCCAAACCCACTTTCATCAATATAATCATCATAAATAGGAGGCATGCTATCATCATAATAAATTTGCCCATCAAAACTTGGGGGACAAAAATTATCATCTTCATCAAACATAGCATCCCCAAGCTTGTGGCTTTGCATATCATTAGCATCATGGATATTCAAAGAATTCATACTAACAACATTGCAACCATGCTCGTCATTCAAAGATTGTACGTCAAATATTTTATTGCATTCTTCCTCTAGCAATTGAGCACAATTATCAGCATCCTTATTTTCACGAAAGACATTAAAAAGATGAAGCATATGAGGCAACCTCAATTCCATTTTTTGTAGTTTTCTCTTATAGATTAAACTAGTGAGAAAACAAGAAACTAAAAGATTCAATTGCAAGATCTAAATATATACCTTCAAGCACTAACCTCCCCGGCAACGGCACCAGAAAAAAAGCTTGATGTCTACTACGCAACTTTATCCTTGTAGACGTTGTTGGGCCTCCAAGTGCAAAGTTTTGTAGGACAGTAGCAAATTTCACTCATGTGGATGACCTAAGTTTTATCAATCCGTGGGAGGCGTATGATGAAGATGGTCTATCTCAAACAACCCTGCAACCAAATAACAAAGAGTCTCTTGTGTCCCCAACACACCCAATATAATGGTAAATTGTATAGGTGCACTAGTTCGGCGAAGAGATGATGATACAAATGAAATATGGATAGTAGATATAGGTTTTTCTAATCTGAAAATATAAAAACAGCAAGGTAACAACAGGTAAAAGTGAGCAAAAACGGTATTGCAATGCTTCGAAACAAGGCCTAGGGTTCATACTTTCACTAGTGCAAGTTCTCTCAACAATGATAACATAATTAGATCATATAATAATCCCTCAACGTGCAACAAAGAGTCACCCAAAAGTCACTAATAGCGGAGAACAAGCGAAGAAATTATTGTAGGGTACGAAACCACCTCAAAGTTATTCTTTCTGATTGATCTATTAGGCTATTCCTATAAGTGTCACAAACAACCCTAGAGTTCGTACTAAAATAACACCTTAAGACACACATCAACCAAAACCCTAATGTCACCTAGATACTCCAATGTCACCACAAGTATCCGCGGGTTTGATTATACGATATGCATCACACAATATCAGATTCGTCTATTCCAACCAACACATAGAACTTCAAAGAGTGCCCCAAAGTTTCTACCGGAGAGTTAAGACGAAAACGTGTGCCAACCCCTATGCATAAGTTCACAAGGTCACATAACCCGCAAGTTGATCACCAAAACATACATCAAGTAGATCATGTGAATATCCCATTTTCACCATAGATAAGCACATGCAAGACATACATCAAGTGTTCTCAAATCCTTAAAGACTCAATCCAATAAGATAACTTCAAAGGGAAAACTCAATCCATTACAAGAAGGTAAAAGGAGAGAAACATCATAAGATCCAACTATAATAGCAAAGCTCGCGGTACATCAAGATCGTGCCAAATCGAGAACACGAGAGAGAGAGAGAGAGAGAGAGAGAGAGAGAGAGAGAGAGAGAGAGAGAGAGAGAGATCAAACACATAGCTACTGGTACATACCCTCATCCCCAAGGATGAACTACTCCCTCCTCGTCATGGAGAGCGTCGGGATGATGAAGATGGCCATCGGTGATGATTTCCCCCTCCGGTAGGGTACCGGAACAGGGCCTCGATTGGGTTTTGGTGGCTACAGAGGCTTGCGGCGGCGGAACTCCCGATCTAGGTTCGGTTCTGGAGGTTTGGGGATATATAAGAGGTGTTGGCATTGAGAACAAGTCAGGGGAGTCTACAAGGGGCCCACAAGGTCGGAGGGGGCTCCCTCTACCCTTGTGGAGGCCTCGGGAATCTTCTGGTGCATCTCCGGTACTCCGTGGGCTTCATTTGGACTCCGTTTGATATTCCTTTTTTGTAAAACTCAAAAACAAGCAAAAAACATAAAGTGGCACTGGGCTCTAGTCCCAAAAATCATATAAAATAGCATATTAATGGATATAAAACATCCAAGATTTATAATATAATAGCATGGAACAATCGGAAATTATAGATACATTGGAGACGTATCAACACTCGACTTGGTTTTACTGCAAAGATGTCCCGACTCCTGGTAAGTCGACTGGCCTTCCCCCTTCACTCTGGAGAGACTCCGCAACCCTTGTTCATTTACTGTATCCGCGGAGGAGAAGGGTGAGGTAGCTATTTTGGTCGATGCGGTTGTTGCGTTGGTCCAGGGTGGTGTGACTGGCATGGATCTGTTGGAGGTGTTCCTCAGTCGATGCATCCAACCCTTGCAAGCTCGCGACCACCCCATGTGGATGTACTCACGCCTAGAGGACACCGCTCGGCCACCCGGAGGAGGTCGACGAGGAGATGGTGGCTCAGTAGCTTCGGGGCATCACAGGAAACAAGGACAACCCGCGCGGAGCCAAGCGGATATTGCCATTCGACGCCAGAACTCTCTGGTAGAGGTCAGTCGTAACTTGTCGAGCGCTTTGTCTTCTTCAATATGCAGTTATCCTAGAATCCAACTGATACTTGCAACCTGTGTCTTGTAGGTCTTCACTAACATGTACTCACCTGTGTCGAACAGAGAGCAACACGTTGGAGGAGCAGAGAGCAATGGCGGAAGCGCCAACATTGGATATGCTGATGACAACGACGACGACAGCGACGACTCCGACGACAGCGAGGAGGTCGAGTCACCACCATGCACTGAGCGACGCTCCAAGCAAACACAAGACCCTGCAGGCGGCCACGGCAAGGCAGCGGCGTCGAGTGCAGGGATTCCCAAGCGCACTCGGACGTCAACCCCAGAGCCAACGGAGAAGACCGCCAAGCAAGCCAAAGTCGCTCCGCCTAAAGATCGAAAGGCTTTGCCCAGGATCAAAGTGGTTGTGCCCGTCGCATCGGTGTAAGTGTTTCTTTTCATTTTTCTTCATTGCTATTGTGGATCTTCTTGTTTGTTTGACCGAATGAGACTCTGTACCTCTGGGGCTGCTACTTCTGGGATGTCTCCCATGGAGATCGACGAGGAGCAGGCTGATGCGGATACCACAGACATGGACACTTCTCGAGCAGGTATGATACTGCAGACATGTTTACACTTTGCTAAATATTTTGGTGGTCGACTGGAACTTTACTATCGAGTGATTGTAGTGCCAACAGATGTTATCCATCTTCCGGATGATGATGAGGATGAACCTCCAAGGAGCGCAGGAAGAAGGGGTAGGGCCTTGAGCAAGAGAGTGTCTTCCGGCCGGGCGTCTCGCCCGCCGTCCGAGCCCACTGTTCAAGAACTTGGTGGCACGTCTCGAGATGCTGTTTCTTTTGATGTCCCTCTGTCGACTGACCAGCCTCCAGTGTCGACTGTTCAAACTTCGGGTCCGACTGGGCAACCCCAAACTCTGATCCCTCCAGCTGTGTCATCGACTCCATCGTCGTCTCAGTTCACTCTGCATCACGTCCCGGAGGAACAAACAGGAGCCACCAAGGAAGCAATGATCCAAGCTAGCCTGATGATGGACCGACTGAAGGTGGTGTATGAGACCAGTAAGGCTGCCTACGATGCCAGCTCTGCCCTCCACACCAATGCCCGACTAAGTACGACTATAAGTTAGTTTCCGATTGGATTTTCAGCTTGAACCTTGCTCTGCTAGGATATGCTATCTGAAAACTGCTGCTTTATTATTCGTAAGATGTCCGTGGATGATCGTTTTGGAACCTTTAATGTGCATCTATCATGGTCTGTGCCTTGCATCTGTACACCCACTGGGTGTTTTCTTTTGCTATGTAGTTCTTCCACTCGAGTCAGTTAGGTCATGTCGAGTGGGTACCTGGTCCAGTGGGGGCACGCTGAGTGCACCCACTGGGTGTAATCCCCAATTCCGTTGTTGAATGTTTGATTCGGCGGGGGGCTTTAGAATATGTTTGTTTGTAGCTCTTCACTCGGGTCGGTCGGGCCGTGCCGAGTGGGTAACTAATCCAATGGGGGCACGCTGAGTGCGCCCACTGGGTGTAGTCCCCGAGACCGCTGTTGACTGCGGGCAGTCGGCGGGGGTCTGAGAACAAGGGATTTTTTTGTTCACTCAGGCCTGGCAGGCCGTACCAAGTGGGCAAGTGAACCAGTGGGGGCATGCTGAGTGCACCCACTGGGTGTAGTCCCCGAGATCGACGTTGAATGTTTGATTCGGTGGTGGTCTTAGAGCTCCTTTAATAATATCCATATGAACTTGCTCTTCTTTACTCAGAAGTAAAGGGTCTTTGTTTTTGTCGACTAAATTGTCTTTTTGTTGATCGCAAAAATCTTGTGAAGTTGGGACTCAGTATGCTACCCTAGAGAAGGAGAAGATCCAATTCAAGCTTGATCTGGAACTTGCCAAGAAGAACCTGAAGGATGCTCAGGATGAAGTAGCGACCATGGGAGGTAATAGTTTGCTGACTGTATGCTTTGATCACTGGTACGCGTTGGTGCTATACAAACGGTTTTTAACCCCTTTCCGTGATGGCATTTGGAACCGTCGCCAAGTGAGTGTGGGCGATAGGGGGGTCCTACCCACACGACCCGGAAATCGTCGAGGATATGCCCTCCTGGCACACACGCTCGGCAAAATGAGGTCGTGTGCGATCGGCGAGCGCTCAAATATGTAAATACGTACAGTAGAGCTAAAAAAAATACAATTATACAGGCAAAATTGTTTCCGGTCGCAAGTACATCCCACACAGTCAGTCCCCGCTAAACGTTTCTGTTCGTACGTACATCCCACACGGTCGCTCCAAGGAAAACATTTCCGTTCACAGGTACATCACACACAATTTTTCCCGTTAAATCGTTTGTGATAGCGTTGCCATTGCACACGATATTAAATATTTTATCATTTGTGTTATTGAATGCATCACACATGATGCGTAGAAGAAAATGTGTGGCAAAGGCTATCCATCGCACACAGTTTTTATGTGGTAAACGTTTGCGCAAGGTGGCCCAACTCAAACAGTTTTCAAGAGAAAGTCGTGTGTGCAGTGGAGATTGATCGCACACGTAGTGGATCCTAGAAACGTTTCTGATCTCCACGTATATCACAGACGTTTCGCTTTCGCAAACCGTGTGCAGTGTAATCCCTAATTAATCCCTAATTTAAAAATCACATGTTTTGAATTTGAAAGTAGGCAATCACTTATTTCATATCCAACCATGTTTATTACAAATATAGGTTCAACCACGAATCCATAATTCGATGCACAGGTACATATACTGAAGAACTACAGAAGCACCAAGTAAAGAATGATGAACCACAGTTGTACTAAAGACTGTAAAGAGAGAGGCGAAAGACATTCTGGTTGCTGGAGAAGGTGAAGCGGAATGCCCATATTGTGCCCTCCTCCATGCATAATGCGCGCACGACTCTAGGCCGACCCCTTATGATGGCTGCCCGTCCATCCTTCACTGTCTTCACTAGGACTTCTCGATGCTCATTGTAGTCTGGATGAAATACTTTAACCTTCATTGCGTGTCCACCAATCATGTACTTTGCGAGGTAATCTTGAGTGAACTGCTTCGGGAACCACTGGGAACGAAAAAGATTCATACATTGTTGTTTAACAACTCATTATGGGCAGTAAAAAGAGAAGGCTGCAGAGTTTGTAGTTACCATCCTACAACTCACTATTGTGTTGGATAGAGCATAAACAAATAATTTGCTTGCCACCATTCGTATCTTTTTGCTAATAATCCTTATCAGTGTCCTCACTTGATGTTTGTTCATCAATATCTCATTGCCCCGTAAGCAAAAAGGGTCGATGCGTGGATCCTTGCCAAGGGCATATGTACCTACAAGCAACAAGTCAATATTAGAAGCTAACTAGTGTCCAGGCATGGATCTATATGCACTACATTATGGAACAACGGGGGGAGTACAAGCCGAGGGATGAAGCTAACCTCGGCGGAAAATGGTGGCCACTCCCGTTGTTGTCCTGCATAAGTAGTGGAAAGACATGATAAGTACAACAATCTTAACATCAAACAAATGTAGCAAAGGTAAAAAACATCATCTCCAAATGATAGCTTGAATGTGTTGGTTTCAGCATGCTGTTAAAGCAGATATAAAATGAAAGGCAATGTTACCAACAGCAGGCTTAACAACCATCAAATATTGCAATTCAAACTGGTATTGTTGAAAATGAATAGAACGTAGGTAATGCTTAAACATCACACTGGATGAATGTGTAAAACTTAAATAAAGGGCATGTGTTAACTACACCAGGAATAACTGGAAGTCTGGAACCAAATATAGCCGATCAAACTGGTATTGATATAGTCGAGCGGCACAGTTTCGACTTGCACATAATGAACAACACATTGTGAATGATTGAAATAAACAAGGAATAAATGACCAGTATAACAACCAAATATAGCCATTGAAAACTGGACAGAGTCTCACTACAACCAACCTAACAAGCAAATACAGATAAACAGGGCGTATGCTTGAAAACTGGACAAATGCTCACTGCAACCAACCAAACAAGCAGATAAAGATAAACAAGGCATCTGCTTGATAACTGGAGAAATGCTTAAAAAATCAACCTAACAACCAAATACATATAAACAAGGCATCTGCTTGATAACTGGACAAATGCTAAAAAAAGCAACCTAACAACAAAATATAGATAAACAAGGCATCTGCTTGATAACTGGACAAATGCTTACTGCAACCAAACTAAGAACCAAATACAGATAAACAAGGCATTTGCTCGATAACTGGAAAAATGCTCACTCCAACCAACCTAACAACCAAATACAGATAAACAAGGCATCTACTCACTATAAACAACCAAATATAGCTATTCATGAAACTGAAGTGGACAATTCATACTTAAACATCGCATAGACCTATTGAACAATACATTTTTGCATAACTGAAATAATTAAACATGGCACAGTTAAAGCACCGCACGACAAATGCTACTACAACAAAGGGTACGGGTTGGCAAGCTAGAAAAGGTAAGATTTACTGATAGAATGTTGCCTCACATTTCATGGACGGGATCCTTCCAGTTGGAAGAGCACATACCCATGGTGCACTCTCTGATGTCACATATGGGTTGTTTCACCTTGGAAGAACCTTCGTGGGTGCCCTCCTCATGGTCGTGGTCGTGGTCGATGAGATCTTACTTGGCAATTGAGGATCCCAAGCCGCCACCGTAGAACGTGTCCTTCAGAAATGACAAATGGGCTCGATGGCATATAAATCTCGCAAATCCTTAACCACTTGGCGAGGAGATCAGCGGCAGGGCCGTCGAAGAAATCGACGGTGGTTGAACCACAGGGGTTGGGGATGGACCACTTAACCTGTGACATGGCCCGTGTCAAGCCGTCAGTGTGGACGAGCTAGATGTCGTAGCCAGCTTTCCCGAGATACAGTAATATGCTAGCCCGCTGACATGAAGCCTTCGGCATGGCAACGTAGTCAACGTCTTCGCCGGCTTCCGCGGTGACGTGTTGCTCCGGGATCGACAGGTCGGGCGAACGGCGGCCACCTCGCCAACGTCCGCCGAAGAGGCCATGATAAACCTCTTCTTGGTCGAACGCTCGTCGGGCTCCCCGGGATACGTGGTCGAGCTTAGGCTGCGACATTATGGAGCAGGGGATGTGGATCTGGCAGGGAGGGACACCGCAGGCGTCATCTGAAAACTCAGGGGGAGTGGGGCGACAGTATGGGAATCGCTGGGTAACCTGAACTTTATTATCTAAGCTAGGTGGAATGGGAAGACCGGCAGGGGTTGGCGGCGGCGCCGGCGGCCGCCGCAAGCTAGGATTCGAGGGGGGAGGGGGCGGGTGGGGGACTGTGGAGGGGGGTTGGTGTTTGAGGATACACCGCGGCTACTGAAAATTTTAGTAATGGTGGGTGGAGATGGTGGTGGACGAGGGAGGGCGACGGTTCAAATGCCTCAGCTACTGCAATTTTACTATAAGATCGATGCTGGAGGAGTGTGGGCGACGGTTTAAGTACGCCAGCTACTAAAATTTGGGTAAAGGAATTGATGCGAGGCGGGAGTGACCAAAATCGCGCACGGTCTAATAACAATAAGCGTGTATGATAATAAGGAAAAGTGGCGCGGATCCGCCGATTTTTGCAATGCTCAAGGCAGGTAGTTTGCTTTTTATATTTCTAGCTAGCTGGTCTATCGCACACGGTTCGTCCTAATTTCCAAATAAACTTACTCGCCTTTAGCTTGCACAAGTGGTGGTTTTATAGCGCACTTGCATCGCACACGGTTAAGCCAGTACCTCCACCTTTTGGTCACGCTTGCACAATCATGGTGATTTCAACGCACTTGAAGGACACACGATTGAGCCAGTACATCCACTTAATTTGCTCGCACTTGCACGGTCGTGGTGATTTCAGCGCACTTGCATCGCACATGGTTGAGCCGGTACCTCCACCTTAATTTGCTCGCGCTTGCGCAGGCGTGGTGATTCACATCACACTTGTATCGCACACAGTTAAGATATTATACCCCATGTCCGTTGAGGGTCATCAGAGTCTTTGCAGCAAAAATAAGGTTAGAGAGGGTCAAAAGACAGCCACACCAGCATGTGTCCCAAATATATATGAGTGAAAAGGGTGGTCTGTGATGTTCAAAATTCCAATGCACAACTTTGACTGCGCGGGCCCATGGTTGGGCGCGTCGTTGAAGATCGATGAGAGGGGCCAGAAGTCAAGAACCACCTGGAAGTGGCTAAATACATGTATGAATATTGGGGATGTTTAAAAATTTAAATACACAAAGCATAACTTTGCTGGCACCTACCTCGCAAACTCGAAAGCACCCTAACAACCACCTAGATAGGATATATATAATGACATAATGTCGTACCTAGCTAGGATGCTTGGCCGACCACCTCCCACTTCGTGTCAGCTGGGCGGATGCACGTAATGATCGATACTTTGGTCATACATGCATGTCGCCATGACCTACCATAAGACGGACCAATGAATCTATCGTTTGGTCAAATGACAGTTGTTGTTGTCGATAAACTGCTTGGGCCAATAGATTGAACCATCATAAAAATCGCATGAGAGGGACCACAAAACCAGCACCTCTTGCATGCGGCCCAAAATGATGTATGCTGGGAAGGGGTGAAGTGTGTTTTCAATATAGAATAATGTACAATTTAGATGTGGTGTCTACCTCTCGATACAGACAACAACCATGACGGCAAGGTAGTTAAGGACGAGATACGCAGGGTTTGATGTAGGTCGAACCCAATAATCCGAGCATCTGGGAGGGAACCCTGACAACGCATGAGCTCGAGCTTTGGTTGACCAACATTTGAAGATGACCGCCCTAACACGAACTAGGAGGAATCCAGTCATGGCCAACACATACCCCTCATTATCAGTCAAAGGGATGATATATATACACTCGGGGAGCCCACAGATATGCGTGTTGTCACAAAAAACCGCACAAGGGAGACATGGTCGATCAGAAGACCTCGTATACACTGCATGCGGCCCGAAAATATGTATGGGTACGATGGTGTATGATGTGTTTAAATCCCAAATGCACAACTTCGATGGGCCACCAACTACATTACAAACCGAACACCATATCGGTTGCTCTCCACTCGGAGTAGTTTTTAACTTAGGCGAGTACGGGATCGCGACTAAGTCCCTGAGTGGGAGGATTGCTCTCCACTCGGAGTAGTTTTTAACTTAGGCGAGTACGGGGGCATGGCTAAGCCCCCGAGTGGGAGGGTTGCTCTCCACTCGGAGTAGTTTCCAAACTTAGGTGAAGCAGGTTCGCGGCTAAGCCCCTGAGTGGGAGGATTGCTCTCCACTCGGAGTAGTTTTTAACTTAGGCTAGTACGGGGTCGCGGCTAAGCCCCTGAGCGGGAGGATTGCTCTCCACTCGGAGTAGTTTTTAACTTAGGCGAGTACGAGGTCGTGGCTAAGCCCCCGAGTGGGAGGATTGCTCTCCACTCGAAGTAGTTTTTAACTTAGCTGAAGCTGGTTCGCAGCTAAGCCTCCGATTGGGAGGATCGCTCTCCACTCGGAGTAGTTTTGGAACTTAGGCGAAACAGGTTCGCAGCTAAGCCTCCGAGTGGTAGGATTGCTCTTCACTCAGAGTAGTTTTGAAACTTAGGTGAACAGGTTTGTGGCTAAGCCCCTGAGTGGGAGAATTGCTCTCCACTCAGAGTAGTTTTTAACTTAGGCGAGTATGGAGTCGTGGCTAAGCCCCCATGTGGGAGGATTGCTATCCACTCGGAGTAGTTTTTAACTTAGGCGAGTACGGGGTCGCGGATAAGTCCCCCGAGTGGGAGGATTGCTCTCCACTCGGAGTAGTTTTTAACTTAGGCGAAGCTGGTTCACAGCTAAGCCCCCGAGTGGGAGGATCGCTCTCCACTCGGAGTAGTTTTGAAACTTAGGTGAAACAGGTTCGCAGTTAGGCCCCCGAGTGGGAGGATTGCTCTCCACTAGGAGTGGTTTTGAAACTTAGGTGAAACAGGTTCGCAGTTAAGCCCCCGAGTGGGAGGATTGCTCTCCACTCGGAGTAGTTTTGAAACTTAGGAGAAACAGGTTCGCGGCTAAGCCCCCGAGTGGGAGGATTGCTCTCCACTAGGAGTGGTTTTCAAACTTAGGAGAAACAGGTTCGCGGCTAAGCCCCGAGTGGGAGGATTGCTCTCCACTCAGAGTAGTTTTTAACTTAGGCGAGTACAGGGTCGCGGCTAAGCCCCCGAGTGGGAGGATTGCTCTTCACTCAGAGTAGATTTTAACTTAGGCGAGTACGGGGTCGCGGATAAGCCCCCGAGTGGGAGGATTGCTCTTCACTAAGAGTAGTTTTTAACTTAGGCGAGTATGGGGTCGCGGCTAAGCCCTCGAGTGGGAGGATCGCTCTCCACTCGGAGTAGTTTTGAAACTTAGGTGAAACAGGTTTGCAGTTAAGCCCCCGAGTGGGAGGATTGCTCTCCACTCGGAGTAGTTTTGAAACTTAGGCGAAACAGGTTCGCAGCTAAGCCCCCGAGTGGGAGGATTGCTCTCCACTAGGACTGGTTTTGAAACTTAGGCGAAACAGGTTCGCGGCTAAGCCCCGAGTGGGAGAATTGCTCTCTACTCAGAGTAGTTTTTAACTTAGGCGAGTACGGGGTCGCGGTTAAGCCCTCGAGTGGGAGGATTGCTCTTCACTCAGAGTAGTTTTTAACTTAGGCGAGTATGGGGTCGCGGCTAAGCCCCTGAGTGGGAGGATTGTTCTCCACTCGGAGTGGTTTTGAAACTTAGGCAAAACAGGTTCGCGGCTAAGCCCCCGAGTGGGAGGATTGCTCTCCACTCGGACTAGTTTTGAAACTTAGGCAAAACTGGTTCACGGCTAAGACACCCACTAGGGGATTTGAACATATGTTTATGCGAGAACAATCATTAAGAGACTGCGGGAATCATGTCTTGATAAACGACTTAACAAGTACTCTTATTACATCGTGACAATCCGACTGTCAAGTATAAAAACGACGAAGAAGATCTTTGTTCCAGGAGCGCGGCTCGTATTTCTTCTGAGCTAGGTTGTAAAGGTGATATGCCCCATTGTGAAGAACTTTGGTGACGATGAAAGGGCCTTCCCATGCAGGTGCGAGCTTATGAGGCCGTTGCCGATCCACTCAGAGCACAAGGTCTTCTTCTTGAAATGCTCGACCTTTGACGTTTCTAGCATGGAATCGACGAAGGTCTTGCTGATAAATACTCGACCGAACCAAATCCATCTCTCACTCTTCCTCTAGAAGATCTACAACATCTTGACGTGCTTGTTCTGCCTCAGCTTCTAAAAAAAGTTCCACTCGGGGTGCATTGTGAAGCAGGTCACTAGGAAGCACGACCTCAGCTTCGTACACCATGAAGAAAGGGGTTCGGTTGGTGGATCGGTTGGGAGTTGTCCTCAATCCGCACAAAACAGATAGCAAGTCAGTTACCCAAGCTCTAGCTGCGTGCTTAAGGTCGTGCATCAGTCGAGGTTTCAACCCTTGAAGCATCAGACCATTTGCTCTTTCAGCTTGACCATTCGACTGCGGGTGCGCAACGAATGTGTAATCCACCCGAGTGCCTTGCAAAGCGCAGAACGCTCTGAACTCTTCTGAATCGAAGTTTGAGCCGTTGTATATGATGATGCTATGCGGAACTCCATATTGGAATATCAGCTCTCTTATAAAACTAATGCATGTGCTTGAGTCTAAGTTCTTGATAGGCTTGGCTTCAATCCACTTGGTGAACTTGTCGACTGCCACAAGTAGATGAGTGAAACCACTTATGTCGGTCCTTAGAGGCCCAATCATGTCCAACCCCCACACATCAAATGGCCATATGAGTGGAATAGTCTTCAAGGCAGATGCGGGATTGTGGGACATGTTTGAGTAAAACTGGCAACCTTCTCACTTCTCAATGATCTCTTTTGTAACTTCATTAGCCCATGGCCAGTAGAATCCTGCTCGGTATGCTTTGGCCATGATGGTCCGAGAGGATGCATGATGACCACATGTCCCTGAGTGGATCTCATCCAATATCAGTTGATCCTCTTCTGGAGAGATACATCGCTGACCTACGCGAGTAACACTTTCTTCGTAGAGCTGCCCACCTATTACTGTGAAGGCCTTTGACCTGCGAACGATCTGACGTGCTTCAACTTCATCCTCTGGAAGCTCCTGCCTGAGCAAATATGCAATATATGGCACTGTCCAGTCGGGGTGAGTACTAGAATCTCCATAACCAGATCGATCACTGCTGGCACTTCGACTTTAGTCGGATTGATAGGACTTATTGGCTGGGGAGGCTCTTTAGTAAAGGGATCTTCTTGTACTAACGGGGAATGGAGATGCTCAAGGAACACATTGCTAGGGATAGGTTTCCGTGTGTGCTACCTCTTGAGCACTGCATTGGATTTCCTTGAAGAGGAAAGGATGATGCAACAAAGTAGCGTAAGTATTTCCCTCAGTTTTTGAGAACCAAGGTATCAATCCAGTAGGAGGCTACGCGCGAGTCCCTCGTACCTGCACAAAACAAATAACTCCTCGCAACCAACGTGATGAGGGGTTGTCAATCCCTTCACGGTCACTTACGAGAATAAGATCTGATAGATATGATAGGATAATATTTTTGGTATTTTTGTGATAAAGATGCAAAGTAAAATAAAAGCAAAGTAAAAAAGCAAAGTAAATAACTAAGTGTTGGAATATTAATATGATGAAGATAGACCCGGGGGCCATAGATTTCACTAGTGGCTTCTCTCAAGAGCATAAGTATTTTACGGTGGCTGAACGAATTACTGTTGAGCAATTGACAGAACTGAGCATAGTTATGAGAATATCTAGGTATGATCATGTATATAGGCATCACGTCCGAGACAAGTAGACTTTCGGTGTACAAAAAGGGGGTACACCTTTTTGTACCCCTATACCTGTGCACGGGCAGTCAGAGCCGCGCCCACAGCCACACCAAGCAGAGCAAGGGAGGTGAGCCAGGGTGAGACCGAAGCCCAAGGTGACTGGAACAACGCCAAGGACAAGACCACGAAGAGCAGAGGGACGAAGCAGGTTCCCCCCGGCAAGACCCTTGTCGGGGCAGCCTCGGTAGCCCCGGCAAGGTCCTTGCCAGGGCAGCTCGCCCCACACCAACGGAGTAAGTCGACCTTGAGCCCATGGCCACTAGCATAGTCTGCTACGCTGAGGCAAGGGATCGGAAGACACCTCCTTGGTGGCATGCAAATATTCGTCAAGACCATAAACATTCAAGATCAGATGAGCACTAGAAGACGGCGACCCTTGGTAAGATCCCAGCCAAGGAGAACCACGAGACCCCCGGCAAGCGCCTTGCCGGGGACAACAGCGAGCGCCACAGCAAGACCCTTGCCGGGGCCCCGGCAAGGGCCTTGCTGAGGACATCTACATGGCCACCATTAGGCCCGCACCAACCAAGACTTCGCTGCCGTTCGCATGCAGCTGCCGACCCAACCAGCTGGGCAGGCACCTATGTGGCGGCATGCAGATCTTCGCGAAGACCCCACCGCCGCGCTACCACAGCTGCCTGCCTGCCTACATGGCATCGCACGCACCACTGGCCAGGGCGCGTGTCGACACAAGGAAGAGCGGCGACGGACGGGATGGACTTCGCCCTCATCCCCGATAAAGCCAGAGGACACCTAAGCAGACGCATTAAATGTGCCTTGTCCTGTAATGCGAGGGATAACCTCGCAACACTGTACCCTTTCCACCTCCTGTGTGCCACTGTGGCGACCCCCTTTCCCTATAAAAGGAGGCCCGAGGCGACCAGGAGAAGGATTCGGCTTTTTTGGAGCTCTTCATGCCCCATAGCTAGCTCAAGAACACAGATATACATCCACCAAAGCAGGAGTAGGGTTTTACGCATCCTCGCGGACCGAACCTGGTTAAACGAACCATGTGCAATCTGTTGGATCCGCTCTTCTTTCAACCCCGCGCCCCACAACCGTAGTAGGGATTCTTGTGATCCCATAGGTGTCGTTTCCACCGACATCTTTGGCGCGCCAGGTAGGGGGAGTAGTTGTAAGAATCGGCTTTAGCAGTTAGTCCATCGCTTCTTCATCGCCATGGCACCCAAGAAGAAGGCGACAGTGGCGGGCGGCCCGTCGGGAGCCGAACGACCTGTCCCGACGCGGGCGAGCAGCGGCCCGGTCGCGGAAAGGACCCGAGGCGCAGCTCGCGAGCACCAACACCGCCCCAGCAGCCGGAGTTTGGGAGGCGGAGATGTTGGTGTCCCCGGCAACGGGCCACACGTCGCCAAATCCAAAGACAGGGCCAGGCCCTCTGCGGGTGGCGCGGGGCCTTCAAAGGTCACCACCGCACCGCCCGAAGGCGATGCGAGGGCCTCGAAAACCCCCACACCGGCGCCAACGGCGCGCTCCTCCCAGGCTGTGCGCAACGAACGGTGTCATCACGCCGAAGACCCCGGGCACCACCGCTGGAAGAGTCCCGAGCACCGCTCGCGGGACGTAGAAGACCTGCCCGCTCGCCGAAGCACTGGTGAAAACAGCGTGCGACCACAGGACCGTGATAGAGCTCCTTCTAACATAGTTAGAAGTCGAAGCGCGTCGCGGTCCGTGCAGGTTTCACTACTGCTGACGCCAGCACAGGCCCTGGCGCGCGCAGTTGCTCCACGACTTTCCTCCCACTACGGGGAAGCTCGACGAATGGAGGGCTACCATCCGAAGCCTTGTTGCCATCGCCAACAAGGACGGACTAAGTCCAGCGGGGCCCCCGGGTCGACACTCCGATGGAACACCACACGCTAGCGGCGGGAGGACCGGTGGCGCTGCGGCCACGGTACATTCGCCCCCTCCTCGCCCAGTACCGCGGGTGTCGACCCGTCGCGATGATACGTGTGACGACATCTCCATAGCATCGTCCGATCCACGGACCCGCTGCGACCAGCGTCAAGTTCTTCGGGAATGAGCCCATGAAGATGCTCGAACCACCATCGAGCGCCGGCGCGGAGCGCGCCACCAGTCAGACAGGCGAGCAGGGCCTGCTGTGAACCACCCGGCACCGGCGAGCCTTGGAGGCCTGCCTTACGAGGTAGGTTGTCCGACTTTTACCCGTGAGCTGCGGCAGTTCCAGTGGCCCACTCACCGCACCTTCAAACCTGACGTTGGCGATAAGTACAACGGCAAGACCCACCCGTCGGAGTTCCTCAGCATCTACACCATCGCGATGCAAGCTGCTGGAGCCCGCGACGATAAGGTGCTTGCGAATTACTTTCCGTTGGCCCTTAAGCCCAACGCCATGTCATGGTTGATGCACTTGTCAGTAGATTCTATTTCCTCTTGGTCGGATTTATGCCACGAGTTTGTTGGCGCCTTTATGGGAGGTCACCAAGCTCATGGCCAGGCAAGCGACCTACACGTCATCCCCCAGAAGGGAGGCAAGAGTCTGCGCAAGTACATACAGAGATTCAACCAGGTACAGTACAATATCCCAGATGTTCACCCTGCCGCCATCATCGCCGCTGCTCCATCGTAATACGCGCAACCGCAAGATGCGCGAAGAGCTGGCAATGAACAAGGTGAAGGATGTGGCGGAACTCTACGTTCTTGCCGATAGATGTGTCTGGGCTGAAGAGAGAAGAAAGTACCCCGGCGAAGATGCCGGCGTGGAAACCGACTCTTCAGACGAGGATACTGCCGCCCAGCGAAGAAAGGCCGGCGCCGCAACAGGAAGCGCAAGGGTGAAGCTATGCTAGCCGTCGAGGAATCTGATGACGCCGGCACCGCCAAGAAAACTAAGGCAGATGACCCCGGCAAGGAAATTGCCTGATGTGTCGCCTGCCGGGCCTTGGCGGCTGCCGAGAAGCCAGGGAACTCCGACAAGCAATACTGCAAGATCCATCACACCAAAGGCCATGACCTCCAGAACTGCCGACAGGTTGAGCTGCTTGCCGAGAAGCAAAAGGCTGAATATGAAAGGCGGACAAGGAGAAGGGCTGTGATGGTGCCGAGGGTCCGCAAGAAGCGTGATGGCCAAGCAGGCCGCGCGTAAGGATAAATAAGCGAGAGAGGAGCCGCCTGGGCCGTGACAAGAAGTCATAAGACGATGATCGCGAAGAGGACGACGAGTCCGGTGACCAAGAGTTTCAGAAAGCTACAGAGGCCATGTGCGTCGATGGCGGCGCCTCGCTGCATACTTCTCACCGCCGGCTCAAACAGTGGGCACGTGAGATTACAACAGCAGAGCCGTCATTTGATGCCCAAAAGCCACTGAGGTGGTCCAGCACGCCTATCATTTTCGACACTGAGGATAACCCTGATCGCACCACTACGGTCGGGTGCTTGCCGTTGTTGGTTTCGCCGACATACGCAACCTCAAGATGACGAAGATGCTAGTTGACGCGGGCGATCTTAAACTTAATCTCGCTCGCCGCGGATCAGGAAGCTGCAGATTCCTGACGGAGACCTCGAAGAAACGGGCACGTTTCAGGGGATCAACCCGGGAAGGAGTCAACCAAAGGGGAAGGTCACGCTGCCTGTGACCTTCGGGAGTGATCTGAACTATGTGACGGAAAGGATCGTGTTCGATGTTACCAAGATCCCCTTGCCATAACGGATCCTTGGCCGCCCAAATACTGGCCAAGTTCATGGTGGCATCACACTACGCCTACAACACCCTGAAGATGCCAAGACCTGTGACGATCATTACCGTCCCCTCTGACAAGAAAGATGCGCTGATTTGCGCTGACCAACTCTACCAAGAAGCAGTTGCAGCCGCCGCCGCCAAGGCACTTGCTCCTGCCACTGAAGCCCCGGGAGGGAAGAAGAAGAAGAAGACGAGTGAGACCTCGAGCACCCACTCCGGCAAGTGCACCTCTTAGGAGTGTAGTGCTCCCGTGGAGAACGTGCCAGAGAGCTCCACCAGCAGGAACAAGAAATCCAGGGCCACGCTGCCGGAGACCAAGAAGGTGCCTGAGGGAGTCCCGGACTAGGTGGTGTCCGGATAGCCGGACTATCGTCACGGCCGGACTCCAAGATTATGAAGATACAAGATTGAAGACTTCGTCCCGTGTCCGGATGGGACTTTCCTTGGCGTGGAAGGCAAGCTTGGCGATACGGATATGTAGATCTCCTACCATTGTAACCGACTCTGGTAACCCTAACCTATCCGTGTCTATATAAACCGAGGGTTTTAGTCCGTGGGACTAACAACAATCATACCATAGGCTAGCTTCTAGGGTTTAGCCTCCTTGATCTCGTGGTAGATCTACTCTTGTACTACCCATATCATCAATATTAATCAAGCGTGAGTAGGGTATTACCTCCATCGAGAGGGCCCAACCTGGGTAAAAACATCGTGTCCCTTGTCTCCTCTTACCATCCGCCTAGACGCACGCTCGGGACCCCCTACCGAGATCCGCCGGTTTTGACACCGACATTGGTGCTTTCATTGAGAGTTCCTCCGTCGTCACCGATAGGCCCGATGGCTCCTTCGATCATCAACAACGACACGGTCCAGTGGTGATACTTTTCTCCCGGACAGATCTTCAGATTCGGCGGCTTTGCGCTACGGGCTAATTCGCTGGCCATCCGGAGCAGATCGAAGCTACCCCCGCCATCGTCAGATTTGGAAGTTTAAGCTATACGGCCGATATCCGCGGAGACTTGATCTTCGACGGATTCGAGCCGCAGCCTGGCGCGCCGACCGCCTCGATGGGCATGATCTAGCTCGCAGCCGAGCGAAGGCCTCGAGGCCGCACTCAAGATCCGCCCGACCCTTAATCCAGAGCCGGATTCCCGATCAAGGACGCAGTGGTTGGACACCGCCCGGGGCTACAATCTCACGGTGATCGAGCCGAACTCCATCCCCGTCCGCTGCGAAGACCTCGACTGTGGTGCCGACTCCTCTCCGGACTCAACCTCCGCGCCTCGCCAATCGAACCCAATTGGGCGCCGGTCCCGGAGTTCACGGTCATGACATAGTTTGAGCACTCGCCTTTGGCGACATCCTGAATTCACTAAAGTCTCTCTCTTTATTCAGAGAGCCCTGGCCGGACTACGCCAGAAGGTTGGGATGCGGACGACGAAGAAATTCAACGCCCACCCACCACCCACTTCAGAGCCATCGTCGAAAGCTTACACGAGGTGCTCGATTTCGATTCAAGACATCGACGGTATGGACGACGATGTAGGAGACAACAATGAACCAGCACCTATAGGATGTCGGACAACCTCATCCCATGATGTATACATGGTGGATACACCTAAAGGAAATGAAGACCAGGAACAACGGACGCCACGAAGGATAAATCCCTCAAAAGTAGTCAAACGGCAACGTGAACGCCGAACAAAGTCCCGCCAACAAAGACCCAGCCATAGAGCAGGGCGAACCGTGGACAACGAACAAACTATCGAGCAATCGTCCTAACAAGACAACTTGATAAACAATCTGTCCCCGGCGAAGACAACAGTCCGGACGACCACGCCGGACAAACTATTGGAGCAAATGACCTCCGAAAAGGCTCGCCATCGCTGCAGAGCCAAAAAAAGGTAAAAAGCTCAAAACAGCGAAGATGCACTCGGGATCGATGGAGCAAAGTATTTAGCATCATGGACAAGCACGGCGATAGTCGCCAACAAAGAGCTACCCGAAAAGAAAGCTACCGCCTGATTCAACGAGGAGGCCTTAGAGCCCCCACAATTAAAGCAAGAAGGCCACCCGGCCGGATGGACGACCTCACGGCAAAAAGAGAGCGCTAATGGTGCCGCACACAAGCCAATATGCGATCCGCATAAGGATTCACATCACAAGTATGGCCCGTCCAGACCATCTATGGGCCAAGAAAGCATGCTCACAAAGCAATGCAATACGCCAAAATTCAAGATCACGGCACACCCAAATATAGGGCGCCAAGACACCCCTATGTTTCACCGATGAGGTGCGGATCATGAATTTCCAGCTGGATTTAAACCCGTAAACATAGAGGCATACGACGGAACAACAGACCCTGGAGTCTGGATTGAGGATTACATCCTCCACATACACATGGCTAGAGGAGATGATCTCCACGCCATAAAATACTTACCCCTTAAACTCAAAGGGCCAGCTCGGCATGGGCTTAAAAGCCTTCCCGAAAATACCATTGGAAGCTGGGAAGAGCTCGAGGACGGCACGGGAGGAGCTTTCACCATAAGCTCCGCCCTTGACAACAAATAGGAGGACGCGCTAGTCACCTTCCTGCGGGCGAATGTCGATGTGTTTGCATGGCAAGCATCCGACATCCCCGGCGTTCCCAGGGAGGTGATTGAGCACCTCCTTGCTGTCTGTCCTCATGCGCGGCCCGTCAAGTAGAAGGTCAAAAAGCAAGCTTTGGAATGGCAAGAGTTCATTACAGAGGAGATCCGAAAACTGGAAGCAGCGGGTTTGGTAAGAGGAGTGCTCCATCCGACGTGGTTGGCCAATCCAGTGGTAGTGCGCAAGGAAAATGGGAAGTGGAGGCTGCGTATTGATTACACAGATATCAATAAGGCTTGTCCCAAGGACCCTTTCCCATTGCCGCGCATCGACCAGATTGTTGACTCCACGGCTAGGTGTGATATGCTGCCATTCCTCGACGCCTACTCCGGCTACCACCAGATCTTCATGACGAGAAAAGACGAAGAGAAGACAGCGTTCATCACCCCATGTGGTATGTATTGTTTCATACGAATGCCTTTCGGGTTGAAGAGTGCTGGCTCAATGTTCGCAAGGGCGGTCCAGATTGGTTTTGAACCCCAGCTCCATAGAAATATGGAAGCTTATATGGATGATAGAGTAGTCAAAACCAAGAACAGGGTGACCCTTATACCGGATTTACAAGAGACATTTGCAAACCTACGCAAGATCAACCTCAAGTTGAACCCTGAGAAGTGTGTCTTGGGCGTCCCGTCCGGCAAGCTTCTCGGGTTCTTTGTGTCGCAGCGTGGGATAGAGGCCAATCCGGACAAGATCAAGGCTATAGAGCAAATTGAGGCGCCCAAGCGGGTCAAGGATGTGTGTCGGCTTGCTGGTTGCATTGCCACCATGAGCAGGTTCATCTCCAAGTCCGCCAAGCGCGCCCTTCCTTTTTTCAAGATTTTGAAAAAGGAGGGCCCGATGGAATGGACACCAGAAGCCGAAGCAGCGTTACAAGATTTGAAGAGGTACCTCTCCTCCACGCCAGTACTAGTTGCGCCTAGACCACAAGAACCATTGCTGCTGTACTTGGCGGCAACGAACCAGGTGGTCAGCGCCGCACTAGTGGCGCAAAGAGAAGTCGACGACGAGGTGATAGCAACGACGGAGCCTGATGCCATTGGTGCAGAGACGACGTGACCAGTTGAAGTGTTGCCAAGGAAGAAAATGATGCAGCGCCCGGTCTACTTTGTTAGCTCCCTCCTAGGGGGCTAGATCAAGGTACTCCGGTGTGCAGAAACTGCTCTTCGGCCTTCTTATGGCCTCGAGGAAGCTGCGTAATTACTTCCAGGCGCACGAAATCACCATCGTCACTCGCCTCCCTCTACAATGGATATTGCACAATCCAGACGCAACTGGGAGGATTGTAGAGTGGGCACTGGAGCTGTCCAGCTTTGGCCTCAAGTTTGAGAGTACCTCGACGATTCAAAGTAGAGTCCTGGTGGAGTTCGTCGCAGAGTGGACCGCAACGCCTGATGAAGAAGTCCAGGAGACTACCCTCCCCGGCAAGGAGGCAAGTTGCGACTGGATCATGTACTTTGATGGAGCTTTCCTCCTGTATGCCGGGTCTGGCGATCGCTTGTCACGCCCACCGGAGAGCACCTCAAGCACGTGGTCCAAATGCACTTCCCGTGGACACGCCGACAAACAATACTGCCGAGTACGAAGGGCTGCTTGCTGGTCTTAGGATCGCGCGCACCTCGAATCAAGAAACTCATCGTCAGGGCGACTCGCAACTTGTCGTCAAACAAGTCAACAAAGGTTACCAGAGCCCGCTGATGAAGGCCCACGAGATAAAGTGAGAAAGCTCGAAGAGCGCTTTGACGGTATAGCAGTAACACGCTCCTCGAAAGCAGAGAACGACATCGCCGACATTCGCCAAAGAGCGCTGCCTCAATCTGCCTGTGGAACTGTGTACCTTTGTAAGCTTCGCTAACTCAGCCATCCGCTGATCCATCAACCGAGCAGAGCAAGAGAAGGAATCAGGCTCGCAAGTACTTTCCCCGCCGAAGCCCCCGAGCCGCCGCAAAGATGTTGCCGAGACATCAACTCCGCCATAGGACGGTCAGCTCCAGCAGAGCAACAGGCTCTTCCCGTGGAGACGGCCATTCCTATGACGGAAGAAATGCCTTTGGTCCTCGTCGTCGAGCCTCAGGCTCCGGCATGGGCGCAGCCTACCGTCCGATTCCTCTAGATAGGGGAATTTCCTGAGGAGCAGGAAGAAGCGGAGAAAGTAGCCCGTCGGTCTGCTATGTATCAGTTCGTCGATGACGTCCTATACAGAAAAAGACCGAACGGTGTGAAATTGAAGTGTATCCCCCGGGAGGAAGGGCTGGGGCTGTTGGCGGAGATACATGGAGGCATATGTGGATCCCACATAGGGTCGGGGGCCCTTGCCGGCAAAGCATTTCGGCAAGGCTTCTTCTGGCCCACCGCCTTCCAGGATGCGACGACACTAGTCACGTGTGTGAAGCGCACGGGCCCATTCAAGAAGCTTCATCAGCCATCTCAAGCCCTTCAAACCATTCCTCTCTCCTGGCCCTTCTCGGTCTAGGGGCTCGACATATTGGGCCCTTTCCCCCGCGCTGTTGGGGGCTTTGAGTACTTGTACGTCGCGATCGACAAGTTCACAAAGTGGCCAGAGGTGGAGGTAGTGAGGAAAGTTACAGCTCAGTCAGCCGTCAAGTTCTTCAAGGGGCTAGTATGCCGTTTTGGTGTACCCAACAGGGTCATCACCGACAACGGCACACAGTTCACAAGCCGGACCTTCATGCAATACATCCAAGACCTCGGCAGCAGAGTCTGTTTCGCTTCCGTTGCTCACCCACGGAGCAATGGTCAAGCTGAGAGGGCAAACACTGAAGTGCTGCGAGGCACGAGAAAAAGACCTTGACGAGCTGTATAAGAGTGGAAGGCGCTGGATTGATGAGTTGTCGACGGTTCTTTGGTCGATCGTAATGACGCCAAATCGAGCCACCGCCGCACACCCTTTTGCCCGTATACGGGGCGTAAGCAGATTCACCACGGAATTTATATACGGGTCACCTCGAGTGCTCGCTATGATGAGCTTGAGCAAGAGCGATCGCGACAAGATGACGAACGCCTTGCGGAAGATCGCCTTCGGGCGGCTATGAGAGCAGCGCTACCGACAAAGAAGCCCTGCGCCGCTACCATAGCTGCAAGGTTCATGCCCGGCTTTGAGGAAGGCGAATTTTATTCTTCAGCGTTCAATCGCCAAGAATACCAACAAGTTGACGCCAAAGTGGGAAGGCCCTTATCGGTAATACGAAGTCACTGTGCCCCGCAGTCCGCTGGAGACCGAAGATGCAGTTCCAAACAGCAATTCCTAGAACATCGAGCATCTTCGCAAGTTTTACCTATAGGCGCATGCTTGCTGGGCCCCGACAAGCCACCTTTTGTACAAGCCTTGCCGGCAAGGCATGTAACCCTTTGTACAAAGCCAAAGCAGAGACCTCGAGCATAAATAAATGAAGCGCCGGCCCCTAAGTCATAACATGCATGCTAGGTCGAGTCTAGAGCCCTTGGTTAGGGGTTGATAGTGCTTAGCAGTGACTAACCCCTAGCTTAGAGGTCGAGTGCGCGTCTCTTTGTCCTTCTTTGTCTTCTTTGGTTCGCAGGACACACGAATATCCTTGCCGAGCCACTTTGGAAGAAAAGGGGCGAATCAAGATCCGCACTCCCCGCGAGCCAAGATCGCCGGGGCTGCAAGAGCAAAGATTCACCCATGGGAAACCAAGGTTGCTGGGGGCTGCAAATTCAGATAAGTTTTTCATCCCTTATCATGCATTTCATTATGAACTGAGGTATGTGAAACCTCATTTTATCCTTACGCTACCGCGCTACCCTAACTCTGGGCCCTAGGGCTCGATCCTGGGACCGAGTTTGGTCATAGTCGCGGCAGCAAAAGGGTGAAACAAGGAGCCTAAACCCACCTCATCCCTGCCTCCGCCAAGAGCGTGAGAAAGGTTGAGCGAAGTGGGGAGACGGCAAGGCCTGTTGCCGGGCGAGAAAACGTTTATCTCAGAGATATCAAGGATTTATTCCTTGTCTTGGGTTCTGCCCGCAAACGGAAAACCCGGCAAACATCCCTTTTTCATTAAAAAAACATCCCGTACAGGTACAGTTCATAGGGAATGAAAAACATGAATAAGGGGATTACAAGTTTTAAATTCAACAAGGGCCCGAAGGCTTACAAACTAAAAAGAGATAAGGTGCCCATAATCCCTTTCTTGTCCCTCTCCTCAGGAGGCAGGTCAAGGAGGCAAAAAGGGCAAAAGGGGGCGCCTAGGCGAGCTACGGGTGACAGAAGACACCAAGAGAACATCTTGGTGGCCGTCCAAAGGCTGGGTGGTGCGGCGACGCCGGAAGCAGAGCTCGAAGACGAGGCGGCATGACGTCAGCACATGTCGAAGACGCCAGTGCCCGTGTACTCCGACTTGACGGCCTCGCCGCCCGCCCTCTTCCTCTTCTGTAGCCTCCCAATGCCAGCCGCCAAGAAGAGGGCCCCGAGAGGCTCGAGGACCCGGCAACACGGATGATGGAGCCGCCGGTGCCACTCGGAGCGACGCCCGACGCCTAGTCGGACCCGTCATCTTGCCGCTTGCTGGCCTCGTCGCCGCTACCACTGTCCTCCTCGCAGCTCTCGCTCGAGGAAGGATCTTCGTCATCAGAAGAGCTCTCCACACAACACCTTGCGCGAGTCCCGAAGTGCCCGAAGATCTTGACGGAGAGGAGGTCACCCTCCATCATCTTGAAATGGAGAGTGAGCCCATCCGTCAAGCGGTGGAGACGTGCAAACTTTTTCCATCCCCGACGGAGATACATCACGTGAGGAGCAGGGAAGTCGACGCGGACCCGCGTGCCGCTGATCCCGCAGCCCCTCATATGCAGCCGCAGCGACTGCGGCGGATCCAGCTCCATCTCCTGCGTGAATGGAGTCGGGAGGCGAAGGCGACGGCGCGGCGGCCGCCGCAACCTGACGAAGAATTCGCAGGGGTTGTCCCCGACGTGGCCCTCCATCGGAGGAGGAGCCGCTGGCGGGGGCGAGGCCGGCGCGCCGCCCCGTCCTCCTCTTCGCCGAGCACTGCGGCCTTTGCCCCGGCCTCGCCCCCTCCACCTTCCCCTCGTGGCCGGCTCTACCACCGCGGGCGCGGAAGGAGGAGGGACACGTTGTCGAGCGGGGACCCTTGCCGCCACCGTCGAAGGACCAGGATTCCCTTTCTCCATAGCAAGTGGAAGGAAGGAGCAGAAGCGGAAGGAAGGAGAAGGTAGAAGAATGCGGGATGCCATCCCCCCTTCCCGCTCTTTATAAAGGAACGGGGTTGGGGCTCAGCCGCCCCGCTCGGCCAATCAAGATGCGGGAGGCGCAGGGAACCAGGATCGACCCGCTGCCCCAACCAGCGACGGCCCGGTTCTCCGCCTCCACCGTTTTCCACCCCAAGCGCATGGGAGACACGTGGCCAGCCCACGAAACCGAGGGGACAAGTGAGGCGACCTCTCCCCACCCCGTGATCGTGGAGAGTGGACGCCTTGAAGACTGCGCCTCGGCCCCATTCAGTAAATGAACCACACCTCCACGCCTCCCTCCTTTTACGGGGAAGACGCGAGCTGCCCATTTACTGCGATGTGACGCATGCCTGCGGGAACCGCCCCACGCATGCCGCCCACGTCACGCGCACCCTTCCACGCGGCGCCACGCGCGCGAACCGTGGGAAGCGCAGCGCGCGAAAAGTTTCACCACGGTCAAAACCGCCTACCTTGCTCACAAGATTGCCTGGGCCTAGCCCAACAACGCCCATGCTTATGTGTGGCCCAGGGCCGGGCCCTGCCGGTACAAAAGGGGGTACACCTTTGTACCCCTATACCTGCAGCACAGTAAGCTAGAGTGCGCCCACAGCCACACCAAGTAGAGCAAGGGAGGTGAGCTGTGGTGAGACCGGGCCCAAGGTGATGGAACAACGCCAAGGACAAGACCACGAAGAGCAAGAGGGACGAAGCAGGTTCCCCCTGCAAGACCCTTGTCGGGGAAGCCAAGAGTTCCGGCAAGGTCCTGCCGGGCAGCTCTCGCCCCACACTAACGGAGTGAGTCGACCTTGAGCCGACGGCCTCTAGCATAGTTCTGCTACGCTGAGGCAAGGGATCGGAAGACACCTCCTTGGTGGCATGCAAATCTTCGCCAAGACCATAAACATTCAAGATCGATGAGCACTAGAAGATTTACGCACCCTTGGCAAGATCCCAGCCAAGGAGAACTGACGAGACCCCCGGCAAGCGCCTTTGCCGGGACAACAGCGAAGCGTCAATGGCAAGACCTTTGCGGCGGCCGCAAGGGCCTCCTGCTAAGGACATCTATAGGGCCACCATCGGGCCCGCACCAACCAAGACTCCGCCGTTTCGCATGCAGCCGCCACGAACCCAACCACCGGGCAGTGCACCCACGCGGGCGGCATGCGATCTTCGTGAAGACCCCACCACCAAGGCCACCACAGCCGCGCGGCTCGTTTACATGGCATCGCACGCACCGCTGGCCGTGGCGCGTGGTTATTAACGAGGAAGAGCGGCGACGGACGGACGGGCTTCGCCCATCCCCGATAAAGCGAGAGGATACCTAAGCGAGCGCGATTAAATGCGCTTTGTCTCCGTAATGCGAGGGATAACCTCGCAACATCTGTATTCTTTTCCACCTCCCGTGTGCAGTTGATCGTGGCGTACCCCCTTTTCTCGTAAAAGGAGGCCCGAGGCTACTGTGAGAAAGATTCGCTTTTGGAGCTCTTCATGCCCCATAGCTAGCTCAAGAACATGTATATACATCCACCAAAGCAGGAGTAGGGTTTACGATCCTCGTGGGTCTTAACCGGATAAACGAATCAGTGTGCTATCGGTTGATCCGCTTCTTCTCTCAACCTCCGCTACCAAGAATCGTAGTAGGGATTCTTGCGATCCCATAGGTGTCGCTTTCCACCCATATAGACCGACTCCTCGCATCTACTACTATTACTCCACTCATCATCCGCTATCCACATGCATCTAGAGTATTAAGTTCATGAAAATAGAGTAATGCCTTAAGCACGGCGACATGATGTAGAGGGATAAATTCATGCAATATGATAAAAAAAACCCATCTTGTTATCCTCGATGGCAACAATACAACGGCCTTGCTACCCCGTTGTCACCGAGGAAAGGACACCGCAAGATTGAACCCAAAGCTAAGCACTTCTCCCATTGCAAGAAAGATCAATCTAGTAGGCCAAACCAAACCGATAATTCAAGAGACTTGCAAAGATAACCAATCATACATAAAAGAATTCAGAGAAGATTCAAATATTGTTCATAGATAATCTTGATCATAAACCCACAATTCATCAGTCTCAACAAACACACCGCAAAAAGAAGATTACATTGAATAGATCTCCACGAGAGAGGGGAGAACATTGTATTGAGATCCAAAAAGAGAAGAAGCCATCTAGCTACTAACTATGGACCCCAAGGTCTGAGGTAAACTACTCACACTTCATCTGAGAGGCTACGGTGATGATGTGGAAGCCCTCCGTGATGGATGCCCTCCCGTGGAGTTCCTAACAGCCCCAAGATGGGATCTCATGGGCACGTAAGATTATGCAAGGAATTAGGTTTCGCTCCCAGATCCGATCGCTTGGGGGGCACGAGGTATATATAGGAGGAAGGAGTACGTCGATGGAGCAACAGGGGCCCACGAGGCGGGAGGGCGTGTTCTGGGGGTGGGCGCGCCTCACCTGTGGCCTCCTCCTTTCATTCTTGATGAGGGTCCAAGTCTCCGGATCATAATCTTCCTAAAATCACGCTCCTCAAGGTTTCATTCCGCTTGGACTCCGCTTGATATTCCTTTCTTCAAACTCTAAAATAGGCAAAAAACAAGAATTCTAGGTCGGCCTCCGATTAATAGGTTAGTCCCAAAAAATAATATAAAAGTGGATAATAAAGCCCAATAATGTCCAAAACAGTAGATAATATAGCATGGAGCAATAAAAAATTATAGATACGTTGGAGACGTATCAGTGTGGAACCTATTTTTGCCAGATCGTCGGCTGCTTGGTTCTTGATTCGGGGAATGTGGTGGAGCTCCAATCCTTCAAACTTCTTTTCCAACTTCCTCACTGCATTGCAGTATCCGGTCATGGTAGGGTTCCTGACGTCCCACTCCTTCCTCACCTGATTAAATACCAAATCCGAGTCGCCATAGACCAGCAGGCGACGGACGTCGAGTGAGATGGCCATACGCAACCTGTAGAGAAGTGCTTCATACTCGGCTTCATTATTGGAGGAATCAAAGTGAATCTGGATGACATAGCTGAGTTTATCACCTCCTGGGGACACCAGAACCACTCCGGCACCAGAACCATTTAACATCTTAGATCCATCAAAGAACATCGTCCAGTGTTTCGAGTGAACTTGAGTCGGCTGTTGCTGCTCAATCCACTCGGCAAAGAAATCCGCGATTGCTTGAGACTTGATTGCCTTCTTTGCTTCAAACTTGATATCTAGAGGAAGAAGTTCAATTTCCCACTTAGCCACTCAGGCGGTTGCATCTCAATTGTCTAAGATTTAAGACAATGGAGCGTCGCTGACGACTGAAACCGAGTGGTCTTGGAAATAATGTGCAACTTTCTTCGCAGTCAAATAAATTCCATAGACAAGCTTCTGGTAGTGCGGATACCTTTGCTTGGATGGAGTCAAGACTTTAGAGATGTAATACACTGGGCGTTGAACTTTATAGGCCTTGCCTTCTTCTTCTCGCTCCACTGTGAACACTATGCTGACAACTTGACCAGTGGCTGCAATATACAACAGTAGAGGCTCTTTGCTGATCGGAGCAGCAAACACTGGCTGGGTGGAAAGCAGGGCTTTGAGCTCCACAAACGCTACTTCAGCTTCAGGAGTCCACTTGAATGTATCAAACTTTCTCATTAGTCGGTAAAGAGGCAATGCCTTTTCACTAAGGCGGGAAATGAATCGACTTAATGCAGCAAGACAACCTGTAAGCTTCTGAATTCCATGCACACACACGGGGTGTTTCATTCGGAGAATTGCACCGATCTTTACAGGGTTGCATCTATCCCTCATACGAAAACGAGGAAACCGAGCAACTTTCCTCCGGGAACTCGAATGTGCACTTGGACGGATTCAGCTTGATGTCATGTCTTCTTAGATTGGCAAAGGTTTCAGCGAGGTCAGAAAGAAGGTCAGAACTCTTGCGTGAGTTAACCACGATATCATCCATATATGCTTCCACATTCTGACTGATCCGAGTGAGCAGGCACTTCTAGATCATGCGCATGAATGTGGCGCCAACATTCTTGAGACCAAAAGGCATGGTGACATAGCAAAAGCACCTGAACGGGGTGATTAAGGCCATTTTTATTTCATCGGGCCCATACAGTCGGATCTGATGGTACCCGGAATACGCATCCAGAAAATACAAACGCTCACACCCCGCAATCGAGTCGACTATCTGATCGATGTAGGGGTGAGGAAAATGATCTTTCGGGCAGGCCGGGTTGATATGCTTGAAATCAATACACATACGAAGTGAATTATCCTTCTTGATGACCATGACGACGTTGGCGAGCCACTCAGAGTGGTATATCTCGCGGATGAACTCAGCTGCCAGGAGCCAAGCCACTTCCTCGCCAATCGCCTTCCTCTTTTCCGTGGCGGACTGACGGAGATGCTCTTTGACTGGTTTGGCTTTGGATTTGACATGCAAACGGTGCTCAGCCAGTCCCCTGGGTACACATGGCATATCTGAAGGTTTCCATGCGAAGATGTCCCAGTTCTCACGGAGGAACTGGATGAGCGTGACTTCCTATTTTACTGTCGAGTGTCATTGAGATATGGGTCGGAGCAGCCGTGGGATCTTCTGGGTGAATGTGAACTGGCTTTGCCTCACCAGCTGATTGAAATGCGGATTCAGAAGCGGGCTTCTTGGCTCGGAGCAGATCACTCGGACCATCGTTCTTCTTGTATTCCTCCAGTTCCACCACTGCCATTTGCTCGTCAGCGATCTTGGACCCCTTCTGGAGGCATTCCTCTGCTCTCCGCTTGTTCCCAGTGACCGTGATCACACCCTTGGGTCCGAGCATCTTCAGCTTAGGATACACGTAACATGGACGGGCCATGAAGTGAGCATATGCCGGTCTGCCTAGAATAGCATGATAGGCACTATGGAAATCCACTACCTCAAACGTCAACTTCTCCTTGCGAAAATTCTTGGAATCACCAAAAACCACATCCAGAGCAATCTATCCGAGTGACTTTTCCTTCTTCCCTGGGATGACTCCGTGGAATTACATGTTGCTTTCGCTGAGTTGGGACATCGGAATGCCCATCCCTTGGAGGGTCTCAGCATACAGAATGTTCAGACCACTGCCACCATCCATGAGAACTTTAGTCAGTCGGGTGCCCCCAACGAATGGGTCGACCACCAAAGCTTGCCGCCCGTGGGTAGCAATGTGAGCTAGATGATCGGACTGGTTGAATGTAATGGGAGTCTTTGACCACTTCAGGTATGTCGTTGTTGCCGGAGCAACCATGTTCACCTCTCTGTTTATTACTTTTAGTCGACTTTTGCTCTCAACATCAGCAAAAATCACCAAGGTAGCATTGACCTTCGGGTAACCATCGTCCTTTTCCTCATCTTCATCCTTATCAGAGTCCTTCTCCCGGGTACGACCCTCTTGGAACTTCGAATCAGAGTCCGCCTTTGTCCAAGTGGTATCTTGGCGAGAATCAAGTTACCCTCTTCATCCTTCTTCGTGTGAATGTGACACAGCAAATCCAGGACGTCATGGCCGGACTGATCCTTGAACTTTTTGGGCACCCATGGCCCCTTGGGTTTTCCTTTAAACTTTCCTTGGATATTCTGCATGGTTCTTCAAACTGCTTAAATTGGCTTGACCTTCTTCGTTTCTTTTCGACCGGGGTTTCCACCCACGGTGTCCTGGTCGACTGTCTTCCCCTTGCCATTGCAGAGTCAGTCTTCCTCTTCGCCATTCGCATACCGAGTGGATATCTCCATCATCCTATTCAGAGTCATGGCCTTGGAGCGACTAAATTTCAGAGTGAGCTCTCTGTACCATACGCCTTCCTTGAAAGCATAGACGGCTTGGTGCTCTGAAACATTCTCCACCAGATGATGAAGTGTAGTCCACCGCTGGATGTAATCCCTCAAAGTTTCTTTCAGTTTCTGGACACAATGCTGCAACTCAGATAGCCTAGATGGGCGCTTGCAAGTGCCTTTGACTGTCTTGATAAACACTCGGGCCAAATCTTCCCAACAGAATATGCTTCTAGGACCCAACTGATTCAACCAAGCTTCGGCCGAACCTTCAAGCATCAAGAGGAGGTGCTTCATGGCTACGTCATCGTTGCCTCCACCAATCTGCATTGCCACTCGGTAATCTTCCAACCATGTGTCTGGTTTTGACTCGCCAGTAAACTTGCTCACTCCTGTAGCCAACCTGAAGTTGGGAGGAATCTCAGCTGCTCGAATGGCTCTACTGAAACATTCGGGCCCAAAGACAAATGCCCTGCTTCCACTCGGACGATCTCTGACCAGCCCTTCTCTGTTAGCTCTGCCTCTGTCAACCAAGCCCTTTACAAGGACTGACCTCGCATCAAACCCAGGCTCCCTAGGATCAACTGGAACTCTCCGCTCGTCACCGTACGGGCGCCTGTCATCATACCGCCAGGGCGCATACGAACCACCCCTCGGAGGTGGCGTAGGCACTCGATGATGGTCATCACAGTGATATCGAGGATCAAACTGCCCGCGGACTCGACCAAGGTATTGGTCCTGCCGATAACCACGATCTTCACGCTGCGGAGGTGATCTTGGGCTGTGTGCCCACTGAACTGTGTCTGCCATGACGGACCTCCTGTGAATCCTGTTGCATGACTGAGAAATAACTGAATTATGTTCCCCGGCCGCCCTGAGAAATGCTCGAATCTGCTGCAACCCTCTACCAGCCTCGGAACAGGACGGCTGAATTGAATCTGCTCTAGATGCAGCTGCTACAACATTTTGGATCGGGGTACGGTTACCTGACACTCTTCTCGAGGCCTAGTCAAAAAACAATGAAAGGATCGATATAGTTGACTAGAGGGGGGGGGGGTGAATAGGCAACTAACAATTTTTAGCTTTTATTTAACAATTTATACTTTGCATCAAAGTAGGTTGTCTAGATATGCAACTAAGTGAGCAACCTATATGATGCAACAACGATAAGCACACAAGCAAGCCAGAGATATAGCACAAATAAGCTTGCACAAGTAAAGGCATGAGATAACCAAGAGTGGAGCCAGTGGAGACGAGGATGATTTACCGAAGTTCCTTCCCTTTGAGGGGAAGTACGTCTCCGTTGGAGCGGTGTGGAGGCACAATGCTCCCCAAGAAGACACTAGGGCCACCGTATTCTCCTCACGCCCTCACACAATGCGAGATGCCGTGATTCCACTATTGGTGCCCTTGGAGGCGGCGACTGAACCTTTACAAACAAGGTTGGGGCAATCTCCACAAATTAATTGGAGGCTCCCACCGACACCACGAAGCTTCACCACAATGGACTATGGCTCCGCGGTGACCTCAACCGTCTAGGGTGCTCAAACACCCAAGAGTAACAAGATCCGCAAGGGATTAGTGGGGGAATCAAATTTCTCTTGGTGGAAGTGTAGATCGGGGCCTTCTCAACCACTCCCAAGCAAATCAACAAGTTTGATTGGCTAGAGAGCGAGATCGGGCGAAAATGGAGCTTGGAGCAACAATGGAGCTTAGGGTTGGAAGAGGTGGTCAACTAGAGGTAGGAGACACCCCTTTTATAGCTATGGACAAAATCCAACCGTTATCCACTTAACCAGCCCGCGACATGCGGTACTACCGCTCCAGAAACGCGGTACTACCGCATGGCCATGCGGTACAACCGTGAGGGACCACGATACTACCGCGGCAGCGGCAAGGACTAGAACATGCCTGACTGAGAGCGGTACTTCCGCGAGCGCGGTACTACCGCTCCCCCTTGCGGTACTACCGCAAGGCTGGAAAGTCCTAGTTGGGAAGGCACGAGATGAATAAAAAATACATCCGCGCCTACTCACTGGAAATCAAACGATGCAAAATCCGACACGGTACTACCATCGGGAGCGGTACTACCGCATGGCAGCTGAACCAGGCCGCGTGCGGTACTACCGTGCATGAAGTGCAAGATTACTACGCGGAGGCGCCGAATGTAAAAAAAATACATCCGCCCCTACTACCGCGATGCCGCGGCACTTGGCCTGGGGGCCACGGTACTATGGCTCCAGAGGAGCGGTACTACCGTGGGCTCCCGCGGTACTACCGCACCGTGGCACGGTACTATCGCAGGTGCCTGTACCGCTCCAGGGAGCAGTACTACCGCAAGCTCAGCAACAGCAGCCAGGACAATCGCATAGATGATAAACGGGGGATGCTCCAAAGTGCAAGGGAAAGGAGGAGACAAGGAAGGAAACGTGTACATGATGATTCCACCCGAACCTTTCCGATGCAGACCGCCTCTTAATAGTACGGCTTTCCTACGACTCAAATCCACCAAAAAGAAACATAGAAAAACGCCGTCTTCAATAGTCTTCGAGGGGCACCAAATCGTCTTGTGCCTAGCAATGAAACGTCTGAGAAACTCAAGGCACGATTAGTGCGCAAAAGCATTGTCATCACAAAACACCTTAGGGATAAATATGCCCTTACAATCTCCCCCTTTTTGGTGGATTGATGACAATACGGGATTTGCACAAAGGGAAATAATATTGAGCAGAGGCAAACCCCTCCTCTCTAAAATTTAGACGGGCCCCCCCTAGATGTGTGCAATCTAGATGGATGCTTTGGACTGCACAGCACACAACTAGGATCAACACTCCCCCTATATTTTGGAGACAAGGCATATCTTGCAATAGTAAGACTAACATTTAAACAAGAGCATAAAACATAGGTAGCACAATAAATCATAAGCTCACTAAGATAGGATAGAGTGCATATGTCTTACACCATATGAAGGATAAGTCTCAAACCAAACCAAAGCAACCGAAATGAAACAAGGTTCAAACGAGGAAGCAAACACACCGAACACGACACACGACTCGCAAGCACGCAAATCCCTACTCTCTCCTCCCCTTTGGCATCGAGGCCAAAAAGCGCAGAGGACACCTACACACACGGGGTGGCTCAAGCAGAGAAATCATCCCAACGCTCCTCGTCAGACTCGGCGGCAGGGACGTCCTCCTCAATGTCCTCCTCAGAATCAGACCACTTGAAGCCTTGCTTCGCCATCCATTCGGCCTCCGGGTGATGACCTCCTCAGAACCGCCAGAGATGTCCTCTCCAAAGACCTTCATAATCTTCTTGTCGCGGCTGCGACTCTCCTTGGATGCCACGTGAGTCTTGTACTGCCCCTTTGCTTGAATGCAGAAAAGAGTCTTCATCTTGTCCTTCAGCTTCTTGGCTCACGAGGGCTCAGAGGAACTATGGGAAGACCTAGCAGCACGGTCCTCAGCAACATCCTCTGCTCCAGCCTCCTCCTCATCAACAGCCCTCCTAGCAGCAGACGCCTCAGCACGAGTAGTAGTGTTGGCCCAGTTGGGCTTGACACGGAGACTGATGGGGTCATGCCGAATCCAGTCTAGAGCAAGGAACTCATCACAAGGGTACAGCTTCTTCCAAGTCTTGGAGATCAACAGAAATAGGTATGGTCCATAGATAGGCACCTTGCGGTTGAACACCGCAAACTGAAAATCTCACACCACATGATGTGTGAGACATCAAGTGGCTGAGTCTGAGGCACACGTGCGTCCTCGCACAGGAGCATCATATCCACCATATAGGCATGAACCTTGTCCTTGTCGAAAATGCGAGGGAACAGAGAGTTGCGGAAGATGCGATACATGATATCCAGAAAGGAGTTGAGCACCCACGTCAACTTGCCATTGGGAAGCACCTTCTCAACATAGAACGGTTGTAACTTGTTCTTGCTAGCAGACTCTGGATTGGCATGGGGGCGAACACCCACTGGTGTGTTGAGCTCGTCATCGTGAACTCAAGTAGATCCATGAACTCCTTCCTGTAGCGCCAACCGACGGCAATTGGTCATCCAGTCATCCGCTCCTCCCTGTGGTGAAAGAAAACTGATGCAAAGAACTGACAGACTAGCTCAGGGTCATAGTCAAGGTGGAAAGAGATCACATGTTCAATACCGTATTGATCCACCAAATCCAGAGCTTCTCCAAAGTACTCACGGAACTTGTCCTTCCTCAGGTGATGCATGTCTATCCACTTGACATCCATGTAGGTATTTTGCTTGTCCTTGATGACATCCAGATAGATGAGAGTCTGCTGCTTGGTCCAAAACAACTCACTGCCTCTGATGGTAGCACAAGCATGCACATAGGGGTTGACCTGCCTGTGACGGATGAACTCAGCAAGGGGAACCTCGTCCATGCCCTTAGCGGGTTCCTTGTGCTTGCTAGCGGTGGTCTTGACATTGCGCTTGGGGGCACTGGAGCCCTATGGTGCTTCATCTTGATTGCGCAGACGCTTGGAACCAGTGTCACGACTGGGATTGGAACGGCGAGAGCCACCACCTGAGACACAAAGCGCAAAACACACACGACAAGCAAGAAGGATCAATGCCAGGACCATGGCAAAGCAAGGAAACCAGATAGAAAGCATACGGGATAAATGCCACGAGGAAGATTAGACAACAACGGTAGTATTGCCAGGTCGCGCGGTACTAAAAATTTAGTACCGCTCCTAGGCGTGGTAGTACCGTGTAAGAGCACGGTAGTACCGGGGCTCGGAGCGGTAGTAAAATTTTAGTACCGCAGTGTCGGTGTACAAAAAGAGGGGTACATTTTTTGTGCCCCTATAACTGTCTGCACGGTAGTCCGAGCCAGGGCACCACCAAGACCGAGCAAGGAAGGGAGGTGAGCTAAGGTAAGGCCGAAGCTCGAAAGGAGCAGAACGACGCCAAGACCAAGACCACAAAGAGCAAAGGGGACGATGCGGACTCCCCTGGCAAGATCCTTGCCGGGAGGCGGTTTTAGCAAACCCGCAAGACCCTTGCCGTGCAGCAGCTCGCCCCACACCCACGGAGCAAATCACCTTGAGTCCACCGCCCCCCATGGGGCAAGGATTCGGAGACATCCCTGCAGGCATCCAGATCTTTGTGAAGACATTCAAGATCAGATACACACTATAGAAGATGACGACCCTTGGCGGGATCCTGTGCAAGGAGGACTGATAAGGCCCCGGCAAGAGCCTTGCTGGGATGACAAGCAGCGCCATGACAAGACCTTGCCGGGCCTGTGCAAGACCCTTGCCGGGCTACGGCGAGGCCCTTGCCAAGAACACCCGTAGGGCCACCATCGTGCCCACGCCAATCAAACCTCCACCACCATTCGCATGTAGCTGCCGACCCAATCAGTTGGCAGGCACCTGCGGGCAGCAAGCGGATCTTCGTGGAGACCCACCATCGCGCCACCTCAGCTGCCTGCGCCTGCCTACATGGCACCGCTGGGCATCGCTGGCCGTATGCGCGGTCGACACGAAGGGAGCGGCGATGCACGAGACAGGCTCTCCCCCCCCCCGATAAAGCAAGGACACCTAAGCAAGACGCATTAAAGGCGCTTTGTCATGTAATGCGAGGATAAACTCAGATCACTCGCATTCTTTCCACCTCCCCGTGTGCCACCGTGGCAACCCATTTCCCTATAAAAGGAGGCCCAAGGCGACCAGGAGGAGGATTCGGTTTTTGAGCTCCTCACGCCCATCGCTAGTTCAAGAACAGTAGATAAACAAACCACCAAAGCAGGAGTAGGGTTTTACGATCCTCGCGTCTTAACCTCGATAAGGAAACCGTGTGCTATCTATTTGATCCGCTTTTCTCACGCACCCCGCCGCGCGACCGTAGTAGGGATTTTGTGATCCCATA
This sequence comes from Aegilops longissima, assembly GCA_021605205.1. Lineage (NCBI taxonomy): Eukaryota > Viridiplantae > Streptophyta > Magnoliopsida > Poales > Poaceae > Aegilops > Aegilops longissima. The sequence continues at coordinate 410,881,526 of CM038679.1, forward strand.
GGTGCCGCTCCCACCGACATCTTTGGCGCGCTGTAGGGGGGCGAGCCAGAGAATCGCTCTAACAGTTAGTTCGACGCTTCTTCATCGCCATGGCGCCCAAGAAGAAGATGACGGTGGCGGTTGGCCCGTCGGAAGCCGGACATCCTGTCCCGACGCGGGCGAGCAGCGGACCGGTCGCAGAAAGTACCCGGGGCGCCGTTCACGAACACCAACACCGCCCCAAAGAGTCGAAGTTTGGGAGGCGGCGGCGTTCGTGGCGCCGTAATGGGCCGCGACGCCGCCAAATCCAAAGACGGAGCCAGGCCCTCCGTGGGTGGCGCGGGCCTTCCAAGATCGCTGCCACCCGCCGCCAAGGCGACGCGAGGGCTTCCAAGACTTATGCCGGCGCCGACGGCGCTTCCTCCTAAGCGGCATCGCGATTTAACGGCGTAATCACGCCGAGGACCCCGGGCGTCGCCGCGGAAAGAGCCCCGAGCGCCACTCCCGGGATTTAGAAGACCTGCCCGCTCGCCGAGGCGCTGGTGAAGATGGAATGCGACCGCGGTCGCGGATAGAGCCCTTCGACATGGTCAAGTCGGGCGCTGCCGCGATCCGTGCAGGTTTTGCTGCCACCAACACCAGCAGAAGCCCTGGCGCACACGCAGTTGCTCCTCAATTTTCCTCCCACTACGGGGAAACTCGACGAATGGAGAGCCACTATCCGAAGCCTTGTTGCGGTGACCAACAAAGATGAACCGAGTTCGGTGGAGCCCCCGGGTCGATGCTCCGACGGAGTCCCACGCACCAGTGGCAGGAAAGCCGGCGGCGCCGCGACCACGGTGCACTCGCCTCCTCCTCACCCGGTACCGCGGACGCCAGCCCATCGCGACGTTACGGGCAACGAAATCTCCATAGCATCGTCCGACCCGCGGGCCCATTGCGACCAGCGCCAAGTTCTTCGGGAACGAGAACATGAAGATGCTTGAACCACTATCGAGCTCCGGCGCGGAGCGCGCCACCAATCAGACAGTGGTTGTGGTTCAAGCGTCTTCATGTTCTCGTTCCCGAAGAACTTGGCGCTGGTCGCAGTGGGCCCGCGGGTCGGACGATGCTATGGAGGATTCATCCCCCGTAACGTCGCGATGGGCTGGCGTCCGCGGTACCGGGCGAGGAGGAGGCGAGTGCACCATGGTCGCGGCGCCGCCATGCTCTCCAAGACTGCCGACAGGTTGAGCTCCTCGCTGAGAAGCAGAGGGCTGAGTATGAGAGGCAGGACAAGGAGAAGGGCCCAGGCGGTGCTGAGGGGTCCGACAAGAAGCGTGGTGGCCAGGCGGGCCGTTGCGGCAAGGATAAACAATAGGAGAAGCCCGCCCGGGGCCGTGATGAAGCCGTAAGACGATTTATCACGTAAGAGGACGACGAATTCGCGACCAAGAGTTTCGTAAAGCTATAGAGGCCATGTAAAGGCCGACGGCGGCGCCGCTGCATACTTCTCACCGCCGGCTTAAACAAAGGCGCGAGATTAGAGCGGCAGAGCCGTGGTTTGATGCCCAAAGGTCACCAAGTGGTCCAAGACACATATCATTTTTGACACCGAGGATCACCCCGATCGCACTATCGCGGTCGGTGCTTGCTGCTGCTGTTGGTTTCACCAACAATACGCAACCTCAAGGTGACGAAGATGCTAGTCAATGGCGGGCCGGTCTGAACTTGATCTCGCCGCCGGATCGAGAACCGCAGATTCCTCGATGGAGACCTCAAGAGACGGGCACGCTTGTGGGGTCAACCCGGAAGAAGCTAACCTAAGGGAAAGTTCACGCTGCCCGTGACTTTTGGAAGCGACCTGAACTACAGTGACAGAGAGGATCGTGGTTTGATGTTGCCAAGATCCCTTGCCCTCACAACGGGATCCTTGGCCGCCCAATGCCGACAAGTTCATGGCGCGCCACACCACGCCTACAACACCTTAAAGATGCCGTGACCTGTGACGATCATCACCATCCCTCCGATAAGAAAGATGCGCTGATTTGCGCCGACCAACTATACTAGCTAGCAGATTGCAGCAGCTGCCGCCACTAGGGCACTTGCTCCTCGCCACCGGGACCCCGGAGGGAAGAAGAAGAAGAAGACCGGTGAGACCTCGACACCACTCCGCAAGCGCACCTCTTCGGAGTGTAGCGCTGCCGCCGAGGACGTGTAGAGTTCCACCGCGGAAACAAGAAGCCTGTGGCCATACCGCCGGGAACCAAGAAGGTTTCATCATGAGGATGGCACGGAGGAGCTTTTACCATAAGCTCCACCTTGACGACAAATAGGAAGACGCGCCGTCACCTTCCTATGGGCGAATGTCGATGTGTTTGCATGGCAAGCTTCCGACATCCCCGTGTTCCTGTGAAGGTGATTGACCACCACCTTGCTGTCTGCCTCATGTGCGCCCGTCAAGGTAAGGTCGAAAGCAAGCTTTGGAACGACAAGAGTTCATCACGAAGAGATCCGAAACCGGAAGCAGCGGGTTTGGTAAGAGGAGTGCTCCATCCAACGTGGTTGGCCAATCCGTCGAAAGCGCAAGGCAATGGGAAGTGGAGACTGTATTGATTACACGATATCAATAAGGCTTGCCCTAAAGACCCCTTCCCTGCGCCAAGATCGACCAGATTGTTGACTCCACGGCTGGGTGTGATCTGCTGTCATTCCTCGACGCCTACTCCGCTACCACCAGATCTTCATGACAAGAGAAGACGAAGAGAAAACAGCATTCATCACCCCATGCGGTATGTATTGTTTCATGCGGATGCCTTTCGGTTGAAGAGTGCTGGTTCGACGCTTTGTAACGGCGGTCCAGATTGGTTTTGAACCCCAGCCCATAGAAATATGGAAGCTTCTATGGATGACATAGTGGTCAAAACCAAGGATGTGGCAACCCTCATACCAGATTTACAGAAACATTTGCAAACCTGCACAACATCAATCTCAAGCTGAACCCCGAGAAATGCGTCTTTGGCGCCCCGTCCGCAAGCTTTCGGTTCTTGGTGTCACAACAGGATAGAGGCCAATCCGGACAAAATCAAAGCTATAGAGCAGATTGAAGCACCCAAGCGAATCAAGGATGTGCGCCGCTTGCTGGTTGCATCGCCGCCATGGGCAGGTTCATTTCAAGTCTGCTGAAGGCGCCTTCCCTTTTCAAGATCCTCAAAAAGGCGGGCCCGATTGAGTGGACGCCAAGTCAAGCAGCATTGCAAGGTTTGAAGAAGTACCTCTCCTCCGCGCCAATACTAGTTGCGCCTAGGCCATAAGAGCCATTGCTGCTATACCTGGCGGCAACGGACCAGGTGGTCAGCGCCGCACTAGTGGCGCGGAGAGAGGTTGACGATGAGGTAATGGCAGCGACAGAGCCCGACACCACCAATGCAGAGACGACACAACCAGTTGAAGTGCCGCCGAAGAAGAAAATGATGCAGCACCCGGTCTACTTCGTTAGTTCCCTCCTGCAGGGGGCTAGATCAAGGTACTCCGGCGTGCAAAAACTGCTCTTCGCCTTCTTATGGCCTCGAGGAAGCTGCGTCACTACTTCCAGCACACGAGATCACTGTTGCCACTCGCCTCCTCTCGCAAGAACGGATATTGCACAATCCGGATGCAACAGAAGAATTGTGGAATGGGCACCGGAGCTGTCCAGCTTTGGCCTCAAGTTTGAAAGTACTTGACGATTCAGAGCTGAGTCCTAGCGGAGTTCATTGCGAATGGACCGCAACGCTCAAGAAGAAGCCCAAGAGACCGCTTCTCCCCGCAAGGAGGCAAGTTGTGATTGGATCATGTACTTTGATGGAGCTTTCTCCTTACAAGGCGCCGTGGCTGGCGTACTGCTTGTCGCGCCCACCGGAGAGCACCTCAAGTACGTGATCCAGATGCACTTCCCCAGGGAGGTGTCAACAAACAATACGGCAGAGTACGAAGGGCTGCTTGCCGGTCTTAGGATCGCGGCGGACCTCGGAATCAAGAAACTCATCGTCAGGGGAGACTCGCAGCTTGTCGTCAAGCAAGTCAACAAGGATTACCAGAGCCCGTTGATGAAGGCCTACGTTGATGAAGTGAGAAAGCTGGAAGAGCTTTTTGACGTGTATTAGTGAACACGCCCCGAGCGGAGAACGATATCGCCGACACTCGTCAAAACGCGATCGCCTCAAGCTACCCGTGGAACCAGGTACCTTTGTGCTTCAAAGAACTCAGCCATCCGCTGATCCATCAACAGAGCAGAATAAGAGGAGGAAATCAGGGCCCGATAAGTACTTTCCTCCGAGCTCCTCGGAGCCGCCGGCAAGGATGTTGCCGGGATATCGAGCCCGCCACGGACGATCGCTCCGGCAGAGCGAAAGCTCTTGCCGCCGAGACAGCCGCCCTATAGCGGAGGAAATGCCTTTAGTCTCGCCATCGAGCCCTGTGCTCCAGCAGGTATGCAGATACCGTCCGATTCCTCCAAACAGGGAACTTCCTAAGGAGCAGGAAGAAGCGGAAAAGTAGCCCGTCACTCTACCATGTACCAGTTTGTCGATGACGCCCTGCATGTAAAGAGGCCGAACGGTGTGAAATTGAAGTGTATCCTCGAGAGGAAGGACTGGAGCTGTTGGCGGAGATACACGGAGGCACATGTGGATCCCACATTGGGTCAAGGGCCCTTGCCGCAAGGCATTTCGGCAAGGCTTCTTCCGCCCACCGCCTCCAGATGCATTTACACTAGTCACCGTGTGAAGCGTGTCTGTTCCATTCAAAGAAGCTTCATCAGCCAGCTCAAGCCCTTCAAACCATTCCTCTCTCCTGGCCCTTCTCGGTCTGGGGGCTCGACATACTGGGCCCTTTCCCCCGCGCTGTCAGGGGCTTTGAGTACTTGTACATTGCAATCGAGAAGTTCACAAAGTGGCCGGAGGTGGAGGCAGTGAGGAAGGTCACAGCTCAGTCAGTCATCAAGTTCTTCAAGGGACTAGTGTGTCATTTTGGCGTACCCAACAGGGTTATCACCGACAACGGCACACAGTTCACAAGCTGCACCTTCATGCAATATACCCATGACCTCGGCAGCAAAGTCTGTTTCGCTTCCATTGCTCACCCGTGAAGCAATGGTCAAGCTGAGAGGGCAAATGCTGAAGTACTGCGAGGCTTAAGGACCAAGACCTTTGACAGGCTACACAAGAGTGGAAGGCGCTGGATTGATGAGTTGCGCCGGTTCTTGGTCGATCAGACGACGCCAAATCGAGCCACCGCCGACACCTTTTGCCCTAGTATACGGGCAGAAACAGTTCTCCCCATCGAACTCATATACGGGTCACCTCAAGTGCTCGCTATGACGAAGCTTGAGCAAGAGCAATCGCCAACATGACGCAATGCTCCTTGAGGAAGATCGCCTTTGGCGGCTGTGAGAGCAGCATGCTACCAGCAAGCCTTGCGCCGCTACCATAGCCGCAAGGTTCATGCCCGAAGCCTTGAGGAAGGCGACCTTGTCCTTCGCTGCTCAATCGCCAAGAATTCCAACAAGTTGACACCAAAGTGGGAAGGCCCTTATCGGGTAATACGATTCACTGTGCCCGCGCAGTCCGGGCTGGAGATCAAGATGCTGCCCGTGAGTAACTCCTGAACATTGAGCATCTTCACAAGTTTTACTCAGGAGGCGCGGGCTTGCCGGGCCCCCCGGCAAGCCACCTTTTGTACAAGCATTGCCGATGATGCATGTAACCCTTTGTACAAAGCCAGGCGCAGACCCTGAGCATAAATAAATGAAGCGCGGGCGCCCTAAGTTATAGCATGCATGCTAGGTCGAGTCTCGTCCTTGGTTAGGGTTGATAGTGCTTAGCGGCGACTAACCCCTAGCTTAGAGGTCGAGTGTGCGCCTTTGCCGCTCTTTTGTCTTCTTTGGTTCGCAGGACTCACGTATATCCTTGCCGGATCACTTGAGAACGAAAAAGAGAAGAGGGACGGATCGGCATCTAGACCCCGCAAGCCAAGATTGCCGGGCTGCAAGTGCAAAGATTCACCCACGGCAAAAACCCGAGTTGCCGGGCTACAGCTTCAGATAAGTTCTTCATCCCTTATCATGCATTCCCTTATGGATCGAGGTATGTGAAACCTCATTTTTCCAAAACTACCGTGCTCCCTAAAACTCTAGGCCCTAGGGCTCGCCTCGGGCCAGGTTTGGTCGTGAGTCGCGCAGCAAAAGGATGAAACGAGGAGCCCGAACCCACCTCATCCCTGCCTTCGCCAAAAGCGTGAGAAAGGTCGAGAATGGCGGGAAGACGGCAAGGCCTATTGCCGGGCAAGGAAATGTTTATCTTAGGGATATCAAGGATTTACTCCTTGTCGTGGGTTCTACCCGCAAACAAATGACCCGCAAGCATCCCTTTTTCACTAAAAACATTCCACTGTGTACAGCCCATGAGGAATGAAAACATGAATGATGGGATTACCAGTTTTAAATTCAGCCAAGGCCCAAAGCTACAAGCTAAAAGAGATAAGGTGCTCAGAACCCCTTTCTTGTCCCTCTCCTCGGGAGGCAGGTCAAGGAGGCGAAAAGGGCGAAAGGCGCCTAGGCGAAGCACGGGTGGTGGTGGAGACACCAAGAGAACATCTCGGTGGTCGTCTCAAGGCTGGATGGTGATGGCGGCGCCGAAGCAGAGCTCAAGACGAGGCGGTAGGACGTCAAGACGCTGTCAAGGCGCCGGAGCTCACAGATCCAATTTGACGGCCTTGCCGCCCGCCCTCTTCCTCTTCCGCAGCCTCCCAACGCCAGCCGCCCAAGGAGACGACCCCGAGAAGTTCAGGGAGCTGGCGACACGGATGATGGGGTCGCCGGTGCCCCACGGAGCAGCGCCCGACACCTAGTCGGACCCATCATCCTACCTCCAGCTACCCTCGTCGTCGCTGCCGCTGTCCTCCTCGCCACTCCCGCCCGAGGAGGGGTCTTCACTATCAGAAGAGATCTCCACGCAACACCTTGCCCGGGTCCCGAAGAGCCCGAAGACCTTGACGAAGAGGAGGCCGCCCTCCATCGGCTTGAAATGGAGAGTGAGCCCCTCCATCAAGCGGTGGATATGAGCGAACGTCTTCCATCCCCGACGAAGATACATCACGTGAGGGGCTGGGAAGTCGACGCGAACTCGCCTACCGCTGATCCCACAGCCCTCATGTGCAGCCGCAATGACTCCAATGAATCCAGCCCATCTCCCGCGAATGGAGTCGGGAGACGAAGGCACGCAGGCGGCCGGGCGAGCCTGACGAAGAACTCGTAAGGGTCATCCCCAACATGGCCTCCATGGGGAGGAACCATCATGGCGGAGGCGAGACGGGCGCCGCCCCCATCCTCCTCTTCCCCGAGCGCCTTGGCCTCGCCCATGGCTCGCTTCTCCCTTCCCTCACGGCTGGCTCGCCACCGCAGCAGGAGAAGGAAGGACGTTGTCGGTGGCGCACCCTCGCCGCCACCGCTGAAGGGCCAGGATTCTCTCTCCATGGCGGATGGAGGGGGAGCGGTCAAGGAAGGAGGAGATGGAAGAATGCAGGACGCCACCCCTCCCGCCTTTATAAAGGAACGGGTGGGGCTCGCCGCCTGGCCAACCAATCAAGACGCGGAAGGCGCAGGGAACTGGGACCAACCCGCTGCCCTAGCCCGCGATGGCCCGGCTTCGCTTCTCCACCGCTCGCCACCCCAAGCGATCGTAACCACGTGGCGGCGTAAGGGACTACATGACGGGTGAGGCGACCTCTCCCACCCCGTGATCGTGGGGAGTGGACGCTTGAAGACCACGCCGGCCCTGTTCAATAAATGGGTCACGCCCACGCCCCCTCCGCTTATGGGGAAGGCGCGAACTGCCCCTTTACTACGACGTGACGACGCGCCGCAGAGCTCAGCCCCACGCATGCCGCCCACGCCACACACGCCCCCACGCCGAGCCACACGCTGGAGGCATGGGAAGCGCAGTGCGTGAAGAGACTTACCGTGGTAAAAACCACCACCGCCTGCTCACAAGACTGCTTTTTGGGCCTAGCCCAACGACGCGATTGCGCTTACGTGTGGCCCAGGCCCGGGGGCTCCTATCGGTGTACAAAAAGAGGGGTACGCTTTTTGTACCCCTATAATTGTGCACGGGCAGTCTGAGCCGCGGGCACCACCGCACTGAGCAAGGCAAGGGAGGTGAGCCAAGGTAAGGCCGAAGCTCGAAAGGAGCAGAACGACGCCAAGACCAAGACCACAAAGAGCAAAGGGGACGAAGCGGACTCCCCCGGCAAGATCCTTGCCGGGAGGCAGTTTTAGCAAACCCGGCAAGACCCTTGACGTGGCTGCTTGCCCCACACCTACGGAGTGAATCACCCTAGAGTCCACTGCCCCCATGGGGCAAGGATTCGGGAGACATCCCTGTGGTGGCATGCAGATCTTTGTGAAGACATTCAAGATCAGATACACACTATAGAATATGACGACCCTTGGCGGGATCCCAGCCAATGAGGACTACAAGGCCCCCGGCAAGAGCCTTGCCGGGGATGACAGCAGGCGCCACGGCAAGACCCTTGCCGGGGCCCCGGCAAGACCCTTGCCGGGGCTACGGTGAGGCCCTTGCCAAGAACACCCCTAGGGCCACCATCAGGCCCACGCCAATCAAACCTCCACCACCATTCGCATGCAGCTGCCGACCCAACCAGTTGGGCAGGCACCTGCGTGGCGGCAAGCGGATCTTCGTGGAGACCCACCACTGCACCATCTCAGCTGCCTCCCTGCCTACATGGCACCACGGGCATCGCTGGCTGTATGCGTGTCGACACGAAGGGAGCGGCGACAGACGAGACAGGCTCTCCCGTCCCCAATAAAGCAAGGACACCTAAGCAAGACGATTAAAGGCGCTTTGTCATGTAATGCGAGGGATAAACTCAGATCATCAGCCCTTTCCACCTCCTGTGCCATCGTGGCAACCCCTTTCCCTATAAAAGGAGGCCCAAGGTGACCAGGAGGAGGATTCGGCTTTTTGGAGCTCCTCACGCCCCATCGCTGGTTCAAGAACACAGATAAACAAACCACCAAAGCAGGAGTAGGGTTTTACGCATCCTCGCGGCCCGAACCTGGATAAAGAAACCGTGTGCTATCTGTTTGATCTGCTCTTCTCACGACCCCGCGCCCCGCGACCGTAGTAGGGATTCTTGTGATCCCACAGGTGTCGTTCCCACCGACATGCAGCTCATGCGGTAGTACCATCCAGACCGGGCGGTAGTACCGGACAAGCGGTAGTACCGCACCACCCGGGCGGTAGTACCGCATGGTGTCAGATCTGAACTTTGAATCTGAGAAGAACCGCGAAAACACGGCGGTACTACGGTTGATCAAATCTACCACGAGACATCATATCAAGTATAATCCCTACGCAACACTACTCTCCTACATCCTACTCTTGCAAAGATTTAGCCTAAAATCTCAAGAACACATGCATCTCCCCAAAACCCTAGAGGCAAAGAAAACAACCAAGAGAGAGAGAGGGATTTGGGGAAAGACCTTGTTCCATGGCAAGAGCACGTGGTGGGGAACGATCCCACCGGTTGGAATCGAAGGAGAGCAGCCGGAGGCGGAGATCCGGCGAGGGACTCTGGCCCGTTCTTGAGCGAGAGAGAGAGAGACGAAGTGGGGAAAACCGACGAATGGGTATGGGGGAGTTAGAACTGCCCCTGCCCGTCCTTATCCCCCATGCACCTGCGACAACGCGGTAGTACCGCACATCATCGTGGTAGTACCGCTTGGGCTGAAGTACCGCACCAAAGCGGTAGTACCGCTCTCCCAGGCGGTAGTAGAAAATTACTGCCGCGCTAGGGCGGTAGTACCGGACTCTCCACACGCGGTAGTACCGTAGCAGGCTGCGGTAGTACCGTGAGCTCAAGAAAAACAGGTTTCAAACACACGAAAAGAGAGGTCTTCGCAAGGAAACTTCGAGCACAAGAGACACCACAAGAACACGCTCAACACAAAGGTAGAAAGGCAAACGACCACAAGAAACAACCACGAGACACCACCTCTCCAAAGAGAGGGTGGTGGCCGGAGCCACCTATGTTTGAGTCAATTGGTATGGCACCGCAAAGAATTATCCTTGGGCCCATGACCAAAACTCGTCTTTGAAGCACAAGTACCATAAAAATGGCTAATGTGAAAGAGTTGGTTGACTTATGCATAATGGGGGGAGGGAGAGTTCATTGAGAGAACACCACTCCCCCTATGTCCATGCCTACACCTAAACAAGACAACAAGTTGAGTATGGTGGGATGTGCAAGGGTTCAAGCAACATTGCTCGAATCAATGATATTTAGCTCATGCCTTAACTCGCGAAATCTTGCTTCATCCAAAGGCTTCGTGAAGATATCTGCAAGGTTATCATGAGTGTTGACGTAGTTGAGCTTGATCTCCCCTCGCCTAATGTGATCCCGAATGAAGTGATACCGAATCTCAATATGCTTCGTCTTGAAGTGTTGCACCGGGTTGAGAGAAATCTTGATGGCACTTACATTGTTACACCAAAGAGGCACTTTGTCACAAATGACACCGTAATCCTTTAAAGTTTGCCTCATCCATAAGAGTTGTGCACAACAACTACCGGCCGCCACATACTCCGCTTCGGTGGACGAGAGAGACACACAACTTTGCTTTTTAGAAGACCAACTTACCAAAGAGCAACCAAGGAATTGGCACCCTCCGGAAGTGGACTTCCTATCCACTTTGTCTCCCGCCCAATCGGAATCCGAATATCCTACAAGCTTGAAGTTTGCTCCTCGTGGGTACCACAAGCCAAAGTTTGGGGTATGAGCCAAATATCGAAAGATTCGCTTGACCGCCACAAAGTGGCTTTCCTTAGGTGCGGCTTGAAACCGTGCACAAATTCCCACATTCAACATGATATCCGGTCTAGATGCACAAAGGTAAAGCAAGGATCGAATCATGGAACGATATACCTTTTGATCCACCGCTTTACCATTGGGATCAATGTCAAGTTGGCATTTGGTGGGCATTGGAGTGGAAGCCGGCTTGACATCACTTAGCTTGAATCTCTTGAGCATGTATTGAGTGTATTTAGCTTGGTTGATGAAGGTACCTTCTCTTCTTTGCTTCACTTCGAAACCGAGAAAGAACTTCAACTCTCCCATGGAAGACATCTTGAACTTTGAGGTTATTAGTGCGGCAAATTCCTCATTGAAAGCTTTGTTAGGGGAACCAAAGATAATGTCATCAACATATAGTTGGCACACAAACAACTCCCCTTTGACCTTCTTAGTAAAAAGAGTGGGATCGATTAGCCCAACTTCAAACCCGCGATCTTGTAACAACTCGGTAAGGTGGTCATACCATGCACGCGGGGCTTCTTTAAGGCCATAGAGTGCCTTATCGAGTTGATACACATGATCGGGAAAGTAGGGATCCTCGAACCCGGGGGGTTGTTTGACATAAACCATCTCATTAATAGGACCATTAAGAAAAGCACTCTTCACATCCATTTGTTGCAACTTAAAGTTGTGATGAGAAGCATAAGCAATCAACAAACAAATGGATTCAAGACGAGCAACGGGAGCAAAGGTTTCACCGTAGTTGATACCCTCAACTTGGGAGTAGCCTTGTGTCACCAATCTTGCCTTGTCGCGAATGATGGTCCCATGAGCATCTTGCTTGTTCTTGAAAATCCACTTGGTCCCAATGACATTGTGGTTCCCCGTTGGCCTTGGCACCAATCTCCACACCTTGTTGTACTCGAAGTTGTTGAGTTCTTCATGCATGGCATTAAGCCAATCCGGATCTTCGAGTGCTTCATATACCTTTTGGGGTTCAACACAAGAGACAGACGCATGATGTTCACAATAGTTTTCCAATTGTCTACGAGTGCTTACCCCCTTTTGAATGCTTCCAAGTACATTCTTCATGAGATGACCCTTGGTGGAGAGCTTGGAAGCAATCTTGGCGGCACGACGCTCTAATTCCTCCTCGGTGGTGAGTTGAGGAGCGGTCACTTGATCATCTTGAGCGCTGTCTTGAGCTTGTTCTTGATATTGAACTTGCTCGGGGGAGAGAACTTGACCTTGGGCATCACTTGGTGTGTCAACACCGTCTTGAGCATGATCTTGCCCTTGGTCTTGTTCATGAGGTTGAGGGCCTTCACTTTGTTCTTCTGAAGCGTGCAGGGCCTTTGTTGGTGATGGCTCCACTTGAGTGGAGCATTGTCCTTCTCCTTCGGCCACAAGGGGTTCCTCAATGGGTAGGATAAAACCAACACCCATTCTTCTTATGGCTTGAGGAGGAATTTCATCACCTACATCACAAGTGCCACGTTGATCCACTTGGGAGCCGTTATTCTCATCAAACTCCAAGTTACACGTCTCGTCAATAAGTCACGTGGATTTATTGAGGACACGGTAAGCATGAGAGTTTGAAGCATAACCAACAAATATGCCCTCATAAGCTCTAGCCTCAAATTTAGACAACCGAACACCTTTCTTGAGAATGAAACACTTACACCCGAACACCCGAAAGTACTTGAGGTTGGGCTTGTTACCGGTGAGTATCTCATATGGAGTCTTGTTCAAGCCCTTGCGGAGGTAGAGACGATTGGATGCATGACATGCGGTGTTGATGGCTTCGGCCCAAAAGTTGTATGGAGACTTGAACTCCGCCATCATGGTCCTTGCCGCATCCATCAACGTCCGGTTCTTCCTCTCCGCAACACCGTTTTGTTGAGGGGTGTAGGGTGCGGAATATTGATGCTTGATCCCCTCATCACTAAGAAACTCATCCAAGGTGTAGTTCTTGAACTCGGTGCCATTGTCACTTCTTATTGTCAAGATCTTTGCATTGTGTTGACGTTGTGCTTCATTTGCAAAGTCAATGACGGTTTGTTGGGTCTCGCTCTTCCTCTTGAAGAAATACACCCAAGTATATCTTGAATAGTCATCCACAATCACCAAGCAATACTTCATACCCCCAAGACTATCAAAGGATGGAGGCCCAAAGATATCCAAGTGAAGGAGCTCCAAAGGCCTCTTCGAGTAAATGATAGTCGTGGGAGGGTGAGCCTTCTCATGTAGCTTTCCTTCGATACAAGCACTGCAAGCACGATCTTTAGCAAAACTAAAATTCATTAGTCCACGGACATGGTCCTCCTTGAGAAGACTTTGCAAAGATCTCATATTGACGTGGGCTAAACGGCGATGCCAAAGCCATCCCACGTCAACTTTAGCCATTTGGCATGTCGCGGTGTTAGTGGGTCGCTCTGAAAAGTTAATCACATATAGACCATTCTCGACATGCCCGACAAAGGCTACTTTAAGAGTCTTGCTCCACAAGAGGGCCACGGTATCAATATCAAAGAAAGTGGCAAAGCCCATGATTGCAAGTTGATGAACGGAAAGTAAATTGTATGCAAGGGACTCTACAAGCATGACCTTCTCGATCATGAGATCATGAGAAATGACAACCTTGCCGAGTCCCAATAGCTTAGAAGACGAGGCATCACCCCACTCGACATTGGTGGGCATAGATGGAATCTTATGCACATCCACCACCAAGTCCTTGCTTCCGGTCATATGATTTGTAGCTCCACTATCAAGCAACCATGATCCCCCACCGGAAGCAAACACATACAAGAGATCAATGCTTGGTTTTAGGTACCCATTTTGTAATGGGTCCTTTGATGTTAGTAACAAGGGTCTTAGGAACCCAAATAGACCATTCAATGTATTCATGAGGAGAACCAACAAATTTGGCATAAACATGCCCATCACTAGCACGGCATAACACATAAGAAGGATTAAAGTCGCCGGCTTTGTTGGGAGGAGTGGCATTGCCCTTCTTGACACCGCCACCCTTCGCATTGTTCTTATTCTCCTTGGAAGCACCCTCTCCCTCCTTCACAAAAGTTTGCTTGAGAGGAGGAGGTCGTTTGGCCTTGTCATTCTTCTTCTTGTTCTTGGGCTTGGGTGCGAACCCAATCCCCTCCTTGGCCACAACTTCCTTTTGATTGCTCAAAAGGTCGTTGAGGTTCTTCTCACCTTGTATGCATGTCACAAGGCCTTAATCAAGTTGCTCCTTCAACTTAGCATTATCCTCAACAAGATGCACATGCTCACAACAAGGGTTAGTAGCATTTGCATTATCAATCAACACCATATGAGGAAAGGTGGCTTTCTCCTTGGTTAGCTTTACTTGGAGTTGATCATGAGACTCCTTGAGGCTAGCATGAACACCCTTCAAGACTTTGTGAGCCTTGTCGAGAATGTCAAAATCCTCTTTGAGTCTAGCAAGATCAACCCCAAGCTTTGCCTTCTCGGAGTTTAGCACACGTGAAACAACAAGAGCATGATCAAGGTCTTTCTTTAATTTAGCATGATCATCATTGTGTGACTCCTCAAGAGCCAAACGAAGACCACGCTCTTCCTCAAGAGCATTGGAAAGATCCGAAATCTCATCGGCATAGTCACGACTATGCCCCTCCATCTTAGAGATGGTATCTTTGTGAGCCTCGATCATGTCATTGGCTTCACCAAGTTGTTCCAAGAGAGCAACGAAGTGCTTCTTGGATTTACCCTTGAGTTTACCCATAAAGGCCTCAAACTCATTCTCCTCCACATTAGTTCCCTCATGTTCATCAATGCTATCCGTCGAAGAAGGATTTTTTATGATGGTAGTTTTGATGTTGGGGGTTACCTTGTTGGTGGCTTTAGCCATGAGGCACTTGGCGGTGATTCATTGGGTGAGTCGAAGAGAGACACCCGTGGAGTCGTCGCAATGGCAACGGAGGCCATGGCAACCGACTCACCATCTTCATCATTGTCATCATCCTCATGGTACTCTTCTTGTACCACCAATGCCTTGGGAGGAGTCTTCTTGGTGAAGTTGCTCTTGTTGGGGAACGACTTGGCCTTGTCCTTACAGATGAGCTTGCCACCGTTGTCTTCCCTCTTCTCATAAGGGCACTCCGCAACAAAATGGCTCACATTGCCACAATTGAAGCAAGTCCTCACTCGTTGCTTGCCCTTTGCGCCACTTGAATTGTTCTTGTTGAAGTTGGGCCTTGAGTTCTTCTTGCTCCAAAATTGCCTTGAAGCAAGTGCCATGTGTTCATGATAGGCATACTTCGTATCTTCGAGGTTGCTCTCCTCTTCTTCCTCCTCTTCCTCTTCTTCGACATAGACCTTGGCCTTCAATGCAAGGTTGGGCCTTTTTGCTCTTTGAGAGCGAAGTACCGCATTGTCGGCGGTGTTGTCCAATATGATCATAGCCACAAACTCATCTAACACCTCACTTGAGGACAAGGTGTGGAAGTCCGGCCTTTGACGAATGACGGAGGACATGGCTTTGTGGTAGGGCATCATTGCCTTGAGGAATTTGCGCTTGATCCAATTGTCATCCATGTCCTTACTTCCATGATCCCGGAGAGAGACCGCGAGCTTGGTAACTCTCCGATAGAGCTCACGAGGTTCTTCATATTCTTTCATTGCAAACTCGTCGGCTTCATCTTGTACCACTTCATAGTTGGAACGTTGAATGCTTGCGCTTCCCCGATAGAGGGAAACCACTTGGCGCCAAGCATCTTTGGCCAATGAGTAGGGCCGGAGATGAGGAAGGTCTTCGGGAGGGATTGCTTCTTGGATGATGAAGAGAGCATTCTCATTGAATTGATCATCCACGGCTTCTCTAGGATTGAAGTTGCTCCGGTCATGCGGATAAAAACCTTCTTCAATGATTCTCCAAAGGTTAGTGTTCACATGATTTAAATGACTCTTAAAATGATAGACCCAAGAATCGAAATCCTCCTTTTTATCAATCTTGGGGGGAGGACCGGCATGATTCAAGTGAGTAGAAGGAATCGGTCCACCATAGACAAGTGGAGGTTCCACATGTGCAAAGATGCCGGTGCCACTTTTACCACTAGAAGGAAGGGCTTTCTCGCTAGTAGCTTCCCCCTTGTCGGAGGTAGCATCCGTCACCTTGTTGGCGGGATCACCCACTTTCAACGATGCGGTGGAAAGTTTAAGCCCTTCTAAGAATTCATGAAACATGCCTTTGACCTCGGTCGTCATGGAGGTTTTCAATGTTTCCAACGCCACATTGAACTCCTCACGAGATCATGTTCCCCATCTCCGTAGAAGAGACCAGATTTGCACCGGAGTGCTCCTCCGCACCTTCTACGACGTCAACCATACTCTTCGGACGGTAAAGTCCTTAATCAAGAGACGAGGCTCTGATACCAATTGAAAGGATCGATATAGTTGACTAGAGGGGGGGGGGGTGAATAGGCAACTAACAATTTTTAGCTTTTCTTTAACAATTTAAACTTTGCATCAAAGTAGGTTGTCTAGATATGCAACTAAGTGAGCAACCTATATGATGCAACAACGATAAGCACACAAGCAAGCAAGAGATATAGCACAAATAAGCTTGCACAAGTAAAGGCACGAGATAACCAAGAGTGGAGCCGGTGGAGACGAGGATGTGTTACCGAAGTTCCTTCCCTTTGAGGGGAAGTACTTCTCCGTTGGAGCGGTGTGGAGGCACAATGCTCCCCAAGAAGCCACTAGGGCCATCAGATTCTCCTCACGCCTCACACAATGCGAGATGCCGTGATTCCACTATTGGTGCCCTTGGAGGCGGCGATCGAACCTTTACAAACAAGGTTGGGGCAATCTCCACAACTTAATTGGAGGCTCCCAACAACACCACGAAGCTTCACCACGATGGACTATGGCTCCGCGGTGACCTCAACCGTCTAGGGTGCTCAAACACCCAAGAGTAACAAGATCCGCAAGGGATTAGTGGGGGAATCAAATTTCTCTTGGTGGGAGTGTAGATCGGGGCCTTCTCAACCACTCTCGAGCAAATCAACAAGTTTGATTGGCTAGAGAGCGAGATCGGGCGAAAATGGAGCTTGGAGCAACAATGGAGCTTAGGGTTGGAAGAGGTGGTCAACTAGAGGTAGGAGACACCCCTTTTATAGCTATGAACAAAATCCAACCGTTATCCACTTAACCAGCCCGCGACATGCGGTACTACCGCTCCAGAAACGCGGTACTACCGCAGGGCCACGCGGTACTACCGTGAGGGACCACGGTACTACCGCGGCAGCGGAAAGGACTAGAACATGCCTGACTGAGAGCGGTACTTCCGCAAGCGCAGTACTACCGCTCCCCCTTGTGGTACTACCGCAAGGCAGGAAAGTCCTAGCCTGGGAAGGGCGCGGATGAATAAAAATAAATCCGTGCCTACTTCCGCTGGAAATCAAACGATGCAAAAATCCGACACGATACTACCGCTGGGGAGCGGTACTACCGCATGGCAGTTGAACCAGGCCACGCGCGGTACTACCGCGCATGAAGTGCGGTACTACCGCGGAGGCGCGGATGTAAAAAAATTACATCCGCCCCTACTACAGCGATGCCGCGGCGGTACTACGGCTCCAGAGGAGCGGTACTACCGTGGGCTCCCGCGGTACTACCGCGCCGTGGCACGGTACTACCGCAGGTGCCTGCGGTACTACCGCTCCAGGGAGCAGTACTACCGCAAGCTCAGCAACAATAGCCAGGACAATCGCATAGAGGATAAACGGGGGATGCTCCAAAGTGCAAGGGAAAGGAGGGGACAAGGAAGGAAACGTGTACGTGATGATTCCACCCGAACCTTTCCGACGCGGACCCCCTCTTAATAGTACAGCTTTCCTACGGCTCAAATCCACCAAAAAGAAACGTAGAAAAACGCCGTCTTCAATAGTCTTCGAGGGGCACCAAACCGTCTTGTGCCTAGCAATGAAACGTCTGAGAAACTCAAGGCACACGATTAGTCCGCAAAAGCATTGTCATCAATCACCAAAACACATTAGGGATAAATATGCCCTTACAAACAATTATTGTTGCTATCGACTGGAACTTGGGATTTGCCTGCAGGAACGGTCGTTGAGTGCTTGCTAAAGATTCTCCAGCCACGTACGCTCAGCTAAGAATGCGCGGCCTTCAAAGCCCGGGCCTCGGAGGTCTCCCCAACGATAGGGGTCTGGAGAGCCTGATTATTTCTTTGATGCAGCTCCTCCCTCTGCTCTGCAGTGAGGGCTTGAGGGTAATACTAGTCGTTGTCACGCGACGGGCCACCATTGTCGCCTCCGCCATGGTGGAATCTTGGCGGACTGCGCTGGGAGTCGACCATGAGGACCTCCGCCGTAGGATTGTTGCTCTCACACTTGGAAAGCATATCCGAATGGCCAGTTGGCAGATCGAACAACCCATATAGAGATTCATCGGGCTCAATCGCCGTGACTTGTGGGGCGGTCGACTGACGAGCCACCGCATGCTTCACCCCCCGCTGGAGCCGCGAGCGACTGGATCGCTTGCGGCGGCGGACGGCGGGAAGCGAAGGCGCTGCGGGAGCCGACCGATAATGAGTCAACGGCTGACGCAGGAGGACACCACAGGGACTCGCGCGGAAGTGTGCCGCCCCGCGAATGGGGAGTGCCTCGACATCGAGGGAGGCTTCTTGAAGCCAGGCGGAGTCATCGGCGATGAAGGTGAGCGCGCAGAGACGGATATCACGACCCAGGGTCAATCCACCGCCGAAAACCATGTTGATGAAGATCGAAGATCGCAACCTCACCGAAATTCACTCAGACGCCTGCCCCAAGGTGGGCACCAACTATCATGGGAACAGATCTAACGGTAGAGATGGTGGTACGTAGGAGAGGGCAGTGTCCTAACTACGCTGAAGTTGTACACTCGGATTTGCGAGTTCAGGCCCCTCTCGGAGGAGGTAAAAGCCCTACGTCTTGGTGATGCGGGAGCTCTGTTGATTGGTGTATGAGTTACAGGGGTGCAGACCCTTGTGCCAGAGGGGAGGGCTGGCTTATATAGAGTGCACCGAGCCCTCGCAACCCTCAGTTACATAGGGGTTCAATGAGAGTTAAGTCCTGAACGTTACTGGTAACACCCGTATTAAATGGTCTTTATGACAACGAAGTGAATGCCTGACCATTGCCATCCCGGGGTGACTCTAGGTATTCTATACTCTGAGTGGATTCTTGTATAGTCGAGTGAAATAGCGATGGTCGAGTGGAATTGGGATATCCGAGTGGAATCTTTTGTCGAGTGGATCGCACTTCATGAGGATTTCAGTCGGTATCTTCTGTTGAACTTTATAGGCCATGGACTCTTGTGTAGTGTCCTTGGGTAGGGCGTCTAGGCCAGGCCTAAGACCCTACCCTAGGTACATGTCATCGTCAATCACCCTGAAGCTAACTTCAGTCATGGACTTGAAGGTGAGCAAGTACCCGACCTGCAGACCATGAGCTATGGTGAAGCCAGCCCACCCTTCATCAAAGAAGAGCTTCCATTGACATCCTGGAGATTGACCGTACAGTCATAGCCAGTGTGGTTCATAGGATGATCTCCTCTAGAGTAGTACCCATGTGATCCCGGAAAGCTATACTAGCAAACATAAGGTAGTTGTTTCATCGGGTGTTGCTGCTCTCTTGTGGTATATCCGAAGACGAAGAACAAATCATGTTTCCAAAGTGTTGTACCTAGAGATCCTACTAACATTCATTTTCTTCTTTCTTCCCTGCTGGACTCTTGGAAAAATCTGCAAAAAGAGGTGTACAAAACATGCTCCATGTCTAGAAGAATTGCGTTAGTGACTCGCGATGTCTTGAGAGGTGGGCATGGCTTGGTGCCACATATAAGGAGAATTTTGTGAAGTCAGTCATTGTTATGCTTGCTGGCCTCGAAGCATTTTATGTTAATTTGGTCTCCTGTCCTTCAAACTGTCGATACTTTGTAGTTGTTGCATAGTCGCTTCTCCTGGTAGTTAGTGTGGTCGGACATAGTTTCTTTTGCTTAGCTGGTTAGAATTGGTTAGATTTCAAGCATCCTTCTGTGGTTATATATCAGTGATGTAATGGTTGCTTAGTTGCCTCCTGTAAGAAAGACCCCACTTTCATAATGAAATCGGGGCTGTGTGGCCCCTTTTGTCAAAAAAAGATTACAAATTAACCTCAGGATGATGGCAAGATTTAGAGAATTGCTCAACCGGCTTGATCTCAAGGGGTTGTACTTGAACAGTCGACGCTACACGTGGTGGAACGAGAGGTGGAGCCGCACACTGGAGAAAATCAACCACATTTTCGGCCCCTAACTCATGGGAAGATATTTATCCACACAACCTTCTGACGGTGTTGGGCTCGGCAATATCGGACCACTGCCCCTTCTCGTGGATCTAGATGCGGTTTTCAGCTGGGCCGACGTTTCAAATTCGAGTGTTTCTGGCCCAAAGCATAGGGCTTCCTTGATACAGTACAGGAGGCCTGGCAGTCAGTGGCATCAGAGGGGAACCTGTTTGTGGTTTTGGACAACAAGTTACATGCAGCGGCAAAGGCTTTACAGAGGTGGAGCGATCGTTGGATTGGGAACATCTGACTTCATCTTTCCTTAGCGCTGGAGGTGATCGGGCGACTGGACATGGCAACGGATTCCAAGCAGCTGTCGGACCAGGAACATGGACTGCATAAACTGTTAAATAAGAAGTTGTTGGGATTGTGCTCACTGGATCGGTCCTTGCGAGACAGAGGTCGAGACTTTTGCAGCTTAGGGAAGGGGATGCAAAAACGGCCTTCTTCCAAACACATGCCAGGAAATGGGCAGTGGAAGAATGTGATCACATCAGTACAACATGATGGTACAGTGCACATGGGGCAGGAGAACATCGCAGAGGTGGTGGATGATTACTATGCAAATTTGTTTGGGTCGGCGGCGCTGATAACCCACAAGTATAGGGGATCGCAACAGTTTTCGATAAGTAAGAGTGTCGAACCCAACGAGGAGCTAAAGGTAGAACAAATATTCCCTAAAGTTCTATCGACCACCGATACAACTCTACGTACACTTGACGTTCGCTTTTCCTAGAACAAGTATGAAACTAGAAGTACTTTGTAGGTGTGATAGGATAGGTTTGCA
The DNA here is from genome assembly GCA_021605205.1 of Aegilops longissima. Classification (NCBI taxonomy): domain Eukaryota; kingdom Viridiplantae; phylum Streptophyta; class Magnoliopsida; order Poales; family Poaceae; genus Aegilops; species Aegilops longissima. The sequence continues at coordinate 410,902,487 of CM038679.1, forward strand.
AGAAAATAAAGAGCACGTAAATAAAGACTAGGGGCTGTTTAGATAAAGATGCAATAAAGTAAATATAGCGAGTATGGAAAAGTGGTGGTAGGAGTTGTGGAATTGTCCCTAAGCAATTGACTAGGTTACTAGACCGGTATATTGCAATTCTATTTGAGGGAGAGGCATAAGCTAACATACTTTCTCTACTTGGATCATATGCACTTATGATTGGAACTATAGCAAGCATCCACAAATATTAAAGATTCATTAAGGTAAAACCCAACCATAGCATTAAAGTATCAAGTCCCCCTTATCCCATACGCAAACAACCTACTTACTGCAGTGCGTGCTTCACACTCACGCCACCCACCATAAGCAAATCATAAACATATTGCAAACCCTACAACGGGAATCCCTCACGCTTGCGCAACACGGAGGGCACAATAGGACATCACCAATAATAAAACATGCAACTCAAACCAATCATAGCAATTCATCAATCACCGATAGGACAACGAAAATCTACTCAGACATCATAGGATGGCAACACATCATTGGAAAATAATATGAAGCATAAAGCACCATGTTCAAGTAGAGGGTACAGCGGGTTGCGGGAGAGTGGACCGCTGTAGATAGAGGGGGAAAGGTGATGGAGATGTTGGTGAAGATGACGGTGGTGTTGGTGAAGATCGTGGTGATGATGATGGCCCCCGGCAGCGCTCTGGCGCCACCGGAAGCAAGGGGGAGAGAGGCCCCCTTCTTCTTCTTCTTCTTCCTTGATCTCCTCCCTAGATGGGAGAAGGGTTTCCCATCTGGTCCTTGGCTCCCATGGCTTGGGAGGGGCGAGAGCCCCTCCGAGATTGGATCTATCTCTCTGTTTCTCCCTGTTTCTGCGTTCTCTCTGGCTCTGTTTCACCGTTTCGTGTATATATGGAGATCCGTAACCCCGATTGGCCTGAAACCTTCGCCGTGATTTTTTTCCAAAAAATAGCTTTCTTGCGGCAAAAGAAGAGCGTCAACCGCCTTACGGGTGGCTCACGAGGGTAGGGGGCGCACCCCCTGCCTCATGGCCACCTTGGGCACCGTCTCGCGTGGATTTTCTTCCGAAATTTTCCAAATATTCCAAAAATAAGCTCCGTCCGTTTTTATCCCGTTTGGACTCCGTTTGATATGGATATTCCGCGAAACCAAAGACATGCAATGAGCGTGAACTGCACTGGCAATCGGATCAATATGTTAGTCCCAAAATAGTATAAAAGTTGCCAAAAGTATATGGAAGTTGTAGAATATTGGCATGGAATAATAAAAAATTATAGATACGACGGAGATGTATCAGCACCCCCAAGCTTAATTCCTGTTCGTCCTCGAGTAGGTAAATGATAAAAAAATAATTTTTGATGTGGAATGCTACCTAGCATAATCTTGATCATATGTCTAATCATGGCATGAATATTAAGACATGAGTGATTCAAAGCAATAGTCTATCCTTTGACATAAAAACAATAATACTTCAAGCCTACTAATAAAGCAATCATGTCTTTTCAAAATAACATGGCCAAAGAAAGTCATCCCTATATAGTCTGGCTATGCTCCATCTTCACCACACAAAATATTCAAATCATGCACAACCCCGATGACAAGCCAAGCAATTGTTACATACTTTTGACGTTCTCAAACCTTTTCAACTTTCACGCAATACATGAGCATGAGCCATGGACATAGCACTATAGGTGGAATAGAATATGATGGTGGGGGTTATGTGGAGAAGAAAAAAAAGGAGAAAGTCTCACATCAACTAGGCGTATCAACGGGCTATGGAGATGCCCATTAATAGATATCAATGTGAGTGAGTAGGGATTGCCATGAAACGGATGCACTAAGAGCTATAAGTGTATGAAAGCTCAAACTGGAAACTGAGTGGGTGTGCATCCAACTTGCTTGCTCATGAAGACCTCGGGCATTTGAGGAAGCCCATCATCGGAATATACAAGCCAAGTTCTATAATGAAAATTCCCACTAGTATATGAAAGTGATAACTCAAGAGGCTCTCTATATGAAGAATCATGGTGCTACTCTGAAGCACAAGTGTGGTAAAAGGATAGTAACATTGCCCCTTCTCTCTTTTTCTCTCTTTTTTTGGTGGGCTTCTTTGGCCTCTTTTTCTATTTGGGCTTCTTCAGCCTCTTTTATTTTTTTGTAAAGTCCGGAGTCTCATCCCGATGGGGGAATCATAGTCTCCATCATCCTTTCCTCACTGGGGCAATGCTCTAATAATGATGATCATCACACTTTTATTTACTTACAACTCAATATTACAACTCGATATCTAGAACAAAGATATGACTCTATATGAATGCCTCCGGCGGTGTACCGGGATGTGCAATGATCTAGCGTAGCAATGACATCAAAAAAAGGGACAAGCCATGAAAACATCATGCTACCTATCTTACGATCATGCAAAGCAATATGACAATAAATGCTCAAGTCATGTATATGATGATGATGGAAGTTGCATGGCAATATATCTCGGAATGGCTATGAATGCCATGATAGGTAGGTATGGTGGCTGTTTTGAGGAAGATATAATGAGGCTTATGTGTGACAGAGCGTATCGTATCACGGGGTTTGGATGAACCGTGAAGTTTGCACCAACTCTCGAGGTGAGAAAGGGCAATGCACGATACCGAAGAGGCTAGCAATGATGGAAGGGTGAGAGTGCGTATAATCCATGGACTCAACATTTGTCATAAAGAACTCACATACTTATTGCAAAAATCTATTAGTCATCAAAACAAAGTACTACGCGCATGCTCCTAGGGGGATAGATTGGTAGGAAAAGACCATCACTCGTCCCCAACCGCCACTCGTAAGGAAGACAATCAATAAATAAATCATGCTCCGACTTCATCACATAACGGTTCACCATACGTGCATGTTACGGGAATCACAAACTTCAACACAAGTATTTCTACAATCCACAACTACCCTAGCATTACTCTAATATCACCATCTTTATATCGCAAAACTATTTCAAGGAATCAAACATATCATATTCAGCGATCTACAAGTTTTATGTAGGATTTTATGACTAACCATGTGAGTGACCAGTTCATGTCATCTCTCTAAATAGATATAAGTGAAGCAAGAGAGTTTAATTATTTCTACAAAATATATGCCCATGCTCTAACAAATATAAGTGAAGCAAAAGAGCATTCTACAAATGGCGGTTGTCTAAGTGAAGAAAAACAGGCAATCCAAACTTCAAACGATATAAGTCAAGCACATGAAGCATTCTATAAAGCCATACTCAAAAGATATAAGTGAAGTGCAATGAGCATTCTATAAATCAACCAAGGACTTTCTCATACCAGAATGGTGCATAAAAGAAAAAAAAAGAAAACTAAATGCAAAAGACGCTCCAAGATTGCACATATCGCATGAACGAAACAAATCCGAAAACATACCAATATTTGTTGAAGAAAGAGGGGATGCCTTCCCAGCATCCCCAAGCTTAGACGCTTGAGTCTCCTTGAATATTTACTTGGGGTGACTCGGGCATCCCCAAGCTTGAGCTCTTGCCTCTCTTCCTTCTTCTCACATCGAAAACTTCTCAGTCATCGAACACTTCATCCACACAAAACTTCAACAGAAAACTCGGTAAGATCCGTTAGTATAATAAAGCAAATCACTACTCTAAGTACTGTTGCAAACCAACTTGGGGTGTCTCGGGCATCCCCAAGCTTGAGCTCTTGCCTCTCTTCCTTCTTCTCACATCGAAACCTTCTCAGTCATCGAACACTTCATCCACACAAAACTTCAACAGAAAACTCGGTAAGATCCGTTAGTATAATAAAGCAAATCACTACTCTAAGTACTGTTGCAAACCAACTTGGGGTGCTTCAGGCATCCCCAAGCTTGAGCTCTTGCCTCTCTTCCTTCTTCTCACATCGAAACCTTCTCAGTCATCGAACACTTCATCCACACAAAACTTCAACAGAAAACTCGGTAAGATCCGTTAGTATAATAAAGCAAATCACTACTCTAAGTACTGTTGCAAACCAATTCATATTTTTTTGCATTGTGTATACTGTAATATATCTTTTTCATGGCTTAATCCACTAATATAAATTGATAGTTTCATCAAAACAAGCAAACTATGCATCAAAAACAGAATCTGTCTAAAATAGAACAGTCTGTAATAATCTGAACATTCACCATACTTCTGGTACTTGAAAAATTCTGCTCAAATTAGGAAAAATAAACAATTTGTACAGCAAGACAGTTCAAAAAGAATCAGAACCATTTGATGTCCAGTAAAAAATAAACAATCGCGCACTACAGCCAAAATTTCTGTCCTGCACCGCACATACCAACAAGCATCGTAAACATCCTAAAGGCAAACCTTAGCACATTATTTTTATAATACAATGGAATTGTACAAGGGGATAATTATTTTTGTTGAAAAGTTTCTGTAATCAAGATTCACAAAGTTTCCGTGAGCATGAACAAAGTTCAAGGCTAGCTCCCACATCAACAATGCTTGTCTCTCTCACTTTCACTTTTCTTTTTGAAAAATTTTTGGGTTACCCTCTTTATTTTTGTTGTTTTTAAACTATATGAAAGCACTCAACAGAAATAAATGACTCTCTAAAACTTCCGGGTTGTCTCCCTGGCAGCGCTTTCTTTAAAGCCATTAAGCTAGGCATTTAGTGCTCAAGTAATGAATCCACCCGGATCCCAAGGTATATCAAAGCCAATTTTAATTAACAATGATTTGGCATTTAGTAGTGAGAACAAAGCAACATATATCATGTAATGACGAAGTCTAACTCTCTTCCTATGCATCGGCATCTCATAAATGAACAATTCATGCACACATAGTAAAGGCCAATGCATAGTATAAATAGTTTCTTGCAATTTTTTTCGTGTTGGAAACATAGAGAGGTGGAGATATAGTTCCTCTCTCATAATAATTGCAAGTAGGAGCAGCAAGCACATGCATATTATATCTATCAAAATCATCATGTGCAACGGTAAAAGGCAACCCATCAATATAATCCTTAATAAGTACAAACTTCTCCGATATAGTATAATCGGGAGAATTCAAAAAGATAATAGGACTATCATGTGTGGGTGCAATAGCAACAATTTCATGTTTAACATAAGGAACTATAGCAAGTTCATATCCATAAGCATAATTCATATTGGCATCTTGGCCACAAGCATAGCAAGCATCATCAAAAAGGGATATTTCAAGAGAATCAATGGGATCATAACAGTCATCATAGCAATCATCCTTCGGTAAGCACGAAGGGGAATTAAACAATGTATGAATTGAAGAGTTACTCTCATTAGAAGGTGGGCACGGGTGATCAATCCGCTCTTCCTCCTTTTGTTCTTCGCTCTCCTCCTCATCTTTTTCATCCAATGAGCTCACAGTTTCATCAATTTCTTCTTCCATAGGCTCCTGCAAAATATTAGTCTCTTCTTGGACAGCGGAGACTTTCTCAATAAGTGCATTAATTTCGTAATTGTATTCATAATTCTCATAACAATATTTCAGGATAGCTAAATTTTCAGATCTATAAACAACATCATCAAAATCTTCAAACTCTTTACACAGATTCAATTTCATATGCACCCATAAAAGCAACAAATTCTTCTATTTGTTCCACATCATAGTAATCATATATACCATTAGCATAAGAAGCTAAGGTTTTATTATCATTAAATTAGCATGAAAAGGGAAGGTGTGGAGCCTTCATCCTAGAGCAACAAGTATAATCATAACTCAAGCATACTTGCCGAGCATACCACTTCAATATATGAATTTGATCCCATAATAGTTTCCCTTTTTGTGTCAAGCGATAATCCCTAAAGTATTCACGTTGATCCAACGTTACTCCCATTACATAATTAAATGGGGTTTTCTCAGGATTATTAAAGTAGTAAATAATATCTTTCACATAACCAGCATCGAGGGTTTTAGGAGGTTCCCCATCTCCATGAGTAGCAAGTACACCTAATTTTTTTGGTATTTCGTGTTCCATATCCATAACTAAAGATAAAGAAAAACTAAGAACAGCAAATAAAAATTACTTAGTGATAAAGCAAACAAGCACACACGAGAATATTCACCCCACGCTATAACTCCCCGGCAACAGCGCCAGAAAAAGGTCTTGATAACCCACAAGTATAGGGGATCGCAACATTTTTCGATAAGTAAGAGTGTCGAACCCAACGAGGAGCTAAAGGTAGAACAAATATTCCCTAAAGTTCTATCGACCACCGATACAACTCTACGTACACTTGACGTTCGCTTTACCTAGAACAAGTATGAAACTAGAAGTACTTTGTAGGTGTGATAGGATAGGTTTGCTAGAAAGTAAAGAGCACGTAAATAAAGACTAGGGGCTGTTTAGATAAAGATGCAATAAAGTAAATATAGCGAGTATGGAAAAGTGGTGGTAGGAGTTGTGGAATTGTCCCTAAGCAATTGACTATGTTACTAGACCGGTAATCACTATTGCAATTCTATTTGAGGGAGAAGCATAAGCTAACATACTTTCTCTACTTGGATCATATGCACTTATGATTGGAACTCTAGCAAGCATCCGCAAATACTAAAGATTCATTAAGGTAAAACCCAACCATAGCATTAAAGTATCAAGTCCCTTTATCCCATCATGCAAACAACCTACTTACTCGGTCGTGCTTCTATCACTCACGCCACCCACCATAAGCAAATCATAAACATATTGCAAACCCTACAGTGGGAATCCTCACGCTTGCCGACACGGAGGGCACAATAGGACAGCACCAATAATAAAACATGCAACTCAAACCAATCATAGCAATTCATCAATCACCGATAGGACAATGAAAATCTACTCAGACATCATAGGATGACAACACATCATTGGAAAATAATATGAAGCATAAAGCACCATGTTCAAGTAGAGGGTACAGCGGGTTGCGGGATAGTGGACCGCTGTAGATAGAGGGGTAAAGGTGATGGAGATGTTGGTGAAGATGACGGTGGTGTTGGTGAAGATCGCGGTTATGATGATGGCCCCCGGCAGCGCTCCGGCACCACCGGAAGCAAGGGGGAGAGAGGCCCCCTTCTTCTTCTTCTTCTTCTTCCTTGACCTCCTCCCTAGATGGGAGAAGGGTTTCCCCTCTGGTCCTTGGCTCCCATGGCTTGGGAGGGGCAAGAGCCCCTCCGATATTGGATCTATCTCTCTGTTTCTCTTTGTTTCTGCGTTCTCTCTGGCTCTGTTTCACCGTTTCGTGTATATATGGAGATCCGTAACCCCGATTGGCCTGAAACCTGCACGTGATTTTTTTTTCCGAAAATTAGCTTTCTTGCGGCAAAAGAAGAGCGTCAACCGCTTACGGGTGGCTCACGAGGGTAGGCGGCACGCCCAGGGGGCAGGCGCGCCCCCCTGCCTCGTGGCCACCTCGGACACCGTCTCGCGTGGATTTTTCTTCCAGAATTTTCCAAATATTCCAAAAATAAGCTCCGTCTGTTTTTATCCCGTTTGGACTCCGTTTGATATGGATATTCTGCGAAACCAAAACATGCAATGCATGTGAACTGCACTGAGGCAATGGATCAATATGTTAGTCCCAAAAATAGTATAAAAAGTTGCCAAAAATTATATGGAAGTTGTAGAATATTGGCATGGAACAATCAAAAATTATAGATACGACGGAGACGTATCAGGCGCCTAGGGTGGCCTCGGTTAATCTGGACATGCTTGATCTTCCGTTCCAGGATCTTACGCACCTGGAGGAGCCATTCACTGCGGAAGAGGCGGAGAAGACAATTAAATCAATGCCGTTTGACAAGGCATCGGGCCCTGACGGATTCACCGGTAGATTCTATGTGACTTGTTGGCAGATCATCCGAGTTGACTTCATGCAAGCACTCAAGAACTTTCATAGAGGGGACATGAGGGGCCTCGCGGCGATTAACAAGGCGCTGGTGTCACTCCTCCCTAAGATGGTCGGGGCGGTGGATATCAAATACTATAGACCGATTAGCCTGATAAGCGGGCCGATAATTTTTTTTGACAAGATCCTGGCCACGAGACTTGCAGTGGATCTCCCGAGACTGCTGGGCCACCATCAAAGTGTGTTCGTGCATGGCCGCTAGCTCCGCCAAAACTTTATGTTGGTGTAGTGCACGGCAAGGCGGCTATAGGCTATGAGGAGCCCGATGGTACTGCTTAAACTCGACATCACCAAAGCTTTTGACACCATCCAAGGGCCTTTCCTACTTGAGGTGTTGCGGACATTGGGTTTCAGATCCAAGTGGATTGCTTGGATATGTGGATTATTGGCCACCTCCTCCACGAGAATCATGGTAAAACGTCTGCCAGGAAGACCAATTTTGGCATGCCAGAGGTTCAAGCAAGGGGACCTATTGTCCCCAACGCTCTTCATCCTATGCATGGAACCCCTCCGAGCTCTCTTCCAGTACGCTACAGAGAAAGGACTACTAGCACTGCTTCCTAGATCGGGGCTACGACAAAAGATCACTATGTTTGCTGATGATGCAGTGGTATTCTTCAAACCAAATGACCTAGAGGCACGCACTTGTGATGCAATCCTGCAGCTCTTCGGTCAGGTATCAGGTTTGGTGGTAAACATGAACAAGAGAGTGGCGTTGCCAATCTGTTGCTCACAGAACGAGATGTTGATGGTTACAACTACTTTGTGGTGCCCCATAGCCCCGTTTCCGTGCAAATATCTCGGGTTACTGTTGACACTCAGGAAGCAAACTGCAGCACCGCTACAAAGTCTGGCGGATCGGGTGAGTGACGCTTTACCACTTTGGAAGGCAGCAATGCTTCCGAAGAGTGGTTGGTTACTTCTCATTCAACCAGTATTAAGCGTAATCCCAGTGCATTCCATGCTGGCTTTGGATTTGCCAGCGAAGACTCTCTCGGCATTGGCCAAGATTTGCCGTGGATTTCTCTAGTGTGGGAAAAAGGAGGCGAGAGAAGGAAATTGTTCTGGAGCCTGGGAGGCGGTCTGTAGACCAAAGTGGGCCGGGGGGCTTGGGTTCCCCAACATGCAGTAGCTTAACAAAGCGTTGCAAGCCCGATGGCCATGGTTACAGAGATATGACAAAGACATGCCATTGGCGGAGCTCCAGATCGAGGTACCGGCGGAGACTCTTGCCTTGGTTCAGGTGACTGCAAGCACGACGGTGGGCAATGGCAAGTCCACGTTGTTTGGGCGGGATAGGTGGTTAAACAGCTCTCGGATATGTGACTTGGCTCCGATGGTGTATGAAAGGATCCAGCTTATAATCAGGAGATCGCAGCTTGTCTCAGAGGCACTCGACAACAATAGTTGGGCAGGCGATATTGGTCCCCATCTCACAGCCGAGGCGTCGCTTCAAGTCCTTTAGCTTTCGCCGCGGGTCACGGCGATGCAGATCACAGAGAACATGGAAGATGTGGTCAAGTGGAGTTGGGAGAAGAACGACCAGTTCTCAGCTCGTTCGGCATATGCGACTAGATTCATGGGCCTCGAGTTGTCTCCAACAGTGGGATTTACGTGGAACTCGCGGGCACCCCTTTAGTGCCGCTTCTTTGCCTGGCTTGTTTTCAAGAATTGGTGCTGGACCTTGCACCGTTTGCCTCGTCGGGGACTGCCTCATCAGGATACATGCCCACTGTGCAATCAACAGGAGGAGACCATCCAACACCTACTACTCGACGGCGTGTTCGCGAGGTAAATATGACATTGGCTGGGGAGGATCACTGGTAGGCCGGCATTCAAGCCGCTCAATGATGAGGAGTTGAGTGCGTGTGCATCAGGCAGGTTCGACCGCTACGGATCGAAAGTCAACAAGGGCTAAATGCTTCCTGACTATGTGGCTCCTTTGGAAGCACCGGAATGACGTCGTGTTCAATGGCGCGACAATGTCGCCCTCCCACTTGATGCAGCGGATAAAGGACAAAGGAAGGCTATGGGCAAAGGCCGGGCTGTTGAAGAGGAATACGGTAGGATTAGAGATGGAGGTAGGACTGTGGGACGTCGAGACGTAGTTGGTTCACAAGTTTGGCGGTAGCCTCGGAAAATTCTGGCACGTAATTAAACTTTGTACATATGAACTTGGGAAGTCTTTCCTCTTCTTCTTTAATGAATGATATGCACATTCGTGCGTATTCAAGAAAAAAAAGATGCCAGATGGTAAGATGGTTGAACGATGATTTGGCACCAAGGTGAGTGGATCAAAATCAACTCTCCTTTCTTGGAACCAACTAAAGTGGATGGAAACTGAAAAAGATGAGCTTCCAAAACAACTTTGACACTGCTCGCAACTAGAGAGGGAGTTGGTGGATCATGAGCAAAATCCACTATACTTTCTCTTGAAAGAAGGACCAAAAAACAACAATAGCATGTTCATACGTACTGAGCATCAAAAGGTTCACTTAGCTTAGCTAGCTCTCCTGCCACTAGCACACAAGGAGAAAGGCGACCAGGCGCCAAAGGGCACGACGCGGCATCGACATGTGTACATACATAAGGAAAAGCACCTGGCGCCTCCTATAACTGATCGTTCAGTCAAGTAGTACAACAAAAGCGACAAAGCCCAGCAGGGTCTTGGACTGCAGATGCATATATGTTCTCTAGCTCCACTAGTTTATTCTCCTTCGCTCCGCCTTCTCTTCGCGCACAAGCAAACCCAACTAGTTACCAGCCTAGCTACCAACGAAAACGACATGTACTATTGCTTGCTTGCATCGATCGCCCTTGGCTAGGGTAAAAAACTACAGCTGGGGGCATAGTTGTTAATGTTATCTCGTGACGCCAACGACCAGGACGTCTGAATATGGCCATGGAATGTAGTTTTCCCCCGGCCGGGAACACGTAGGAGAGCTAGCTGTGTTTCTTTGCATCTTTGCCGTCGAATATTCAGACTTCCTTCCTACCTATGTGCTGTAGATACATTGGTTGATCTGACGAATCGTTTATTTCTTGACGAGAGCGTTGTGGTAACCCGCTGTCCTGATCTAACATCAACCCGAACCGATGAATTCAAGTATAAACTGCCTTGCAACAGCTTTAATTTGATATGGGCTTTGCGCTGCTTCCCAGACGCTTGTGTGAATTTTCGTTAGCATACCATACCTCCATTGGCCAAGTCGCCGATGGAGACATCTCGGTGCAAAAAGAAAAAGAAAAACTGAAATTGCGCGCCGTGTCGACATGCTGTACTCAGGACTGGCTGTACTACTCCCTGATGCACCATAAAGAAGTAAAATACACAGGTGCCCTTTTGGTCAGACAAAGGACACCTCGAATGAATCAAGTATTTTAACGATCCCCCGCAAAATAAAATATAGAGATCATTTAAAAAAAATGATCACAGGGGGGGAGATACTGTAAGCAGAACCTTCATATTTGTCAGGTCATGGAAGTTTCCTACGTACTTCGTTGGCACCATTGGAAAATTCAATGCATGCATGCTGCAGCACTGACAGCTCCGCCAATGAGGCAAGCCCAACGTCGCAACAACAAAAGGGACGTCTCCATACATTTTTACTAGTTGGTTGGTACGCACACAGCACTAGCGAATTTGGCCGGGGGCGTACGTACGCACACCGGCAAAGGGGCCTTCCTCGCCTCCATATATACACCATCGTTCCCAGAAGAAATATCAACCAAGCCATCCGCACCCCTCGAGCTCCGGCGGAAGTGCTGCCCGCGCCGTCCATGTCGACGCCGCCGCCGCTGCCTCCTAGCCTCCTCCACATCTGCTGCCTGCACTCGCTCTCCATCGTCCTCCTCCACTTCCTCTACGTGATCTCCTGATCCGCCCCCCTCTCCTCATCCAAAGTATAGTAGTGGTAGTAGTGTGTTTCCTTTCCTTCTACGTTCTTGTTTCCGTACCTTCTTCCTCCGGCTTGCAAGTAAGTGCTACGTTCTCCACCGCTCCTGGTACACTGGTACTTCTAGGAACGGGAATTGCGTACTCTGGTGTGTTTCTGCGTGATATTCTACAACAAATGGAGATGATTCCGCCGGCTGCGGCGTCGTCGGCGCCACCACGCCGTGGCGGCGCGGTCACCGAGGAGGAGCGGCAGCGCAAACGCAAGACCTCCAACCGCCTCTGGGCGCAGAGATCTCGCGTTAAGAGGCAGCAGCGCGAGGACAATCTGGTCGCGCGCGTGGCCCAGCTCTCAGTCGACAACGAGGCCATGCGTGTCGCCGCCGGCCTCGTGCAGCAGCAATGCAGCCTGGTCGAGCAGCAGAACCGTGTGCTCTTCGCAGACGCTCGTTGCCTCTACAGCCTTCTCCAGCTGCAAAACTCCCAGCTCCGCATGCTCGGGCAGATCGCCGGCGTTCCGATGGACGTGCAGCAAATCCCCGTCCACCTCACACAGCTGTACGGCGGCCTGCAGACGCCACCGGCGGCGCCCCTGTCCCTGCCGCCGGAGATTCAGATGATGTTCCAGCCGGACTATCTCGATGATATCATGGACGATGCAGGAAGTCTCCCGTGGCTCTGACTCGGGAGCGTATTATCATATTTGTGTGTGATGCGTGTTCGTGTGGTACTACTAGTAGTGTGATGATGTGAGCTATGGCGTTGGTGTGACTGTTGACTTGTCCTAGTTCTGTTTTGGAACTACGTGAGTTTCTTGTGTGAACTTGTACGTGTAGTACACAAGAGTGTGATGTGTTGCTCTATAGTACAATATATTTGAATAAATAAGTCAAGTTTATGAAGTTGTGTTGCACCTGAACCATAACTGAGATGTGTATCGTTTCAAAAAAAAAAAACTGAGATGTGTATCTAGCATATCTCGCAAAAATATCTATCTATGGAAAGCCAGTGAGATATTATTTCTTAATCTCCTTCGCTAGTGCATCAATCTTCAGTATAGTTAGTACTACCTGGATCTTTTCTTCTTTTGAAGGCTCGGTCAAATTTTGCCATCGTCTAATAGCAGATCAACTGACACCCCTTTTGATAAATAAATAAATACTGACACTGCTCTTTGTTCAGATTCGCAAACACCACTGCATCCTCAAATCATGAAGAAGAAAACAAACTGGAGACGCTGCCGATGTTCGTTGCACACAAACGAACAAATTAACGCCCGGTGGTCGCTGCCATCTGATACGGCTGATACGGACGCCGACGCCACCGATGCCGAGTTGCTGATCGCGAAGTGCTTCTACACCTTAAACAAACCAGCGACACTCGAGCGTGACTAGACGTCGATGCGTGGATGCGTGAGCGCGATGCGGACCGCCAAACTTCGCCGTCTCTTGGCTTGTCGTCACCGCGGGCGCCTCGACGCCGGGCAGACGGCATGCATCGCTATTCACGGACCCGCCGGGAGGCTTTAATTTGGCCCCGTCGACTTCACCATGCACGACGGCGATGGTGGTTTGTTTGTCACCTGATTTCAACCACTCCATCTGCCGAGCTTTCAGTAAAGATATTTTTTTGGGTACATCGTACTACACAAAATAATGGGTAGTATATAGTTGATCCAACGGTTAGTACGGTTCGCTCGGTATTGGGCCAAGTGTGGATTAGTAATTTCATATATGAGATATATTTATTTTTCATGATTGATTCATAATGATATACACAAGCAATCCCCTCAAAAAGTAAAATACATAGTATCCCACAATATCGGCGTGATTACCAGAAAACTACCACTTAATGAAACATTCCACTATGCACCGTGCCAAAAAAATGGCTGTGGCGAAAAAACACTGAACCGTTTTTTGAGCAGAATTTGACGTGCCAAAGCACGCATGCGCCAGCGCGGCGCCCAACGGCCGTCTGACCAGCGCGGTTGGAACATGTTTCCCTACACGGAAATAAGGCTAGCCGCCAGCTTACTCAACTCATCTCTCTACCAGCTTGCTCACTTACTCAAGCTCATGCCCTCTCCACCTCTCTCGCCTTTGTGTCGTCGTCGACGCTGCTCAGTGTACCGTCCCAATAATCATGCTACAGTAATCTTATGTTAATGATGTTGTGTCATCGCCCTTTTTCTAAGCCAAGTTGCCACTTGATGAAAATTCAAAGCCATTTAAAATTTAATTTAAAGTCAAAATAATGTTTATGCAAACAGTAAAACTAAAATGTTTGCATTATTCCATAAATTCCCCTGATCATTTGTCATGATGAAGCCAACATCATTTGAAATATTTAAATGCCCTTAACCCATTTAAAATAGTGCCAACAACATTAAATTGTGTCATTTAAATTTAAATAAATATTTGAACAATTCAAAATAAATTGACACTTGTTGTGCTAGCTCCAATCACTGCCTATTTATGTACTAAATTTTAAGTTCAACAAAAATCATTTGCTAATGATAAAAATGCAACACAACGAAAGAAGTACAAAACTGAAAATGGAAAAGAAAAATTCTAAAAGACCTACTATGCTACTGGGCCATAAGTGGCCACAGTGTATCCGGCCCAGCCCAGCCGCTCCTCTCCTTCCACGTCCAGCTACAAGAGAGGGCAGGGCAGCCGTGGCGCCATCTCCATGGTCGGCGGTGCCACACGTCGAGCATCCCCGACTCCCCCTGCCCTATATAGCCGCGCCGACAACCCTCGGGACAACCCTAATCCCCCATTCCCCTCGCTCACCTCTCTTCACCTCGATTTCGTCCGCGCCCAAATGCAACCGTTGCCGCGCCGCCACCGTCCCCGTGGCCAGAGTCGTCCCCGAGGTGTGCACGGATGTCCAGCAGTTTCCCGCGCTCATCTTCATCCACCACGCCCATCGGATCAAGCAGGACAACGTCGAGCTGCCGCCATCGACTCGCTCCTCTACCTCGGATGCCGTCCACCATTGTCGTCGATCTGCTCCACCTCAAGCCTCACCGGCTTCACCGAGTCCCCCATGAGCTCTAATGTGAGCTTCCTTTGGCTTCCACTCTGTTTGCGGCGTTAACCTCGTCCTCTAACTGCGGCCGCGCCCATTGCAACCGAGCTCCACCGTCGCTTCGTGCTCACCCGGCCTCGCCGCCTGCGGTAGCCGCGCTCGCCAGTGCTCATGTCATCGTTCTTATTGCTTTACTCCGTTTCTCCATGAACTTAATACACTAGATGCATGCTGGATAGCGGTTGATGTGTGGAGTAATAATAGTAGATGCACGGTCTACTAATATTGGACGTGATGCCTATATACATGATCATTGCCTTGGATATCGTCATGATTATTTGCTTTTTTTTGTCAATTGCCCAACAGTAATTTGTTGACCCACCGTATGCTATTTTCTTGAGAGAAGCCTGTAGTGAAATCTACGGGCCCCGGGTCTATTTCCTATCGTATTAAAACAAAAAATACCTTGCTGCACTTTTTCTTTATTTATTTTATTTTGTGTTTTAGTTAGATCTATTTATCAAATCTTATATAATTTAATCTATCTCAATATCGAGAGGGATTGACGACCCTCTTACGCGGTGGGTTGCAAGTATTTGTTGTTTGTGTGCAGGTGCTGTTTACATAGTGTTGCTTGGTTCTCCTACTGGATTGATAACCTCGGTTTCATAACTGAGGGAAATACTTACCGTCGTTGTGCTGCGTCGTCGCCTCTTCGAGGAATTACCAACGTAGATACAAGCAATTAGCTTGTTGGACGGTGATGGAGTTGGATGAGATTTATCATGTAATCGAGTCAATTTGTTAGCGATTGATCCCTAGTATCCAATATGTTCTGAGATTGATGTTGCTATGACTTTGCTATGCTTAATGCTTATCACTAGGGCCCGAGTGTCATGATTTCAAATCTGAACCTATTATGTTTTCATGAATATAAGTATGTTTTGGATCCTATCTTGCAAGTTGTATGCACCTATTACGTGTTATGATCTGCATTCCCCAAGGTGACAATAATTGGGATTCTTTCCGGTGATGACCGTAGTATGAGGAGTTCATGTATTCACTGTGTGTTAATCCTTTCTTTCAGTTCTCTATTAAAAGGAGGCCTTAATATCCCTTGGATTTTCTTATGGACCCTGCTGCCACAGGAGGATAGGACAAAAGATGCCATGCAAGTTCTTATTATAATCATATATGACTATTTGCGGAATACATGCCTACGTTACATTCATGAATTGGAGCTATTGTGTATCGCTCTAGGTTGTGGCTGTTGCATGATGAATATTATCCAACACCAATATCCATTACTGATCCAATGCCTACGCTTTCTTATATTGATCTTTGCTAAGTTACTTACGTTGTTGCTGCTATTACAATCACTATAAAACTGCTACTGCTACTGTTACCGTTACTATTGCTATTGTTGCCATTGCTATCAAACTATCATACTACTGTGCTACTAAACACTTTGGTGCAGATATTTAGTTCTCGAGGTGTGGTTGAATTGACAACTCAACTGCTAATACTCATGAATATTCTTTGACTCCCCTTTTGTCGAATCAATAAATTTGGTGAAACACTACCCTTGAAGACTATCGCGATCCCCTATAATTGTGGGTTATCAGTCGTCCACCCACCAGTCATGGTGGTGGTTGGAGGAGGAAGGGGAGGGGCGGCGAGGTTGAGGGTTGTCATGGGAGAAACTGAGAGGGCGGTGAGAGATAGTGAGCATGTGGTGTGAACTGGTGAGGCGAGAGAGCGCAGGGGAAGTTATGAAGCGTCCCATCATGTCCCGTCTTCCTCAGGCGACAACCACGCGGGATCGCTAGTGCTTGGCTCTGCAAAAATGACCGATTCATCCATTCCCACTTAATTTGATCTAGAAGTGCTTTGAGGTTCACGCGGGCCAAGAATTTGACAAATATTTTAAATATTTTTTGTGGTAAACTTTCACAAATGTTTTGAATATATTTTTGTGGTGAACTTTGACAAATGTTTTGTATACTTGCAAAATTTCAGCATGAAATAAATCTGTGAAAGTTGTGGCAAAAAAACTGATGCTCCAAAAATTCTAGTTTTGGAAATGTTGAATTTGTTTTTTTCATGAATGTCATTTTTTGCTGAAATTTTAAAAGCACAGAAAATATTTGTCAAATTTTATCAATTTTTTTAGAATAAAATGGCAAAGCCCCTGTTCCATTCCATTGAAGAAATGAAACCAAGTAGTCCAGTGCCAGTTAATACAGGTCAAACGCACACGGTGAGCAGCAGGAATGCTGACACAGTACTCAACTACGCCACAAAAGCTACGGTGACGCACATCTACACTACTAGAGAAAGAGAAATCACTCTTAGAGATCTAAAATCAGAACCACACATGCCACACAGCCAAAGGATGTATGCTGCTAGAATTTTGGATCATTAGAAGGTGTCCCCACACCTCAGCCAGGATCTGGCCACAACAGAAGAGGGGGGCTTCTCGCCTTCATCTCCAGTTCTTTCGAAGCCCACACTAGCTTGTCCCTGGCATGACCTGAGGAAAGGCATTCCCATGTAGATAGATTCAATGCGGTTTTCCGCCAGACATCCTGCAAACCAGGCCAACAAACAGAATTGAAAACCATGCCATTGCGAGTTTTCTAGATAGCCCATAGCCCAGCTGCATGCACGACGTTGACCGCAACAAAGCTATCCCCTCTGATCCAATAGGATGAGATGGACATCATATTAATGTCGCCTCTAACTCCAGTCAGTACACATATGGCTTTCCAGAACTCAATGTCAACAACACAATCACAAAATAAATGGAAGCAAGATTATGGTTCAGAGCAAAAAACACAAGTAGGGTCACCCACTTCCTGTCTTTTTCTTAGATTATCCCTAGTTAGCAGTTTATTGTTGACTAACAGCCAAAGGAAGATTTGGATCCTAGGGGGAATCTTGATATTCCAAATAGCAGGGGACCTAACTGGCAGCACCCCTCTAAAATTAATAAATTTGTAGAAAGATTTAATAGTGTATACCCCTTTAGAATTCATATTCCAGACCAGGGATTCCTCCTGATCTTTGAACTGAATAGAATTCACAATCTCTAGAAGTTCAAACCACAGGGTCATCTGCTCCTGAGTAAAACATCTTTTGAAGGTGAGATTAAGAGTGTTTCCATCCCATATCTTATCAGTAGTGGTATTATGCTCATTGGCCAAGATATAAATATATAAATATTGGGTAGCCACAGTAGCATTGCCAAACCAATGATCCTCCCAGAATCTCACTCTCTTACCATTGCCAATATTCCAAGAAAAACCAACCTTAGCAGCTTGTGCTGCTCAGAGCACCCCTTTCCAGAAAGGAGAAGCTCCAGTGGCAGAGCAAGCAAAAATGTTGCTATCCTGAGGCTTATATTTGGAATCAATAATATTCTTCCAAATCTTACCCTCAGGGTTATAATACCTACCTATCCAAGAAGCTAAAAGGGCCAAATTCATATCCCCAATATTAGTGATGCCAAAACCCCCAAACTCCTTTTTCATGGTGACGGAGTTCCAGGCAGTCAGATGATACTTGTGATGGCCCTCATAATCATCCCAAAAGCAATGAGCTAACTAAGAACTAATGAGCTTAATAGCTCACTTTGGGAATTTAATGAAACCCATAAGATAGGTAAGGATACTAGCTAAACATGCTTGGACTAGAATTAGTCTCTTGCCAAAAGAAAGAAGTTTCCCTCTCCACCCAGCAGCTTTTTTGATAATCTTATCTACAGTAGGCTGAAGATCCTCTTTCCTAATCTTGCTAAAATGGAGGGGTGCACCTAGATACTTAATGGGGAAAGCACTAAGTTTGCAACCCAAGGATTGAGCAAAAAACATAACCTCATCCCTATATATATTAATAGGGACTAAGTCACATTTATGAAAATTAATTCTCATGCTAGAGAGCTCCTCAAAACAGGATAATAGCCAGTTAAGGTTCTTAGCACGATCAAGGTTTTTATCCAGGAAGAGCAAAGTATCATCGGCATACTGCATGCTAATGACTCCAGCAGGGTTAGGGGGGGGACACCAACAGTTAAGTTTTACTCAGCAACTTTTATCAAAATTCTAGTGAAAACATCAGCTACCAAGTTAAACAACAATGGAGATACTGGGTTTCCTTGTCTATCTCCTTTACCAGCTATAAAGTAATCACTATTGGTGTCATTGATCCTAACCCCTACAGACCCATTGCAGAGAAGAGATTCAAGCTTATACATCCATTTAGGACCAAAGCCTCTCTTCCTCGGCATTTTTAAAAGAAATTCTACTGATCATGTCATAAGCTTTCTCATAGTCCAATTTAAAGCAGAAACCAGGCATTTTTTATGGCCACTGCATGAACTACTTCATGAGCAGCCACAATACTTTCCAGGATCAATCTCCCGCTAAGGAATGCAGTCTGGTTAGGAGAAATTAGAACATTACAAACAGGGCCAAACCTATTGGTGGCACATTTAGCAAAAAATTTAAAGCTACATTTAATCATGGCTAGAGGCCTAAACCTATCTAGCTTAACAACATTAGGTTCTTTAGGAACTAAAGTAAGGAGGGAGAAGTTGAGCCTGAACAAATCAAGTTCTCCAGCCTCCCAATCTCTAAAAAGAGCAAAAAGATCATGTTTTATAAGGTCCCATTATTTCTGGTAAAATAAAAAGGGAAACCCATCAGGGCCAGGTGCTCCCTCAGTATAAGAGCCAAAGACACTACCATTATTTCCTCCTCAGAGAAAGGATTATCCAGTAAATTCAAATGCCCAGGGGATAACATACTATCTTGATCCCAAAACTCTTTAGATCAATATCAATAGTAGGCACATAACCAAATAATTTTTTTATAATAATCAACAACCATCAGAATTATACCTTTGGGATCTTCCACGGGACCTGAGGGTCTTTCAAGCATAGCTATCTGCTTCTTCCTCCTTTTTTGGTTAGCCACAGCCTTGAAATATCCAGTATTATGCTCCCCTTCCAGGATTTCTTTCTCCCTAGATCATTGCCTTGCCTTGATCTCCATCCTCCTCCAGATCTCATTGAGGTCTCCTGAAATAGTTTTCATCCTTTTCTTAGAGTTAGGGGATAAAGGCTGGGATTCAGCCAAAATATCAAAACAATTATACTCAACCACCAGGGACTGCTTGTTCTTATTCTGGTCTGCTTCATAATTAGCACACCAGCCTTTAGCAGCCTTCCTGGTAGATCTAATTTTGAACTGCCAAATATCAATGGCTTTGGTGGCTTTACATTTGGAGTTCCAAGCTTTATGAATAACTTCATCAAAATCAGGAATCTCCAACCACCATTTTTCAAATCAATTCTTTTTGAAGAGGATTTGGAATGCACAGTGGTAGTATTCAACACTAAAGGGGTGTGATCACTCCCCACTCTAGGCAGGGCTTTAATATGAGCCCCAGGAAAAAGACTATCCCAATCAACAGAGGCAGAAATCCTATCCAAAGTGGCCATCACCAAATTGTCTTGGTTATTGGCCCAGGTAAATCTCCTCCCAGCATTTTTAAGTTCAATGAGGCCAAACTTGTTGATCCAATCATTGAAAAGATCAGCCCAATGCTGATTAATAAGACCAGTATTCTTCTCACTAGTATTTCTAACTAAATTAAAATCTCCCCCCATAAAGTGGGGCCACACCAGTTTGCAAGCTCTATTGAGTTCATTTATAAAATCAAGTTTATACTCAGCATAAGCAGACCCATATACAGAGATCAATCTCCATACAGTATCATTATGCTTGAACTTCAAAATACAGGAAATGCAATAAGTGTAAATGTAAAAATCTCAAAACTGTCTTCTTTGACACCCACCAGGATACCTCCTACAGTGCCAATAGTAGGCAACCAGTTCCAAACAAAGCCACTTCTTATATCAATGGCTTCTAGTTGGGGAATGGAGAAGTCAGCCTTCTTAGATTCAGATAAACAGAGGAAATCGGGGCAGCAAGCTTTGATGAGCTCCTGCACTCTAGTACTTTTGGATGACCCATTAAGGCCTCTAACATTCCAAAAATCACCTATCGTAAAATCTTTTTCTTAGAATTCCTATTCCTAGACTGGCACTTCCTAGCCCTTTGAGTGGGTACTTCCATCCAAGGGATATCTGATACGTCTCCAACGTATCTATAATTTTTGGTTGTTCCATGCTATTATATTACCTGTTTTGGATGTTTATGGGCTTTACTAACGAAAATGCCTAGGAGCTCTCGGCGACTCCCCCCACTGGAATCCATCCCATCCACTAGCATTGGGATTCACACTCGCTATATAAGCTCCGTCGTATTCACACCATTTAACGCCTAGTATTCATTTCCATAGTGAGATATATCACCTGAATAGTTCAACGCGCTTTCTCCCCTCGTGCAGACAAATTCACATCCTCCTGTCCTTCTCCCCCTCTCATCCGCCAACTCCGAACTACCCATCTGAATTTAATGCTCACGCTTCACAATTTCTCAATCCTCACTACAACAATCATCTTCTTCCTCTCGTCAGATATAAAATACTTGCATCTTGCAGCTTCCTCACTACTACATATCATACCATCAAGAACAGTTCATACCAGCCATCAAGAACAGCTTCCTCCCTTGTACATGGTTCTCATTGCCATGTCTAGCTCAACCCATCCCATGTCAAGCTCCAGCTCCCCCTTGTTTCTCTTGAGGATCAGCCACCACTTCCACTCATGATTTGCCCTTTCTGCAACAATGGGATGATTCAGTGGTGGGTCTCTCAGACGACAAACAATCCAGGCAAGCACTTTTAGAAGTGGGAGCATGAGTGGGTATGTCCTAATACTTTTTTCACTTTTTGGGTACTATCCTGTTCTAGTGCATGATCCCATCTTCCTTTTTTCTTCCGTTTTTGCAAGACTCGCAAATGCAACTTTTGGAAATGGTAGGAGAACTACATCAACGTCATACGTGCCAAGTGGCCGAGGCTGTTCACCGTCCCTTCCCGCGAAGACAGGAAATTCCACCGCATCATCATCACTCTCCTCCTAGTCAATCTGCTCACTCTGTTCTTCGTATGCTG
Source organism: Aegilops longissima (assembly GCA_021605205.1). Classification (NCBI taxonomy): domain Eukaryota; kingdom Viridiplantae; phylum Streptophyta; class Magnoliopsida; order Poales; family Poaceae; genus Aegilops; species Aegilops longissima. The sequence continues at coordinate 410,924,436 of CM038679.1, forward strand.
CAAGGTCGCTTGAAGCCGCCAGGACCTCTCCCGACTCCTGCATGTCCTTCAAGTGCAAGCCGCTTTTTATTGAATAAATATGTTTATCTGTATTGTCTACAACCAGTTGTCATCCACTGGCAAATTATGTTTTTATAATTATCTACCCTCTAATTAGATGTTGTAATCATGTATCACAACTAGTACCCCATTCGTAAATTCGTAATCAGATGTATGAGTTGTTTATTTTTCATTGTCCACCTTATACATTACCTCACTTAACTATCACTTATCATTTTCCAGATTAACTCCGTCATTAATGTTCATTACTTACGTCCAACCGTTGGCCCACGTCACGTTGTACCCTTTCTCAATAAATAACCTCTCCCCCCCGAGTCAACAATTCCCTGCCCAAAAGCCTGCTTGAACAGCCATAACTGCATCTGTACAACCATCAATCTCGCCCACCAGCTGTCCCCACACGCTTGCTTCCTCCAATTATAAACATCAACCCCCTACACATATCTGCACAAATCGATTCCATTCCAACCAGGATCTCCGTCTAGAACTGTTGAGACGTGCTGCTTTGTGCTTCCATTAGAAGAATCCAGCTCGTCAGCTTCGGCTACCGTCGACAGTGCACACACCTCTTTGACGAACATATGAGCTATGCCCGCGGCGCACTCGTCTTCATTCGATCTTGAAGGGGACAGTAGCGAAAGCAAAATAAACAATTAATCATCTAATAAAGCAGTTCTGCTTTCCAATCAGTTCTTAAACCTAAAGAACTTACATGGAATCGATGCCGGTGGGTTGGTGGTCAAGCGGATCTGCTGGACTGCTCATCTTCTCACGCCGAAAAAGTACTCAAGTTACAGATTACTGATAAACAACTCACGCACAGGAGTACTACCAAACTGAAATCCCCTTCTTCTGTGGCGATTTTGTTAGTGCAGAAATCACTACCGGCAGCCGAGAGGAGAATTGTTTTACAGATCTGGCTATGGAGTTTTTGCGTGCAACGAGAAGACTCCACAGGTAGGCGATGGTAGAGTAAATTAATTACGTAGGAACAACTTTTACTGTACCAGGTCGGCCCGGACAGGAAACAATAAATGAGCAAGAACATGTATAGACTGTTGCTTCATACAACGCGTCCGACGTATTAACATGTTGTAATGTTTTACAACAAATCAGCACAGATCCCAAGGTTGCATGCGTGCGGCAGCGATTTCGTAGGTGTGCATCGCCGAGTGCTCCTAATCCACCTCCCTTTACTAAGCACTTTTATATTATTTTTGGCACTAACCTATTAACCGGAGGCCCAGCCTGAATTGCTGTTTTTTTGCCTATTTCAGTGTTTCAAAGAAAAGGAATATCAAACGGAGTCCAAACGGAATGAAACCTTCGAGAGAGTTATTTTTGGAACAAACGAAATCCAGGAGACTTGGAGTAGACGTCAGGGAAGCTTCGAGGAAGCCACGAGGGTCCAGGCGTGCCCTACCCCCTGGGCGCGCCCCCCACCCTCGTGGGCCCCTCGTGGCTCCCCTGACCGACCTTTCACCTGACCGACCTTTCACCTATATATATCCATATACCCGAAAACATCGAGGATCACCATAGATCGGGAGTTCCGTCGCCGCAAGCCTCTGTAGCCACCAAAAACCAATCGGGACCTGTTCCAAGCACCTCACGGGGGGGGGATCCTCACCGTGGCCATCTTCATCATCCGGTGCTCTCCATGACGAGGAGGAGTAGTTCACCCTCGGGCGTAGAGTATGTACCCAAGAGCTATGCGTTTGATCTCTCTCTCTCTCTCTCTCATGTTCTTGATTTGACACGATCTTGATGTATCGCGAGCTTTGCTATTATAGTTGGATCTTATGATGTTTCTCCCCCTCTACTCTCTTATAATGGATTGAGTTTTCCCTTTGAAGTTATCTTATCGGATTGAGTCTTTAAGGATTTGAGAACACTTGACGTATGTCTTGCATGTGCTTATCTGTGGTGACAATGGGATATTCATGTGATCTACTTGATGTATGTTTTGGTGATCAACTTGCGGGTTCTGTGACCTTGTGAACTTATGCATAGGGGTTGGCACACGTTTTCGTCTTGACTCTTCGGTAGAAACTTTGGGGCACTCTTTGAAGTACTTTGTGTTGGTTGAATAGATGAATCTGAGATTGAGTGATGCATATCGTATAATCATACCCACGGATACTTGAGGTGACATTGGAGTATCTAGGTGACATTAGGGTTTTGGTTGATTTGTGTCTTAAGGTGTTATTCTAGTACAAACTCTATGATAGATCAAACGGAAAGAATAGCTTCGTGTTATTTTACTACTAACTCTTGAATAGATCGATCACAAAGGATAACTTTGAGGTGGTTTCGTACCCTACAATAATCTCTTCGTTTGTTCTCCGCTATTAGTGACTTTGGAGTGACTCTTTGTTGCATGTTGAGGGATAGTTATATGATCCAGTTATGTTATTATTGTTGAGAGAACTTGCACTAGTGAAAGTACAAACCTTAGGCCTTGTTTCCTAGCATTGCAATACCGTTTACGCTCACTTTTACCACTTGTTACCTTGCTGTTTTTATATTTTCAGATTACAATTACTCATGTCTACCATCCATATTGCACTTGTATCACCATCTCTTCGCCGAACTTGCACACCTATACAATTTACCATTGTATTGGGTGTGTTGGGGACACAAGAGACTCTTTGTTATTTGGTTGCAGGGTTGTTTGAGAGAGACCATCTTCATCCTACGCTTCCCACGGATTGATAAACCTTAGGTCATCCACTTGAGGGAAATTTGCTACTGTCCTACAAACCTCTGCACTTGGAGGCCAAACAACGTCTACAAGAACAAGGTTGTGTAGTAGACATCAAGCTCTTTTCTGGCGCCGTTGCCGGGGAGGTGAGTGCTTGAAGGTATATCTTTAGATCTTGCAATTGAATCTTTTAGTTTCTTGTTTTATCACTAATTTAGTTTATAAAATAAAACTACAAAACAATGGAATTGAGTTTGCCTCATACGCTTCATCTTTTTAATATCTTTCATGAGAATGATGGAAAGGAAAATTGTGCTCAAGTGCTAGAATAAGAAGTCTATAAAATGTTTGTCACTAAATCTTTGAATGATGAGCATGACTGCAATGTTGTTAGTATGAACTCTTTGAATATCCATAGTACTAATGATGATTACACTAGTCATGATGAAAATGTCTCTTATAAGCATGTCAACTTTTGTGGAGTGCATAGAGTTTGCAAGTACACACCAAATAGAGAAGATAGATTTTGCAAGACACATAAGTGTTTAGAAACTAAATGGTTGCAAGAAAGGCTAGATGCTTGTGCTGAAAATTTAAAATTTCTTTACCATCCTTGTGAACTTTGCAATGAACGTGATCATTTAAATCCCCAATACAAACTGTTTCATGATCGTATCATGTCCAAAAATTGTGATGACTTGATTTCCCTTGCACATCATAATGAACTTAGTTTGCTTTTGGGTTATGAAGAAATAAAACGTATAACTAAATATATGCTAGAATTTGTCCTTGATAAAGTTTTTGATTTTGATCTAGAAGAAATTTTTATGTATTGTGCGGTGAATTGCATTGAAAATCCTTATATTGCCAATTACATAAAGAAAAGAAAGCAAATAGAAGATGAAGAGAATGCTAATGAAAGGGAAGAAACTTCCCAATATCCTCCTATTATTTCTTATGATGAATCAGGTAACGAGGAGGAGCTTTCTATTCAACCAATCTCATTAATAAGGAGCTCAAAAAAGAGGGTTAAACCCACACATGATGTGAAAAAGAAAAAGAAAAGACGGAGAAGCAAAGGTAAAAAGGTACCCCTCCCAAATGATGTTGCTCCTATTACTCATTGTGATGATGATAATTGCTATACTATTGGTGCTATCCATACTATTAATGATGAGAGTGATTATGCTTATGATATGAAAAGGCCCAAGCTTGGGGATGCTATGTTTGATGAGAATGACATGTTTGAGAATATATTTGCTGCAATTAATGTTTGTCCCAAGCTTGGGGATGCTATGTTTAATGAAGATGATATTTTTAGCCTCCCAAGTTTTGATGAGCAAATTTATTATGATGATAGCATGCCTCCTATTTATGATGATTACTGTGATAACACTTATGCTATAAAAAGTAGTAATGATTATATTTATAAAACTTGTCATGATTATGATTACCCTTTTTATGAACATTACTCTTTTAATGTGGAAAGAATTTATAGTATTCGAGTCTCTTATGATACTCCCACTATTCCGAATGAGAAGAATTTTGCTTATGTGGAGAGTAATAAAATTTCTATGCTTGTAGATCATGAAAAAGAAATCTTTATGTGCTGGTTATATTGTTGAATTCATTCATGATGCTACTGAAAATTATTATGAGGGAGGAATACATGCTTGTAGGAATTGCAATAATATGAAGTTTCCTCTCTATGTGCTTAAAGTTTTGAAGTTATGCTTGTTTTGCCTTCCTATGCTAGTTGATTATTGTTCCCATAAGTTGTTTGCTCACAAAATCCCTATGAATAGGAAGTGGGTTAGACTTAAATGTGCTAGTCATATTCTTCATGATGCTCTCTTTATGTTTCAATTCTTATCTTTTATGTGAGCATCATTGAAATCATCATGCCTAGCTAAAAAGGCATTAAAGAAAAATGCTTGTTGGGAGGCAACCCAATTTTACTTTTGTTCTTTCCTTTTGCTCATGGTTAGTAATAAATAATTCATCTAGCCTCTGCTTAGATGTGGTTTTATGTTTTAATTAGTGTTTGTGCCAAGTAGAACCTTTGGGAAGACTTGGGTGAAGTCTTTATGATCTTGCTGTAAAAAACAGAAACTTTAGCGCTCACGAGATTAGCTGCCATTTTTTTACTGGAGAGTGATTTTAGGTTGATTATTTTTGCATATGATTAATAGAAAAATTCATCAGGTCCACCAATTTATTTCAGAATTTTTTTAGTTACAGAAGTATTCGAATGATACAGATTACTACAAACTGTTCTGTTTTTGACAGATTCTGTTTTCTATGTGTTGTTTGCTTATTTTGATGAATCTATGAGTAGTATCGGAGGGTATGAACCATAGAGAAGGTGGAATACAATAGATATTACACCAATATGAATTTAGATTGAGTTCACAACATTACCAAAAGTGGTGATTTATTTTCTTATACTAACAGAGCTTATGAGTTTTCTGTTGAGTTTTGTGTTGTGAAATTTTCAAGGTTTGGGTAAAGATTCGATGGACTAAGGAATAAGGAGTGGCAAGAGCCTAAGCTTGGGGATGCCCAAGGCACCCCAAGGTAATATTCAAGGACAACCAAGAGCCTAAGCTTGGGGATGCCCCAGATGGCATCCCCTCTTTCGTCTTCATTCATCGGTAACTTTACTTGGAGCTATATTTTTATTCACTACATGATATGTGTTTTGCTTGGAGCGTCACTTTATTTTGTTAGTATTTGCTTGCTGTTATTTAGAATAATGTTTTGCATCTATATTTTCAATAAAAATGTCAAGAATAGCCTTTACCATGCTTATTTTGCAAGTATACATGTTGCTGTTTCAAAACAGAAAGTTTACCGCTGTTGCAAAAATTCCCTAGAAATGTCAGAAATGATAAAATGTTGAAATTTTTTGCATATTCATCTCTGATAAATTTTCTACAGCGTAATATGTTTCTCATAATTTTTGGAGTTAGGGAAGTATTGATACTCTTGCATTCTTTACAGATTATACTGTTTTGGCAGATTGCTGTTATGTTTGCATTGTTTGCATATGTTTGCTTGTTTAATGATTCTATTGAGTATAGGAGTATTAAATATGCAGAGGCATTTAGTATGCAATGTTGAATAATAATTTGAGTGATTTTTTACAGTAGAAAATGATAAGGTTTTTGCATTGGTTTACAATAACTTATCTCACGAGTTCTTGATGAGTTTGGTGTGGATGAAGCTTTCGAGACTTAGGAAACCAAGATATAAAAGGAATTAAGGAGACACAAAAGCTCAAGCTTGGGGATACCCAAGGCACCCCAAGAGAATATTTCAATAAGTCTCAAGCATCCAAGCTAGGGGATGCCCCAGTAGGCATCCCACATTTCTTCTTCAACAATTATCGGTTTGTATCGGTTGAACCTAAGTTTTTGCTTCTTCACATGATGTGTGCTATCCTTGAAATGTCATTTTTTTGCTTGATGTTTGAATAAAATACCAAGATCTTCACTTATATATTTTGGAGTAGTTTGTCATTTGCTCTAGTGCTTCACTTCTACCCTTTTAGAGCACGGTGGTGGTTTTATTTTGAAGAAATAGATGAACTCTCATGCTTCACTTGTATTATTTTGAGAGTCTTTTAGAACAGCATGGTAACTTTCTTTGGTAATAAAAACTATCATAGAAAGTGCATTGAATACTATGAGAAATTTGATGCTTGATAATTGTTTTGAGATATAAAGGTGGTAATGTTAGAGTCATGCTAGTTGGGTAATTATGAAATTGAGAAATACTTGTGTTAAAGTTGGCAAGTCCCGTAGCACGCACGTATGGTAAAAGTTGTGTAACAAATTTGTTGCATAGGGTGTTCTTTTGATTGCCTTCCTTATGTGTGGAGGTCGAGATCGCGCGATGGTTAAATCCTACCAACCCTTCCCCTAGGAGCATGCGTAGTAGTACTTTGCTTCGAGGGCTAATAAACTTTTGCAATAAGTATATGAGTTCTTTAAGACTAATGTGAGTCCATGGATTATACACACTCTCACCCTTCCACCATTGCTAGCCTCTCTTATGCCGTGCAACTTTCGCCGGTATCATGCACCCACCATTTACCTTCCTCAAAACAGCCACCATACCTACCTATTATGGCATTTCCATAGCCATTCCGAGATATATTGCCATGCAACTTTCCACCGTTCCCTTTATTATGACACGACCCATCATTGTCATATTGCTTTTGCATGATCATGTAGTTGACATTGTATTTGTGGCAAAGCCACCTTCATAATTCTTTCATACATGTCACTCTTGATTCATTGCATATCCTGGTACAACGCCGGAGGCATTCACATAGAGTCATATTTTTTTCTAAGTATTGAGTTGTAATTCTTGAGTTGTAAATCAATAAAAGTGTGATGATCTTCATTATTAGAGCATTGTCCCAAGTGAGGAAAGGATGATGGAGACTATGATTCCCCACAAGTCGGGATGAGATTCTGGAGTTTATGACAAATAAAAGAGGCCAAACAAGCCCAAATAAAAAAGAGAGGCCAAAGAAGCCCACCAAAAAAATGAGAGAAAAAGAGAGAAGGGACAATGTTACTATCCTTTTTCCACACTTGTTCTTCAAAGTAGCACCATGATCTTCATGATAGAGAGTCTCCTATGTTGTCACTTTCATATACTAGTGGGAATTTTTCATTATAGAACTTGGCTTGTATATTCCAATGATGGGCTTCCTCAAAATGCCCTAGGTCTTCGTGAGCAAGCGAGTTGGATGCACACCCACTTAGTTTCTTTTGTTTATCTTTCATACATTTATAGCTCTAGTGCATCCGTTGCATGGCAATCCCTACCCACTCACATTGATATCTATTAATGGGCATCTCCATAGCCCGTTGATATGCCTAGTTGTAGCGATCAAACCTCAAACAGTCTGATCTCTGTGCATTAGTGTCATCCCTGGATCGGTAATGCTGACACGCACAATACTTGATGGATTTATAACAGAGTAGCAATCACACACTTATTACATCGAATGTCTCAAAAGAGAACTTATTACAATAAATACGGCTTAAGGCCATCTAAATATGATAACAGCGCAAGGCTTGGAAGATAAAGCGAGTCCATCAACTCCAACGGCATCACTGAGTGAAAGATCACAACCTAAGGCACCTTACTCGTCGTCTGAAAAGTCTGGAACATGAACGTTGCAGCCCAAAAACGGGTCAACACATGGAATATGCTGGCAATGTAACACATAGAGAGTAATAAACAGAATATAACTATCACTACATGCATATATGGCTTGGTGGAAAGCTCTATAGTTACAGTTTTACATAAAGCCAATTTTTTCCTACAACAAAGGAATAAATTTTATGTAACTATCATGGTGGTTGTTAAACATTGAGAAAAGGTTCACCCAACTCAATCCCAATTAAGCATCATCATTAAACCCAATCAAAATTAAATTAAGAAACATGATGGGATTCACATGATAATCCAAGTACTAGATACTCAAAACGTCCATAACCGGGGACACGGCTAACCATGATTAGTTTATACACTCTACAGAGTTTTGCGCACTTTTCCCCACAAGACTCGATCTCCTCCGTTGGATTTCTCGCACTACATGGTGTTTGAGAAATGGATGACCGAGACACAGTCTTTCAGAAGCGTTAGCACCTTACGATGGGTAGACAGTTACACCTACTTTCCCCTACATCTGCTAGTCTAGCACTGTAAGAGTTCACACGACTTAATCAACTATGCTAGAGCCCATAGTAGCTTGTGGCTGCACATGGAAGTTTCTAGCATGAAAAATCTCATGATCCCTTTGAGCCTGGGTGGCAGTCCATAGGAGAATCACACGGTACCCCGGGATTTCCAAAAATACAGGCAACACTGGGTTCCCCAGGTGCCTCAATCCACCCAGATGTGTATTAAAGTTGCCACCTTAAGTTGAACCATTAATTAACAATACTCACATCTGTCACGGATACACCCAAACCCAATCCACGTCTACAAGCATAGCATAGCAATATAAGCAACATAGAAGTAACTCCCAAAGGTTTGATAATAAACAGGACAATAGGTACTACCTCATCTACTTCCCAAAACCCACTTGTTAAACAGATCCTAACCATGCAATTGTTTGAGGATTGATCTAATGCAATAAAACTGGGTAGTAAAGATGTACGATCAAAGTTTTACTTGCCTTGCTGATGATCCGTGAAACCTAGAGACTCGTAGTAGCACGATGCGCACTCCGGGTACTCTATCTCAAACAAACAAGCATACAATAAGCACTCATATAATGCACGAATAAAACTCAAATAAGAGATCTAACCAGAAAGTTCAACTTAAGAACTCCGGTTTGCAAAAAGAATCAAATCAAACGAAGCAACTAAACTCAAACGGCGAAAGAAACAAGCTTCATTTACTAATCTAGACCTAAGTCAAATTTTACAGTAGCAAAAACTTGTTTGAGTTGGTTAAACCGAAAGAGGGTTTTGAGAAGAAACTCCAGGCGCTTGAATCGCCTGATTCCGATAAACGAGAAAAAAAATTATACTAAAACGAAAATCAGATCAGAAATCACGATCGAAATAATCGCGAAAAACTCAAGAAAAAGAAAAACTGACGAATAGGCTAACGAAAGAACGTTTGCTATCTGTGGCTAAACGGTGAACACCGTTCATTAAAACAAACGTACGGACGAACGTCCGCAAAATAAATAAACCGTCAGAAAAACCGACCTAACGAAAATACACCGGAAATTATAAAAAAACCAGATCTAGATCTAGGGTTTACCAAATAAACCGAAAACGGCGGCGGCGGCGGTCAACTCCGGCGGCGGCGTTCATGCCGGTATATGGCGGTAGCGGCGGCAGCGGCGGCGGCGGCTAGGGTTTGAGGGGCGGGTGGGCTGGCGGCGGTGGGGGGTGGGGGGGGCCCGGCTTATAAAGCCCCAAGTGAGTCCTGTCGGGTACGGCTTGGAGTCGGTTTCCTTTTTTTTTAAATAATTTCGATGTGCAGAAAAAGAAAGAAAAGAAATACTAAACAGACTCCAAAAATCCCGAAATAAATTTTCCCCGTCCTCTAAAAATATGTCGGACAAGATGAACATTTATTTGGGCCTATAATGCAATTTTGAAAAACACATATTTTTCCTATGCAAATAAAATAGCAATAAAATCCCAAATAAAAATATTTATTTGTTTTTAATATTTTTCCTCCAATATTTCGTTATTTTTGGGGAAGTCATATTATCCCCTCTCATATATTTTAAGTATGAAATATTTTCGGAGAGAAAGATAATTAGAACAAATGATCCTTGTTTCAATATTTGATAAAACTCAAATATGAAAATCGTGAAATCCCCAACTCTCTCTGTGGGTCCTTGAGTTGCTTAGAATTTCGAGGATCGCGAATCGAAATGCAATAAAACATGATATGCATGAATGATCTATGTATAACATTCCAAATTGAAAATTTGGGATGTTACAAACCTACCCCCCTTAAGATGAATCTCGCCCTCGATATTCGGGTTGGCTAGAAAATAGGTGAGGGCGGTCCTTCCGTAGGTCTTCCTCTCGCTCCTAGGTGGATTCATCCTTGGTATGGTGGCTCCACTGAACTTTGCAGAACTTGATAACCTTGCTGCGTGTGACTCGGCTGGCAAACTCGAGAATCTGACTGGTTTCTCTTCATAGGTCAAATCGCTATCCAACTGAATTGCTTCTAGTGGCACTATATCTCTTAGAGGTATATCGGCAATCTCTGCGTGGCACTTTTTCAACTGGGAAATGTGGAACACATCCCGAACTCCTGACAATCCTTCAGGTAATTCCAACTTGTAAGCAACTTCTCCCATACGCTCCATAACTTTGTATGGTCCCACAAAACATGGTGCTAACTTTCCCTTAACTCCAAAACGCTTAACTCCTCGAAGTGGGGACACACGAAGATAAACTCTGTCTCCGACTTTGTAAATTGTCTCCTTGAATTTAGAATCCGCATAGCTCTTTTGCCTGGACTGGGCTACTTTGAGTCTATCGCGAATCAACTTAACCTTCTCTTCGGACCCTTTAATTAAATCTGGTCCAAACAACTGACGGTCTCCAACTTCATCCCACAACAATGGTGTCCTGCACCTCCTTCCATACAAGGCTTCGAAAGGGGCCATCTTCAAATTGGATTGATAACTGTTGTTGTAAGAAAACTCTACATATGGCAAATTGTCGTCCCAACTAGACCCATAATCTAGCGCACAAGCTCTCAACATGTCCTCCAGAACCTGATTGGCTCTCTCGGTCTGTCCATCTGTCTTTGGATGAAAGGCTGTACGGAACTCTAGTCTGGTACCCAAAGTTTCGTGCAACTGATTCCATAACTTTGAGGTAAACTGGGTTCCTCTATCTGATACAATGGTGCTTGGAACTCCATGAAGACATAAAATACTGGTCATGTATATCTTTGCCAACTTAGAATTGGTGTAAGTGGTCTTCACTGGGATGAAATGAGCTACCTTCATCAAACGGTCGACTACAACCCATATCGAGTCATAGCCTGAACGAGTCCTGGGCAACCTCGTGATAAAATCCATGCCTAGCTTATCCCACTTCCATTCGGGTATCGGTAATGGCTGTAGCAATTCTGCTGGCTTCTGATGCTCTGCCTTCACTCTCTGACATACATCGCAAACTGCTACATACTCCGCAATGTCCTTCTTCATTCCGGTCCACCAGAAACTTTCCTTCAAATCCAGATACATCTTGGTATTACTTGGGTGGATCGAATACGGCGAATCATGGGCCTCTTGCAGACCAACTTCCTGATCTACGGATCATTTGGCACATAAACGCGGTCCTGAAACCATAAGGTATCATGCTCATCCTCACGAAATCCCTTAGCTTTTCCTTTGCTCATCTTCTCCTTTATCTCAGCGACCTCCTTGTCTGTCTTCTGAGCTTCTCTGATCTTATCCATCAAAGTAGACTGAATCTCCAATGCTGCTACATAGCCTCTCGGAACTATCTCCAAACATAGCTCGCGAAGATCCTCGGCTAACTCCTTTGGTAACTCTCCGGTCATGAGGGTGTTGACATGGCTCTTGCGGCTCAAAGCATCGACTACTATGTTAGCCTTTCCTGGATGATAATGCAACCTCATATCATAATCCTTAATGAGTTCCAACCATCTCCTTTGCCTGAGATTTAACTCCTTCTGCGTGAAGATATATTTCAAATCTTGTGATCCGTGTACACCTCACAGTGGTTTCCGATGAGAAAATGTCTCCATGTCTTCAACGCATGCACTACGGCTGCTAACTCCAAATCATGTGTAGCATAATTCAACTCATGGAGTTTAAGCTGTCGTGAGGCATAAGAAACAACTCTTCCTTCCTGCATAAGCACTGCTCCAAGTCCTCGACGAGAAGCGGCGCAATATACTTCATAATCTTTGCGCTGATCTGGCAGAATCAACACTGGTGATGTAACCAAACGTTTCTTCAACTCCTGAAAACTGGACTCACATTCCTCAGTCCATTTGAACTTGGTGTCCTTCTTCAACAACTCCGTCATGGGCTTTGCAATCTTTGATAAATTCTCAATGAACCTCCAGTAGTATCCTGCGAGTCCAAGAAAACTCTGAATCTCTCCAACTGACGTGGGGGCTTCCCAATTTGTCACAATGACAACCTTGGTGGGGCCTACTGCTATTCCTTCTCCAGATATCACATGTCCGAGGAATCCAACTTTCTTCAACCAAAACTCACACTTATTGAACTTGGCATATAGCTGATGTTCTCTGAGCTTTCCAAGTACCAAACGCAAATGCTCCTTATGCTCCTCTTCGTTCTTCGAGTAGACCAAAATATCATCAATGAACACCACGACGAACTTATCTAGAAACTCCATAAACACCTTGTTCATCATGTTCATGAAATATGCAGGTGCGTTAGTTAGACCAAATGACATAACGGTATATTCAGATTGCCCGTACCTACTGGTAAAAGCTGTCTTAGGTATATCCTGCTCTCGAATCTTCAGCTGGTGGTATCCTGATCACAGATCGATCTTGGAAAATACCTTAGCTCCTTGCAATTGGTCAAACAAATCATTGATCATCGGCAGTGGGTACTTGTTCTTGATTGTTACTTCATTCAATCCTCGATAATCAACAACCATCCTCAATGATCCATCCTTCTTCTCCACTAGAAGCACTGGTGATCCCCAAGGTGACGAACTTGGGCGAATATAGCCTTTATCCAGTAACTCCTTAACCTGCTTCTTAATTTCCTCCAAATATTTTGCGGGCATCCTGTACGGTCTCTTTGATATTGGCCCCGTGCCTGGCAAAAGCTCAATCAAAAACTCAATGTCTCTGTCCGGTGGCATGCCTGGCAACTCTTCTGGAAATACGTCAGGGAAATCCTTCACCACTGGTACTTCCTCCTGTACAACTCCTGATAAGGAATTCACTTAAGTCCTCTTCGACTCATGCCGGGATACATACCTAATCCTTCTTCCTTCTGGGGTGATAAGCAAAATTGTCTTACTGGCGCAATCGATGTTTCCTCCTTACATCGATAGCCAATCCATACCCAGAATCACATCCAGACCTTGCGACTCCAAAATTATCAGGTCTGAGGGGAAAACATGCCTCCCTATGGTCAATGTCATCTGAAAACATCCTTGACTTGCCATATACTCTGCTCCTGGTGAGCTTATTAACATAGGTGTTCTAAGAACTTTGGTGGGCAGTTTATACTTATCCACAAATCCCCTTGATATGTATGAATGCGATGCACCAGTATCAGAAAGAACGATTGTAGTAAATGACTTAACCAAAAACTTACCTATTACTGCATCTGGCTAGGCTTCAACCTCCTCCACGTTAACGTGGTTCACCTGTCCCCTGTTGAAAGGGTTAGGCTTCTTCCCAGAGCTTCCATTGCCATTTCCATTCTTAGCTTCAGGACATTCATTGGCATAATGTCCAGTCTTCTGGCACTTGTAGCAAGTGATGTGGCTCAAATCCTTCTTGGCTTGGGTGACTGGGTTGGTACGGTTCTGACCGCTGCTTCCTCCATTCCCATTGCCATTCTTGGTGCCACTATGGTTATGCGAACTCCCTCCATTATGATTGTGGCCTCCATGGGTATGCTGAAAAGGTCCTCCCGAGTTTGGGGTAAAACGAGGCTTCTGTTGAGCTCCAGAATTGTACTTCCCTTGTCCATACTTCCTCTTGCGGCCGTCAATCTGCCGCTGCTTCCCTTCAATCATGAGAGCTCTATCTACCAACTCCTAGTAGTTGTTGAAGGTTTCCACCATCAACTGCATGCTCAGCTCATCATTCAGTCCTTCCAGAAACTTCTCCTACTTAGCTGCATCTGTAGCAACGTCATCTGGGGCATAACGTGCTAATTTACTAAAATCAAACACATACTAGCCAACAGTACGTCCTCCTTGGCGTAAGTTGCGAAACTCACGCTTCTTCATGGCCATAGCTCCTGCTGAAACATGGGCGACGGAAGCTCATTCTTGGCGGTCCCATGTGACAGTGTCGATGGGGTAAGTGGCTGTGAAATTATCCCACCATGATGCTGCGGGTCCATCAAGCTGATGTGCGGCAAAACGCACTATTTCCGCATCTGTGCATCCTGCAGTGGTCAACTTCCTTCCAATCTTGCGGAGCCAATCATCTGCAACTATCGGCTCGGTGCTACTAGAGAACACCGGCGGATTAAGCCTCAAGAAACGGGCTAAGTGATCAACATGTGGTGGTGGTGGTGGGTTGTTGTTGTTGTTGTTGTTGTTGTTCCCCTGATTCTGATTCTAGACTAGTATCTGCATCAATGCATTCTGCTGCTGGATCAACTGAGTGAGCTCTGATGGGAAAGCAAATCCATTGTCACGTCTCGGAGGCATCTGAGGGTTTAGAAAAGATGAGAAAGTAGAATATAATAAGGTTTAGAGAGATAAACACTACCCATATGCACATGGGACAAACACAAACATATCATTTCAACCAATTCAAACAAGGGCATACAACAGTCTAACTATCGTTACAAAAGTGCTCAGACTATACTATATACACGGGGGAATTACTAGTACTGTTATGGTGGCCGACTAGAAAAATTGATCGGTTGAAGACTCCATGATATCTGCTCCAGTTTCATCAACAAAGTCATCATTGCTATCGTCGGGGTCCGAGTCGGTGTCGTCAATGATGATGTAGTTCTCCGGGCAAGTGGAATCATCGTCATCGCCTCTTGGCGCGGGGTCTCCCATGAATACTCCGATCTTCTTTATCAGGTTGTCATTCTTCTCCAATAATGTTACGATTTCCTCCTCATATCCATCGCGTGTGGATTTTAGTTCTTCCTCCAGCTCGGTGATCTTGGTCATTGCCTTCTTCAGATCTATCATGCCTGCGCACATCTGGTTCTCCTGGCGACGAATATGCTGGTTTAACTCCTGGATGAAAGCTGCAATAGATCTATCCTTCCTGGTGCTGATCATCTCCCATTGCTCATCTCGGCACCCGCAAATCTGGTAGATAGTATCCTTGAGATCCTTGTGGTACACTTCTCCAATGCGTCCCATGGTGATGTGGGCTGCCATGCTCTTTCCTAGACTCCAGGTTGGTGCATCAAAGGAAAACTCTATGTGCTCAGTGACTGGCATGAACGTCCTTCCTGGAACTTGAACTTGAATCATCCAACGCTCCTCTTCTGGTAAAGTGGCGATGTAGGTCCTGGTTAAGCTTGGTACTCCAATGTTCAGGTATCTAGTGACTTCCTTCAAGTGTCGTCTGAAAGGTGTATCTTCATCTGGTTGGGTAAACTTGTTCTTTGCATCCGCCATCCTAAAAGCGTAGAAAAAGGAGAGGAGTCAGAAATGAGAAGAGAGTAGTGATCTATGGTTTTAGCTTAATGGTCGTGTCCTACAGTCAGCGTGTGCTTTAATACCATCTTGTAGCGACCAGACCTCAAACAGTACGATCTCTGTGCATCAGTGTCATCCCTGGATTGGTAATGCTGACACGCACAGAACTTGAAGGATTTATAACAGAGTAGCAATCACACACTTATTTCACCGAATGTCTCAAAAGAGAACTTATTACAATAAATATGGCTTAAGGCCATCTAAATACGATAACAACGGAAGGCTTGGAAGATAAAGCGAGTCCATCAACTCCAACAGCATCACTGAGTGAAAGATCACGACCTAAGGCACCTTACCCGTCGTCTGAAAAGTCTGCAACATGAACGTTGCAGCCCGAAAACGGGTCAGCACATGGAATATGCTGGCAATGTAACACATAGAGAGTAATGAACAAAATATAACTATCACTACATGCATATATGGTTTGGTGGAAAGCTCTATGGTTACAGTTTTGCATAAAGCCAATTTTTCCCTACAACAAAGAATAAATTTTATTTAACTATCATGGTGGTTGTTAAACATTGAGAAGGTTCACCCTACTCAATCCTCAAAATTAAATTAAGTAAGATGATGAGATCCAAGTACTAGATACTCAAAACGTCCATAACCGGGGACACGGCTAACCATGATTAGTTTATACACTCTACAGAGGTTTGCGCACTTTTCCCAACAAGACTCGATCTCTTCCGTTGGATTTCTCGCACTACATGGTGTTTGAGAAACGGATGACCGAGACACGGTCTTTCAGAAGCGTTAGCACCTTACGATGGGTAGACAGTTACACCTACTTTCCCCTACATCTGCTAGTCTACCACTGTAAGAGTTCACATGACTTGATCAACTATGCTAGAGACCATAGTAGCTTGTGGCTGCACACGGAAGTTTCTATCATGAAAAATCTCATGATCCCTTTGAGCCTGGGTGCCAGTCCATAGGAGAATCACACGGTACCCCAGGATTTCCAAAAATACAGGCAATACTGGGTTCCCCAGGTGCCTCAATCCACCCAGATGTGTATTAAAGTTGCCACCTTAAGTTGAACCATTAATTAATAATACTCACATTTGTGATGGATCCACTCAAACCCAAACCACGTCTACAAGCATAGCGTAGCAATATAAGCAACGTAGAAGTAACTCCCAAAGGTTTGATAATAAACAGGACAATAGGTACTACCTCATCTACTTCCCAAAACCCACCTGTTAAATAGATCCTAACCATGCAATTGTTTGAGGATTGATCTAAGACAATAAAATTGGGTAGTAAAGAGGTATGATCAAAGTGTTACTTGCCTTGCTGATGATCCGTGAAACCTAGAGACTCGTAGTAGTACGATGCGCACTCCGGGTACTCTATCGCAAACAAACAAGCATACAATAAGCACTCATCTAATGCACGGGTAAAACTCAAATAAGAGATCTAACCAGAAAGTTCAACTTAAGAACTCTGGTTTGCAAAAAGAATCAAATCAAACGAAGCAACTAAACTCAAACGGCGAAAGAAACAAGCTTCGTTTACTAATCTGGACCTAAGTCAAATTTTACAATAGAAAAAACTTGTTTGAGTTGGTTAAACGGAAAGAGGGTTTCGACATGAACCTCCAGGCGCTTGAATCGCCTGATTCCGATAAACGAGCAAAAAATTATACAAAAACGAAAATCATATCAGAATCGCGATCGAAAATAATCGTGAAAAACCCGAGAAAAAGAAAAACTGACGAACAGGCTAACGAACGAACGTTCACTATCTGCGGCTAAACGGTGAACACCGTTCATTAAAACGAACGTACGGACGAACATCCGCAAAATAAATAAACCGTCGGAAAAACCGACCTAACGAAAATAAACCAAAAATTATAAAAAAAACCCGGATCTAGATCTAGGGTTTACCAAAATAAATCGAAAAAAAATGGCGGCATGGTCAACTCGTGGCGGCGGCATGGGCGGCAAGGGCGGCTAGGGTTAGGGTTTGGGGTGGGCTGCAGCGGTGGTGGGCTGCGGGGCAGGGCCCCCCGGCTTATAAAGCCCACCGGGCAGAGTCCCGGTCGAGTACTGCCCGGAGTCGGTTTCCTTTTTTTTAAATAATTCCGACGTGCAGAAAAAGAAAGAAAAGAAATACTAAACGGACTCCAAAAATTCCGAAATAAATTTTCCCCGTCCTCTAAAAATATGCCGGACAAGATGGACATTTATTTGGGCCTATAATGCAAATTTGAAAAACACATATTTTTCCTATGCAAATAAAATAGCAATAAAATCCCAAATAAAAATATTTATTTGTTTTTAATATTTTTTCTCCAATATTTCATTATTTTTGGGGAAGTCATATTATCCCCTCTCATATATTTTAAATATGAAATATTTTTGGAGAGAAAAAAAATTAAAACAAATTATCCTCATTTTGATATTTGATAAAACTCAAATATGAAAAATCATGAAATCCCCAACTCTCTCTCCGTGGGTCCTTGAGTTGCTTAGAATTTCGAGGATCGCAAATCGAAATGCAATAAAACATGATATGCATGAATGATCTATGTATAACATTCCAAATTGAAAATTTGGGATGTTACACTAGTCAATGTGAGACTTTCTCCTTTTTTGTCTTCTCCACACAACCTCCATCATCATATTATATTCCACCCATAGTGCTATATCCATGGCTTATGCTCATGTATTGCGTGAGAGTTGAAAAAGTTGAAGCGCGTTAAATAGTATGAACCAATTGCTTGGCTGAAACCGGGGTTGTGCATGATGGGAGTATTTTGTGTGACGAAAATGAAGCATAGCCTAACTATATGATTTTGTAGGGATAATCTTTCTTTGGCTATGTTATTTTGATAAGACATGATTACTTGTTTGTATGCTTGAAGTATTACTATTTTTATGTTAATATGAACTTTTATCTTGAATCATTTGGATCTGAATATTCATGCCATAATAGAGAAGATTACATCGAGAAATATGTTAGGTAGCATTCCACATCAAAAATTCTGTTTTTATCATTTACCTACTCGAGGACGAGCAGGAATTAAGCTTGGGGATGCTTGATACGCTCCAACGTATCTATACTTTTTGATTGTTCCATGCTATTATATTACCCGTTTTGGATGTTTATGGGCTTTACTAAGCACTTTTATATTATTTTTGGGACTAACCTATTAACCGGAGGCCCAGCCCAAATTGCTGTTTTTTTGCCTATTTCAGTGTCAAACGGAGTCCAAACGGAATGAAACCATCGGGAGTTATTTTTGGAACAAACGCAACCGAGGAGACTTGGAGTAGACGTCAGGGAAGCTTCGAGGAAGCCACAAGGGTCCAGGGCACGCCCCCACCCTCGTGGGCCCCTCGTGGCTCCCCTGACCGACTTATTTCACCTATATATATCCATATACCCCGAAAACATCGAGGAACACCATAGATCGGGAGTACCACCGTCGCAAGCCTCTGTAGACACCAAAAACCAATCGGGACCCTGTTCTGGCACCCTACCGAAGGGGGGATCCCTCACCGGTGGCCATCTTCATCATCCCGATGCTCTCCATGACGAGGAGGGAGTAGTTCACCCTCGGGGCTGAGGGTATGTACCAGTAGCTATGTGTTTTGATCTCTCTCTCTCTCTCTCTCTCTCGTGTTCTTGATTCGACACGATCTTGATGTAACGCGAGCTTTGCTATTATAGTTGAATCTTATGATGTTTCTCCCCCTCTACTCTCTTGTAATGGATTGAGTTTTCCCTTTGAAGTTATCTTATCAGATTGAGTCTTCAAGGATTTGAGAACACTTGATGTATTTCTTGCATGTGCGTATCTGTGGTGACAATGGGATATTCACGTGATCTACTTGATGTATGTTTTGGTGATCAACTTGCGGGTTCAGTGACCTTGTGAACTTATACATAGGGGTTGGCACACGTTTTCGTCTTGACTCTTCGGTAGAAACTTTGGGGCACTCTTTGAAGTACTTTGTGTTGGTTGAATAGATGAATCTGAGATTGAGTGATGCATATCGTATAATCATACCCACGGATACTTGAGGTGACATTGGAGTATCTAGGTGACATTAGGGTTTTGGTTGATTTGTGTCTTAAGGTGTTATTCTAGTACGAACTCTATGATAGGTCGAACGGAAAGAATAGCTTCGTGTTATTTTACTACGACTCTTGAATAGATCGATCAAAAAGGATAACTTTGAGGTGGTTTCGTACCCTACAATAATCTCTTCGTTTGTTCTCTGCTATTAGTGACTTTGGAGTGACTCTTTGTTGCATGTTGAGGGATAGTTATATGATCCAATTATGTTATTATTGTTGAGAGAACTTGCACTAGTGAAAGTATGAACCTTAGGCCTTGTTTCCTAGCATTGCAATACCGTTTACGCTCACTTTTACCACTTGTTACCTTGCTGTTTTTATATTTTCAGATTACAAATACTCATATCTACCATCCATATTGCACTTGTATCACCATCTCTTCGCCGAACTAGTGCACCTATACAATTTACCATTGTATTGGGTGTGTTGGGGACACAAGAGACTCTTTGTTATTTGGTTGCAGGGTTGTTTGAGAGAGACCATATTCATCCTACGCCTCCCATGGATTGATAAACCTTAGGTCATCCACTTGAGGGAAATTTTGTACTGTCCTACAAACCTCTGCACTTGGAGGCCCAACAACGTCTACAAGAAGAAGGTTGTGTAGTAGACATCAATATCCCCTTCCTTCCTCTCTGAATTATTTTCAGTGCAGAAGGAAGAAGGTTTGTCAGTACCATTTTTATTACTAAAATAGTCAGATCCACTGACATAAATGTCAGGAGGTAGAAACATATCAGGGTTGTCTTGTTGAAATCTAGTTAGCCTCTCAAGCTCAATTTGCTTGATGGTTTCAACATTATGGTTGCAACTAAATGGATCATTCCCTAGTTACAGATCATCATTATGCAAAAGACACTCATTATCTAAACAAGCAAAGGAATTTTGGGAATTTGGAGGAGTAGTACCTCTAGCAATTTCCCAATTTTGCACTTGTTTGATTTCTTGTGCCTTGACTATAGTGTTCTTGCCATCTCTTTTAATCCTATTGCTCATCCTAGTGGAAACAACATGATCCCATTTCCCTTTGTCAGGTCTATGGACCTGAGGTCTGGGAGCTGGGCAAGAGAGAGTGTCAGAAAAGGGAGCTAGGGGCTTTGGGCCATTGTTAACAGTGCAATTCATCTTAGCTTCAAACTGCACCAGCAAGCTGCTACCACAACCTCCATAGTGAGATTTTTTTGCAACATCTAGGTAACTTTTGGTCACAGGGGCACCCTGGTAATTTGAAGGTAAGTTACTCTCCAAGTGGGGCTGTTCCACAGGTGTATGAGGCTGAAGATAGCTAGTCCTAGTTCTTGATCCACTTGGGGCAGGAGTGGCCTTCTTAGTAATTTGATTTCCAGTATCTTGATCAATTTCTTCCCCTAGTAGATCATCATCACTATCATAATCCACATCACCATTCCTATGTGCTCTTCCGTTATCTTCAGCACCATTAGAGGGACCAGGAGGCCCATCAGAAGGTTTATGGTTGGGCGACTCAGGAATTGCATCACCTTCAACCTCAAAAGTGAGTAAGTATACATCTTGATGGATTTCCACCATTCTGTCTTTTGGAATCAGTTGAGGGTCTCTAACAGCAACCTGAATTCTAACCACCTCATAGAAGCTCCTGAAGACCTCATGCTAGTCAACATTAACAATGAAACAAAGAGAAGAAGCAATATGAGCAATAACTGGCCATGTGCACCAAACAGGGGGAATGCCTATGATGTTGTTCCAGATTTCCTTGAGGGAGTCATAAGCAGGTAGGTCTCCATGCCAGTCTTTGAAAGAGATAGTGACACCTTTCTTTTTCAGGTTGATGGATTTAAAGCTACTAGATCAGATATTTTTTGTTGGGGGGGGGCGGAATCAGACCAGATACTGAGTTTCATCGTAAGGTCTGATCTGCCATGGCCAGTTGGTTTTCCACATCCCAGCAAAGCTGCTTTCTAATTCATCAGCACTAATTTCTCCTTCTTCAATAACTACCGGCCCAACATGTTCAAACTTGAGTCAATCACTGTCACTCTTATCTCCAGCTTCAATATGAAAGAATCCAAGCCCATTGTTAGCACTTCCCCAAAACTGAGCAGCAGGATAGGGTTCATAGCATTTGGGGCAAGCATCCATATGGTGACCTAGGGTTTTGCTGATAAAACAGACTTTTGGGATGGAGCACATGCCAACAAAGTGTCCAAGAAGGCCACAATTGTAGCATATGGTGCCTATCACTGGTACGCGTCGGTGCTATACACACGATTTTTAACCCCTTTCCGCGACGGCATTTGGAACCGTCACCAAGTGAGTGTGGGCGATAGGGGGTCCTTCCCACATGACCCAGAAACCACCGGGGATATGGAGCCATGATCCAGAGGCCTTGCAAAGTGTAATTGTGTGCAGTGAAACCAAACGGTGTGTCGTAATGAACCATTTGGGAAACATCATGTAAGGCACACGGGCCAACATATGAGCTTTGTGCGATATGTGCCCCATCGCACACGTGTTTTCCGCGGAACCCGTCTGCCATGCAAGATTCCATCGCACACGTTTCCCAACAATTATCGTGTGTGATAATATTCTATCACAAACGGTTCATGAGGCCCTTCGCGCACATACAAGTGCTGCAGACCATTTGTGATTTGTGTGTGTCACCGAGGGTTGCGGCAAGAGTGACGTGTGCTTTTCGTTTGGGATCCCACACGTCCTGAAAAAATTACGACTGGGATTGTATTTTACATTGGGCACGGTTTACTCTGAGCTCTCGTGTGCGGTACCGTGATATGACAAATGATTCCGGAGACCCTACGCACACGTGAGATCTGCTGTGTATCACCGATGATTCAACTACGATTGATGTATGCTTTCCGATGTGGATTGCACACACTCATTTAGTTGAACCGTGTGTGGACCAATTG
This sequence comes from Aegilops longissima, assembly GCA_021605205.1. NCBI lineage: Eukaryota > Viridiplantae > Streptophyta > Magnoliopsida > Poales > Poaceae > Aegilops > Aegilops longissima. The sequence goes on from CM038679.1 coordinate 410,947,133, forward strand.
CCAGGTTAAAACAAAAATATCCCATTTTGAATCAGCATGCAAAAAGCAAATTCACCACAATATTCAATTGAACAAATAGTGTCCACAGGTAGAACATTCATCAGATTTCACAACAATTGCAATTGAACATATGGTAGCTAAATTCCAATGATTTGTCCACACATATATGCATTACATAATTAATCATAGTGTACGAAATACGAAGACCTCATCAGATGGAAAATAATGGATCCATGCGTATATGTTTAGCGGCTAACTCTTACTCAATGTTTCAGGAGAACGCATGCTGAAATCTTCATTATCACCAGTGGGATTGATGTAGTGATTTAGGAAGAAGTCGCTGATAAATCTCCGAGCCATCAGCAATTCACCAGCCGGGAGCGGTTCAGGTGTCCTCGTTCTAAGATGAGCTACAGTATTTTTAAGATCAGAATGTGCCATATGAGTGGAGTAGAAGATATTAATTAAGATATACTTACTGGTACTAATTTGCGAGGATCGTCACAACTATCAGCAGATTTGCAGATGGAGATCATGTGTCTGCAAACATAGTATCCAAAAGTTTGGTCCCTGCTTGTTGCTGAGGACACTGAATTTTTTTGTACAGAATTAGTCATGTATTTGTCATGTTAGGAACAACCTAACGGATGTTAGATGTATTATTTTTTTCTTTCGACAAAAATAGAAACATGTTTATTTAGAAGCTTGAACATTTTACTAGCGTAAGAAAAGGTATTTGCGGACTATTGAATAAATTTTTTGAAAATAACGGATTTTGGTGTGTTACCGCAGAAATGATCTCGTGCTGCAGAGGTAGTTCCCTCTTGAATAGGTTCCCTGGTTTAGTTTTCCACAATGCGAGCACATTGCAAATGAAGATGAATTTTGACAACATCAATTACTGAACCAGATATGAATGGAAATTAATTTCAACATCATAGAATTAAATACCTATCCATGAATTGCTGAAGATGCATCAGATCCTGAGCGTTTGTTGACTCTCTAAGAGAATCCATGTAGTAAACTGTGTTCTTGTTTGTAGCAATGAATACCAATATCCAGTGATCTCTACATATTAAGAAAGCCATGAACTTACGAATTATGTCGAAATTTGAAAGACAATCAGTGTATGCATGGTTGTTTACTTGACTTACCATTCATGAAATGGCCAGAGAAATGATTCTGCATGGGACGTGTTTTCAAGGACACAGACAACCGTGTTAATTGCCCAGTCCTGTAGGTCCTTACCATCTAATGTTGTGCCATTTGCTAATGCAGGATCTATGAAATACACACTCTCCCTTTTTCTTCTCTGCGCGTTCAATCCCCCGAGAGGAATAAAATGCAGTTAGTTATTTATCATTTGCGACCTTGTATGGTGAAGTTGATCAAAATTTGTTAAGTACTTACAAAATCAGGCATCTAACAAGAGTGGCATCGAGCTCGTTGAAGTTGAAGAAGAGATGTTAGTCCTCAAAACTCACATTGATGGAACCATCGTGTCGGAAATGATCTTTGTTGTAGTGGATTAGCAAACCATGATGACCTGCTGACATTAGATCAATGCAATATTCATATAACTCGCGGCAACTGGAGCTGCACTCATCAAAGTATTCGCCAACAAGAAATGGCTGGCCATGGACGTAATTGCGTGCTTCAAGTATGGCTGCTTTACTTTTAGTAAGCAACAACTCTACTTCTTCATCATGCATGCCGTCAGAAATAATATTACTCCCCGATTCGAACAACCTGCCGTTAATTTGGTTCTGGGTGATGAGTGCTTTAAGTAAGAGGCAATCATTCTCTTTCCTCTTCGCTCTCCCGCCGCGCTTCCTCTTGGGTGTAGCCTTTTTGGCCGCTTCCTTCTTGGTACTTGAAGCATTTCCGGCAGAACCTTTGGTTGGCTGCAAGGTAGACTGCCGAGCAGACGGTGAAGCTTCAACAAACTGCTTAGTAGACGGTTTATCTATGCGGGACCACTGAGCTGGCGCTGCTGTTGTGACGGACTGCTGCCCTGTAGGAGCAGAGGCATCAGACTGCTGACCATGCGTTGAATCCATGTCAGGTTTCTGCGTAGGTGGTGCCAACTTGTCGGTGTGCTGAGGAGGCCGTGCCAACACATTGGTTTACTGAGCAGGAAGTGCTGATGCATTGGTATGCTGATCATGCGACTGTGGACCGACGAACTAATGAGCAGTCAGTTCTGGACCTACAGAGTGCTTAGCAGGCGGTTCCGAAGCATCAGACTACTTAGCAGTCCATTCCATGATGTCTACTACGCAACTTTATTCTTGTAGACACATGTTGGGCCTCCAAGCGCAGAGTTTTGTAGGACATTAGCAATTTTCCTCAAGTGGATGACCTAAGGTTTATCAATCCGTGTGAGGCGTAGGATGAAGATGGTCTCTCTCAAACAACCCTGCAACCAAATAAAAGAAATGTAACGCCCCGAGACCGATGCGCCAGATGTCTTCCAGTTATTTGTCGTCATTGCCATGTCATTTTCTTGCGTGTTGCAGTTTGCCATGTCATCACCTGCATTTCATCTGCATGTTTTTTTAAACATGCATCCGTTCGGGTTCCCCCGGTTCTCTCCGTTGTCCGTTCTAAGCCCAACCACACTCGCACGCGCCCGCGGCACCTCTCGGTCCTTGGTTTTGTGAGCCGCCGAAAAACATTCTCGGAATGGGCCGAGATTTGCCAAGTGGCCTCGGTATATCACTGGTAGACCGCCCGTCAAATTTCGTTCCATTTGGAGGTCGTTTGATGAGCCAACGGTTAACCGAGTTAACCCAATCCCCCTTCTCTTTGCAGCCCAGCACCCTCCACACAGCCCACCTAGCCCATCTAACTCCCCTCCATGCTCTCCGCCGTTCGATCACGATCGTGTGGGCAAAAACAACATTTCATTTGGACTCTCCTAGCTCCCTCTACCTCTAAATATGCCTTCCCCTTCCAAATTCATGGATGCAACCCTAGCCACCTTCCCTCCACGCCGCCGGACATGTCCGTTCCCGCCGGACGAAACCGCGCCGCCCAGAGCCACTCACAGGCGCCACGTGACCTCGCCATCGCGCGCGCCGCCGCCCGCCAGCCTGCGCTGGCCTCAAGCCCATCGCGAAGCCCGCCGCCCGTTCACTCGCGCCCGCCGACGCATGTCGCTTGCCCAGACTGGACCCCACGCAGACCGCTCGCTCCTCGCCGACTCTCGCGGTGCCGCCACGGCTCGCCGGACGGACCCGCTCCTCTTCAGCGACTTCGCGGCGCTTCATTGACCAGATCGCTTCGCTTCGCGCGTCGCCGACCGCTCCGCCCAAGCGCCTCGCCTCCACCCGCCTCGCCGGTCCTGCTCTGCTCGCTCCGCCCGCCTCCTCCGCTTCGCCGGCGCCGCCGCCGGCGCTTAGCTTGCGCCGCTCGCGACCGTCCCGGCGGATCCGGCAAGGGACGCGGGATCCGCCACCCCCGAGCTCCGGCCTCCTCCCCCGCAGCTCTGACCGTCTTCCTCGTCTACTCCGGCAAGCAACCCCGGCGAACCTCGGGATCCGCGCCCGGAAACCCTAGATCTGCGAGGTTGATTTTTTCCCTAAGTCCTGGAATTTTCAGTTCGTGTGCACTTCTTCATCATGCCATAACTTCATGCATACTGCTCCGTTTTGCATGCATGATATGTCAAAATGTTCATCTCAGAGTGTTCTTCATGATGGTGTATTTTTAGTTCATGTTCATATTCATATTGAGGCCTTAATATTCGTTGCAAAACTGCTATGTGATATAAACTGCTGGAATCTGCTGATTGTTAACATCATGTATGCATCTTGTGTGTGCTATAACTTTATCACTGTTGATCCTATGATGATGATCTTGATATGCACATGTTATGATATTCATGCTATACATGTTGGTGTGCTTTTCATTGATGTTAGGGTGCATCTTGATATCTTAATCCCTGTTGCAAAAGTGCATGTTGCTGTTAACTGCTGAAAACTGCTGTAACTTGCTGATTTGTATTTTTTGTTGCATTTTGTGTGTGCATCCTATGAGGATGATGTCTACATGTTTTAGGAACGTTATTATGTCATATTTACTGGGGTGCAATTCACGTATTTTGATATGCCCTGTAACGAGTGAATAAATCTTGTGAAGGGGGTTACTCGATGTTAATGTTCTGTCAATCCTGAATCTGTCATATCATGTTGCCATGTTTGCTTGATGCTACTAATTAATCCATGCATAATATGGAGATGCTTAGTTGACATGTTTTTTTGATCATGTTATTCTATATCATGAATTGCCATTTTTTGCCACATATATGTCCTGTAGCATATGTTTTCATTGACATGAACATGCCTACATGCTGTTCCAGATTTCTGTTAACTTCATGATGCCTTGTTGTGAGCTTGTTATTAGTTGATACATGCCTATTCTGGATATGCTCCAATTACATGTTTTCAAGTATGTTATGAGTGCTTTGCCCAGACATCAATTTTATTAATTTATGAGATCATATGCCTCTGTTCCATGCTTGCAAACATGCTATGATAATGTTGCTGTTTTACACTTGCTGAAACTGTTTCAACATTCAATCTTGTCATGTTGGTTCCTACTAATCCATGATCCATACGCATATGATGCCAGGATGTTATTTGCTATTTGTTATGTATATTTTGATACCATTCCCTTGGTTTCTATGTTTACTTGTTGTAGCTTGTCTCTTTCTTGCTCTCAAGTTGCCATCATATTAACTTTGCTCATGTATATGCTCCTGTGTTATAAAGTTGCATTTTGCATTGATCATATTGGTTTAATCTTGATGCCTATGAACCTGAACCTTAATGATATTTGAAGTATGTTATCAGTACATGGAGTTCATGTCAAGTTTGTGCTCATATGATTCCTGTAGCATGTTGTTTTGATGTTTGGAAAGTGCCTACTTGCTATTTTGGGCAGATTGTTCTTATATCTTGCTTGGAGTGTATGTGTTGCACCGTTGCTCCGTTTTGAGCATGCTCTATATGAAACTTGCTTGATTTTGCATGTAGTTTCATCTTATCATGTTGCATCCATGTTTTGAGAGTGTTTACTTGATGTTTGAATGTATTTTGCATCGATGCCAAGTTTAACTTGTGTTGCTCATATCTTCTAGGCCGTAGCTCCGATTTAAATGAACTTTATATGTAACTTGTCTAGAATTTAGTGTAGATCATCATGGTTCATTTTAGATTGCTGTTTAACTACTTGAACATAAGGTTTATTCAGATCTGGACTAATTTCGAAATTTGCATATGAGGACTTACCGGACTTGTTATATGTTGTTTCCGGCCTCATTTAAACTTGCTTTGATGTGATGTTCTTGTATGCATCATCTCTTGCCATGAGTAGCATCATATAGCCTTGTAATGCACCATACTTGGTTGAGCATCATGTCATGTTTATGTGTTGTGTGTTTACGTTGTTCTTTGCTTCTTTCCGGTTGTGCTTCTTCTCGATAGTTCCTGTTTCGTTGCGATCGTGAGGATTCGTTCGTCTACGCTTAGTTCGGCTTCATCCATTCGTCTTCTTCATGGGCTCGTTCGTCTTCCTTGCGGGATTTCAGGCAAGATGACCGTTACCTTGGATCTCACTACTATCATTGCTATGCTAGTTGCTTCGTTCTATCGCTATGCTGTGCTACCTATCACTTGTTTTTCAAGCCTCCTAAATTGCCATGTCAGCCTCTAACCTTTTTCACCTTCCTAGCAAACTGTTGTTTGGCTATGTTACCGCTTTGCTCAGCCCCTCTTATAGCGTTGTTAGTTGCAGGCGAAGTTGAAGATTGCTCCATGTTGGAACAAGATTATTTTGGGATACCACAATATCTCTTATTTTAATTAATGCATCTATATACTTGGTAAAGGGTGGAAGGCTCGGCCTTATGCCTGGTGTTTTGTTCCACTCTTGCCTCCTTAGTTTCCGTCATTACGGTGTTATATTCCTTGATTTTGCGTTCCTTACGCGGCTGGGTTTATGGGAACCCCTTGACAGTTCGCTTTCAATAAAACTCCTCCAGCAAGGCCCAAATTTGGTTGTACATTTTCCTAACAACCTATAACCTTTCCCTTGGGAGTAATTAACCCGAGGGTCATCTTTACTTTAACCCCCCGGGTCAGTGCTTCTCTAAGTGTTGGTCCGATCCGAGCAGCCTGCGGGGCCACCTCGAGGAAACTTGAGGGCTAGTTTTACTCGTAGCTTGACTCATCCAGTGTGCCTTGAGAACGAGATATGTGCAGCTCCTATCGGGATTTGTCGGCACATTCGGGCGGTCTTGCTGGTCTTGTTTTACCATTGCCGAAATGTCTTGTAACCGGGATTCCAGGATTGATCGGGTCTTCCCGGGAGAAGGAATATCCTTCGTTGGTCGTGAGAGCTTATAATGGGCTAAGTTGGGACACCCCTACAGCGTATAAACTTTCGAAAGTCGTGTCCGCAGTTATGTGGCAGATGGGAAATTTTTAATGTCCGGTTGTAGAGAACCTGACACTTGACTTAACTAAAACGCATGAACCGCGTGTGTAGCCATGATGGTCTCTTCTCGGCGGAGTCCGGGAAGTGAACACGGTTTGGGTTATGTTTGTATGTAAGTAGTTTCAGGATCACTTCTTGATCATTACTAGTTTGCGAACGCTTGCATAGCTTCTCATCTTATTCTTGTATTCGTAAGTTAGCCACCATATCATGCTTAGTCACTGCTGCAACCTCACCACTATCCATTCCTTACCCATTAAGCTTTGCTAGTCTTGATACCCATGGTAATGGGATTGCTGAGTCTTCGTGGCTCACAGATTACTACAACAACAGTTGCAGGTACAGGTAATGCGATGATCATGACGCGAGAGCGATGTTTACTTGTTTTGGAGTTCTTTTTCTGCTTCTTCTTTGATCAGGGGATAGGTTCCTGGTCGGCAGCCTAGGCTAGCAGGGTGGATGTCGTTTGAGATTCTGTTTGTGTTTCATCCGTAGTCGGATGTTGCTCTTTTGTATGATGTTGTTGTATTCATGTGGAATTGTATGCCTTTTGTATGTTTCCCCAACTATTATGTAATGGTACGATGTAATGATATCCACCTTGCAAAAGCGTCTCCAATATGCGCTTCTATCCTTGGTAGGACCTTCGAGTTCCTTTACGATAGGGTCGCATATTGGGCATGACAAGAAATCTCATGTGTCCCCAACACACCCAATACAATGTAAAATTGTATAGGTGCACTAGTTTGGCGAAGAGATGGTGATAAAAGTGTAATATGGATGGTAGAAATATATTTTTATAATTTGAATAAATAAAAACAGCAAGGTAGCAATTGATAAAACGAAGCACGAACGGTATTGCAATGCTTGAAAATGAGGCCTAGGGTCCGTATATTCGCTAGTGCAATCTCTCAACAATGCCAATATAATTGGATCATATAACCATCCCTCAAAGTGCAATGAAGAATCATTCCAAAGTTCCTATCCAGCGGAGAACATAAGACGAAATTGTTTGTAGGGTACGAAAGAACCTCAAAGCTATTCTTTCCGATCACTCTATCCTAGAGTTCGTACTAAAATAACACCAAGTTATTCTTTCTGATCGATCTAACCAAGAGTTTGTACTAAAATAACACCAAAGCAAATTCAGATTCATAATATTCAATCCAACACAAAGGACCTCAAAGTGTGCCCCACGATTTCTACCGGAGAAATAAAGACAAGAACGTGCATCAACCCCTATGCGTAGATTACCCCAATGTCACCTCGGGAATCCGCGAGTCGAGTGCCAAAACATATATCAAGTGAATCAATACGATACCCCATTGTCACCACGGGTATTCATAGCAAGACATACATAAAGTGTTCTCCAATCCATAAAAATATTCAATCCGATAAAACAAAATCTCAAAGGGAAAACTCAATTGATCACAACAAGATAGAGAGGGGAAAACACCATATGATTCAACTACATTAACAAATCCTGCGATACATCAAGATCGTGCCATCTCAAGAACACGAGAGAGAGATTAAACACATAGCTACTGGTACAAACCCTCAGCCCCGAGGGTGGACTACTGCCTCCTCATTGTGGTGGCCGCCAGGATGATGAAGATGGCCATCGGTGATGATTTCCCCCTCCGGCGGAGTGCTGGAACAGGGTCTAGATTGGTTTCTCATGGCTACAGAGCCTTGCGGCAGCGGAACTTCTGATCTAGGGTCCTCCCAAGGGTTTTTGGAATATTTGGTGATTTATAGGGCAAAGAGGGGGTGCGGGAGGCCACCGAGGTGGGCACAACCCATCTGGGCGCGCCTGGGCCCCCAAGCACGCCCTGGTGGGTTGTGTCCCCCTCGGGGCACCCCCCCAGGTGCTTCTCTCGCCCACTGGATGTCTTCTGGTCCATAAAAAATCCATAAAAAGTTTAGACTCCATTTGATATTGATTTCCTGCGATGTAAAAAACAAGCAAAAAACAGCAACTGGCACTGGGCACTGGTGATAACCCACAAGTATAAGGGATCGTTTGTAGCCTTCTTCGATAAATAAGAGTGTCTAACCCAATGAGGATCTAAAGGTAGAACAAATATTCCCTGATGTTCTATCGACCACTGATACAACTCTACGCACACTTGACGTTTTCTTTACCTAAAACAAGTATGAAACTATTTTGCAAGAATAAAACTATGAGTACTTTGTGAGAATAAAACTACGAATAAAATGCAAGGTAATAAAAGTGGATAGCTTTTGTCAACAATAAAGTCATTTGTCCCTAGGCAATTGATAACAAGTACCGGTAATCATTCTTGCAATTCTATATGAGGGAGAGGCATGAGCTAACATACTTTCTCTACTTGGATCATATGCACTTATGATTGGAACTCTAGCAAGCATCTGCAACTACTAAATATCATTAAGGTCATGAAACTTAACCATAGCATTAAGTATCAACTCCTCTTTATCCCATACGCCATAACCCACTTATCCGCGCTTGGGCTGCTGTCATGCCCCGCAACACTGACAATAAGTAAACCATGAACATATTGCAACAACCTATCAATGGGGGCCCCTCACGTTTGCGTGAGAACGGAGGGCACCGTAGGACAGCACCATAAATAAAATATACAATCATACCAACCAAGATCACGATTAACCCATAGGACAAAACGGATCTACTCAAACATCATAGGATAACCACCGATCATTGGGAAATAATATATGGAGTTGAGCAACATGTTTATGTAGAGATTACAACGGGGAAAGAGGTGTTACACAGCTGCATAGAGGGTGAGAGAGTTGGTGTTGACGGTAGCAAGATTGTCGATCTAGATCGCCATCACGATCCTAGCCCTGGCGGCACTCCGGCGCCATCGGGAGAGAGGGGGAGAGAGCCCCCCTCCTTCTTCTTCTTCCTTGGCCTCCCCCCTAGATGGGAGGAGAGTTCCCCCTCTGGTCCATGGCCTCCATGGAACTGGAGGGGCAGGAGCCCCTCTGAGATTGGATCTCCCTCTCTGTTCTCTTCGGTTTCGTGCTTGCTAGATCTGGCCCTTCATGGTTTCTTAAATTCCCGGAGATCCGTAACTCCGATTGCGCTGAAATTTCTACACGATTTTTTCCCATAAAATTATCTTTCTTGCACCAGAAGAAGGTCTCCAACCAACGTTCGACGCCTTGGTGGGTCGTGGAGGCCTCGGGCCTCCGTTTACGTTGATTCCACCACCTAAAATTCATAAATATTCCAAAATAATTCTCCGTAGATTTTTTATTGAATTTGGACTTCGTTTGATATGGATTTTCTACGAAACAAAAACATGCAACAAACAGGAACTGGCACTGGGCACTGGATAAATAAGTTAGTCCAAATAAATCATATAAAAAGTTGCCAAAAGTATGTGAAAGTTGTATAACATTGGCATGAAATAATAAAAAATTATAGATACGACGGAGACGTATCAGCATCCCCGAGCTTAATTCTTGCTCGTCCTCAAGCAGGTAAATGATAAAATAGATAATTTTTGATGTGGAATGCTACTTAACATAAACTAGATCACATATCTAGTCATGACATGAATATTAACACATAAGTGAATCAAAGCAATAGTCTATAATTTGACATAAAGACGTCAATACTCAGGCATCCCAATAAACAATCATGTCTTTCAAAATATCAACGCTAAAGAACGTTATCCCTACATAATCATATAGCCTTGTCATGCTCTGTCTTCCTAACACAAAGTATAAATCATGTACTACCCCAGTGTCGGCCAAGCAATTGGTTCATACTTTTTAACGTGCTTCAGCATTTTCAACCCTCACGCAATACATGAGCGCAAGCCATGGATATAGCACTACAGGTGGAATAGAATATGATGATAGGGGTAAATATAGTGAAGATAAAAAAGTAAGAAAGTCTCACATCGACGAGGCTAACCAACGGCTATGGAGATGCCCATCAATTCATATCAATGTGAGGAGTAGGGATTTCCATGCAACGAGTGCACTAAGATGTATAAGTGTATCACTACAAAAAAAGACACATCCGTAACATTTTGGGCCGAACGAATTTTTTTGTCATACTTATGACACTTCTATGACAATAATTATGACAAAACCCTGTATCATCATAGATGTGGTGGGCTCCTACTTCTATGATAAAAATCATGACAGAAAATGGGCTTTTCATCCTGGGAGGGCCGGAGACGCACCTGCATGACATTCTTTGGGTTGTCCATGACGGAAGAAATCGTGGTAGAAGCAAGGGCGAGGAAAATTTCGGGGACTTCCCGGTTACGGTGGTTGGTCGGGGCGGAGCGATGCACGGAGGATTGAGCGTTTCTCTCGTACACGTACACACGTGTGTGCGAGGCGTTGTGCTCTAACTGAACCCGAGTGAGGCGTTGGCTCTAACTGAACCCAAGCAATTGCACTAGCTACGTTATTGAACCCCGATCGATTCCTTGCTGTTAACTGAACCCGAGTGATTCCTTCGCTACTACTTCTAACTGAAGTCGATCGGACCTGCTGCCTCTTGATGAATAGTGAATGTGGGGGTTGGTTAAACGAGTCGAGACATGCGTGGTTGGGGTTGGATGAACAGTTCCCGATGGGGGTTGGGTGGACTGGATCCCGTGGTAGTAGAGGCCGTTGCTGCTGGATGAACAGGACCCCGATCGAGGAGGTGGGGGTGGATGAACAGTAGCCGGTGGAGGGAGCTCGTGGAGGGCAGGTTGAACAGGACCCTGTGGAGGGGCTGGTTGAGCATGACCCCGTGGAGGGCTGGTTGAACAGTAGTCGGTGGAGGCTGTATGAATAGGACCCCGTGGGGGGCTGGATGAACAGTTGCCGGTGGAGGCTGGAGGAAGTCGACGGTGGATGAACAGTTGCAGGTGGAGACTGCAGGAAGTCAATGGTGGATGAACAATAGCCCCATGGAGTCCCATTTTGCGGTACACCACACACCTCCTGATGAACAGGACCCTCGTTTTGAACATAGGCACTCAAACACAAGTCCGTTTCCTCCGTTTTGCGGTATGCCACACCCCTCCTGATCAACAGGACCCCGTTTCGACCGTAGGAGCTCGAACAGAAGTCCGTTTCCACTGTTTTGCAGTACGTTAGACCCTTCCCTATGAACGGGACCCCGTTTCGACCGTACGCGGTCAAAAGGAAGGCCTGTTTCCTCCGTTCTGTGGTACGCCAAACCTTGTTTCGGCTGTTGTTAGGGAAAGGAACACCTTTGGGGTCACAAGGATCCCTTCTACGTTCGGCGTGGGATTAGCTGCACGAAGAGCAGGTCTAGTAGTTAGCACACAGGGGATTTTACCTAGGGTCGGGCCGCAAAGATGCGCAATACCCTAGTCCTGCTTGTCTGGATATATGAGTTATTGAGCTTTTGAACTAGCTACGATGCGGGCACGGTCCAAAAGTCCGAATCTTCTCGCTGTATGCCTTGGGCCTCCTTTTATATGTAAAGGGGTTGCCACAGTGGCACACAAGAGGTGGCAAGCTACAGTATACAAGCTTATCGCTTGGCATCGTAGGACAAACGCATTTAATGCGTTGCCTATGTGCCCTCTTGGTTTATCGGGGACGGCAACAAAAGCCATCCTGTCTGTCGCTGCTCCTCCTTGATTCGACACGCGTTCATGCTGACGAGGCATGTGGTGCCACGCTGGCTAACTAGCTGCTGTGTTGGTGCAATGGTAAAGCCTCCACGAAGATCTCCGTGCCGCCACACAGGCGTCTGCTTAGTTGGCACACCGGTCGTTGCACTGGAGTGGTGGTGAAGTGGCGAACCCTTGCCGGGCGCGGGTTTGGCCGTGGCCTAGCGATCGTCCCCGGCAAGGCTTGCCGGGGGCCTTGGAGCCGTCCCCGGCAAGGGTCTTGCCGGGGGTCTTCGTCTTATGGTCCCACGTGGACCCGTGGGCTATCAATCTTTATGAGGATCTGCATGCTACCAAGCATGCACTCTCAGATCTTGGTCTTAACGTTGTCGATGGTGTTAGAGCTCTCAGCCCCAAGGGTGATGGGCTTGCTGATGCTGCGCAGGTCGCCCCGGCAAGGGTGTTGCAGGGGGAGGTCCAGCTCGCCCTCTGCTCCTTGTTCTTCGAGTATTTGTCTTGGTAGTCTCCGTGTTTTGTCTTCTGCTGCCCTGCCGGGCCCGACCACAGGCGTGGCTACAACTGCCCGTGCACAAGGGGTACAAAAAGAGACCGTACTTTTGTACACCGATAGGAGCCCCCGGGCTTGGGCCACACGTGAGCGCAAGGCGTAGTTGGGCCAGGCCCAAAGCACTGCACTGACACGCGTGGCAGTGGCTTAACCTTCCATGATCTCCTTGCCAGTTGCGCTTCCCCACAATCCGTGTCGAGTGCATGACATGGGGGTCGTGCATGGGATGGCCTCAGCATGCTTGCGTCATCTCACAGTCAATAGTAAATATTCGGTTCGTGCTTCCCTTATCAAAAAGAAGGAATCTACAGGGGCGCTACTCATTTACTAAGTGGACTCGGGTCGCAGCCTACATGGCGCCGCACCCCATGATCACGGGGTGGAAAACGGTCGTCCCACCTGTCCTCATGCCCCTTTCGCTCTGCCACGCATCCTCCAAGCATTGGGAAGGGCAGGCGGTGGATGCGGAGGACGTGGGCATTAACGCCGAGGCCGGAAATCAGGCGTTTGTTGATTGGGGGAGCGGGTCGGTTCCGCTTCCCCGTGCTTCAGGAGGCCGCATTGCCCATGCAGGGTGGCCGCCCTTTGGGCTGGGAGGCCAGGTCCCGGCCCTGCCCTTCTATAAAAGGGGAGAGGGACGGTGCCTTTCCACATTCGCCTTCTTCTCCTCCTTCTGCTTGATGTCTTTCTTCCATTCGTCATGGCGAGAGGGTGTGCTGGCGCTTCGACGGCGGCGATGAGGGCTTCTACTCGACAGCGTGGTCCTCCTCCCCCGGAGCTTCCGGCGGCGGAGCCCGCCGCGAGGGGAAGAGGAAAGGGACGAGGCCGAGGCCGCCGCGGTGCTCGGGGAAGAGGAGGACGGGGCGGCGCACCGGCTGCACCTCCACTGGTGGCACCTCCTCTGATGGACGGCCATGTCGGAGATCAGCCTCTCGAGTTCTTCATCCGGCTGTACAAGCGCGTGAGCGGCCATCTCCACCTTCCTACCCTGTTTTCTCGGGTGATGGAGCAGGATCCGCTACAGGCTTTCAGGCTACACATGAGGGGCTGCGGGAACGGCAGCACATGGGTCAATGTTGGCTTCCCGCGCCCTCACGTTATGTACCTTCGTCGCGGGTGGAAAACTTTTGCACGCGCCCATAGCTTGTTGGAGGGGCACGTCCTCCATTTTAAATTAATGGAGAACGGCCTGCTCCCCGTCAAGGTCTTCGGGAGCTCAGGAACCCGCTTAGGGTGTTGCCTGGAGAGTTCCAGTGAAGACGAAAGCTCCTCCTGGAACGACAGCAGCGAGGAGGACAGGGCCAACAACGACGACGGCAGTGGGCGGGAGGAAGACGACTCCGACTCCAGCTGACCATCAGTGGCAACACCATCATCTGCTCCGCCTCCTCCATCCCCCGGCAACACGCCTTGCTGGGGGTTGCGTCCTGCTGGCTCTGGCGTCGGTGGTGGACGGGGCTTCCTCGTCAATCTCTCCATCGCCTCGTTCTCCATGCCCGTCACCTTTCTTCGCCTGCCGTGCCTGGGGAGGAAAGGGGCAAGAACAGGGATTACGGGGCACTTATCTTTTTCTCATTTTATAGTCACTTGCCAAATATTAACTTTCTAGGAAATGTAATCTTCCGAGCCCATGCTTATGTTCTGTAATATTTGTACTTGCATCAGCATATCAATGAAAAAGATGATCTTTCGTCGGGAACTCATGCACGTATACGTTCGTGCAGAGGTGAAACACTCCTTTAATGAAAATAAATGAGTCTCCCCAGCAAGCTACCTTGCCGACGCCTTTGTGCCTGCCGGAGAATCACACCTGCCGGGTTACAGACGCAGGGTCCAGCCCCCTGCCAATCTCTTTTTATAAAGGTTACTGCAACTACCCCGACCGAAGCAGTCGGGGATGGGAGCACCCAAGTCTAAACAGAGTGGCAAGGTTTTCTAATGCGCAAGTCACAAGTTACGAACATGAATGGGCAGGAGATGAACTTTATCTGGTTGGGTTGTCGGGGACGGCGTGCTAAGCAGTCTTCTCAATTTCTTGCCAAAGTGTTGTCACTGCAGTCGAAAGGAGGAGAAGATAGGGGCACGGAGCCTGGGAGGTTCCCTAATACCTGCTAAGATTTAGGGTAGCACAATATCCTGGGAAATCATGCATGCATACATACGTATATATAGACATGGAAACTACCAGGAAACTATACATACTAAAAGCTATCTGACTGCGCACAGAATCTGCGCCTGGCTCTGTACATAGGATTACATGCCTTGCCCGCAAGGCTAGTACAAAATGGGGTTGCTAGAGCTCCCGACAACCGCGCCCTATGGGTAAAACTTGCGAAGATGTTCGATATTCCAGGAGTTGCTCACCGGAATGCCATCTTCGGTCTCCAGGCAGACTGCATCGGGCCTGGTGACTCGTATTACCCGATAGGGGCCTTCCCACATTGGCATCAACTTTTTTGAATTCTTGGTGGACTGAACATGCTGAAGAACAAGGTCGCCTTCCTCAAGGCTTCGGGCGTGAACCTTGTGGCTATGATAGCGGCGCAAGGCTTGCTGGTAGCGAGCGGCTCGCACAGCAGCTCGAAGACGATATTCCTCAAGGAGTGTTGCATCATCTTGGCGCAACTGCTCTTGCTCAAGCTCATCATAAGTGAGCACTCGAGGTGACCTGAATATGAGTTCTGTGGGGAGAACTGCTTCTGCCCCGTATACCAGGGCAAAGGGTGTCTGGCCAGTAGCTCGATTTGGTGTCGTTCTGATTGACCAAAGAACCGTTGGCAATTCATAATTCTAGCGTCTTCCACACTTGTGCAGCCTGTCGAAAGTTCTCATTTTGAGGCCTCGCAACACTTCAGCATTTGCCCTTTCCGCTTGGCCATTGCTTCCTGGATGAGCAACGGAAGCAAAGCAAACTTTGCTGCCAAGGTCTTGGATATACTGCATGAAGGTGCGGCTCGTGAACTGTGTACTGTTGTCGGTGATGACTCTGTTTGGCACACCAAAACGGCAAACGAGTCCCTTGAAGAACTTGGCGGTCGACTGCGTTGTTACCCTTCTCACTGGCTCTACCTCCGGCCACTTTGTGAACTTGTCAATCGCAACATACAAGTACTCAAAGCCCCCGACAGCACGGGGGAAGGGGCCCAGTATGTTGAGCCCCCAGACCAAAAATGGCCAGGAAAGAGGAATTGTTTGACGAGCCTGAGCTGGTTGATGAAGCTTCTTCGAATGAAATTGGCACGCTTCACACTTGGTTACTAGTGCCGTTGCATCCTAGAGGGCAGTGGGCCAGAAGAAACCTTACCGGAATGCCTTGCCAACAAGCGCTCTTGACCCTATGTAGGAGCCACATATGCCTCCGTGTATCTCTGCCAGCTGCTCCAGTCCATCCTCCCGAGGAATACACTTCAATTTCACGCCGTTCGGTCTCCTTCTGTATAGGACATCATCCACAAACTGGTACATGCTGGACCGACGGGCTACTTTTTCTGCTTCTTCCTGCTCCTCAGGGAGCTCCCCTGTTTGGAGGAAACAAATTGTATGTTGCGCCCATGCTGGAGCCTGAGGCTCGACGGCAAGGACCAAAGGCATGTATTCCGCCGCGGGGGCAGCTGTCTCTACGGCAAGGGTTTGGGACCCTGCCGGAGGCTGCTGCTGCCCGGCAAGCTTGGGGTACCCGGCAACTTCCTTGTCGGCGGCTCCTAGGAGCTCTGCGGAGAAGTATTTGCCGGGGCCTGCCTTCCTTCGCTTGTTCTGCCTTGCTGATGGTTCGACAGATGGCTAAGTTAAATGAAGCACAAAGGTACCTGGTTCCATAGGTAGCTTGAGGGCAGCGCATTTTGACAAGTCGTCGACAATGTTGTTCTCTGCTCGAGGAACATGCTCTGCTTGCAGAAAGCGCTCTTCCAACTTCCTCACTTCATCTACGTAGGCCTCCATCAATGGGCTCTGATAATCCTTGTTGACCTGCATGACAACAAGTTGTGAATCTCCTCTGACAATAAGCTTCCTGATTCTGAGATCTGCCGCGATCCTGAGACCAGCAAATAGCCCCTCGTACTTTGCGGTATTGTTTGTTAACCTCTCCCAGGGAAAATGCATCTGGACTACATACTTGAGGCATTCTTCGGTGGGCGCGACGAGCAGCACGCCGGCACCATCCCCTTGTAACGAGAAAGCCCTATCGAAGTACATAATCCAATGACTACTTGCCTCTTTGCCGAGAAGGGTGGTTTCTTGAACTTCTTCATCGGGCGTGGATGTCCATTCTGCTATGGATTCTGCCAAGGCTTTGCTCTTGATCGTCGAGGTACTTTCAAATCTGAGCCCAAAGCTTGGTAGCTCCAACGCCCACTCCACAATCCTCCCAGTTGCATCTGGGTTGTGCAAGATTGGTTGCAACGGGAGGCGAGTGATGATGGTGATTTCGTGTGCTTGAAAGTAGTGGCGCAACTTTCTCAAGGCCGTAAGAAGGCCGAAAAGCAACTTCTGCATGCCAGAATTCCTTGACCTAGCCCCCTGCAAGAGGGAGCTGACAAAATAGACTGGGTGCTGCACCACCTTCTTCTTCTGTGTTGCCTCGTTTACTTGCGCTGACTCTGTCTTGTTGGAACCGGGCCCTGCTAGGGGTTCTGCCTTGCCAGCATCGGACCCTGCTAGCCCTGGTTCCTCATCCGATGGCCTTGCCGCCGCCGTTTCCTCTTCCTCAACTTCCCTCTCCGCCACTAGCGCAACACTGACCACTTGATTCGTTGCTGCCAAGTACAGTAGCAACGGCTCTTGTGGTTTGGGCGTGACCAATATTGGCGTAGAGGAGAGGTACCTCTTTAAATCTTGCAGCGCTGCCTCTGCCTCCGGAGTCCATTTCATTGGACCCGCCTTTTTCAAAATTTTGAAAAAGGGGAGGGCGCACTCAACAGACTGACAGATAAACTACTCAGGGAGGCAACACATCCAGCAAGCCTATGGACATCCTTGACTCGCCTGAGTGCCTCAATCTGCTCATTGGCTTTGATCTTGTCGGGATTGGCTTTGATTCCGCGTTGAGACACAAAGAACCTAAGAAGTTTGCCGGATGGGACGCTGAACACACACTTCTCTGGGTTGAGCTTGAGGTTGATCTTGCGCAAATTCGCAAAGATTTCTTCTAGGTCCTGCACGAGCGTGGCCTTGTCTTTGGTTTTGACTACTATATCATCCATGTATGATTTCGTATTTCTATGGAGCTGGGGCTCAAAACCAGTCTGGACTGCTCAGGCAAACATCAAACTAGCGCTCTTTAACCCGAAAGGCATCCGTACGAAACAGTATGTACCACATGGGGTGATGAACGCGCTCTTTTCTTCATGTTCCTTCGTCATGAAGATCTAATGATATCCTGAGTAAGCTTCAAGGAACGACAGCAGGTCGCACCCAGCAGTGGAGTCCACTATCTGGTCGATACGTGGCAATGGGAAGGGATCCTTTGGACATGATTTATTGATATCAGTATAGTCGATACATAGCCTCCACTTCCTATTCGCCCTACGTACTACCACCGGATTGGCCAACCACGTCGGATGGAGTACTACCTTGACCAAGCCTGCCGCCTCCAACTTCCTGATCTCCTTGACGATGAACTCTTGTCGTTCCAAAGCTTGCTTTCTAACCTTCTGCTTGACGGGTCGTGCATGGGGGCAGACAACAAGATGGTGCTCAATCACCTCCCTAGGAACACCGGTGATGTCGGATGCTTGCCATGCAAACACGTCGACATTCGCCCGCAGGAAAGCGACGATCTTGCTTTCCTATTTGCTGTTAAGGGTGGAGCTTATGGTAAAAGCTCCACCCCTGCCAATCTCCCTGATGGGCACCTTCTTGGTCTCTGGTGGGGTCTCCTTAGACTTTTTGCTCTTGCCGATAGAGCTCTCTGGCACATCCTCAGCTGGAACGCAGCACTCCGAGGAGGCACGTTTACCGAGGTGAGCGCAGGAACCCTTGCCAGAGCCAGGAGTCTTGCCGGCGGCCGAGGCCTTGCTGGTCTTCTTCTCGATGGCAGGAGCAGGTGTCTGTCGGATTTAGGGTTCCGGCAAAACCCTTGAGGTTCGAACTGTGGTGCGCACGAAGATTTCCCCCTACCGAGTCTCGCTCTCAGCCTCGCCATGATCTCTAAGCTTAGCTCGATGAACTCACAACACAAGAGACACAAGATTTATACAGGTTCGGGCCATCGTTGTGGTGTAATACCCTACTCCTGTGTGGTGGTGGTGGATTGCCTCTTGGGCTGATGATGAACAGTACAAGGGAAGAACAGCCTCCTGAGGAGAGGTGTTCTTGTGCTTGGTGGGTTGCTCGGGGAGGAATCGATCGTCTTTTCCTACTGTGGTGGCTAGTCCTATTTATACAGGCCCTGGTCCTCTCCCCAAATATTGAGTGGGAAGGGATCCAACAATGGCCAATTTGAAAGGGGACAGCTAGTACAAGCTATCCTGACTAAAGGTGGTCTTCGCCTATCAAAGGCGCTGGTGGTGACGCCGTCTTGGGCTCCATGATGACCTCCGTCCTGCCGTCCTGGTAGTCTTGGTCTTGTTGCACCGATATGGAAACCTTTGCCTGATGCCTCGGTACTCCGCGTCTGCGCTTGCCCTCTTAGCACCAAAGGGGAAACGAGGACACTACGCGCGCCTGCGCACGCCTGGCCTTGGTCGTCATGGCTTGCGTCCCGGGAACCTCACGAGGTACCCCTTGCCTTGATCTCTTCGACTCCTCGCGAGCCTGCCTGGTGAGGCCGCTCCTGAGGAGGCCTTGTGTCGTCCGCCTCGCGAGGCTTGGCCCCTCGCGAGGGTCTTGAGTGTTGGTTGACGAAGACGGGCCATGCTGGGCCACTGGTGGAGCCACGCCATGGGCCGTAGGCAGGCAAGTCCGGGGACCCCCATTCCTAGAACGCCGACAGTAGCCCCCAAGCCCAAGGCGCACTCGGACTTGGCTTAGCAGCAAAGCCAAAGGGAAAGTGCGGAGCGCCGCGGGCCCCAACAACCTGCGGCCTTGGTCGATGCGTGGCGACTGATTGGACGTGGGCGTCTCCGCTTTCCCACGCTGCCTCTAAGAATCGCCTGACTTGACGAGTCCTCTTTGCATGCAAAAGGGTTATCATTACCTGCGATCGTGGAGGTCGACGGTTGGCCTTCCTTGGGCTATAAATGAGGAGGGGTGAGAGCCCTCGTCGCCCATCTCTGTAACAGCCTGGTTTTTGGCCCTTTTCTTTTTCTTTTGATTTATTTGGTTTTTTCTCTGTTTTTCTTTCTGGAGTGGTTCCGTGGCCTTGCCACCTAGGAAATAATCCCCATTCCCCTCCCAAGTGGCTCATCATTCTCAAAACCTTGCCAAAGATCATGTCACTTCACTCCTTGACCAAACCCTAAAATTCTTTTCTAGGGAATATTCCTTTTTCTATTAAAGGAATAACACTATCTGCCCTAGGTTGTGAAGCAACCTATATTTCTGACCATCCAAAAATTCCCATTTAATTCTCAAAATTCCTTTGGGTCATATGTTGATCAAATATGCCCAAACTTTCCTACCCTAGCTCAAGAATAATTCCCCAATATTCCTTTTTCTATTCTGCCCTGAATGGCACTTTGTGAAGGAAGTGTCATTTAATCTTTCCTAGTGGCTCCCAACCTTTTTGGGCATGATTATATGTCCAAATAATTTCCTCATGCACAAGTTCAACTTTATTTGCCTAGCCAATCTTCCTCGGTGAATTTTCAAAATATTTGTCAGACAGAAGGCTTTGTGAAGGAATTACTAGCTACGAGTATCCAAATAAGTTGAGCTTCTGCAAACTCCTTAATATGCTCATATTAACCCCCTCCACCATTTGCAGCCCCATCCAATCATCTATGTGATCACAGGAGCAAATCTTTGATTCTGGCAATCTTTTTAGGTTGTGAAGCAAGTGCATTTTGTATTGCTTCAAAAATCCTGATAAATTACCAGATCATTCTTATACCCATAAAACACCTCTCCACCCAATTTGGCATCATTTCATTGATCCATATGATCACCAAAATTATTCCAAGTTTCTAGACAAACATGATGTTTGTGAAGCAAGTGCCATTTTGGCTTGTCCATTTGGCATGAGCTTTTTACAGCATCTTCATATGTCCAAATAATCAAGCTTTGCCCAATCTTAGCCCATGTTGATACTCTATGTGAGTGCATCATCCAAATCTCATTTCTGGACCATTTTGGCAGTTGCAAAGCAACTATATTAAACCTTGGTCCTAATCTTCTCAAAGTTACCAGGATGAAAGTCCTTCTTACCCTAAACCTCGCAGACAAACTCTCTGGCTCTAGTTCCTTTCCTGTTGATCATCAGTTCTTGTTCAAGTTTACTGCAGTAAACTTCAGAAGTTGATTGCCATTTAACCAGAGCGCTTTTAATCAAACTACCGCCGTAGTTGAGACCTACCATAGAATAACTTACCCGTAGACAACAAGTTCCAGCCCATCTTCCCTGCTACATGCCAGTGCACGCGGTGACCGCGTTAATGGCAGCGCGCTCTGTGTGCAGTGGCCGCGTCCAGTGGCCGTTTGTGCTTTGGCACCTCCTCCTCTCGTCGGCTTCGCGCATATGAGCGTGTCCAACAGTTTTACCGCGTCGTCGCCGTCCTCCTGGACCTCTCTCCCTCTCCGTATAACCCCTTGCCGACGCTCGCCGACGCTCGCCCTCGGGTGCACAGTGCTCCGTTTGGATCCGAGCGCGTTTCGTCCTCTTCCTCTGCTCTCCGGCGTCGCCTACCCCTCCGTGAGCTCTGAATCAATAGCTCGTCACCTTCCCGCGCCCTCCCATGATCGCTGGCCGTCGCCGGAGCGTTGGCCGGATCCCCGCGGCGACACCCGAGCTCGGCCTCCCTCGCCCGGCTATATATAGCCATCCCCGAGTCCTCCCAAGCACCTCACCAGCCTCGCCTCACTCCCAGCTCCCTCCCTAGCCACTCACCCAAGACCCGGAGCCCCTCCGCGCTGCTCTCTACTGCCATGGCCACCGCCCCCTCCGGCCTAAATCCGCCCGAACCAAGCCCTCCCCCTCCTCCTTGACCTCACCACTCTCTTCCTGGTGCTCCGGCGGTCCGCCCCGCCTCTTCTCCCTCTCGCCGGAGTGCTCGAGTGGCCGTGCCCCCAAGTCAACCGCCGTCGGAGCCATCTCTGTCCCCTCTTCACCGTGGTCACCCCGCTCCTCTCCGGCGTCTCCTCTGCGTGGGGATGGGTGCGGCGGGCCACGCTGAGCACGCCGGTGGCCTCGGCTCGGCCTAAGGTGGCTTGAGCCAGCCGGACCGCCGCTGGCCTCGCCCTGCTCCCTCTCCTCTGTTCCTGTCGGGGAAGCAGTGGGAAGAAGAAGGAGCCAGGCCAGGCGGGCCCCACACCAGTGCGGGCCCCGCGCGTCAGCCCCTCACGCGTTGACCCCGCGGGTCCAGCGTGGATAAGTGACGGGCCCCACCCGCGTGGGACTCGCACGTCAGCGACCGCCAGGCCGCCACGCCACGGTTCGAGTGGATAAGTGAAAGCGTATTTCCCTAAATGCGCTTTCAGTTTTTCTGTTTTGGCCGAGTCTGTAAAAACTTCTATTACAAATAGGTCCCTGGCAGAAAAACAACCATAACTTTTTAACCGTAGCTCCAAATGAGGTGATTCCAACGCCCACTTCTTCGTTTTGTCGAGGCCGTTCTGATGGAACCACTTTAACCATGTGTTAATATTCTGGAAATGACCTTTATGCCCTTGCCCTTATTTAGTCCTCTCTGAGAGAGAACGTTTTCCGGCGATTCGTTCCGCGAGTTTCTCGCACTTTCTCCCGGTGATTTCTTCCACCCCAGGAAAGCCACACCCTCCATTTGCATCACTATAATGTAGTGACATGGTTTAATTTATTTAAACTTGTTTAAAATATTGTTTTATCTACTTGTGATCTGTGCATGGCATTTTCTCGGAGTATTATTTTGATCTTGTTGATGCGATGCTATTGTTATCATAGTTATATTTTTGGGGTTAAATTCCGTCATTAAGTTGGTCAGGTGCCACCGAACCGGGCTTTCTCTAGTGCAACCACATTTGCCTTTATGGGAAGGCCCTAATGCGATACTATTGCCGTGTCTCTCACCGGTGCCTCCAACGAGGGAAGGTTATGGGCGCGCGCTACCCTGAACAGGTAGGCGGACATAAGCCTTGTTTGCCCGTTGTTGTTGTTATGTGCACATGTCCCCGTTTGGGACGGTTTATTTTTTTGGCCACGACGGTGGCCGTTGGTGTCTTTGGTAGACACATGGCCACCCAGGAGTAGCCCAGTGGGGAGTGAGTCGGAGTGGCCGGGAGAGTGTCATGGCAGTAGATCGGTTTTGTCGAAACGCCGTTGGTCCACCCGAATGGGAGTGCGAGGCCATGGGTTCCGTGGTGTGGGTAAAGTGCGCTACCTCTGCAGAGTGTGTTTGTTTAAACTATCGATAGCCGCATCCTCGGTCATGGGCATGGGTTCGTGCTAGGTCACACCGTTCGATCAACACTCACATGATGGAATGACTTATAGGTGATTTATATGTTGATATTTTGAGTAGTATAGATTGGTAGGATGTTGATGATGATGTTGGGGACCGAATGTTGGTCATGGTAGTGTTCGCCGAAAAGATCACCGTTTGAGACCAAGTGTTGATCATGGTTGTGATCGCCGGAAAGATCACCGTTTGGTTACAAGGTAACCCGATCCAAGACCACGAGGTTGGTCTGTTTGGTTTTGATCATGAGGTGATCGAGATGGTATATTGCTTGGCCGGTTAGCCAAGAGAGATATGGTTATGGAGATCTGAGATGGTGATTTATCAGTATTGTAGTAGTTTCATATTATGCTTAGTAGTAGTTGTTGTACCATGGTAGCTGTTAATTTAATTAACCTTCTTACTGCCATGTTGTTGCCTTGCCTTGATGCTTTTGGTTGTTGTGAGCTTGCAAGTACACTCAATGTACTTACCTCGCATGTCATGCTAGATTGCAGGTGATGCCGTGATTGCTTGATTGCTTGTCGTGGTTTCAGTTCGTGCGAGCTAGATCGTGTCCCAGCCAGAGTCCCTGCGGAGTGGAGTTCACCACCTTCGTTGTTGTTCCGCTACTAGAAGATTTCCGCTGCTTCGAGTTGTCCAGCTACTAGCATAGAGCAACTGTAGTATCGCAGGCGTAGTGTTGCCGTGCTGATGTGAACCTTTGTAACATCATATCTTTGTATTTATCCTTTGTAATAAGAGCTAATTTGTTCTATTTCAAGCAGTGACGTATTCCAGAGACTTCTCCTCGATCTCTGGGATGGAATACAGGGCGTTCCGGTTTCTCTGAGCCGAGGTGCCACATGCTTGGTATCAGAGCAGGTCTGGCTGTAGGACGCCCTAGTCAGCGCGAGCGGTAGGAACCGCTAGACATCGGTAGTATAGAGTCTGGCTTGATGATTGCATTTGGTTGCTGCATTTGTTTGTTGCATAGCATGCATATAGCCTTAGTATTTGTGATAATGGTTTATCTGGTGAGTGTAGCTGGCATCGGTTCGGATCCACTATACCTCAACCTTTGCATTTCCCCAGTTCCTTTTTCTTTCGGTGTTTGGTGTCATTTCTGTCCGAGCAGAGTGATGCCAAGTGATCCCGACACTTTTTGCAAAAACTGTGCTCAGGTATCACGCCGATGTCTTTTTTTTCCAGCCCCACCTATCGTTTCGGTGATGAACATGTTTCTATTCCGGATCATTCTTTTATTTTGTCATGTTGGCAACCCTTAATGATCTTAGTTATCAAGAAAGGGCAATGTCAGCAGCCTTATTTATTCCCCGCTATCCTATTTCTTGGACGAGTACGAATCTTTTTCCGTCCGCTTGATAATAATGTGGTTGCAACCTTCGTGTCCCACTACATGATTACCGAGTGCGTCCTCATCTTCGAGCTAGTTCAGGTTGCCACCTGGCTAAGCTAGCACTTGGTGTAGCGCTGTTGACACCAATTCTTCCACATTGTTATTCGTCCTCGTGCACATTGTCACAGCATGCTAGATCGTAGAACCGGAGATCCCGTGAGATTTGTGTGCTTAAGTAGGCATGCATATTGTGTGACTAGCAGTAATATGTGACATTGATTGTGTGTGAAGTGATTGTTGTTGTGTGCTTTTGTTTAGTTGAGTTTTCTTTTGCTTCTTTCTTTTTGGGCCCCGGTGTTACATTATTTTCCCCTATAAAGAGTTGCTCATCCACCGACACCGGACTCAAAGAAGCAATAAGGATTTGAAATATTTGAAAGAAGCTCAACTAGACATTATTGTCTATCCAGTCAACTGCATTATGGAATTAAAATCTGCTCAGAATACCAATGGTGTATTGGGTTGACTATCAGCATCGAGTCTACATTAGTACAAAATCCTCACAGTAGTAATGATCCAGCCAGCAGAAAGATAAGTCAGTTACAAGACCAACGATATATTTTCAGACAGAGGT
This sequence comes from Aegilops longissima, assembly GCA_021605205.1. Lineage (NCBI taxonomy): Eukaryota > Viridiplantae > Streptophyta > Magnoliopsida > Poales > Poaceae > Aegilops > Aegilops longissima. The sequence goes on from CM038679.1 coordinate 410,972,304, forward strand.
ATGGATCATATACAAAATTTTGGCCCAGCAATGCATGATGCTTGAAATATGTTATCATCCGAAATAAAGTAAGAATATGATATGCTCAAGGAAGACAACCAAACCATTTTTCTCATGCAAATAATCAGCCTCAGAATATTATGGACATGTGTATGGATTTCAGTCTGCATGACAGTACGAAGTTTTGGATATAAGGAACTTAGTATTATTCCACCTGCTATCAAAAGAAATTTATGATGCAAGACTCCTCAATTTTTCCTCAGCATGATATGTGAACAGTTTTCGGCCCACGATACCCAGTCTTTCACAGCAAGATACCTCGGTAACAGCTTCTGACAAATGGAAATGAATTTTTCTCAACAATCCAACCCGAGGAGAAGCTTCTTTAGTATGGAACTCAGGCCTCTCCAGCACAATAATCAGACCAAGCTTCGTGTGTAAGCTATGGAGCCTTCTTCTGCACGATACCCAGACAAAAAAATTGAGCAGAAGTTAACAAGTCTTCCCCAGCAAGCTACTCGGATGGCTTCTCTCGTAAGCCATTCGGTCTGCGTCAGTATCATACTATTGCACCATCCTCAAAGATTATATGATGAGTTGCAAATGTATGGCAGTACAGTTCAAGAACCAGACTAGCAATAATTTTGTCAGAGGTACAATTCAGACAAAACATATGCCTACCGCAAGGATCGAGTGTTCTGTGGCATATCCTTCTTATATATGCTGAGCATGCATCCCCAGTCATATCAGTCACTCATACGAGATACAGGAAGGATCCAACAGATATACCTAAGGAAAGTAAGGATCCCACAACCTCACGAGTCAGACAAAGGAAGATGATCAGAGATACACCTCATGAATTACAAGGATCGACAAGATCTGGAGATGACATCATAGAATCCACAACCTTACAATGGTCATCAAGGTCATTATTCCCGCAACTGACAAGGAGATATTATAAAACCTTGTCACCTTCTTGTATGATTGGCCTCAGCCATGAGATCCGTACAGCTACAAACCCCGGGTATATGTAATATGTGTGCGGACACCGGTCAGAAAAACAAGCACAACGAATAATGTCAAAAATATTAATCACATCCATGGTCATACGAAGAATCAAGGACAGGTGTGGCCAAGTTATTTTAGTAAGGTATCCTGACAAAGAAGATCATGACCGTAAAAAGGATGAGACTGACAGCAAAGGTATGATGGTTTTCGCACGACCATCAGGGTCCGGATACCCAAGTCAGTTGGAGGCCATAATTCCATATGGATCCCCAAAGGCATACTCTCAAGGGCCTACTCTATTTACAAGGATTTTCATATCCCGCTGACCCGCTTGACATGGTTAGTGTGGAATATCCAAGTCTATTCTGTCAAAACCAAGATTTCTTTGCAAGCTCCACAGTTTGACTTCAGCGGCAGCATGAAAGCAAATCACAGCCTATTACCACAGATGGGTATATCGACCACATGAGAAAAATCAAAAGCTGAACAATCAGCTCAAACCCGGTATACTCACCGACGGAATCAAGTACACGGTCAATCTGTCAGGGAAAGCATTTGTCCGTCAGCCCCTGTCGGGTCAGTCTCAAGATGTAAATATTTGAGAAGGCCTGCATTTATTTGAAGCAACCCCATGGCGGAAGTAAAAAGGGTTTTCATGAACAAAGGAAGATTTATACTCAGATCCATTGGATATCACCGCAGATATGAGAAAATTCACGTCAATAAAAAGATTTGGTATGCGAGCAAAAATCCGTCAGAATTTGGGGAAAGGTGAAGTAAACCACTGTCGGATATCGGGTTCCGGCAAAACCCTTAAGGTTTGAACTCTGGGGCATGCACGAAGATCTTCTCCCTACCAAAATACGCCCATAACCTCGCCGCGATTCTAAGCTAGAGCGATGAACAACACAAGGGACACGAGGTTTATACTGGTTCGGGCCACCGTTGTGGTGTAATACCCTAATCCAGTGTGTGGTGTGGTGGATTGCCTCTTGGGCTGATGATGAACAGTACAGAGGAAGAACAGCCTCGCGAGGCGAGGTGTTCTTGTGGTGGTGTGTTTTGAGAGGGACTGATCCGTCTCCATTGGCTCTGGATGAGATGATCCTACTTCTACTGTGGTGGCTATCTCTATTTATAGAGGCCCTGGTCCTCTTCCCAAATATTGAGCGGGAAGGGAGCCAACAACGGCCATTTTGAAAGGGGACAGCTAGTACAAGCTATCCTGACTAAAGGTGGTCTTCGACTACCAAAGGCACTGGTGATGACGCCGTCTTGGGCTCCACGGTGACATCCGTCCTGCCGCTCTACTATTCTTGGTCCCATTGCACCGATATGGAAACCTTTGCCTGATGCCTCGGTACTCCGTGCCTATGCTTGCCCCCTTTGCACCAAAGTGGAAACGAGGACACTGCGCAGGCTAGCGACCGCCTGGTCTTGATCGTCATGGCTTGCGTCATGAGCACCTCGCGAGGTACCCCTCACCTTGATCTCTCCGCCTCCTCACGAGCTTGCCTGGTGAGGCCGCCCCTGAGGAGGCCTGGTGTCGTCCGCCCCACGAGGCTTGGCCCCACGTGAGGGTCTTGAACTTGGGTTGATGAAGACGGGCCGACTTGGGCAGCAGAGCCACCACACTATGTGTCGCAGTGCAAGTCTGGGACCCCTGCTCCTGAACGCCGACAGTAGCCCCCGGGCCCAAGTCGTGCTCGGACTTGGCTTAGCAGCGAAGCCAAAGGGCAAGTGCAGAGCGCCGGCGGCCCCAACAGCCTGCGGCCTTGGTCGCCGTGTGGCGGTTGATTGGACATGGGTGTCTCCGCTTCCCCACGCTGCCTCGTCAACTGCTCGATTTGATGAGTCCCTGTTGCATGCAAAAAGAGTCATCATTACCTATGATCCTGGAGGCCGACGGTTTGCCTTCCTTGGGCTATAAATCGGGAGGGGCGAAAACCCCCGTTGCACATCTCCCCTCGCCCTGTCGGATATCGGGTTCCGGCAAAACCCTTAAGGTTCGAACTCTGGGGTGCATGCGAAGATCTTCCCCCTACCGATCCACGTCCCACCACCTCGCTGAGAATCTAAGCTAAACGATGAACAACACAAGGGACACAAGATTTATACTGGTTCGGGCCACCGTTGTGGTGTAATACCCTACTCCAGTGTGTGGTGTGGTGGATTGCCTCAGGGGCTGATGATGAACAGTACAAGGGAAGAACAACCTCGCGAGAGGTGTTCTTGTGGTGGTGGTTTGCTTGAGAGGGATTTGATCCCCTCCTACTATGGTGGCTATCCCTATATATAGAGGCCTTGGAACTCTTCCCAAATATTGACCGGGAAGGGCGCCAACAACGGCCATTTTGAAGGGGAACATCTAGTACAAGTTATCCTGACTAAAGTTGGTCTTCGACTGCCAAAGGCATTGACGATGACACCGTCTTGGGCTCCACGGTGACCTCCGTCCTGCCGCTCTGCTGGTCTTGGTCTCGGTGCACCGAAATGGTAACCTTTGCTTGATGCCTCGGTACTCCGCGCCTATGCTTGCCCCCTTTGCACAAAAGAGGAAACAAGGACACTGCGCAGGCCGGTGCCCGCAAGGCGCCCGCCTGGTCTCGATCGTCATGGCTTGCGTCATGAGCACCTCGCGAGGTACCCTTGCCTTGATCTCTCCGCCTCCTCGCGTGCCTGCCTGGTGAGGCCGTGCCTGAGGAAGCCTTGCGTCGTCCGTCCTACAAGGCTTGGCCCCTCGCGAGGGTCTTGAGCTTGAGTTGATGAAGATGGGTCATACTGTGCCACCACTTGAGCCATGCGCAGGCCGCAAGCAGGGAAGTCTAAGGACCCCCGTTCTCAGAATGCCAATAGTAGCCCCTGGGCCCAAGGCGCGCTCGGACTTGGCTTAGCAGAGAAGCGAAGGGGCAACTGCGGAGCACCGCGGGCCCCAATAGCCTGCGTCCTTGGTCGCCGTGTGGCGGTTGATTGGACATGGGCGTCTCCGCTTCCCCACGCTGCCTCGGCAACTGCCCGTCTGACAAAACGGCTGGCTCTGGTTAGGCTTACCTTCATTTCTCTCATTCTCCTTGCTCCAGATCCCCTTTCTTGCTCTTGCCCTCCTGCTTCCGAAATCTCCAGATCCGCTTCTGCCTTTCTCCTCCAGCGAACAATGCCGCCCCGCAAGACTGCGACCGGGGCTCCATCAGCCTGGTACTCGCCAGCTCTAGATCCCCCAAACATGACGGAGAAGAATCTTGCCCTCACGCGCCTGATGACGGCGGCGCAAGGCAGCGAGATGGGGGAGACTGTGCTCCGGCCCGGCTCCGTCCAGCCGGAGGACAAGGGGAGCACCTTCTATCCCTTCTTCATGAGCGCCATCATCGCTGGCCTGGTGCCTCCTTTCTCTGAGTTCTTCTTTGCTCTCCTCCGCCATTATAAACTGCATGCTCTGCATCTCCACCCCAACTCTGTTCTTCTTCTGTCGATCTTCGCCTACTACTGCGAGGCGCACGCCGGTGTGATGCCCTCCGTGGCCCTGCTACGCCACTTCTTCCTCCGAGTCACTGGCGCCAATATCTTGGCGTGCGCAAGCTTTGTTGCTTACTCCAAAGCCAACGCAATCTCGAAGGCCGAGAAGAGGGCCGACGGCTTCTGGAGCAAGTGGGTCATGCTGGATGCCGGATGCATCAACTCTCGGTTGGCATTGCCCACGGGGCTGCCCCAGTCCGTCGATGCGTGGTCCCGCGCGAAGCTTGATGACCGACGGACGAAGCCAGTGCTGGAGAAGATGAACACCGACCTGAGGCCGAGCAACATGAACGCAGCGAAGCTGACCGGGGCCACGCTCCTGAGGGAGTTCTTGGCACACCGGGTGGCTCCACTTCAGGTGCACTCACGCCCGTCATGGAGGCTCGAGGATGTGGACGCCGTCCTCCGCCTGAGCTCTGAGGCCCTGGCTGACGAAGATCTGACCGCAGCTCTCCACTTCTTGGTCGGAGAGGACGTGGCAAGCCCAGAGGGCGCTCCGCCCCCCTTGTTCCTCTACGACGACTGGGAGCGGGTGGTGGATGCCATGCCCACCTTTGATGGGGACGGTCTGGTGCCGGAGGAGGCTCCTGAGGGCCAGGCGGCGATGGTGGACTTGTCCTCCGATGATTCCGGCGGGGGAGAGGAGGAAGATGAGGAGGAGGAGGAGGGGCGCGACTCAGAGGCGACCACCGAGGAGAGGAGGGAGACTTCCCCCTGGCGCAGGTCCAGCGCCCTCCGCTCCATGCCGGACGACGACGAGGCCGGCGCCAGGCGAGGGGGAGAGGACCCTCCCGTGATCCCGAAGAAGGACAGGTCGGGGCTGATCTCCCGAGGGTCTACTCCAGCTCCGCTGCTGCTCGAAGCCAGCTCCAGCACTTCTGGTGCGCCTTCCTCTGCTGCCGGACCTCCCGAGGCTCAGCCCCGCAGGACGCTCTTGGGCTTCAAGCTCGGCCGGAGGCCGTTGGAACCCGCGGCAGCCAACCAGTAAGTACTCGAACTCTGCTTTGCTCTTATTTTTGCCGTCAAGGCCTGACATCCTCCATTTTTGGGTAGGTCGCCGCCTGCGGCGAAGAGGCTGAAGGGGGACACAATGGCCCCACTCGGGGCGAGCTCGTCTTTTGTGGTCGCGCCTTCACCTGCGGGAAAGGGAGGCAGCGGAGCTCGCACCTCCCCTGCCCGATCGTCCTCGCGAGGCCAGGAGGGACGCTCTGGCGGGGAGCCAGCCCCCGTGGCCCCGCTGACTCTAGAGGCGCCTACGCTTGACGTTGTCGCCGAGGTTGCCAAGGCTCAGGAGGTCCCGGCCTCTCAAGCCATGATAACGCTGTCGTCTTCTCCTCCTACTCCACCAGTTCCCGTTTCCTCTGCCACCTCCGCCGCCTTGGATCATGCTGCTGATGAGCTGAGTCTGCTATGAGAAGATCTCCATGGCGCCAACCCCCGCCTGGTGGCCGGGCGCCTGGAGCTGGTCTCTGGCTGGGTTCGCTCTAATGCTTCCGTCTGGGCAGTGCTGAGCCAGGCTGTGACAGCTTCCGAGGAGGAGAAGCAAGTCACCTCCCAGGCCATAGCCGCTCGCGACGCGGAGTTGAAGGATGCTTCAACTGTTAAGGGCCATTGCAAGGCACTGGAGGACGAGCTGCAAGGCCTGCGTGATGAGCTCGCCAAGGAGGTTCGCGGCTGTCATGCGAAGGAGGAGGAGATGAAGGCTCGGGAGGCTGCCGTCAGGGACCGCGACACCAAACTTTCAGCTGATCGCGGCCGTCTACAGACGCTAGAGCAGACGCTGAAGGCGTAGAGGGTTGAGCTGGACGCCAAGGCAAAAGTCTTGGCCGAGGACCGCGTGGCCTTCACGGACTATGAGGTGAGATCTCGCAAGGCGCTGAAGTTGCTTTAATAAGATGGTCTGGAGAAGCCGCTGGCCGGAGCCACGGAAGGCCCTGCCAAGCTGCTTCCCTTCTTGGTCGAGGCGCTTGAGGAGGTCGTGACCGGCATCGGCCCCATGGCCGAGGTTGAGGCTCGCGTCCTTTCCTCCGCGGCGCTGATGCGGATCCTCAGCCACGTCTACCTCCGCAACCCCGACGCCAACCTTGACGACCTGCTGGAACCTGTGGATGTCGGGCGCTCCGCCGCTGCTGCTGAGGCCGTAAAGGGCCGAGTGGAGGCCTTGCTGGCGAAGTTCCGCACCTTCACCACTGCGCCCAAGCGACGTGCTGCTGGCTCCGCGGCCTCGGGGGGTGGACCTGACAAGCGCGACCCCACCACGAGCGGCGGCGCTGCCCAAGGGTGATCTTCTCGCGGCTTCTTTCCTGCTTCAACTCCTGCAACATGTACCGTGCCTCGTGGAGGTGTTTAAACTTGTATTTGGTATCGCGAGAACAATTTATGGTCTGTAATATTTGCTTCTGAATTTCCGAGATTTTGTTGTTTCCTTCCTATTTGCTTTGTGTTCTACGTCGGCAGGGCACGGCCCCGCGCATACCTCTGCCGCCGTTAGCCCCGACTAGATCACCAGGACGGGACTAAGGAGTGAGGGGCTACGTGGAAAGTTAGGCTCCTGAGTCGCGATGCTCAGGAGTCCCCCTTGACTCACAAACAGCAAATAGGGAGGGGTGTAGGAGTGTATCTGTCGTTCTACGTCGGCAGGGCCCGGCCCCGCGCATACCTCAACCGCCGTTAGCCTATCGGAACTAAGGAGTGAGGGGCTACGTGACCAGTTAGGCTCCTGATTCACGATGCTCAGGAGTCCCCCTTGACGCCAAACGGTCTTCATACCTTGGCTCCGCCTGGGAGGGCGCGACACCAGGTCCGAGGGACTGGCTGGGTGGCATGCGCTGGCATGACCTGGCGAGCCCTGTCCAGCCTCGCACGGGCGCCCCGAGGGAGGCGCTATGATGAAGCCGACACTAAACTGGGCTCCTCGAGGTTGATACAGCCCTGGCTGCCCTCGATTGTTTATCACCAGCGTGAGCATAGCGCTTCCGTATGTGTACGGGCATAGCCGCTCCTCGGAAGTGTCGTCAGCCAGCGCGGAGCATGGTGCTTCCACTGGTACGTGGGAGCCCCCCCCCCCCACCGGGAGGAGCCCCAGGGGCATGTACAGCCCCGCCATGACACGTGGCCGGCACGGTAGGGCTAGACGAGGTGTATCTGGGCACTCATGAGGCAGCGCGGGACTCACAAGGCCCTACCTCAAGGCGGGTGGTGCCTAATCTTGAGCCTTGGGCGGCTGAGTATTCCTGCATGGTGGTTAGATGCAAATGCTCTATGTCCTCAGGTCCCGGCCCTCGAGCAAGCTCAGCCACCGCTGGTATGCCAGGTAGCGATGCCATGGACAAGGCCAGGGGGTGAGGGCTGGAGAGCCAGTAAGAGCCCCTGAGTCGCGATGCTCAGGCGACCCCCTTTTAACGCGCAAGCGGTTTGCATGAGGGAGAAAAAAAGGGGCCGCGATGGACGAGAGATGATAATCATAGGCAATTTGAGCATGAGGAGCAAATCAGCTTGGATAGATGCAGGAAAGATACATGCCACTGGGTCTGGCCCGAGCGGCTTGGGGATGATGCAGCCCGAGGGGCGCCCCCAGCAAAGTAAACTGAAGACATAAGCAAAACGGATACATGCCGCAGGGAAGGACCCGCGCGACCTGGGAATGATGCAGCCCTGAGGGCGCTCCTAGCTGAAATGAAACTTGGAAGATGTCACCTGATATCATTGCAGAATGAGTGTTGGAGTAGCTGGCGATGCGCGGTGAAGAAGCCGGTCCTCACGAGCCTTCAGAGCCCTGAGCCTCGGGAGGCTCTAGGGGTCCGGGCGGCTCCTCGAGGTCCATCTCCATCTCCGCCAGGAACGCGCGATGCCTGGCCACCTGAGCTTCCAGAATGTTCCTCATCAGGCGCTGGTGAGAAGCAGCCGTATTCGGCAGGCCGAAAGGCATGCGAAGGTAGCTGTGAGGTGGACCCTCGCAGCGTCCCACGCATGAAGGCCAGAAACGCTCCTGAGACGCGACTCGGTTGAGCCTTGGGTAGTCGATGCAGACGCACAGCCCACCATCCTCGCCTGGATGGGGAGCTACACCGGGTAGGCGGCGATGACCGCGCATGACTAACGATTCCTGCAGCTCCTGAGTGACCTTGGTGATGAACTCCTGAGGGTTGGGCCCTCCTTGCCTCATGCCTTCCTGAGGGAAACGTGCCGCGAAGCACGCCTCCAAGTGGTGCTCGAGTGCCTCCCTCGTGATCTTGGCAAAGTCAATGGCCCTCCAGGAGAGAGCCCCCGAGCCTTGCCCGAGGAGGGCGCCGGGCGCGCCTTCGTATGTGACGGAGGGAGGCGCCCCTTGGACGGGCACAGATCCTGGCGCGGTGCCACCGGAGATACCTGCCTCCTGAGGCGTTGAGCTGGGTGATGTCTTCTTCTTCTTGGGAGCTGCCTCGGGAAGGTTCCTACTCTTGCTGTCTGGGTCCTCAATTGATGTGGCTTGGAAGGCACGCTCGAGCGAGCACACCGCATCCTTCTCTTCGCAAGGGACTGTGATGACTCCGCCGCTTCCCAGCATCTTGAGGACATTGTAACCATGGTGGGTCACTGCCATGAACTTGGCCAGGGCCGGATACCCGAGGATGGCATTGTATGGCAAGCGGATGTGGGCAACGTCGAAGTCCATGAGCTCGGTATGGTAGTTCTTGCGCTTTCCAAAGGTGACAGGGAGGCGGACCTGCCCTATCGGGGTGGTGGAACCGTCAGTGACTCCTGTGAAAGGCTTGGTCGGCTGAAGCTGATCATATGGCACTTGGAGATTGTTTAATGTCTCGACGGACAGGACGTTGAGCCCTGCGCCGCCATCAATGAGGGTCCTGGTGACTTGCACGTTGCTGATGACTGGGGAACAAAGCATTGGGAGGACCCCGGCTGTTGCCGCACACTTGAGCTGATCCGCTGAGCAGAACGTGATGGCGCACGTCGACAACCTGAGAGGGTGCATGGCCTCGAGCTTGGGGAGGACTGCATTCACCTTACGAGCAAACTGCTTGAAGATGCGCTGAGAGGCTGGGGCCTGAGCTCCGCCCAAGATGCAAGCAATAGCACGTGGCTCTTGGAAGCCCCCAGCCCCCTTGTCCTGATGATGGTCGTCATTCCTTCTTGCATGTGGTGGCAGAGGAGGAAGGCCTGCATTGCCTTGCGGGCGATCCTCACGAGGCTGATCCCTCCAAGCCCCCTCGCGAGGCTGGTCCTGCCAGCGGTCCTCGCGAGGTCGGTCACACCACCCTTGGCAAGGGCCACGGTCGTCCCATCGTCCTCCACCTCTTCCTCCTCCTCGGCCATAGCCCCGGTCATTGTGCAAGGGGCATCGACCGACACGTCCTTCTCGCACGGCCCTGAGCTCTTGGTATTCGTTGGTGTTGTGGGTGTGGAGGTCGTGGTACATGCAGTACCGGCTACACTTGGACGACTCTGGCTGGTCCCTGCCGCGCTTCGTGTCTAGCTCTGCAGCGAGTACGGCTGCTCCCTTGTGCTTCACGTCCTTAGCCTTGGCTTTCTTCTCTTCTGGGTCAGCAGCTGGGAGCTCGAGAAGGGAGAGGCGTCCCTCCTCATCCCTTGCGCACTTGGTCGCCAGGTTGAACAGCTCCAGAGATGTGCACATGTCCTCGTGGATTGCCAGATCCTCCTTCATCTTGACATCGCGGACGCCGTCAGAGAACGCTGAGATGATGGCCTCCTCAGTTACCATGGGAATCTTGAGGCGAGTGCTGTTGAAGCGCTGGAGGTACTTCTGCAGGGTCTCTCCAGGTTGCTGCTTGATGCGACACAAGTCGCCCATGACTGGAGGACGGTCGCGGGTACCCTGGAAGTTGGCGATGAAGCAGGTGCGCATCTCGTCCCAAGAGGAGATCGTGCTGGGGGGCAGGTTCAGGAGCCAGGTGTGGGCACCGTCCTTGAGTGCCATGGGAAACCAATTCGCCATGACCTTCTCGTCTCCGTTGGCCGCTTTGATGCCCAGCTCGTAGAGCTGCAGGAACTCCGCGGGGTCGGCAGTGCTGTCGTAGTGAGGAGGCAGGTCCGGCTTGAACTTGCCCGGCCAGGCGACACTGCGCAGCTCGGTGGTGAAGGAGCGGCAGCCCGCGGTGGCCACCGGAGCCCTTTGCTGACGCGGGGCTTGCTCCTGAGGATTCCCGCGCGCCGCCGCGAGAGGCAGCGTGGGGTCTTGACGCGCTGGCGCAGGGATGCGGTCATGGTGTGCCAGTGCAGGAAGCACGCGAGCACCTTCTTGGGGACGAGGGATTTCTTGGCAGCTCCTTTCTTGTCGCGCGGGCACTGGACGTGGTGGGTCTCGTCCAGGGACCGCGCGCCTTGGAGCCAGGGCGCCTTCTTGGGGAGGAGGTGGCGGAGGCACCTCCTGAGCTGCATCACCCATGCAGGACGGAGGGCGAGGCAGTGAGAGGGGCGGCGCAGGGGCGCCCCCTGCGGTGCTGACGAGTTTGGTGATGCGAGCGAGCCACTCCTCGTAGAGGTCATCGATGGGACAGTAGTGCAGGAGCTCACGTGCCAGGAGCAACACGGCATGCGCGTCCGTGGGAGCGCGACGGTCGTGAGACGACGAACCAGCTGGAGTCAGCGACAGAGTGGCAGTGCGGCCTTCCCACCGCACCGAGGGATACAGCAACGACGCCTGCTGCTCGTTCCCCGCCGGGCCGGTGGCGGCGTGGGCCGCAGGAGACGGGGAACGACGGGGAGGCCCACCGACGGGAGCCGTCTGGGTGACGTGGGCGGCGAGAGCAGCCCGACGCTCGGCGCGAGCTCGGCGAGCGTTAGCCATGGATGCGACGAACGATCGAACAGGGAACAGCGGAAGAAATATTCTGGCGCACCCCTACCTAGCGCGCCAAATGTCGGATATCGGGTTCCGGCAAAACCCTTAAGGTTCGAACTCTGGGGTGCGCGCGAAGATCTTCCCCCTACCGATCCACGTCCCAATGCCTCGCTGATAATCTAAGCTAAACGATGAACAACACAAGGGACACATGATTTATACTGGTTCGAGCCACCGTTGTGGTGTAATACCCTACTCTAGTGTGTGGTGTGGTGGATTGCCTCAAGGGCTGATGGTGAACAGTACAAGGGAAGAACAGCCTCGCGAGAGGTGTTCTTGTGGTGGTGGTTTTCTTGAGAGGGATTCGATCCCCTCCTACTGTGGTGGCTATCCCTATATATAGAGGCCCTGGTCCTCTTCCCAAATATTGAGCGGGAAGGGCGCCAACAACGGCCATTTTGAAGGGGAACATCTAGTACAAGTTATCCTGACTAAAGTTGGTCTTCGGCTGCCAAAGGCACTGGCGATGACGCAGTCTTGGGCTCCACTGTGACCTCCGTCCTGCCGCTCTGCTGGTCTTGGTCTCGTTGCACCGAGATGGTAACCTTTGCTTGATGCCTCGATACTCCACCCCTATGCTTTCCCCCTTTGCACAAAAGAGGAAACAAGGACACTGCGCAGGCGGCGCCCGCCGGGCGCCCGCCTGGTCTCAATCGTCATGGCTTGCGTCACGAGCACCTCGAGAGGTTCCCTTGCCTTGATCTCTCTGCCTCCTCGCGAGCCTGCCTGGTGAGGCCATGCCTGAGGAAGCCTTGCGCCGTCCACCCCGCGAGGCTTGGCCCCTCGCGAGGGTCTTGAGCTTGAGTTAATGAAGATGGGTCGTATTGGGCGACCACTTGAGCCACGCCGCAGGCCGTAGGCAGGCAAGTCTGGGGACCCCCGTTCCCAGAACGCCGACACACCCCGCCTGCTTCTTCTCCCTGCTTGCTCTGGTTGCTTGCAGTGTCCCATGGCGCCCGTGAAGAGGTTCTCGGTCGCGGAGAAAGGGAAGGCTCGCCAGGAAGGGCCTGGCTCTCCTCCGCCCAAGCGCGGCCGCGGCCGTCCCCGGAAGCATTCCGCGACTCCCGTCGTGGCTCCTCGTGGTCGCGGTGGTGGCCGCCCGTATCGAGGCAGCCCAGTCGATGGAGGAAGGCGTGTCGTGGCTGTGCGGCCTCCCCGGACGTGCTTTCACTCGGCAGAGGTGCTCCCGGAGTTTGTTGTGTGGTCGGACAACCCGGCCGGCAACTAGCTCTAGCTCCCTCGCTTATTCGTCGGCGAACTGCCGGCCGCTGGCCCCGGCGGGCTCTGGCTGCAGGCGGACGGCTGCTGCATTAGGGCCTCCTGGGTCGCGGTGGAGATATCCGTCGCCGGTAACGTGGCCCTGGCCCGGGGCTGGAAGACATTTGCCCACGCGCGTGGCCTGGTCCGGCAGTGCACCCTCCACTTCAAGTACGACGGCGACGCGACCCTATATGTGAGGGTGTTCAGAGAAGATGGCCACCGTGTTGGGCGCTGCCCTGAAGACGATGATGGCGACGGGGTGCCCGGCCTTGGTGACGACCGTGATGAGGGTGAAGGCGAACCCGCTCCCGGCGGCGATCGCAGCTCCCCGAGCTTCAGCGGCTCCTCCTCCGGCGACAGCTCATCCAGCGGTGGCCGTGACCAGCCACCACGCCGCCGCGCCCGCTTCGAGGGTGGTAGCGGGTCGTTCCGTCGCCGCACCCCCGTGAAGCGCGAGGCGAAGTCTGATTGAGCTCAGGAGGACGATGCAGATCTCTTCTCGTGAGTTGCGCGCTGTTTTTTTTTATTTTTCTCCTTTCCTGCATTGAGAGAGGGAGAAGTATGGAGCCCCGTGGGGGCGTGCAACAGACTATGATCCCCTAATTATCGTGCTACACTTATTGTCCCTGTGCTATGTGATGGTGTCGTGGTTACGTGCCTATGCTTAGGAACAACTTAGCTCGGGATGTTTGCAGTAGTTTCCGCCTTGCGAGGTGCCTGCTTGAGGCCTCGCCGGGTGCCTTAAGAGCTACAAAAATCAGTTGGGAGAATCATTTCCGAACCTTAGTCGCGAGGGTTGCCGGCTATGGCCCGGTGCTCTGTGTCGCGATGCCCGAGGGGCATGGACCAGGAGGGGTGCTCCCACTGTGAACTTGAACGAGGGAGCCTCGCGAGAATCAGGCGAGAAAAAGGCTCACGAGGGCGCCCATGCAGCCCCCTCACAAGGTTTGCGAGAGAGAGAGTGAGCCAGAGAAAAGCCAAAAATAGAGAACAGGGGCAGAAGACAGCAAACAACACTAGAAGCAACTTCAATAAAGGTTCAAACAAGGGAGAACAAGCCAACTGCGGAAAGCAAATGAAAAGCCGCATCCGGGACCTAATCTAGTCTTCGACGTCTTCTCACCAGCGCGGAGCTAAGTGCTACCACTGGGCGTGGGCGGGAGCCCCCGAGGCCCGAGGGCGGCACTCCGGAGACTCCGGGGCGTGTACAACCCCAACTCATTATTACGTGAGAGTGTCACGGGCAGCGAGCTTCACATGCATTGGGCCTTCTTCACAGGAACCGGGCCTTTCTTTGGGCGGCGAGCTTCACAAGCACCAGGCCTTCTTCACAGGCACTGTGCCTTTCTTCAAGGGTAGAACTTCCGGAGGTGCTGAATGTTCCAAGCGTTTGGGATGGGCAACCATTCCCGAGTCTCCAGGCGCGCGGCGCCAGGCCTGGAAATATGGATAACCTTGAACGGGCCCTCCCACATGGGCGAGATCTTATGCAGCCCTTCCCTGGAGAGCACCCGCCTGAGTACGAGGTCACCTACCTCGAGAGTCCTAGGGCGGATGTTGCGGCAATGATACCGCCGCAGCGCCTGCTGGTATCTTGCTGCTCGTAGTGAGGCTTCTCGATGGTGCTCCTCCCCCACCATGAGGTCCATCCCCCGCATGGCGTCCTGTTGCGCTTCACCAAACGCTAGGACCCGCGCGGAGTGATGCCTGACCTCGTGAGGAAGGACTGCCTATGCTCCGTAGACGAGGAAGAACGGGGTCTTGCCAGTCGACTTGGTTGCGGTAGTGCGGATGAACCACAACACGGACTGGAGCTCATCGTACCAGCCCCTGCCGCAGGCCTCCAGCTACTTTTTAAGGTCTTGGTTTTGAGGCCCTGCAGGACCTCCGTGTTGGCGCGTTCGTCCTGGCCGTTACTCCGGGGTTGTGCCACCGAAGCATAGCATATCTGCGTTCCAAGGTTAGCACAATATGTTTTGAAGAGATTGCTGGTGAACTGCGAACCGTTGTCAGTGATGATGCGATTAGGGACCCTGAACCGGCTCACGAGGCCATTGATGAACTTGACTGCAGAACCAGCTGGGATGGTGCGGACGGCTTCCACCTCCGCCCACTTGGGGAACTTGTCGATGGCGACATAGAGGTAGCTGTAGCCCCCAGGCGCTCGAGGAAACGGGCCCAAGATATCCAGCCTCTGCTACCTCTTGAGCACTGCGCTGGATTTCCCCGAAGAGGAGAGGATGATGCAGCAAAGTAGCGTAAGTATTTCCCTCAGTTTTTGAGAACCAAGGTATCAATCACGTAGGAGACCACGCACAAGTCCCTCGTACCTACGCAAAACGATAGCTACTCGCAACCAACGCGATTAGGGGTTGTCAATCCCTTCACGGTCACTTACGAGAGTGAGATCTGATAGAGATGATAAATAATATTTTTGGTATTTTTGATAGATAGATGCAAAGTAAAAAAGTAAAAGGCAAAGTAAAATCAAAGAAAGTAAATAAAGCGATAGAGATTTATATGATGAGAATAGACCCGGGGGCCATAGGTTTCACTAGTGGCTTCTCTC
The DNA here is from genome assembly GCA_021605205.1 of Aegilops longissima. Taxonomy (NCBI): domain Eukaryota; kingdom Viridiplantae; phylum Streptophyta; class Magnoliopsida; order Poales; family Poaceae; genus Aegilops; species Aegilops longissima. The sequence goes on from CM038679.1 coordinate 410,987,513, forward strand.
AAGAGCATAGATATTCTACGGTGGGTGAACAAATTACTGTTGAGCAATTGACAGAATTGAGCATAGTTATGAGCATATCTAAGTAATGATCATGTATATAGGCATCACGTCCAAGACAAGTAGATCGAAACGATTCTGCATCTACTACTATTACTCCACTCATCGACTGCTATCCAGCATGCATCTAGAGTACTAAGTTAAAAACAGAGTAACGCCTTAAGCAAGACGACATGATGTAGAGGGATAAATTCATGCAATATGATAAAAACCCCATCTTGTTATCCTCGATGGCAACAATACAATACGTGCCTTGCTGCAACTTCAGTCACTGGGAAAGGTCACTGCAAGATTGAACCCAAAGCTAAGCACTTCTCCCATTGAAAGAACTACCAATCTAGTTGGCCAAACCAAAAAGGATAATTCGAAGAGACTTGCAAAGATAACTCAATCATACATAAAATAATTCAGAGAAGATTCAAATATTTTCCATAGATAAGTTGGATCATAAACCCACAATTCATCGGTCTCAACAAACACACCGCAAAAAGAAGATTACATCGAATAGTTCTCCACGAGAGAGGGGGAGAACATTGTATTGAGATCCAAAAAGAGAGAAGAAGCCATCTAGCTACTAGCTATGGACCCGAAGGTCTGAAGTAAACTACTCACACTTCATCGGAGGGGCTATGGTGTTGATGTAGAAGCCTCCATGGTGGATGTCCCTCCCATGAGCTCCTAACAGGCCCCAAGATGGGATCTCGTGGATACAGAAGGTTGCGGCGGTGGAATTAGGTTTTTGTCTCCTGTTCTGATCGTTTGGGGATACGTAGGTATATATAGGAGGAAGGAGTACGTCGGTGGAGCAGCAGGGGGCCCACGAGGTAGGGGGCACGCCTAGGGGGGCGCCCTCCACCCTCGTGACCGCCTCTTTTGTTCCTTGGAGCAGGGTCCAAGTCTCGTGGATCACGTTCGGTGAGAAAAATCACGTTCCCGAAGGTTTCATTCCGTTTGGACTCCGTTTGATATTTCGTTTCTTCGAAATACTGAAATAGGCAAAAAACAACAATTCTGAGCTGGGCCTCCAGTTAATAGGTTAGTCCCAAAAATAATATAAAAGTGGAAAATAAAGCCCAATATAGTCCAAAACAGTAGATAAAGTAGCATGGAGCAATCAGAAATTATAGATACGTTGGAGACATATCAGGAATCCCCAAGCTTAACTCCTGCTCGTCATCGAGTAGGTAAATGATAAAAAAGAATTTTTGATGCGGAGTGATACTTTGGCATAATTTCAATATAAATCTTCCTAATTGTGATATGAATATTCAGATCCGAAAGATTCAAGACAAAAGTTCATATTGACACAAAAATAATAATACTTCAAGCATACTAATCAAAGCAATCATGTCTTCTCAAAATAGCATGGCAAAAGAAAGTTCATCCCTACAAAATCATATAGTTAGGCTATGCTTCATTTTCGTCACATAAAGATGTTCCCAACTTCTATACCCCCGATGACAAGCCAAGCAATTGTTTCATACTCAAATAATCTCAAACTTTTTCAACCTTCACGCAATACATGAGCGCGAGCCATGGATATAGCACTATGGGTGGAATAGAATATGATGATGGGGATTGTGTGGAGAAGACAAAAAAGGAGAAAGTCTCACATTGACGAGGATAATCAACAGGCTATGGAGATGCCCATCAATTGATGTCAACATGAGGAGTAGGGATTGCCATGCAACGGATGCACTAGAACTATGAATGCTCAACAAAATAAAACAAGTGGGTGTGCATCCAACTCGCTTGCTCATCAAGACCTAGGGCATTTGAGGAAGCCCATTGTAGGAATATACAAGCCAAGTTCTATAATGAAAAATTCCCACTAGTATAAAAAGGACAACTTTATGATACTCACTACATGAAGAACAAGGTGCTACTTTGAAGCACAATATATGAGACTCACTACATGAGGAACAAGGTGCTACTTTGAAGCACAAGTGGAAAAAGAGATAGTAGCATTGCCCCTTTTTTCTTTTCTTTTTTTTCTCTTTTTTTTCTTCCTTCTTTTTTTTGGGCCTTTCTTTTTTTTCTTTTGGCCTTTTTTTTCTTTCTCTTTTTTTTTTCTTTTTGGGCAATGCTCTAACAATAATGATCATCACACTTCTATTGATTACACCATAAGGATTACAACTCGAAACTTAGAACAAGATATGACTCTATATGAATGCCTCCGGCGGTGTACCGGGATGGTGCAATGAATCAAGAGTGACATGTATGAAAAATAATGCATGGTGGCTTTGCCACAAATACGATGTCAACTACATGATCATGCAATGGCAATATGACAAAAGTAATGTATGTCAAGATGATGATGATGGAAGTTGCATGGCAATATATCTCGGAATGGCTATGGAAATGCCATAATAGGTAGGTATGGTGGCTGTTTTGAGGAAGATATAAGGAGGTTTATGTGTGATTGAGCGATCGTATCACGGGTTTGATGCACCGCCAAGTTTGCACCAACTCTCAAAGTGAGAAAGGGCAATGCACGGCAATCAAGAGGCTAGCAAAGGCGGAAAGGTGAGAGTGCGTATAATCCATGGACTCAACATTAGTCAAAAGAACTCATATACTTATTGCAAAAATTTAGAAGCCATCAAAAATCAAGTACTACGTGCATGCTCCTAGGGGGATAGATTGGTAGGAAAAGACCATCGCTCGTCCCCGACCGCCACTCATAAGGATGCACAAGCCAGGTACACTTCATGTTTCAAATTTGTTACACAACTTTAACCATACGTGCATGCTACGGGACTTGCAACCTTCAACACAAGCATTTCTCAAATTCACAATTACCCAACTAGCATGACTATGATATTATCACCTCCATATCTCAAAACAATTATCAAGCATCAAACTTATCTTAGTATTCAATTCACTCAAAAGAAAGTTTCACATATCTTGAACACTAAGTATATTAACATTAAGCAAATTACCATGCTATTAACGACTCTCAAAATAATCTAAGTGAAACATGAGAGATAAATAGTTTCTTTAAAACAAATCCACCACCGTGCTCTAAAAGATCTAAGTGAAGCACTAGAGCAAAAATTATCACACTCAAAAGATATAAGTGAAGCACTATGAGCAAAACTATCAAGCTCAAAAGATATAAGTGAAGCACATAGAGTATTCTAACAAATTCCAATTCATGTATGGCTCTATAAAAATGTGTGTACAGCAAGGATGATTGTGGTAAACTAACAAGAAAAGACGCAAATAATACAAGACGCTCCAAGCAAAACACATATCATGTGGTGAATAAAAATATAGCTCCAAGTAAATTACCGATGGAAGTGGACGAAAGAGGGGATGCCTTCCGGGGCATCCCCAAGACTTGACTTTTTGGTGTCCTTGGATTATCTTGGGGGTGACATGGGCATCCCCAATCTTAGGCTCTTTCCACTCCTTGTTCCATAATCCATCAAAAGAATTCACCCAAAACTTGAAAACTTCACAACACAAAACTCAACAGAAATCTCGTGAGCTCCGTTAGAGAAAGAAAAACAAAAGACTACTTCAAGGTACTGTAATGAACTCATTCTTTATTTATATTGGTGTTAAACCTACTGTATTCCAACTTCTCTATGGATTATAAACTATTTTACTAGCCATAGATTCATCAAAATAAGCAAACAACACACGTAAAACAGAATCTGTCAAAAACAGAACAGTCTGTAGCAATCTGTAAATAACGCAAACTTCTGGAACTCTAAAAATTATACCAAAATAGGAAGTCCTGGACAATGTGTTTATTGAACAGCAGAAAAAAGAATGAACGCAAAATCACGTTCCTGTGATTTAAAAAAATTATATTCGTGCGCACAAAGTTTCTGTTTTTCAGCAGAATCAAATCAATTATCATCGTAGGTTATCCTATAGGTTTGGCACAAACACTAATTAAAAGATAAAACCACATCCAAACAGAATCTAGATGGATTATTTGTTCCTAAACAGAAGCAAAAACAAAAAACACAAAATAAAATTGGGTTGCCTCCCAACAAGCGCTATCGTTTAACGCTCCTAGCTAGGCATAAAAGCAAAGATAGATCTAGGTAGTGCCATCTTTGGTAGGCAATTCTTCAATGAGGCATCTAACTCCTTTAGAATTTTCTTTATTTCTAGTAATGGTAAAATTTTCAGGCAAAAGATCGAAAAATTCATTCATAGCAAAAGGTTCCTTAATGATGATAAAAAGATTGGGATGAACACTTATAGATTTAAGATCCGCAGTTTCCTTACTAGATGATTCACCCTTATTCTTAGGAACATAAATAAGCTTAGTATTTTTAGTAGACGAACTTGGAGTGTTTTGTACGGAAGAAAAAGCGGTTCCCAAGTTGGTAATGATACCCTGAAGTTTATCGATTCTTGTGGAATCTAGATTTATTTTCTCATTAACTATGGGTTCTTTTTCTTTAATATTTTTCAAAGTCATTCCTACCTTAGATCCATATTGGGTAATTTGATTGTGGATCTTTTTATCAAGATTTTCAATTGGTTCAATGGTAGCAACTTTATTTTCAATAATTTCAAGTCTTTGCATAACATGCTCCAAAGTTAACGTAGTTCCATTAATTAAAAGAGGTGGTGAGCCAAATAAATCTATTAAAGCATTATAAGAATCAAAAGTATGGCTACCCAAGAAATTCCCTCCGGTAATGGTATCAAGGATATATCTATACCAAGGATTAGCACCTACGTAAAAATTACAAAGAAGAACTGAAGTAGATTGCTTCCTAGTAGATCTATTTTGAGCATTGCAAATTCTATACCAAGCGTCTTTCAGATTTTCTCCCTCCCTTTGCTTAAAATTTAGAACTTCATTCTCGGGAGATAACGAAGAAGATAAAAGGCTAGTCATAATGACAAGCAAACTAACACACGAGCAAACAGAAAGACAAAGGCAAACGGGAAAAAGAGGAGGAGATTGGGAAAGAGAGGGCGAATAAAACGGCAAGGGTGAAGTGGGGGAGAGGAAAACGAGAGGCAAATGGAAAATAATGTAATGCGAGAGATACAGATTGCGATGGGTACTTGGTATAGTTGACTTGCTTGCGTGAGCCTCCCCGGAAACGATGCCAGAAATTCTTCTTGCTACCTCTTGAGCACTGCGTTGGATTTCCCCGAAGAGGAGAGGATGATGCAGCAAAGTAGCGTAAGTATTTCCCTCAGTTTTTGAGAACCAAGGTATCAATCCAGGAGGAGACCATGCACAAGTCCCTCGTACCTACACAAAGCGATAGCTACTCGCAACCAACGCGATTAGGGGTTGTCAATCCCTTCACGGTCACTTACGAGAGTGAGATCTGATAGAGATGATAAATAATATTTTTGGTATTTTTGATAGATAGATGCAAAGTAAAAAAGTAAAAGGCAAAGTAAAATCAAAGCAAGTAAATAAAGCGATAGATATTGATATGATGAGAATAGACCCGGGGCCATAGGTTTCACTAGTGGCTTCTCTCAAGAGCATAGATATTCTACGATTGGGTGAACAAATTATTGTTGAGCAATTGATGAATCGAGCATAGTTATGAGCATATCTAGGTAATGATCATGTATATAGGCATCACGTCCGAGACAAGTAGATCAAACGATTCTGCATCTACTACTATTACTCCACTCATCGACCGCTATCCAAAGATGCATCTAGAGTATTATGTTAAAAACAGAGTAACGCCTTAAGCAAGATGACATGATGTAGAGGGATAAATTCATGCAATATGATAAAAAACCCATCTTGTTATCCTCGATGGCAACAATACAATACGTGCCTTGCTGCCCCTTCTGTCACTGGGAAAGGTCACCGCAAGATTGAACCCAAAGCTAAGCACTTCTCCATTGCAAGAACTACCAATCTAGTTGGCCAAACCAAAAAGGATAATTCGAAGAGACTTGCAAAGATAACTCAATCATACATAAAATAATTCTGAGAAGATTCAAATATTTTCCATAGATAAGTTGGATCATAAACCCACAATTCATCAGTCTCACACACCGCAAAAAGAAGATTACATCGAATAGTTCTCCATGAGAGAGGGGGAGAACATTGTATTGAGATCCAAAAAGAGAGAAGAAGCCATCTAGCTACTAGCGATGGACCCGAAGGTCTGAAGTAAACTACTCACACTTCATCGGAGGGGCTATGGTGTTGATGTAGAAGCCTCCATGGTGGATGCCCTTCCGCGGAGCTCCTAACAGGCCCCAAGATGGGATCTCGTGGATCTGAAGGTTGCGGCGGTGTAATTAGGTTTTGGCCCTGTTCGATCGCTTGGGGATACGTAGGTATATATAGGAGGAAGGAGTACGTCGGTGGAGCAGCAGGGGGCCCACTAGGTAGGGGGCGCGCCCTCCACCCTCATGACCGCCTCTTTTGTTCCTTGGAGCAGGGTCCAAGTCTCTTGGATCACGCTCGTGAGAAAATCACGCCCGAAGGTTTCATTCCGCTTGGACTCCGCTTGATATTCCGCTTCTTCAAATAATCAAATAGGCAAAAAACATCAATTTCGGGCTGGGCCTCCGGTTAATAGGTTAGTCCCAAAATAATATCAAAGTGGAAAATAAAGCCCAATATAGTCTAAAATAGTAGATAAAGTAGCATGGAGCAATCAAAATTATAGATACGTTGGAGACGATCAGCCCCCCTGCACTACTTAACGCCACGAGAATGCAATGGTCTACTGTGCCCCGAGTTGGTGATGGATCTGCTGGCATGGAATTGGCAGCTTCGCAGCCTTCACCAGCTCGATTAAGGCTGCGTTGAGTGCCAGAGGACAAGAGAACCTGAAAGCTTAAACGCCTTGCCGACGAGGGTCCGCGACGACGAGTGGTGTCCGCAATCTCCACCGTGTATGTCATCCAGTAACTCCTTCCCCTGTTCCCTGGAGATGCAACGGAGGGAAACATCATTTGGCCGCTTTTGGTAGAGCTCTCCATCTTGGATGCAGTAGGCCGTGGCCTGCCGGGCCACGCGTTCCGCGTCCTCCTCTTTCTCTGGCAACGTCCCTTGCATCAGGTAGTCCTTGAATTCCGTGGTCCAGCACCCCTCCTGAGGCTCCAGCGCCAGGAGTAAGTGTGCTCCCGAGGTTGGGCCATAGGCCGGGGCTCCTGTGGCAGGTGGCTGAGGGAGCTCCTCCCGAGGTTGCGCTGTGCTTGACAGTGATGGTGCCGCCGATGGCTTGAAGAGCCATTCCTCGAAAACGCCAGGCTCCTAAGGCAGCCGCCTAAATGCCCTCCTGGCGATGTCATCAGCTTCTTGGTTGGTGCCGCGGGGCACATGCTGCAACTCCAGCCCCCAAAACTTCATTTCCATCCTGCGCACCTCCGCAAGATATGCTTCCATGTGCTCGTCCATCGGCTCGTACACCTTGTTGGAGAAGTTGACGAGGAGTTGTGAATCACCCTTGACGATGAGGCGTTTCACCCCCAATGCTGCAACAGCTTTCAAGCCTGCTATGAGGCCCTCGTATTCTGCTATGTTGTTGGAGACCTTCTCGCCATGCTGGAAACAGAGCTGCAGGGCGTAATAGAGCCTGTCCTGAGTGGGGGATATAAGCACTGCACCAGCCCCCGCGCCGTGCCGCGAGAATGCTCCATCAAAGTACATGATCCAGCCATCTGGTGCCACGCTTCCTGGAGAAAGTGACCGATCCTCGCCTGCCTCGAGCCCTGGGGCCTCTGTCCATTCTGCCACAAAATCTGCAAGTGCGGCTCCCTTGACGATCCTGGTTGTGCTGAATTCCAACTGAAACATTTGCAACTCGATGTTCCATTCGGCGACTATCGGTGTCAAAACCGGCGGATCTCGGGTAGGGGGTCCCGAACTGTGCGTCTAGGCGGATGGTAACAGGAGACAAGGGACACGACAGTTTTACCTGTGTTCGGGCCCTCTCGATGGAGGTAATACCCTACCCCGCTTGATTAATATTGATGATATGGGTAGTACAAGAGTAGATCTACCACGAGATCAAGGAGGCTAAACCCTAGAAGCTAGCCTATGGTATCATTGTTGTTCGCCCCACGGACTAAAACCCTCCGGTTTATAAAGACACCGGATAGGGTTAGGGTTACACGAGTCGGTTACAATGGTAGGAGATCTACATATCCAGATAGCCAAGCTTGCCTTCCACGCCAAGGAAAGTCCCATCCGGACACGGACGAAGTCTTCAATCTTGTATCTTCATAGTCTTGGAGTCCGCCGTGATGATAGTTCGCTATCCGGACACCCCTAGTCCAGATTCCTCAAGAGCCCCTGAACCAGGCTTCAATGATGACGAAGTCCGTAGCGCATATTGTCTTTGGCATTGCAAGGCGGGTTCTTCCTCCAATACTTCATAGAAGGTTTTGAACACAAGGATAGTGTCCAGATCCGCAAACAAGTTCCACATACCACCGAGAGAAAATAATTTTTGCACAGATTCATCGACGATTCCGGGCGTGACATCACACCACAGCCAGAGCCTTTATATGAATCACTTTTTACTGCTCCACCTCAGCCAGCGTTTAGCGAGGCGGTTTCCGCACGCCTTATCAAAGCATAGATCGTGCCCCTTATTCCGGGATTCTCATCAATACGGACGTGGGTAACCCATCCGCGCCATTGATTACGGTGCTTGGGAGATAAGCGAGTTTTACCAGCTGGTGGGGACGATAGCTTCGTCATTCATATAAGGGATAAGGATCCACCTTTTCACCCACGCCTTCTTCCTCCTTTGCTTATCCATTTCACAAGACTCGAGCTCCAGCGCCCAAGTCCGCACATCCCACCTCAACCTTCTCCAACTATGTCCGGAGCGGGAGGCAGGTGGATGGCCTCCTCCGTCACGGAGGGGCACATCACAAAGCTGCGGGAGGCCGGATACTTGTCCGGCGACATCGCGCACCGGCTGCCCGACGCGGGCAGCTCATTCCAACCCCCAGGCCCCATGAGAGGGTGGTGTTTCTCCCCCACTTCCTCCGCTGACTTGGTTTTCCACTTCACCCATTTGTCCGGGGGCTCATGTTCTACTACGGCTTGGACTTCCACGATCTGGCCCCGAATTTCATCCTCAACATCTCGGCGTTCATCGTCGTGTTCGAGGCCTTCCTCTGCATCCAGCCTCACTTCGGCTTATGGCTGAAGATCTTCAATGTCCGGCCGAAGGTAGTGGGCACCATGGTTGGCAAGATGGCCAAAGTCCTATGGCTCGAGGGCTCCTTTGTGGAGACAATAAAGGGGTGGCAAGCGGGGTAGTTCTATATCACCGAGCCACGCGACCCCAAATGGGTGGCGGCCTCCGAATTCTGATCTGGCTTCCCCACACGGCTCTCGTCATGGAAAGAGACGGGCCTGACGTGGGGGAATTCGGACGAGCTATCCGGACTCCAAACATGCGTCTGAAACCTGGTGGACAAGAATCTCGTGCTTGTCAACGTAATCCGTGTGATGCTCATCCGCCGGATTCTCCCATGCCAACAACGGGCCTTCAAATTGTGGAGTTCGATCCGCACAGCACTCAACTCTAAAAGGCTCTTCGACACCACGCACGAAGATGCCCGAAGGTGCTGTTCAAGGGCGCCGAGGTTCTACATCCGCCATCAAGATCGCGGATTCAGCTCGCAGCATCAAGCCAGCGAGGTAAGTTATTTACCCTTTACGGGACTCTTTTTCATAGATTGACTCTATGTGGGATCTAAAACTCCCTAATCTTTTAACAGATCGGTCAAGACGTCCGAACAGGTTAATCGTCCGGTCCTTTGCCGAAGACCAGTGGACGCTCGATTGACGGGCTGCTGGCTCCGTACCTCATGTGGTGCCGGAGAAGAAGGTTAAGAAGGAGGCAACGGAACTCAAGGAGCTCCCGACGCCGGTGTTGTCGATTCTCAAGCGAATCTTCTCCGAGAACGAGGAGGAGGAAAGAAGCTTCTCCCCCAGCGGGGGAGGAGAGGAAAAGGAAGGCCACCCCAACCGGGGAGGCCGGAGGGTCCAAGAAGGGAAGAACCCTTCCTCCGGACTTCTCCACCAACGTCGACAACGACGAGGAGGATTGGCCAACAAGGGCCAAGCCCCTGGCGAGATCGTAAGTGTCCGGATACCCATGACTTTTTATTGCATAGTGTTCTCTAATGCCGAACAATCATGCAGCCCACCCAAGGGCGAGTTCGCTGCCGCCGAGCGGGTCCCGGGTTCGCCGGAAATGGAGAGTACTTCACTTCGGCCGCCGCCTCGCCTCATGCTGCGGACGACGCCGAGGTGGTGCCCCAAGGGGCCTGGTCAAGAGGAGGTGGCGATGAGGCGCCACAAGGCAACCTCCCGGACTCAGGCGCGGGGGCGAGACCCCAGGGCTCTAAGCCCGACCCTTGTCCGGACTCCATAACGGAACCTTCAGCGGCTTCAAGTCCGGCAAGCGCCCTTCAGAAGAAGGGTAAGACGCCGTGTCCTTCGCCCAACCGGAGGCACGGATACTTCATCGAGGCGCTTAACAGCGCCCATCGAGGAGGAGCACCGTGATCTGTTATGAGTGTGGTGATCCGGACAGTTCGATCCGCCAAGAGCGGGCCGACTGAAGCCTGCACTCAGCCTTCTATCGTGCTTTGAGGTAAGTTTAGAATATGTAAAAATATTACCGATAGACAAGAGTTCTCGATGCTTAGTTCGGTGTTCGGAAAGAAAAGCGGACTAAGGATCTAAAAGATATATGCATGAGTCTAACATAAGTATGTCAATATGGGAATGCAGGCTACGCTGCGACCTCTGCCAGACTTGATCATGGAGGTCGATGCATTGAAGCAAAGCCTCGAGCGGTCCGAGAACGAGCTCGGCCTTGCCAAGAAGCAGCTCGAGGACAAGGAAGGTAAGTAATACCTTATTAAAGAAATACCTTATAGAAAGGTTTTGGTTGCAAAAAATAACAGGAATAACATGGGTACTGCAGGGGCCACGAACACCACGAACGAGGTGGCGACCCTGAAGGAAGCGGTGTCCGTGGCCGAAAACAAAGCGGACGCGGAGCACACCGAGCGAGAGAAGGGGAGGCGAGCATGGCGAAGACGGCAAGAGCTCTGTGCTCTCGTGAAAAAACACGAGAGTTTGGAGCGTGACTCGAAGACTCGAGAGTCCGAGATCGCCTCGGCTCTTGAGAGTGCCAAAGCCGCTAAGGCCGAATCCCAAAAAGCCCTCCAAGAAATTGAATCGTTAAAGAAGATAGCGGCGGGTAAGGCATTCTTTATGCAAAGCAAGCATGTGAAAGTGAATTACCTGTTACTTACCCGGATTCGGAGCTCTCCAGGAGCGTTCGCAGATCTGCCTCGTAGTGTATCGGATGCTGCCGCGTTCTACCGCGCCAAGGAGGGGAGCTCGACGGAGAAGGTGTTCTGGTCTCAGTATGCTGAGGCCGAACGTCCAGTGCCCCTGAGCGACCAGCTGAAGCAGCTGGTCGAGCTCCACAAGGTCGCCGAACAGGCCATGAAGAGCCTTATAGTTCGGCTGTGGCCATTGGAAGCCATGCCTGGGAGCTACTTCGGCTTAGTGCAGCGGCTGGTGGACGCCTGTCCACGGATTGAAGTCATCAAGCGCTCCGTCTGTATTGAAGGTGTCCATCGGGCCCTTGCCCATGTTAAAGTGCACTGGGGCAAGCTGGATGCGGAGAAGCTTGTGACAGACGGGCCACCGAAGGGCAAGGAGCATCACACGCCCGAAATGTACTATGAGGGCCTCTCAAGGGTGCCCACTAATAGCGGATGAGTGCTCCAAAGATGTAATTTTGAATAGACTCGCATTTGTTATCCTGTCGCTGAAAACTTGTTCATATGCGCTAAGCAATGCTTGTTAATTTAAAATATTACCTTCGTCAGGCCGCTTATCAAATTTGAGAGATGGCAAGTCGTTGGCTTCAGCCCCCATGCCACGAAAAGTGCTGGGGTGTTCGGGATAAACTTGAGCACTCTTGTTCCCATTCTTGGGTCCATCTAGGAGGCGCTCAACGCAACGTAACAAGGCAACCGGACTTATAATGCTTGAACACTCTCACTTAGCCATAGAATTCTATAATTTTAAATTTCGTGAAGCCCTAGTATTCGAAGACCGAAGTTCGGGCGCTATCCACGCCTTTCGGACAATTCGGTTCCTCGCTCTAAGTGGCATAAGTCTTTAGGGACCCGAAAAACCTCTCGAACAGCGATCGCTCTCGCCCTATCATGACGGCCGTTTTAGCTTTCTCCATCGAGGTGCTCGACCCAGCTCAACTGGGCACAATCGCAGTGGTTCTCCCGTGCTACCTTAGCCGATATAACGGAACGTTAGGTACCTAAACACGGAGCCAGGCAAACCCAGCTATTGACCCAAGACATGATTCGAGCCGATGCATATAATGCTATAAGTTTGGGGTGCCGCACTTGTGAAAGTGTTCGACTTATCACACCATGATTTTGGGGTACTTAAGCCCTCGGTGTATTGGCCGCATTTAAAGTGTACGGGTGCAACATGTCATGAAATGAACATATATATAGATAAAGAAAGGAGTGCAATAATAAGCAAAAGCTATGTATTGTTTATTCAAAAGAAACTGCAAATAAAAGCGTAACGATACAAATTGTGCGATAAGCAAGGGATGGGACTATTTAATATGTCCTTCTCCGTGGGTAAGCTGCGGGATGGTATATAAAACAGGTATAATGCTCGTAGTAGAGACCACCTGAACACTCGACGTAGCTTTCAGCTTCCCTGGCTGTTGCATCTTTAGTTCGGCAATTCTAGTGCCGGACAGACTTACGGAGAACGGAGTCCTGAAAGTAAGAAAAAGAAAAATAAAAGAATGACACAATCAGGGAGCCTCGGTGCGGTCGAGCCGCATTCGGGCATGCCGTGGTCGTGCCCTCCCCTTATGCCCATGGTATCTCCAGAGCGTAGTTATGTACGCGTAATCGGGCTTCGCAATTTCGCGAGGGCTGGGGTTAGCCGGATTGCTACGCTGCGCTTGGATCGTGCAGCAGTCTTGTTGTAGGTTACTCGGCGCGCTTGATGTTGTCCGGACGTCTAATGGCCAGACTCGAGAATTGCTGTGAGAGGCTGCTTTGCACCTCCGCCGCGAGGGTCGCCGTGTGCTCCTCCGTTCATAGGGAGCGTTCGGTGTTTCCATTGACCGTGATTACTCCTCGAGGGCCTGGCATCTTGATCTTGAGGTATGCGTAGTGCGGCACCGCATTGAACTTTGCAAATGCGGTTCGTCCGAGCAGTGCATGATAGCCGCCGCGGAACGGGACTATGTCAAAGATCAACTCTTCGCTTTGGAAGTTATCCGGGGATCCGAAGACCACTTCGAGTGTAACTGAGCCCGTACAATTGGCCTCTACACCCGGTATGACGCCTTTAAAGGTCATCTTTGTAGGTTTAATCCTTGAGGGTCTATGCCCATTTTGCGATCAGTATCCCGATAAAGCAGGTTCAGTTGCTACCGCCCCCATCAGGACTCTGGTGAGGTGAAATCCGTCAATAATTGGGTCAAGAACCAATGCGGCGAAACCGCCATGACGAATGCTAGTGGGGTGGTCCCTTCGATCGAAGGTGATCGGGCAGGAAGACCATGGGTTGAACTATGGGCGATCTGGCTCCATCGCATATACGCCCCTTAGTGCACGCTTCCGCTCCCTTTTGGGTATGTGGGTTGCGATATCATGTTCACCGTCCGCACTTGTGTGGGAAAGCCCTTCGTCCTCTATTGTTCGGGCGGTCGGGCTCTTCCTCGTCATCGCTATGCAGCCCCTTGTCATTGAGTTCGACACTTAACTTGCATGTTTGTTTGAACACCCAACAATCCATGTTGGTGTGATTGGCTGGTTTTTCGGGGTGCCATGTATCCGCAAGCGATCGAGTATTCGGTCCAAGTTGGACGGGCCCTGGGTATTTCTTTTGAATGGCTTCTTCCGCTGACCGGGTTTAGAGCCTCTGAATCTGGCATTAACTGCCGTATCTTCATCATTGTCGCCGTTAATGCGGCGCTTGTTTTTGTTGCGACGCGACCCACCATTGCTATCCTTGGTATCCGAACTACCAGGGTGTTTGGACAAGTTGTTGCTTCGAGCTAGCCAGCTGTTCTCTCCCGCACAAAAGCGGGTCATGAGTGTTGTGAGGGCTTCCATGGATTTCGGCTTTTCCTGTCCTAGGTGCCGGGCAAGCCATTCGTCGTGGATGTTATGTTTGAAGGCTGCAAGGGCCTCTGCATCCGGACAGTCAACGATTTGATTATTCTTTGTTAGGAACCGTGTCCAGAATTGTCTGGCCGATTCTTCTGGCTGCTGAATAATATGGCTAAGGTCATCGGCGTCTGGTGGTCGCACATATGTTCCCTGGAAGTTATCAAGGAATTTGGCTTCCAGTTCATCCCAACAACCAATTGATTCTGCTGGCAAGCTGTTGAGCCAATGCCGAGCTGGTCCTTTAAGCTTGAGTGGTTGGTATTTGATGGCATGTAGATCATCACCGCGGGCCATGTGGATATGGATGAGATAGTCTCGATCCGCACCGCAGGTCTGTGGTACCATCGTATGATTCGATGTTTACGGGTTTGAAGCCCTCGTGGATTTGATGATCCATTACTTCATCCGTGAAGCATAGTGGGTGTCTTGGCGCCTCATTGGGCTATATCACGGCGTAGCTCATATGAGCTTTGTTCATGTGTTCGCCCACCGAGTTTGTCAGATCCGCGCGACGGTAATCATCCCGAGTCGTTAGGCGCCCACGCCGATCCGTAGATCGATCTTGTATCTTTTCCTTATCCTCCAATATATCTCGCAAGTCCGCGCATTTTCCGTGCCTTGGTACTTTTTGAGCGGCGCGTGGTGTGGCTTGAGCGGAGGGCCGAGAGGCTTCTCTGTCGCGCCACGGGTGGCCGGTCTGCCATGTCGTCTGTTGGTGACTTGGGTGCTTCCTCCTCCGATCGAGCAACGGCCTGCGTTTGGGGTAGCTTTTGAGGGCGCTCGAGTTCATACTCTTGGTTGCAAGGACTTCAGTTCATCTGTCAGCTAGCAGGTCTTGGTCAGCTCTAAGCTGTTGCTGCTTTTTCTTGAGGCTGCTTGTCGTGGCCATAAGCCTACATTTGAAACCCTCCTGTTCGGCGGGATCCTCAGGCACGACGAATTCGTCGTTGTTGAGGCTTGCCTCATCTTCGGAGGGAGGCGCATAATTATCGCCCTCTACTCTCTCTTTCTGCAGACCGTCGTGCGGACTTGCTTCTCC
This sequence comes from Aegilops longissima, assembly GCA_021605205.1. Lineage (NCBI taxonomy): Eukaryota > Viridiplantae > Streptophyta > Magnoliopsida > Poales > Poaceae > Aegilops > Aegilops longissima. Next base: position 411,002,793 of record CM038679.1, read on the forward strand.
TCCTCCGCGCTGAGTCCTGCCGAGGGGGTTGTCTTCGGCACTCGTCCCGGTGTTATTATCTCCCGTGCTGGAATCACCGCTTTTCTTGTGGCGGGATTTAGAGGCGCCGCCGACGCCGGGCGCTCGTTGCTTCTTGGAGGGTCATCCTCCGTTGTTCCATCGCTGCTCCCATCTTTTGGGATGTCCACCATGTATATGTCGATGACGAGGTGGCCTTCCAAAGGCCTCTGTAGGCGCTGGGTCTTGGTTGTCTCCGCATCCTCGCCCATACCGCCGATGTCCTCGGAGTCGAAGTCGAGCATGTCGGTTAAATCGTCGACAGTGGCTACAAAGTGGGTGGTGGATGGGCGTTGAATTTCTTCGTCGTCCGCATCCCAACCTTCCTGTCCGTAGTCCGGCCAGGGGTCTCCGGATAAAGAGAGAGACTTTAGTGAGTTCAGGATATCGCCAAAGGGCGAGTGCTGAAAGATGCCCGCGGCAGTGAACTCCATGACCGGCGCCCAATCGGATTCGATTAGCGGTATGGGGTTGAGTCCGGAGAAGAATCCAGCACCTTGAGTCACGAAGCTTCGCAGCGACAGGGAGGTGTTCGCTCGATCGCCAGAGAGATTTCAGCCCCGAGGCGGTGTCAACCAACCGTCCTCGATCGGCAAATCCGCTCCGGATTAAGGGTCGGAGCGGATGTCTGGTGCGTCCTCCGGCAATCGCTCGCGGCGAGAGCTAGATCATACCCATCGAGGCAAGGCGGCACGCTCGGCTGTGGCTCTAATCCGTCAAGATCAAGTCTCCACGGACATCAGCCGTATAGTTCAAACTTCCAAATCTGACTGATGGCGGGGCATAGCTTTCGATCTGCTCCGGATGGGCTGCTTAATTGCCCGCAGATGCAAAGCCGCCGAATATGAAGATCTGTCCGGGAGAAAAGTCTCACCTGGACCGCATCATTGTTGATGATCGAAGGAGCCATCGGGCCTATCGGTGACGACACAGAGGAACTCTCAATGAAAGCACCAATGTCGGTGTCAAAACCGGCGGATCTCGGGTAGGGGGTCCCGAACTGTGCGTCTAGGCGGATGGTAACAGGAGACAAGGGACACAATGTTTTTACCCAGGTTTGGCCCTCTCGATGGAGGTAATACCCTACTCCTGCTTGATTAATATTGATGATATGGGTAGTACAAGAGTAGATCTACCACGAGATCAAGGAGGCTAAACCCTAGAAGCTAACCTATGGTACCATTGTTGTTCGTCCTACGGACTAAAACCCTCCGGTTTATATAGACACCGGATAGGGTTAGGGTTACACAGAGTCGGCTACAATGGTAGGAGATCTACATATCCGTATCGCCAAGATTGCCTTCCACGCCAAGGAAAGTCTCATCCGGACACGGGACGAAGTCTTCAATCTTGTATCTTCATAGTCTTGGAGTCCGGCCGTGATGATAGTTCGGCTATCCGGACACCCCCTAGTCCAGGACTCCCTCAGCGACCCTTCCAGCTGAGTTGGGACTCCTGAGTACCATTTCCAATGGGTATGCCGAGACGACCTTGATGGGGTGACCTTGAAAGTAGTTCCGCAGCTTTCGTGAGGCCACCAATAGTGCGAGCAAGAGCTTCTGAGGCATGGGGTATCGTGCCCTTGCATCCCGCAACACCGTGCTGACGAAATACACCGGATGCTCGACGAGGGTGGGTGTGCTGACGAGGTCCGTGCCCTCCGGAGGGTTAGGCGCATCCTGAGACGACGGAGCCCCCAGCAACTGGCTGCCTGGCGCAGCCTCTTCAGCCCTGGGGGCGTATCCCTGTTGAGGCTAGTCTCCATCTGCCGAGGCCATGGTCTTCGCGAGGCCTTCTTGGTCTTGTGCTGCCGGGGCCGGGGCCGTGGCCGGTCATGACGCAGCCTTGACTTGGCGCTCTTCCCGAACCGCCACTAGAGCTGCACTGGCGGAGTAGGGCGTGGCGGCGAGGTTGAGCACCAGGGGCTCGAGAGGGCGCGTCGCCACCATCACGGGAGGGCTGGTCAGGTACTTCTTGAGGTCTTGAAACGCTTGGTTGGCCTCCTGTGTCCATTCGAACGGGCACTTTCTTCTTCATCAGCTTGAAGAAAGGCAAGGCGTGCTCCCCCAGCTTGGAGATGAAGCGTCCTAGCGCTGTCACGCGTCCGGTGAGCTTCTGTATTTCTCTAAGGGTTTGCGGTGGACTCATGCCTTGGATTTCCTTGACCTTCTCCGGGTTGGCCTCGATCCCTCTATGGGACATGAGGAAGCCCAGAAGCTTGCCGGAAGGAACGCCAAACACGCACTTCTCCGGGTTGATTCACAGGTCCACTTCGCAGAGGCTTGTGAAGGTCTCTTCCAGGTCCTTGATCAAGGTCTTCGCCTCCCAAGACTTCACCACAATGTCGTCGACATAAGCCTCGGCGTTTTTCCCGAGCTGCCGGCCTAAGGCGATGTGCATCAGCTGCTGGAAGATTGCGCCCACGTTGCGCAACCCGAATGGCATGCAGGTATAGTAGTATACCCCATGTGGGGTCAGGAAGGCCGTCTTCTCCACATCTTCTACTGCCATCTTGATTTGTTGATAGCCCGAAAATGCATCCAGGAAACACAGCAGGTCATACTCGGCGGTGGAGTCGACAATTTGGTTGATGCGAGGGAGTGGGAACGGATCTTGAGGCAGGCCTTGTTGAGGTTGGTGAAGTCGTCACACATGCGCCCCTTTCCTCTCTTTTTTGGCACAATAACAGGGTTTGCCAGCCATTTGGGGTAGCGAACCTCGCGAATAACACCTGCTTCCTCTAGCTTACGGGTTTCTTGGACGATGAAGGCTTGCTTCTCTGTGGACTGCGGCCTTGCTTTCTGCTTCACGGGGCGTACATTGGGGCACACATTCAAGTGATGCTCAATCACCTGCCTTTGGACCCCCGCTAGCTGCTTGGGTTACCATGTGAACACTTCCTTGTTCGAGCGCAGGAACTTCACTAGCGCCTCCTCTTGGCCGGGGTCGAGATTGGCACCTATGGTGAAGGTGGTGCCGGAGGACCCGTCCTCCTCAACTGGTACCTGCTAGGTCTCCACCTTGTCCTGGGTGAAGAGTTGCTTCTTCTTGGTCGGCGCAGCCCCCTTGGCCTTGGAGGTGTCCGTGTCGGCAGGCTGTGCTGCTGCGGCTGGCTTGAGGGCGAGCTTGAGCGCCAGCAGAGCATCCTTGGTATCTCTAGCTACGGTGAGGACGCCGCTGCTCCCGGGCATCTTCATGAGGTTGTAGGCCGGGTGGGTCGCTGCCATGAACTGAGGCAAGGCGGGGTATCCGAGGATGGCGTTGTATGGGAGGCCGATGCGGGTCATGTTGAAGTTGACCTGCTCCGTGCGAAAGTTGTCGTGGGTGCCATGTTGGAGATATGCCCTAGAGGCAATCATGTATGATGATATTTCCTATGTGTTTATGAATAAAGATAGTCCTTGGACATTGTCAATGATGTGTATCAGCAAGTACGTGACTTGTTTGTGGGACTATGCATTGTATGATGACTGTCCTAAAAGGTCCCTAGTCGAAAGGGCTGTGTGGACGCCATGCACCGACTAGACTAGCATATGACACGGTCGATGGCTCGGTCTCACTAGCCATGGAGCATTGGATGCTAAACGGATAATATGGACTTGGAAAGGTCTGGTCGGATTCGACATAGTCGGATCCGAGTCGAGATAAGGTCCGAGTCGGACAGACCCAACTATGAGACGCAGCGATATGTCATCTGTGAGTCTCTAGTACAACATATGTTCTATGTCCTAAGACCTGAGTGACGCATGTACTGGATGGTGATAGACTTGCTTTGGGCCGACCAAACGCTACTCCGTGGATCGGGTAGTTACAAAGGTAGGTTTCGGTTTGTCCAATCCCATCTTTGCGAGACATGGTCGAGCAAGATGGGATTTGCCCCTCCGATCAGGAGAGATATACTCTAGCCCCTCGTGTGATCTGACCAGGAATAGCATGGCCATGCGACAAGGATTATGAGATAATCCGGATTGTGGTCGGTATCACTGGAACGAGAAAGAGGTCGGGTTAGCACAAGGATGACAGTCTCGCCTTGAGCCCGACAACATATATCGTGTGGCAAAGGGAACAGAAGTGTGACATGTTGTACAGGTTCGCCTAACCAGCTTCATCGTCTGCTTGGTGGTCGGCACGCCTTGCTAGAGACCGCTACCAACCGTACAGGTCGGAGGTGATCCGAACTGTGACCAAGCCGACTTGAACCTAAGGGGTCGCGCGCTTAAGGGAAGGAACCTACGAGGTCAGTTCGTAGGACACTGGTCGGATGTGATCCTAACTGGACTAGGAACGTGACCAAATAGACTTTGGGCTTTAGGGTCCGTGCGAGGCCCAAGTGTTGAGCCCGTGACGGACGCCTATATAAAGTGGAGGTGCGGCACACTCAGGCGATTGATCGCTTCGGCGCTGCGACTAGGGTTTGCATGTGTTGCGAATAGCCACCTCCACTCGCCGCCGACTGTGTGATCGGACCTAGCAGTCCGCCGCACGACGTTCCTCCCGCACGCGCGGATACCGTTAGAGGCGGTGCACTTGCGCCGCTCCGGCGAATTCGTACGTGGGATCGGACGACCGCCGCTCGAGGGAGATCGAACGAGGAGGAGACGATCCACGCAGACGCGCTGCCCCAACTCTTCTTCCGCTGCACGGCACTGCGCGTCTAGTGGTAACGAACTATGATCCATCTCCCGTAGCATGTTCCTGGATGTTCTGCGCGTAGGAATTTTTAATTTGCAGTCGACGCACCCTACCGTAGAACCCAACAGTGGTATCAGAGCCTCTGTTATAGGATTTGGATTCAGATCGTATGCATATTAGATATGTGGAGGCGGCCAGATGAGATCTGTTGTCCTTGAAGAGATCGGCTATGTGCACGGTTGATTTGATCAACTGCACATGGGGATCGTTGAGGCTATGTTTTCTGTAAATCGGGATCGATGAGGTCGTGACACGATCTACCCCTACCGGTCGGTCATCCGCCATCGGGGTTAACAGTGAAACGTAAATCCGAATCGGATTCGCGATGATCGATAAGATCGGTCAGATCAGAGAATTCGGCGTGATCGGAGTTCAGATGTGATCACGGGACCGCCGTGTGCGTAGCGCCGTGTATTTCGTACCGCCACACAAACCGGTAGAATGCGATTCTATGCATAACTTTGTTTTGCAGGTTTGATGTGAATAGTATGGCTCATGTGTATGTGATGCATGTGTGTAATTTATACGTGGCCTGCGTGTCATGTTTGTCAGCCGGCAGGAGCCAAAGTGTTGTCATTATATTGTATAACGACCTGCGTGTCGACTTGTGACTCTATGTAAAATTCATTACTAGTTGTAGTAGTTGGATAATAGAGATCAGGTTGGCGGCTTGGCGTTCCGGCATGACAAACAAGATGGAGTTCGTAGATGGTCATCGGAGTCGGAGCCGACCTAGAAGAACGTCCATGAAGGAGCCATACTATTTCACAATATGTGTTATTTGTGATTGTTATGCTTCTTTGTTTCTATGCATGTTAAAATGATAGAATGATCCCTCATGAATATCAAGCGAATTGCCATCCCCGATGTTGCACCTTCGCACGTCAAGTACGTCTAGTAGTGGGCTCATAAAATTGGGGTGCTGCTGGGTGTCCTTGAACTGAAGGGTTCGTGTCGGACACGGACATGCACTGCATCAGGTTAACTTGAAAGGCCTTTAAAACGGGTTTTGGGCTTGGGGCAAAGAAGGTTGGGAGCCGGGGTATGAGATACCTTCCCGACCGACAGGAGTCGTATAGAGATACGATTAGCAAGGAGTTGCTTACGGATAGGTATGTTGGCTAGCGATGATGCTAAAGCTCACTAGTCGCATGCGCTAGTCGGATCCTGAATCACCGAGAGTTTGCGGAGGATGCTGACTTGATGGGAGTATTTCTGTTTAGGCTAGAATTACTCTACATAAACACATTGCTTAGTGATTGCATATTTTACATTGTAGATCAATGGCACCACCTGCTCAACCCAACTTTGCATTGAAATCAATTCGAAAAGGATAAACTGAATGGAACAAACTTTACCACCGGTATAGAAATCTGAGAATTGTTCTCAAGCACGATAAAAGGAACATGTTCTAGAGGATCCACTTCCGGAGGAACCTGCTGATAATGCTAGTGCCACAGCTAAAAATGCCTACCGTAAACTCGTTGATGAATCAACGGAGATCAGCTATCGATGTTGGCTTGTATGGAGCCCGATTTGCAACAACATTTCAAAATGTTGAGGCTTACGATATGATCGAGAGTCTCAAGAGCATGTTTCGCAGACGTGCTAGGACCGAAAGGTTCAACGTCTGGCGATCCTTGATGGATTGCAAGCTGAAGGAAGGTGATCCATCGAGCCCACATGTGATCAAGATGATCGGATATGTGCAAGCTTTGGATCGTTTGGGCTTCCGCTCTTGGATGAGCTGGCTCTGATGCAGTTCGGGTTCTCTTCCGCCCAGCTATGGGACGTTCATCTCGAACTATCATATGCATGGCATGGATAAGAAGCTCACTGAATTGCATGGGATGCTCAAGGTGGCAGAGCAGGATATTAAGAAAGGCACGCATCAAGTGTTGATGGTGCAAGAAATCGGCTAAGTTCAAGAAGAGTTGGTCTAAGAAGAAGGCTAAGGCAAAGGGCACGGAGATGGTAATCTCTGCCGCTGCGCCGAAGTCTGGACCGGACTCAAAGACCGTTTGTTTTCATTGCAAGGAGACCGGTCACTGGAAGAGGAATTGTAGCAAGTGGCTTGCGAGCATGGCAAGAAGGCCGAAAATGCTTCTTCAGGCAAAGGTACACTTGTTGCATATGTTATAGACATTTACCTTGCTGACATACCTAGTAGCTCTTGGGTATTTGATACCGGATCGGTTGTTCATATTTGCAACTCGATGCAGGGGCTGGTAAGAACTAGGCATGTGGCACAAGGGGAGATTGACATCAGGATCGGCAACAAAGCAAGAGTTGCTGCGTTGGAGGTCGGCACGATGCAGCTCCAGCTTCCTTCTGGATTCATTATGGAATTGAATAATTGTTATTACATTCCTGCACTTAGTCGGAACATTATTTCTGCCTCATGTTTGATGAGTCAAGGTTATGAATTCAATTTAAAGGACAATGGTTGTTCGATATTTTTGAATGGTATGTTCCACGGCTATGCACCCATTGTTGATGGGCTATTTATATTGAATCTAGAACAGGAACCGGTCTATAACGTAAATGTCAAGAGGCATAAGCCTAATGAGATAAATCCGACATACTTACGGCATTGTCGGCTTGGACACATTAGTCTCAAACGCATGAAGAAGCTCCATGATGATGGGCTCTAACCCGTCCGACTTCGGGTCGTTCGAGACATGTGAATCATGCTTGCTCGGCAAGATGACTAAGTCTCCTTTCGCAAAGAGTTGCGAGAGGGCGTCCGAACTATTGGAACTTATACATAGTGATGTGTGTGGTCCAATGAGCACAACCGCCAGAGGTGGCTATCGATGCCCGTGACTTTTACCGACGACTTGAGTAGATATGGATATATCTATTTGATGAGGCACAAGTCGGAGACTTTTGAAAAGTTCAAAGAGTTTCAAAACGAGGTTGAGAATCAGCTCGGCAAGACTATAAAGCTTCTGCGATCTGATCGTGGAGGTGAGTACATGAGCCAGAGTTCGATGATCATCTGAAAAGTCGAGGTATAGTACCTCAGCTCACACCTCCTGCACGCCACGAGAGAAATGGCGTGTCGAGCGGAGGAATAGGACCTTGTTGGACATGGTCCGGTCTATGATGAGCAAATCGGATTTACCCTTGTCATTTTGGGGATCGCTCTAGAAACTGCAGCTTTCACACTTAATAGGGTACCATCAAAATCAGTAGACAAGACACCACATGAGATGTGGACGGGAAGAGTCCGGTTTGTCTTTTCTAAAGATTTGGGGTTGTGAAGCATTTGTCAAGCGACTTATGTCGACAAGCTTACACCCAAGTCGGATAAATGCATATTCGTGGGATATCCGAGGGAAACCTTGGGATATAGATTCTACAACCGGGAAGAGAACAAAGTGTTTGTTGCTCGAAACCGGGTTTTCCTTGAGAAAGAGTTTCTCAGTCGGGAGGCCAGTGGGAGGACGGTTCGACTCGAAGAAATTCGAGGACCACTCGGGACGGCTCACCTGGTGATGAGATCATACCGAGTCTGTCAGGAACCCGTAGTGGAAGCGGCACCGAACCACGGAGGTCGGAAAGATTGCGCAAAGTGCGATGTATTGTTGCTAGAAAGCGACGAGCCGCCACGTATGCGGAAGCGATGGTGAGCCAGATTGGCATGGCTAGAGGCCATGAGATCCGAGTTAAAGTCCATGGATGAGAATCAAGTGCGGGACTTGGTTGATCCGCCACTGGCGTGAATCGCCATTGGTTGCAAATGGGTCTTTAAGAAGAAAACCGATGTGGATGGAAATGTTCAGATCCACAAAGCTCGGCTTGTCGCTAAAGGTTATGGACAAGTTCAAGGAATTGACTACGACGAGACTTACTCGCCGGTAGCGATGCTGAAGTCGGTGAGGATCATACTAGCTATAGCTGCATATTTCGATTATGAGATATGGCAGATGGATGTCCAGACAGCTTTCCTTCACGGAAATTTAACCGAGGACGTGTATATGATACAGCCCGAGGGTTTTGTCGATCCGACTAGCACTAGTAAGGTATGCAAGCTCAAGAGATCCATTTATGGGTTGAAGCAAGCATCTCGGAGTTGGAACATTCGTTTTGATGAGGTCGTCCTTGGTCTCGGTTTCATCAAAAGCTTAAGAGGACTCTTGTTTATACAAGAAGTTAAGTGGGAGCTCGATAGTGTTTTTGATCTTGTATGTGGACGACATACTACTGATCGGGAACGATGTTTCGATGTTAAACTTCGGTCAAGGATCATTGAATGGCAAGTTTTCGATGAAGGACCTTGGTGAGGCAGTCTATATTTTAGGCATTAAGATCTATAGAGATAGATCGAGGAGGCTGCTCGGCTTAAGCGAGCACGTACATAGATAAAGTGTTGAAGCGGTTCAACATGAGTGAGGCGAAGAAAGGGTTCTTGCCGCTCTCACATGGTATAAGGCTAAGCGAGACTCGAGTCCTTCGACATCCGATGAGCGAAGCGGGATGAGTAGGATTCCGTATGCCTCAAAGAATCGGATCCATCATGTATGCCATGATATGTACAAGGCCTGATGTTGCTTTTGCAATAAGCCTAACAAGTAGATACTAGGCCAACCGGTGAGAGTCTTTGGGCAGCGGTAAAGACTATTTTGAAGTACGAAAAGGACTAAAGAGATGTTCCTAGTTTATGGAGGTGAGGAAGAGCTCGTCGAAGGGGTTACGTCGATGCTAGTTTCCAAACCGGCGAGAGATGATTGTCGATCACAGTCCGGATTCGTACGCGTCTGAGCGGAGGAGCAAAGTAATCGGATGAGTTCCAAGCAGGATATGGTGGCGATTCTACCACGAAGCGAATACATTGCGGCTTGTGAAGCTGCAAAGGAAGGTGTTTGGATCCGGCATTTTACGGATGATCTTGGTATCTTCCCAACCTCGGTGAAACCGTTGGACCTTTATTGTGATAATTCTGGTGCCATCGCACAAGCCAAGGAGCCGAGGAATCACCACAAGGTCGGACACATAGACCGGAAATATCACCGATCTGAAAGATCGTAAAGAATGGTGATGTAGAGTTATGCAAGATTCACACGGATGCAAATGTTGCAGATCCGTTGACTAAGCCTTCCACAACCCAAGCATGAGGGGCACGTTAGAGCTATGGGCATTCGATGTCTATTTGATTGACTAGTGCAAGTGGGAGACTGTTGGAGATATGCCCTAGAGGCAATCATGTATGATGATATTTCCTATGTGTTTATGAATAAAGATAGTCCTTGGACATTATCAATGATGTGTATCAGCAAGTACGTGACTTGTTTGTGGGACTATGCATTGTATGATGACTGTTCTAAAAGGTCCCTAGTCGAAAGGGCTGTGTGGACGCGCAGCCGACTAGACTAGCATATGACACGGTCGATGGCTCGGTCTCACTAGCCATGGAGCATTGGATGCTAACCGGATAATATGGACTTGGAAAGGTCTGGTCGGATTCGACATAGTCGGATCCGAGTCGAGATAAGGTCCGAGTCGGACAGACCCAACTATCGAGACGCAGCGATATGTCATCTGTGAGTCTCTAGTACAACATATGTTCTATGTCCTAAGACCTGAGGTGGACGCATGTACTCGGATGGTGACAGACTTGCTTTGGGCGACCAAACGCTACTCCGTGGATCGGGTAGTTACAAAGGTAGGTTTGGGTTTGTCCAATCCCATGCTGCGATCCATGGTCGAGCAAGATGGGATTGCCCCTCCGATCAGAGAGATATACTCTGGGCCCCTCGTGTGATCTCGACCAGAATAGCATGGCCATGCGACAAGGATTATGAGATAATCCGGATTGTGGTTGGTATCTTTGGAGCGAGATAGAGGTCGGGTTAGCACAAGGATGACAGTCTCGCCTTGAGCCCGACAACATATATCGTGTGACAAAGGGAATGTAAGTGTGACATGTTGTGCTGAGTTCGCCTAACCAGCTTCATTATGCGCTTGGTGGTCGGCACGCCTTGCTAGAGACCGCTACCAACCGTGACAGGTCGGAGGTGATCCGGACTGTGACCAAGCCGACTTGAACCTAAGGGGTCGCGGCGAAGGGAAGGAACCTCGAGGTCGGTTCGTAGGACACTGGTCGGATGTGATCCGAGCTGGACTAGGAACGTGACCGAATAGACTTTGGGCTTTAGGGTCCGTGCGAGGCCCAAGTGTTGAGCCCGCGACGGACGCCTATATAAAGTGGAGGTGCGGCACACTCAGGCGATTGATCGCTTCGGCGCTGCAACTAGGGTTTGCATGTGTTGCGAATAGCCACCTCCACTTGCCGCCGACTGTGTGATCGGGCCTAGCAGTCCGCCGCACGACGTTCCTCCCGCACGCGCGGATACCGTTAGAGGGGGTGCACTTGCGCCGCTCCGGCGAATTTGTACGTGGGATCGAACGACCGGCCGCTCGAGGGAGATCGAACGAGGAGGAGACGATCCACGCAGACGCGCTGCCCCAACTCTTCTTCCGCTGCACGGCACTGCGCGTCTAGTGGTAACGAACTATGATCCATCTCCCGTAGCATGTTCCTGGATGTTCTGCGCGTAGGAATTTTTAATTTGCAGTCGACGCACCCTACCGTAGAACCCAACATGCCAAAGGTCACAGGGAGGCGGATCTGCCCCAGGGAGCTGGAGGAACCGCCTCCGACGCACGAGAAGGGCTTGTTGGGTTGGAGCCATTCCAGCGGTACATGGAGGAGGCTGAAGGCCTCCATCGAGAGCATGTTGAGGCCGGCGCCGCCGTCGATGAGGGTCTTGGTGACGGCCACCTGGTAGATGGTGGGCGTGCAAAGCATTGGGAGCGCATCGGAGCGGGCGGTGTTGACGGGGTGATCGTCCGAGTTGAAGTCAGGTCGGCCCTGGGTGCCGCCCAACGGGGGGGGCTCCTTGCCGCGCGAGGGCGGCGCCGATCTGGCGGAAGAACGGCTTGGCGTGGCGATCTGAGGGTGGCGCCCGCGAGCCACCAAGGAGAGCTGCGACGATCGGGGGAGCCGGCGCAGCGTACTCGGCGAGGAAGAGGTTGCGCAGCTCCTCCCAGGAGGCCACAGAGGATGTTGGCAGGTTGACCAGCCAAACACGTGGGACGCTGGTGAGGGCCATGGGAAACCAGTTGGCCATGACCTTGTCGTCGCCTCCGGCCTTGAGGACGGCCTCCTCGTAGGCCAGTAGGAAAGCTAGCGGATCCGTCGTGCCGTTGTAGCGCGGCGGCATCTCTGGTTGAACTTGTACAACCACTGCAGCTGCCGCAGGGCGGGGGCCAAGGCTCGGAGCCCCCTGGCCCCAGCGCTTGCATCGTCCACTAGAACCGGAGACGCGTTGTCCGCCATGAGGGCGAAGCGCGGTGTTGGTGGAGAGCGAGCCGACGAAAGGAAGAGCTCCGGCGCGCCCCTACCTGGCACGCTAAATGTCGGATATCGGTTTCCGGCAAAACCCTTAAGGTTCGAACTCTGGGGTGCGCACGAAGATCTTCTCCCTACCGAAATACGCCCACAACCTTGCCGCGATTCTAAGCTAGAGCGATGAACAACACAAGTGACACGAGGTTTATAATGGTTCGGGCCACCGTTGTGGTGTAATACCCTAATGCATTGTGTGGTGTGGTGGATTGCCTCTTGGGCTGATGATGAACAGTACAAAGGAAGAACAGCCTCGCGAGGCGAGGTGTTCTTGTGGTGGTGTGTTTTGAGAGGGATTGATCCGTCTCTATTTTCTCTGGATGAGATGATCCTGCTTCTACTATGGTGGCTATCTCTATTTATAGAGGCCCTGGTCCTATTCCCAAATATTGAGCGGGAAGGGAGCCAACAACGGCCATTTTGAAAGGGGACAGCTAGTACAAGCTATCCTGACTAAAGGTGGTCTTCGACTGCCAAAGGCACTGGTGATGACGCTGTCTTGGGCTCCACGGTGACCTTCGTCCTGCCGCTCTGCTGGTCTTGGTCTCGTTTCACCAATATGGAAACCTTTGCCTGATGCCTCGGTACTCCGCGCCTGTGCTTACCCCCCTTTGCACCAAAGAGGAAACAAGGACACTACGCAGGCTGGCGCCCAACTGGCGCCCACCTGGTCTTGATCATCATGGCTTGCGTCATGAGCACCTCGTGAGGTACCCCTCGCCTTGATCTCTCCGCCTCCTCGCGAGCCTGCCTGGTGAGGCCGCCCCTGAGGAGATCTGGTGTCGTCCGCCCCGCGAGGCTTGGCCCCTCGCGAGGGTCTTGAACTTGGGTTGATGAAGACGGGCCATACTGGGCCGCTGGTGAGCCACGCTACAGGCCGCAGGCAGGCAAGTCTGGGGATCCCCGTTCCCAGAACGCCGACAACCACCCCAGAGCAAGATAAGTTGATCATCTGAAATTCTTGTGGGAACAATAATGAAAGGAGAAAGGATACCCGAGTTGGAAACGGTGTCCTCAAGTCATACTTGTTCCCTGAGCAACCAAATCTCAAGGACCAGATTTCTTTAAGGGGGGAAGGTTTGTAACAGCCTGGTTTTTGGTCCTTTTCTTTTTCTTTTGATTTATTTGGTTTTTTGCTTTGTTTTTCTTTTTGGAGTGGTTCCGTGGCCTTGCAACCTGGGAAATCATCCTCATTCCCTTCCCATGTGGCTCATCATTCTCAAAACCTTGCCAAAGATCATGTCACTTCACTCCTTGACCAAACCCTAAAATTCTATTCTAGGGAATATTCCTTTTTCTATTAGAGGAATAACCCTATCTGCCCTATGTTGTGAAGCAACCTATATTTCTGACCATCCAAAAATTCCCATTTAATTCTCAAAATTCCTTTGGGTCATATGTTGATCAAATATGCCCAAACTTTCCTATCCTAGCTCAAGAATAGTTCCCCAATATTCCTTTTTCTATTCTGCCCTGAATGGCACTTTGTGAAGGAAGTGTCATTTATATCTTTCCTAGTGGCTCCCAACCTTTTTGGTCATGATTATATGTCCAAATAATTGCCTCATGCACAAGTTCAACTTTATTTGCCTAGCCAATCTTCCTCAGTGAATTTTCAAAGTTTCTATCAGACAGAAGGCTTTGTGAAGGAAGTACTAGCTAGGAGTACCCAAATAAGTTGAGCTTTTGCACAATCCTTAATATGCTCATATTAACCCCCGCCACCCATTTGCAACCCCATACAATCATATATGTGAGCACAGGAGAAAATCTTTGATTCGGCAATCTTTTCAAAGTTGTGAAGCAAGTGCATTTTTATTGCTTCCAAAATCCTGATAAATTACCAGATCATTCTTATACCCATAAAAGACCTCTTCACCCAATTTGGCATCATTTCATTGATCCATTTGATCACCAAAATTATTCTACATTTCTGGACAGAAATGATGTTTGTGAAGCTAGTGCCATTTTGGCTTGTCCATTTGGCATGAGCTTTTTACAGCATCTTCATATGTCCAAATAATCAAGCTTTGCCCAATCTTAGCCTAAGTTGATACTCTATGTGAGTGCATCATCCAAATCTCATTTCTGGACCATTTTGGCAGTTGCAAAGCAACTATATTTAACCTTGGTCCTAATCTTTTCAAAGTTACTAGGATGAAAGTCCTTCTTACCCTAAACCTTGCAGACAAACTCTCTGGCTCCATGTAACGCCCTCGATGCGGCTATATCTCCCACGTGTCGAAGCACGACTTAGAGGCATAACCGCATTGAAAGCAATGTCGCAAGTGAGGTAATCTTCACACAACCCATGTAATACATAAGGGAAAGAGATACATAGTTGGCTTACAATCGCCACTTCACACAATACATGAGTAAAACATTACATCATACAGATACAATCAAGGTCCGACTACGGAACCAAAATAAAGGAAGACTACCCCAAATGCTACACAGATCCCCGATCGTCCCAACTGGGCTCCACTACTGAACAACTGAAACGAAACAACACCAAGAACAAGATCTTCAACGAGCTCCTCCTTGAGCTCGGGTCCATCACCTGCACGGTCTCATCGGCACCTGCAAACTGGTTTTGGAAGTATCTGTGAGTCACGGGGACTCAGCAATCTCACACCCGCGAGATCAAGACTATTTAAGCTTAAAGGTAGGACAGGGTAGGGAGGTGGAGCTGCAGCAAGCGACTAGCATATATGGTGGCTAACATACGCAAAAGAGAGCGAGAAGAGAAGGCAAAAGCACGGTCGAACAACTATGATCATGAAGTGATCCTGAACTCCTACTTACGTCAAACATAACCCAGAAACCGTGTTCTCCTCTCGATCAGCCCCGAAAAGAGACACTCACGGTTACGCACACGGTTGGTGTATTTTAGTTAAGATCAACTTCGGGTTTTCTACAACCGGACATTAACAAATTCCCATCTGCCACATAACCATGGCACGGCTTTGAAAGTTTATACCTGCGGGGGTGTCCCAACAGCCCATGATAAGCTCTCGCGATCAACGAAGGAATAGACCTTCTCCCCGGGAAGCCCGATCAGTCTCGGAATCCCGGCTACAAGACATTTCACAGCAATAAAACAAGTCCAGCAAAGCCACCCGATGCGCCGACAATCCCGATAGGAGCTGCACATATCTCGTTCTCAGGGCAACACCGGATGAGACTAGCTACGAGTAAAACCAACCCTCAAGTTGCCCCAAGGTGGCCCCGCAGGCAGCTCGGTTCGAACCAGCACTTAGAGAAGCACTGGCCGGGGGGGCTAAATAAAGATGACCCTCGAGAGAGCGACTCCCAAGGGAAAAGGTAGGTGGTGGTGAGGCAAAAGGTAAAACCAATGTTGGGCCTTCTTTGGAAAAGTCTTATTCAAAGCGAACTGTCAAGGGGTCCCATAAATCACCCGACCGCGTTAGGGACGCAAAATCCGGGAACATAACACCGGTTTGACGGAAACTAGGCGGCAAGTGGAACAAAACACCTGCATAAGGCCGAGCCTTCCACCCTTTACCAAGTATATAGATGCATTAATTAAATAAGATATATTGTGATATCCCAACAAGTAAACATGTTCCAACAAGGAACAACATCTCCATGTTCAACAAGGAACAAACTTCATCTTCACCTGCAACTAACAACGCTATAAGAGGGGCTGAGCAAAGCGGAAACATAGCCAAACAACGGTTTGCTAGGAAATGATGGTTAGAGGTTTGACATGGCAATGTGGGTGGCATGATATAGCAAGTGGTAGGCATCGTAGCATAGGCATAGCAAAAGAGCGAGCATCTAGCAAGCAAAGATAGAAGTGATTTCGAGGGTATGGTCATCTTGCCTGAAATCCCGCAAGGAAGAGGAACGAACCCATGAAGAAGACAAACGGACGAAGTCGAACGAATCCTCACAACTCCGGAACGAAACCGAAGCCGACGAGAGAAGCAAACCGGAAAGAAGCAAACAACATAGTAAACACACAATCATAAACATGGCATGATGCACGATCAAGTATGATGCATGTCCGGTTTAAATGAGGCATGGCATAGCAATATGCACAAACAATACTACAAATTAAGTGGAGCTCAATATGCAACGAGTTGCCTATTGACGAAACACCACATCAATTATTTAGTTCACTCTTGATTAGGTACACAACAATATTAAATGTTGTTAAACATGGCAAGAGGTGAAGCATAATGAAACTACCTATCTAGGCAAGTTTAAATGAGGCCGGAAACAACGAACAACAATTCCGGAAAATCCTCATATGCAAATTATGGATTCGGTACAGATCTGCCCTAAACACAATTTTAATGTTGTTAAACAGCAAAATAAAGTGGACCATGTTAATCTAGGCATTTTTCCACCCCATTTACATATAAAGTTTATTTAAAATGGAGCTACGGTTATTTAGTTATGAAATAAAGCATTTTAACATGGCATATTAGCAAATTAATGCAAACATCAGTTTAAACATTTTTAACATAGATGAAAGTGGCATATTATTAATCTACACAATTTTCTGAGCATATTACATATATAAAACATTTTAATCCGATGCACCATTTGTGAGTTATTAAATGCATGAAGAACAAGGGGTTTTCTGTAAATCTGTAAATTACTGGATAAAAGAGAAATTCGCCAGACGAAAAAAAATAACAACATGGGCCGAATCTGGCAGGCCAAAAGTGCACAGGGGGGCGCTGGGGTGTGGTGCTCACCACAGGCTTGGCCCGTTTTTGGGAGGGAGCAGGCCGCTGGGGGAGCTGGGCCGGGCCTTGGCGCTGCTATGCCCACGCTGGGCCCACGCCACCTGTGGCCTTGGTCAATCGGCGGCGGGCGGCGCGGATCAGGCTCCTCCCGATCCCATCTCGAAGGTGGCGGCGGCCACGGCGACAACGCCGGCGACAGCCTTGGGACGGCCGGGACAGGGCAGGAGCAGGCGGATCCGGCGTGGGGCCCCGGATCCCGCGACGGCGAGGCCGAGGAGGCCGGGCGACGAGGTCTCAAGGCGGCGGCGGCTCACTGCACACACAGAGAGAGAGAGAGAGAGACCGAGGGTGAGGCAACGAGAGAGAGAGAAAGGAGAGGAAGGAGAGCAGGGCGGCGAGGCTCCGGCTGGTGGGGTTCTTGGCGACGGACGGTGGCTGTGACCTCCGGCGAGGACGAGCAGGCGGGCGGCGAGGAGCTCCTCCCTGGAGCTCGGGAGCGGCGGGAGGCGGGCGCAGAGGTGGGAGGCCAGCGGGCGGCTCGGGCGGCGGCGATCTGGCGCCTCGGCCCAGATCGGGGCCAGGCGGGCTCCCATGAACTGGCGGGCCAGCATGTGAAGTGGGGCGCGGGGGGAGGCCAGGTGGCGACTCCCGGTTGGCTGGGGCGACGCCTCAGGTGGCGGCTGGCCAACCAGGGCTTGCCAAGTGGCGGAGGGGGCTTGGGGCGCGCCGGAAATTGAGGAGGAGGGCAACTGATGATTGGGGGGAGCGGATTTCGAGGGGAAGGAAGGAGGAGACCCAAAATGGAAGGGGCTTCCTTTATAGGCAGAATTAGGGTTTGGGGGTTAGGAGGGGTTTTCGAGGCCTCCGATCGCAATCCGACGGATCCGATCGCGAGGGGACTCAGGCAGGTCTAGGCGGGCTGTGCTGGAGAAATATACTGAGAAGAGAGGAGAAATGCAGCCCGGCACGATTTCGGAGACCGAAACATCCGACGAAAATACCGGCTATATCCCGGTTACATATATAACGGTTGGGCTATCAAATGGACTCGAATGCGTGAAACTTGGCGGCGGCCTGTCTACACTATAATAAGACCGCATGACAAGTTGCAACCCATTCCGAGAACATTTTATGCCACTTATAAAATAATATTTGGAGGTGCAGCGGCGCGTGCAAGTGTATCCGGACTCGGAGCGGACAACGGAGAGAAACGGCGAACACGAGCGGATGCAAGTTTTGAAAAACATGCGGATGAAATGCAGATGATGCCATGAGATGAAATGCATAACAAAAACAAAATGCAAAACAACAGACAAAACCCAACCACGAAGGAAAAAATAAATCACATCTCCGGAAAGGGCAAGAGTCGGAGTTACGAATATGGAAAGTTGTATCCGGGGTGTTACAACACTCCACCACTACGAGAGGATCTCGTCCCGAGATCTAGGATGGCACCGGAGGGAAAAGGACGAGGAAGATGAGAGGTAAAACTAAGTTGCTTCTTTGACAAACGAGTGAAACCAAAGAACCTTGAGAGGTTGAGCGAAATGAAAGAAAGAGAACAACGAAGATGAACGAGGTTGCAAACAATCCGTTAGAAAAAAGAAACAAGGAACATTACGAGGGCTTGAAGGTTGAAAAGGCATGAATCAAGAGTTTAATGGACAAGATAGAATTCGAAACCACTCCGTTTAAAACAAGATGAGGGAGGAAGAATTCGGGCAGAACTCCGATTGAACATGGAAGTAATATAACATGAACTTGAGAAGATGGGATGATACTTGATGAAATCAACAACATACGCCTCCGGAACTATTGAAAGGGTGGCACAAGGGTAAGAAAGATTTCAGACAGCTCCCGGTTGAGGAAGCAGCAAAACTTGATAAGAAGAGAGAACTTCGAATGAAAACATGACACTCGGTTAAATGGATAAGCAAGAAAAGAACATGATCTTGACAAAAGAAAGATGATGGGTCAAGAGTGCAACATCACAATGCCTCCGGAAGAAAAATTGAAGATAGGTCATTGGAATAAAGGAATGGAGAAGAAAATGACAACTTCTACCACAAATGAGTTTGGAAAGCACCCTCGCAAAGAAGAATTGAGCGGAGTTGTTGGAAAACCAACAACGAAATGAATAAGCTTATAGTGGGCTTATGGAAACATCTCCACATTATGAGGTGAGCTTCGCCACCAACGGAAACAAACGATTGGATTGAGAACAACAAGGAGATGAAAACTTATATCACCGGAGGAAAATGAAGAACTTGGGTCATTAATAAGCACCATAAATAGTAACAATCCTTAGGGAAAGCTTTAGGTGAAATATAGCCCAAGATAAATCCAATGAAGAGATTGATGGATTTAAAATACCTCATTCTTGACACATGTGAATCATGAAACACGAAGGGAAATTGCCAAGAGTGACATAACACCATCTCAAATGATAAGGTAGAACGAATTGCACTTCGAAAAGCAAGAAGAAGAATGCTTGAACTCCTCAAAACAAAACATGTGTTGAGCACCATGTTCAATTTTGAGTATAGCTTGGCGGATCATAACTCCGAGAGAAATCTTGAAGAACAATTAATAATGAAAAAAAAAATCCTTGACGAACCACCATGTAGAGCCTCCATGAAGAACTCCGGTAAACAAAAGGATGATAAAAGAAAGAGAAGTTGACAACACAAGGTGAAGCCTTGCAGTGTTAAGATGAAACTTTGAAATGATATAACCGAGAAAACTTGGAACTCCGGAAAAGAAAGATGAACAATTGAAATCAAGAATTTTGATGAACCTCCGGAATAAGGAATTGAATTTACTCGATGGAGCAAGAATAAGAATTACATTATGCTGATCCTTCACCAATTAAATTGATGACAAGCAATGGATTTGGCATACTACTTATTCTCGTAGAAAAGATTAAGATAGATATGGCGCCAACTTGAGAAGGTCTTCAACAATTCACCGGTAGGATTCAAAAGAACGAATGAGTCTATATAATAACGAAGGAAGAGAACTCTTGAACAAGCCACCATAAGAATTGAAAAAGAAAGTAGCAAAGGCACAATTCACCAGGAAGAATTTGAGAAAAAGAATACGAAGATACTTGAGAGTATTTAGATACATGAGAACGAATAGATGACGTGCTGATTAGAGAATACTAGCGTGATGCACCGGTAAGATTTGGAAAACCAGAGTTGGACGCTTGAATGAATAATTCTGAGATGATGGGCTCCGAAGAATCAAACTGAAAAGACTCCTGAAATGCTCCGGGTGGGTTAAAAGAATTCTCACAATCAAAACAATTATGAGGATGGCACGAAGCTAGAACCATGAATCTTGAAGAGAAAGAAGCGAGATTTAAGAGAAACTCTTCTTCGATCTTCAAAATTCGAGAATGACGACGAGAAACACCACCATGAATTATTGAAGCACTCCGGAATGAAAATTAGGAAGGTTGAACCAACAATGAAAATAATTTGGAAGATCTTGGAGAAAGACATTTGGTGATGATAAATCATTCTTACGTCAAACTTTGCAAAGAATTTGAGAATAACTCCGGAAAAATAAAAGAGTCGTAAGATCACAGGAAAAGACACGTGGGTTAGGGCCCACTCAAAAGAACCACCGTTGAACAATTGTTTGAAATAGATATTGCACGGTAGAGTTAAATGGCTTGAATGAGATAGCATCCTCAAAAGAACTTGAGTGAATTGAGAATGGAAACTAGAATCTTCCGAGATATCTTCAACACTCGGAACAATTGAATAGCGAAGTGGATGATTAAGAGATGCACCAGCATGAGAAAGCATTTGAAATGATGAAAAGAATCGATCAACACTGAAAACTTGACTTAAGTCCACGGAGAAGAAAATTAGAATGGAACAATGATAAGGTAAAAGCTTCCTTAGCGTCTTCATGAGAAATCACGGATAAAACATTAAAGGGAAAGAATGAAGAAACTTCACTCAATAAAATGGATACTTGATTAAGAAATCTGAGTCCTTGAAGAAAAAAGGGTGGAGGGCGGAAATCAAAACAACTTGGGTCGGATGAAACGAACACCGTTGAGAAAAAAACTTAGAATTGATCTTGCGACTGTTGGAATGATCAGATTCACTTTAAGAGAAGCACGCCGGTTGGAAAAGAATTAACATGACAAGCTCAGTGATCAAAAAGGATTAGTATTCACATAGAAATATGAGAACACCATTTAGGAAAGGTATGGAATCAACACTTGACTTCGAAGCAACTCGAATACCACAAAAACAAAACAAAACAAAGGTTGGCTTCAAGAATGAGCGGAACAAACACATGATAGAGATTTACGCCCAAAGTGTTCGTGGTGGGGCCCACACGGACACGACGATAGCGGACGTCACGAATGACAAACAAGGCGTCCCGAATCAGCATAGCCAAGGATTCTTTAAGGCGTCTCGCGACCATCAGAATCGACCGTGAATGGGCGGACCACTAGACGTTGAACCCCAATCTCAAATCATACATCATCGGAAAGAATATCCGTAAGCTACTAGAATTCCCACCTATAAACTCCCGAAACTTTACGGTTATGCAATCTGGTGTTGGGGATACAGGGACACAAAATATATCACCCAAACTAACAATACCTAGATCCATTTGTATCCATCCGTCAACACATAACCAAGAAATCCTCGAAATCGTGTACCTCGACCTTGAAAAACATCCGTTATACAAGTCATGGCAATACTCCACTTTTCACACGATCTTTGGGCTATCGGGGTTATCTCACCAACAACTGCACAAAAGAGATTTCGATGTCGGTAAAACTCAGTATTCGAATCGCAACGATAAAATTGTGACGACAACACCTCGGAGCTCAACTCCCGGACACCGCCACAACCCCTAAATGTCGGGAGGCACCAAGAACAATGTTCTCGTCACAAAACCATCGAACGATTCCAAGATACCCACGTGATCCTAAAAATTTTTAGTGAAATTTGAGAAGAGAAGAGTCAAAACTCTACGTCGGGATACCTCACCGAGCGACAGAAGGACCGAGGAGTAAAAAAATCTACTCTCCGATATATATAATCCTAAGACTCAAAACATTTTCCATTCTAGACTCAACAACGTCGACAAACAATCAAGTAGGGGCTCCTAAGTCGGGAAGGCTCGATTACCAACTTAGCGCCCTCGATGCGGCTATATCTCCCACGTGTCGAAGCACGACTTAGAGGCATAACCGCATTGAAAGCAATGTCGCAAGTGAGGTAATCTTCACACAACCCATGTAATACATAAGGGAAAGAGATACATAGTTGGCTTACAATCGCCACTTCACACAATACATGAGTAAAACATTACATCATACAGATACAATCAAGGTCCGACTACGGAACCAAAATAAAAGAAGACTACCCCAAATGCTACAGATCCCCGATCGTCCCAACTGGCTCCACTCTTGATCAACTCAAACGAAACAACACCAAGAACAAGATCTTCATCGAGCTCCTCCTTGAGCTCGGGTCCATCACCTGCACGGTCTCATCGGCACCGCAAACTGGTTTTGAAGTATCTGTGAGTCACGGGACTCAGCAATCTCACACCATGAGATCAAGACTATTTAAGCTTAAAGGTAGGACAGGGTAGGGAGGTGGAGCTGCAGCAAGCGACTAGCATATATGGTGGCTAACATACGCAAAAGAGAGCGAGAAGAGAAGGCAAAAGCACGGTCGAACAACTATGATCAAGAAGTGATCCTGAACTCCTACTTACGTCAAACATAACCCGAAACCGTGTTCTCCTCTCGATCAGCCCGAAAAGAGACACTCACGTTACGCACACGGTTGGTGTATTTTAATTAAGATCAACCGGGTTTTCTACAACGGACATTAACAAATTCCCATCTCGCCACATAACCGCGGGCACGGCTTTGAAAGTTCAAACCTGCAGGGTGTCCCAACTTAGCCCATGATAAGCTCTCGCGATCAACGAAGGAATAGACCTTCTCCCGGGAAGCCCGATCAGTC
Source organism: Aegilops longissima (assembly GCA_021605205.1). Taxonomy (NCBI): domain Eukaryota; kingdom Viridiplantae; phylum Streptophyta; class Magnoliopsida; order Poales; family Poaceae; genus Aegilops; species Aegilops longissima. The sequence goes on from CM038679.1 coordinate 411,025,691, forward strand.
TCGGAATCCGGCTACAAGACATTTCACAGCAATAAAACAAGTCCAAAAAGCCACCCGATGCGCCGACAATCCCGATAGGAGCTGCACATATCTCGTTCTCAGGGCAACACCGGATGAGACTAGCTACGAGTAAAAACCAACCCTCAAGTTGCCCCAAGGTGGCCCCAAGAGTAGCTCGGTTTGAACCAGCACTTAGAGAAGCTTGGCCCGGGGCTAAATAAAGATGACCCTCGAGAGAGCAACTCCCAAGGAAAAGGTAGGTGGTGGTGAGGCAAAAGGTAAAACCAATGTTGGGCCTTCTTTGGAAAAGTCTTATTCAAAGCGAACTGTCAAGGGGTCCCATAAATCACCCGACCGCGTTAGGGACGCAAAATCCGGGAACATAACACCGGTTTGACGGAAACTAGGGCGGCAAGAGTGGAACAAAACACCAGGCATAAGGCCGAGCCTTCCACCCTTTACCAAGTATATAGATGCATTAATTAAATAAGATATATTGTGATATCCCAACAAGTAAACATGTTCCAACAAGGAACAACATCTCCATGTTCAACAAGGAACAAACTTCATCTTCACCGCAACTAACAACGCTATAAGAGGGCTGAGCAAAGCGGAAACATAGCCAAACAACGGTTTGCTAGGAAATGATGGTTAGAGGTTTGACATGGCAATGTGGGTGGCATGATATAGCAAGTGGTAGGCATCGTAGCATAGGCATAGCAAAAGAGCGAGCATCTAGCAAGCAAAGATAGAAGTGATTTCGAGGGTATGGTCATCTTGCACGAAATCCCGCAAGGAAGAAGAACGAACCCATGAAGAAGACAAGCGGACGAAGTCGAGCGAATCCTCACAACTCCGAACGAAACCGAAGCTAACGAGAGAAGCAAACCGGAAAGAAGCAAACAACATAGTAAACACACAATCATAAACATGGCATGATGCACAATCAAGTATGATGCATGTCCGGTTTAAATGAGGCATGGCATAGCAATATGCACAAACAATACTACAAATTAAGTGGAGCTCAATATGCAACGAGTTGCATATTGACTGAAACACCACATCAATTATTTAGTTCACTCTTGATTAGGTACACAACAATATTAAATGTTGTTAAACATGGCAAGAGGTGAAGCATAATGAAACTACCTATCTAGGCAAGTTTAAATGAGGCGGAAACAACGAACAACAATTCGGAAAATCCTCATATGCAAATTATGGATTCGGTACAGATCTGCCCTAAACACAATTTTAATGTTGTTAAACAGCAAAATAAAGTGGACCATGTTAATCTAGGCATTTTCCACCCCATTTACATATAAAGTTTATTTAAAATGGAGCTACGGTTATTTAGTTATGAAATAAAGCATTTTAACATGGCATATTAGCAAATTAATGCAAACATCAGTTTAAACATTTTAACATAGATGAAAGTGGCATATTATTAATCTACACAATTTTCTGAGCATATTACATATATAAAACATTTTAATCCGATGCACCATTTGTGAGTTATTAAATGCATGAAGAACAAGGGGTTTTACGTAAATCAGTAAATTCTGGATAAAGAGAAATTCATGCAGACGAAAAAAATAACAACATGGGCGAATCTGGCAGGCCAAAAGTGCATGGGGGCGCTGGGTGTGGTGCTCACCCAGGCTTGGCCCGTTTGGCGGGGAGGAGGCAGGCCAGGAAGGGGGGCTGGGCTGGCGAGGCCTTGGCCTTGATTCTGCCCACAGCGACCTGTGTGTGGTCAATGATCAATCGGCGGGCGGCGCGGATCGGGGCTCCTCCCGATCCCATCTCGAGAGTGGCGGCGGCCTCACGGCGACAACGCCGGGCGACAGCTTGAGACGGCCGGAGACGAGACAGGCAGGCGGATCCGGCGTGGGGCCCGGATCCGCGACGGGCGAGGCCGAGGAGGCCGCGACGAGGTCTCAAGGCGTGGCGGCTCCTACTGCACACACAGAGCGAGAGAGAGAGAGAGACCGAGGGGTGAGGCAACGAGAGAGAGAGAAAGGAGAGGAAGGGAGAGCAGGGCGGCGAGGCTCGGCTGGTGGGGTGGTGTTTGGCGACGGTGGCGCTGTGACCTCGGGCGAGGACGAGGCGGCGGGCGGCGAGGAGCTCCTCCTGGAGCTCGGGAGCGCAGCGGAGGCGGGCGCAGAGGTGGGAGGAGCAGGCGGCTCGGGCGGCGATGCAGGCGCCTCGGCCCAGATCGGGCCCAGGCGGGCTCCCATGCGGGCTGGCGGGCCATGAGTGAAGTGGGGGGCTGGGGAGGCAGTGGCGACTCCCGGTTGGCTGGGCGACGCCTCGGTGGCGGCTGGCCAACCAGGGCTTGCCAAGTGGCGGAGGGCTTGGGGCGCGCCGGAATTGAGGAGGGAGGCACTGATGATTGGGGAGCGGATTTGAGGAAGGAAGGAGAGACCCAAAATGGAAGGGGCTTCCTTTTATAGGCGTAATTAGGGTTTGGGGGTTAGGAGGGGTTTCGAGGCCTCCGATCGCAATCCGACGGATCCGATCGCGAGGACTCGAGGCAGGTCTAGGCGGGCTGTCTTTGGAGAAATATCTTGAGAAGAGAGGAGAAATGCAGCCCGCACGATTTCGAGACCGAAACATCCGGCGAAAATACCGCTATATCCGGTTACATATATAACGGTTGGGCTATCAAATGGACTCGAATGCGACGAAACTTGGCGGCGGCCTGTCTACACTATAATAAGACCGCATGACAAGTTGCAACCCATTCGAGAACATTTTTATGCCACTTATAAAATAATATTTGGAGGTGCAGCGGTAGCGTGCAAGTGTATCCGGACTCGGAACGGACAACGGAGAGAAACGGCGGAACACGAACGGATGCAAGTTTTGAAAAACATGCGGATGAAATGCAGATGATGCCATGAGATGAAATGCATAACAAAAACAAAATGCAAAACAACAGACAAAACCCAACCACGAAGGAAAAAATAAATCACATCTCCGGAAAGGGCAAGAGTCGGAGTTACGAATATGGAAAGTTGTATCCGGGGTGTTACACTCCAGTTCCTTTCCTGTTGATCAGAAGTTCTCGTTCAAGTTTACTGAAGTAAACTTTAGAAGTTTATTACCATTTAACCAGAGCGCTTTTAATCAAACTACCACCGTAGTTGAGACCTACCCTGGAAGAACTTACCCGTAGACAACAAGTTCCAGCCCATCTTCTCCAATACATGCCAGTGCACGCGGTGACCGCGTTAATGGTATCACTGTGCGCGCGCTCTGTGTGTAGTGGCCGCGTCCAGTGGTCGTTTTTGCTTCAGCACCTCCTCCTCTCGTCGGATTCGCGCGCGTGAGCGTGTCCAAAACAGTTTTACCGCGTCATCACCGTCCTCCTGGACCTCTCTCCCTCTCCGTAAAACCCCTCGCCGACGCTCGCCGATGCTCACCCTCGGGTGCACTGTGCTCCGTTTGGATCCGAGCTCGTTTCGGCCTCTTCCTCTGCTCTCCGGCATCACCTACCCCTCCGTGAGCTCTGAATCAATAGGTTGTCGCCTTCCCGCGCCCTCCCGTGATCGCTGGCCGTCGCCAGAGCGTTGGCCGGATCCCCGCGGCGACAACCGAGCTCGGCCTCCCTCGCCCGGCTATATATAGCCATCCTCGAGTCCTCCCGAGCACCTCACTGGCCTCACCTCACTCCCAGCTCCCTCCCCAGCCACTCACCCAAGACCCGGAGCCCCTCCACGCTGCTCTCTGCTGCCATGGTCGCCGCCCACTCCAGCCTATATCCGCCTGAACCAAGCCCTCCCCCTCCTCCTTGACCTCACCACTCTCTTCCTGGTGCTCCGGCAGTCCGCCCCGCCTCTTATCCCTCTCGCCGGAGTGCCCGAGTGGCCGTGCCCCCAAGTCAACCGCCGCCGGAGCCGTCTCTGTCCCCTCTTCGCTGTGGTCACCCCGCTCCTCTCCGGCGTCTCCTCTGCATGGGGATGGCCGTGCCCCCAAGTCAACTGCCATGAACTTGGCCAGGGCTGGATACCCGAGGATGACATTGTATGGCAGGTGGATGTGGGCGACGTTGAAGTCGATGAGCTCGGTGCGGTAGTTGTCGCGCTGTCCGAAGGTGACAGGGAGGCGGACCTGCCCTATCGGGGTGGTGGAACCGTCGGTAACTCCTAAGAATGGCTTGGTAGGTGAAGTTGATCTTATGGCACTTGAAGGTTGTTGAACATCTCAACGGATAAGACGTTAAGCCCTGCGCCACCATCAATGAGGGTCTTGGTGACTAGCACGTTGCTGATGACGGGTGAGCAGAGCATCGGGAGAACGCCAGCAGTAGCCGCGCACTTGAGTTGATCTGCTGAGCTGAAGGTGATGACGCACTTGGACCACCTGAGTGGGTGTGTGGCCTCGAGCTTGGGAAGGGCTGCGTTCACCTCGCGAGCAAACTTCTTGAAGATACACTGAGAGGCTGGGGCCTGAGCTCCGCCCAAGATGCAAGCGATAGCACGCAGCTCCTGGAAGCCCCCAGCCCCCTCGTCCTGATGATGGTCGTCATTCCTTCATGGCGGCGGCGGCAGCGGAGGAAGGCCTGCGTTACCCTGGGGGCGGTCCTCGCGAGGCTGATCCCTCTAGGCGCATTCGTGAGGCTAGTCCCTCCAGGTGCCCTCGCGAGGTTGGTCCTGGCAGCGATCCTCACGAGGTCGATCACGCCACTCCTGACGAGGGCCACGGTTGTCCCATCGTCCTCCGCCTCGTCCTACTCCTCGGCCGTAGCCCCGGTTGTTGCGCTCGGGGCGTCGACCGAAGCTTCCTTCTCGAACGGCCCTGAGCTCCTGGCAATCATTGCTGATGTGGGTGTGGTGGTTGTGGTAGGCGCAGAACGGTCGGCTGCCCTTGGACGACTCCGGCTGGTCCCTGCCGCGCTTCATGTCTGGTTCTGCCGCAAGCACGACCACTCCCTTGCGCTTCACGTCCTTGGCTTTGGTCTTCTTTTCTTCCGGGTCGGCAGCCGGGAGATCGAGGAGGGAGAGGCGTCCTTCTTCCGCTCTTGCGCACTTGGTCGCTAGGTTGAACAGCTCCAGGGATGTGCACAACTCCTCGTGGATGGCGAGCTCCTCCTTCATCTTTACGTCACGGACACCATTAGAGAATGCTAAGATGATGGCCTCGTCCTTCACCTTGGGGATCTTGAGGCGGACGATGTTGAAGCGCTGGATGTATTTCTGCAAGGTCTCCCCAGGCTGCTACTTGATGCGACGCAGGTCACCCACGGCCGGGGGGCGGTCGCGAGTTCCCTGGAAGTTGGCGATGAAGCGGTTGCGCATCTCGTCCCAGGAGGAGATCGAGCCAAGAGGCAGGTTCGGGAGCCACGAGCGGGCACCGTCCTTGAGTGCCATGGGAAACGAATTCGCCATGACTTCCTCATCGCCATTGGTCGCCTCGATGCTCAGCTCGTAGAGGTGCAAGAACTCCGCGGGGTTGGGGGTGCCGTCATAGCGAGGAGGCATGTCCAACTTGAACTTGCCGGGCCAGGTGATGCTACGCAGCTCAGGGGTGAAGGCGTGGCAGCCTGCTGTGGTCACCTGGGCCCTTTGCTGACGCGGAGCTTGCTCTTGACGGTACATGCGCACCGCCGCCACAGGTAGCACGCGGTCTTGTCGCGCCGGTGCACGGAGCACGGGGGCGCCTTCCTGAGGCCGGGGGATTTCTTGACAGCTTCCTTTTTGTCGCGCGGGTGCTGGACGCGGTGGGTCGCGCCTAGAGGCCGCGCGCCTTGGCGCCAGGGCGCCGTCTTGGGGCATAGGTGGTAGAGGCGCTCCATGAGCCACGTCACCCGTACCTGGCGGAGGGCGAGGCAACGAGAGGGACGGCATGGGAGACCCCCCTACGGCACTGACGAGCTCGGTTATGTGAGCGAGCCATTACTCGTAGAGGTCGTCGACGGGGCGGTAACGCAGTAGCTCGTGGGCCATAAGCAGCGTGGCCTGCGCGTCTGTGGGGGCGCGACGAGCGTGGGACGATGAGCCAGCTGGGGTCAGTGACGGAGTGGCGGTGCGGCCGTCCCGCCGCACCGAGGGGTGCAGCGAGGATGCTTGCTGCTCGTTCCCAGCCGGGCCGACGACAGCGTTGGCAGCAGGCGACGGAGAATGATGGGGAGGTCCGCTAACAGGAGCCGTCTGGGCGACGTGTGCGGCGAGGGCGGCCTGGCGCTCAGCGCCGGCTTAGCGGGCATCAAACATGGATGCGACGAAGCGAAGGGACGCGGAACAACAGAAGGAAGACTTCGGTGCACCCCTACCTGGCATGCCAAATGTCGGATTTAGGGTTTCGGCAAAACCCTTGAGGTTCGAACACTGGGGTGCGCACGAAGATTTCCCCCTACCAAATCTCGCTCTCAGCCTCACTGTGATCTCTAAGCTTAGCTCGATGAACTCACAACACAAGAGACATAAGATTTATAAAGGTTCAGGCCACCGTTGTGGTGTAATACCCTACTCCTGTGTGGTGGTGGTGGATTGCCTCTTGGGCTGATGATGAATAGTACAAGGGAAGAATAGCCTCCTGAGGAGAGGTGTTCTTGTGCTTGGTGGCTTGCTCGGGGAGGAATCGATCGTCTTTTCCTACTGTGGTGGCTAGTCCTATTTATAGAGGCCCTGGTCCTCTCCCCAAATATTGAGCAGGAAGGGATCCAACAACGGCCAATTTGGAAGGGGACAGCTAGTACAAGCTATCTTGACTAAAGGTGGTCTTCGCCTGTCAAAGGCGCTGGTGGTGACGCCGTCTTGGGCTCCACGATGACCTCCGTCCTGCCGTCCTGCTGGTCTTGGTCTTGTTGTTCCGATATAGAAACCTTTGCCTGATGCCTCGATACTTCGTGCCTGCGCTTTCCCCCTTAGCACCAAAGGGGAAACGAGGACACTGCACGCGCTGGCTCCCGCCTGGCCTTGGTCGTCATGGCTTGCGTCACGGGAACCGCACGAGGTACCCCTTGCCTTGATCTCTCCACCTCCTCGTGAGCCTGCCTGGTGAGGTTGCTCCTGAGGAGGCCTTGTGTCGTCCGCCTCGCGAGGCTTGGCCCCTCGCGAGGGTCTTGAGTGTTGGTTGACGAAGACAGGACATGCTGGGCCACTAGTGGAGCCACGCCGTGGGCCGCAGGCAGGCAAGTCTGGGGACCCCCGTTCCTAGAACGCCGACAGTGTCCTTGCGGCGGGCGTCGCAACTGCCTCTCGATAGAGCTGGTCGGCGCAGATGAGCACATCCTCATAGTTGACGGTGATGATGCTCATCTGGTCGGGCATCTTCAGCTTGTTGTATGCATAGTGTGACGCCGCCACGAACTTGGCCAGCGCCGGGCAGCCAAGGATCCCGTTATATGGCAACGGGATCTCGGCAACATCAAAAACAATTCTCTCCATCCTGTAGTTATGGTCACTGTCGGTGTCAAAACCGGCGGATCTCGGGTAGGGGGTCCCGAACTGTGCGTCTAGGCGGATGGTAACAGGAGACAAGGGACACGATGTTTTTACCCAGGTTCGGGCCCTCTTGATGGAGGTAAAGCCCTACTCCTGCTTGATTAGTATTGATGATATGGGTAGTACAAGAGTAGATCTACCATGAGATCAGAGAGGCTAAACCCTAGAAGCTAGCCTATGGTATGATTGTTGTTCGTCCTACGGACTAAAACCCTCCGGTTTATATAGACACCGGAGAGGGTTAGGGTTACACCGAGTCGGTTACAATGGGAGGAGATCTACATATCCGTATCGCCAATCTTGCCTTCCACGCCAAGGAAAGTCCCATCCGGACACGGGACGAAGTCTTCAATCTTGTATCTTCATAGTCCAGGAGTCCGGCCAAAGGTTATAGTCCGGCCATCCGGACACCCCCTAATCCAGGACTCCCTCAGTAGCCCCTGAACCATGCTTCAATGACGACGAGTCCGGTGCGCAGTTTGTCTTCGGCATTGCAAGGCGGGTTCCTCCTCCGAATACTTCATAGAAGATTTTGAACACAAGGATAGTGTCCGGCTCTGCAAATTGATTTCCACATACCATCGTAGAGAGAATAATATTTGCACAAATCCAATCTGCTGACGTATTCTGCAATGTGACATCACACCACGGCCAAGCCTTTATTCGAATCGTCTTTTACTGTCCCACCTCATCACGTTTAGCGAGGCGGTTTCCTTGGCACGTCTTGTCAAAGCAGAGATCGTGTCCCCTTATTTCGGGATTCTCATCAATACGGGCGTGGGTAACCCAATCGTGCCCGTTGGCACGTCTCCTCTATCGAAGGCGAGTCCCAAACGGTCACGAGGAGGGCTCTTGGTATTCAACCTCTTTATAAAGAGACCAAGGCTCTACTCCTTTCTTTCAATCTCAATCGAATCGGCCCCTCGCCTCGAGTTCCAACACCCAAAGCTCCAGATTCAGGCGCTTCGGACCTTTGATGATGTCCGGCTCCGACCTTCAAGGCCGGTGGATGCCTTCCTCCGTTACGGAAGAAGACGTGGTAAAGCTAAGAGATGCCAGATACTTAACTGGCGAAATTTTGCATAGGCTGCCTGCTCAAGGGCAGGTTATTCCCACTCCCAAGCCTTGTGAGAGCGTGGTGTTCGCATCTCACTTCCTTCGGGGGCTAGGCTTCCCGACAGACCCCTTCGTGAGGGGGCTCATGTTTTATTATGGGTTGGAATTTCACGACTTGGATCCGGAGTCCATCCTCCACATCTCATCGTTCATTGTTGTATGCGAAGCCTTCCTCCGCATTACTCCTCACTTCAGATTGTGGCTTAAGACCTTCAAAGTGGAGCCGAAGATGATCAAGGGGCAGCAAGCGGAGTGCAGAGGGGCTGTTATAAGCAAGAATGCTGACGCTCCATGGCCCGAGGGCTCTTTTCAAGAGGAGTTCAGCTTATGGCAACAAGAGTGGTTTTATATCACAGCTCCGGGGGCACCAAGTGGGTGGCGCCACCTGCCTTCGCTTCGGGTCCTCCCCGGTGGCATCATGAGTCAATAAAGGGCTCGGCTGGGGGCCGTCCAAGGACGTGCCCTTGTTGCAGGGTTGCATTCAAGATCTCCTGGAAAGAGACATCAACCTGGCCGTAGTGATGCTGGTCATGTTAATTCGCCGCACTTTGCCCTGCAAACGCCGCCCCCTCCGCCTATGGGAGTTTAATCCGGAGGGACCACGAGCTCTCCAACACTTTACGGGCGTGATGCCCATGGAGATGTACAAATTGTTCTTCGGATCACAAGCAATGTGTCCAGACTTGGCCGAGGACGCAAGTCTAAGCTGCAATCGCCCGGATACTCAAGTAAGTAGCCCTGTACCCGGACATGCTATCCGTATATTCATCATAAAATTGCCCTTAAAAAGAGTTGTCCCTTTAAACAGGAGTGGATAGCGAAAAAAAGCTAATCAGGTGTCCGACCCCCCTCCCCGTGACCACGCCGGATCCCGTCTTAACCAGGATGCTGGAGGTTGCGCCTTTGGAAGAAGGCGAAGGGGGGGAACAAGGAAGCTACCGTCTCCCCGAAGGAGGCTGTTAGGAAAGGAGGAATCGAGAATCCCTCCATCCAAGGAAAGAAGAGGACCGCCTCTGAAGACCCGGAGACCATGGTCTCAAAGCGGGGGAAGAAATCTTCGTCAGAGGGTCCTGCGCCGGGAGGTGCCTCGGCCGCACTGTGCCCTCAAGGGGATCAGCCCTCCAGCGAGCCGTAAGTAGAGAGGGGAGTTTTAAAATAAGAGACATCCCTATTCTATTCCTGAGAAAGATAACTGAATTTTTACCTTGTAGTTCGGATCTCAGCCCTTCTCAGCAGAGCTCATCTTCAGGGGATCTTCATCCGGAGATGACGGATAGTGGAACGCCTCCCCCTGCCGTACCGCCTTGCGAGGCGGGCGACCCTGAGGTGTCGTCACGGAGGGTTTCTCCGAATCCGGCAGGTCCGGAAAGCAGCCGTATGGCTCCCCAAAGCCCTCCGTGTCCGATCCTCGAAAAAGGCCATCGGACGAGTCCGGCACCGTCTGGTGCACGGTCGGAGGAGCTGGAGGATCTGCTCGGGCGAGCGTCTATCTTAGAAGAACACCGTGCATTGATGGGCACGGTGATTGAAAGATTTCATCCGCGGAGAGCGGGTTACACGAGGCCGTCGAGTTGGATCGACAGGTTTTGAGGTACGAAATGATGTACCTTTTGACAGTTCCGCATATAAAAGATCGCCTGTATAGATAGTAGCCCCTGAGACTCGGTGCGTTGTCAAAAATGACAGCGCGCCGAGGATCATAATCCCAGGTATAACATGTCGCTTTTCCTATGTAGGTGGCGAAGTGTCCGGTGGCTAGCCGGACTGATGAATTTGCCGAGCTAAAGCGGCAACTTGCGTGGCGGATGCGACATCGCGCTTGTCAACAAGCGGCAGCGAGTCACAAGGTATGCAATTTCTCCGCGGACACCTGGTAAGGGGGCTTGATGCCCGTGCCTTACAACATGTATGCTTGATGCAGATGGTGCCGCTGCCATGGAGAACCTTCGGGCGGAACTCGCCCGAGCCAAGGAGCAGGCCAGAAAAAGTGATGCGACTGCCTTAAAGGCGGCCGAAGAGTTGAAAGCCGAACAGGCTGCTCACTGCCGAAACAGGAAGGAAATGGCCGAGATGGCTGTGAAGTTGAAGGATGCTGCCGACCGCTGCAAGCTTCTTGAAAAAGAAGATCGGGCGGAACAAAAGGACCAGGAGAAGGCCACTACCGAGGCCAAGGATGCTCGCTCTGCAATGAGAGCCATGAAGCAGGAGCTACGTCAGGCCGGAGATATCGCGGCTGGAAAGCCCTTTATGCCGCGGATGAAGTTCGGGGATGCTAAGTATGCTCAGTTGGACCGGCTGTGGTGTGCGGCGGATACTTATCTGGACTTGGCGGCAAGTGCCGCGGACGCGGCCGAACACTTCCGAGATCAACAGGATCACGAAGTGGAAAAGCTTTTTTGGTCACAGTTCCACAATCCAGAGCGCCCACTTCCATTAACCGAGCGTTTGGCCGAATGGGCGGAGCTGAATAGGTTATCCGGACTCGCCATGAAGGATGTCGTGAGTCATCTGTGGCCGGAAAGGCCCGAGCCGAAGAGTTATTTTGGTTTGGTGCAGCAATTCCTTGGTGCGGTGCCGCATATCAATGCAATGAAGAGGTCAGCATGCATAGAGGGTGCGCGGATGGCTCTTGCCCGTGTCAAGACATAATGGGCGGAGATGAAGGCCACCAATGTTGCATCCCAAGAATCGGACGGGAGCCGAATACCTGCCGAGCACTATTTTCAGGAAGTTCTGCAGGGCGCTCGTTTAATAGAGACACAGTGCTCGAAGGATATCATGTTCGAGTAACATGTATTATTGTGAAACAATGTTTCGATGGAATATAAAAGCTTTTTATACTTGTGCCTGCAAGAATTAAAATACCTCATGTGCGGCCGTTAATGTATATGTGTATATAACCTGAAAGATGGCAGTCTTCGGCTTCAGCCCCCACACGTATAATGCGGGGGTGTTCGCAGAAGGCGCATTTTCACACTTGATCCAACGTCTTGGTCCTATAAAGGAGGTGATAGCGCAGCGAACTAGGCAACCGGACTATAATGCTTTATCACTTTCACTTAGCCATAGGAGTTTGACAGTGGGGCTACTATATAGCCCCTAGGGGCACCGCGCTTCGCCTCAATTCGGGCGGCGTGTGTGCTGACCGAAGCGACCCTTCGTTAATGCGGAGGAATCCTAAAGATTCGGTGGGTCATCAGTGGTTGACCAGTCTCACGCTATATCATGACAGATCAGTTTTCGTCTTTGTCTCTTGAGGTGCTCTTTGGCGAACCGGGCACAATCGTAGTAGTTCTCCGGTGCCGCCTTAGCCCATAAGCGGGCGTAAGGCAGCAAAACACGGAGCCGGGCAAACCCAACATTTGACCAAAGACTTGATTCGAGCTGATGCATATAAGGCCAAACTCGCGACGCGAACACTCCCTAAGGTATTCGGTCTATATGAAAACAGGCTGAACAACGCCCTTAGTAATAAGCCCACGGTGTCCAGTGCGCGCAAAAAATCTGGCGTGGCCAATGCCAAGGCGCCAGCCTCCACCTCGGTTATAGCAAGAAACCGGGGATGTGTATCAACAAGAGACAGTAAAAAAGGTTTACGCAGGGTCTTAATCTGAAAAGAATCCTTGGAGCGGGTCCCTCTTGCATGTCTGCTTTGTGTCTCCGTTGTGCCGTATCACGGGCGGGTGTAGCACGGTGTTCATATGTAAAGAGAGGAACTTAGTTGAAAAGATCGTGCCAAAATGTACGTTATATTAAATAAACAAAGTACAATTTAAAATGAATAAAATTGAGCTTTATTGTCTCTTGTTGTACATCGCGGAGCCCTTGAGCGGGGTATGCGGCTAGTAAGCCCTTATGTTTACGCCGGACTCGTCTAGCCATGTCCGGGTCTGAACGACCTGTTTAGGTGCTTTGATTAGTGAAGCCGATTTAGTGTGTGGTTGTTAAGGCAGCCGCACAATCTTCCGTGCTCGAGGAACACTTGATATTTCCCTTTAATGAGATGATGCCTCGTGGACCGTGCATTTTAAGTATAAGGGATGCATAATGCGGTATTGCGTTCAAGCGGTAAAGCTTGGCGTCCCAAAGAGTGCTTGATAGCTACTTGTAAATGGGGCGATGTGGAAGGTTAGCTTTTCGCGGCGGAAGTTGTTGGGTGAGCCGAACATAACTTCTAGCAGGAGAGAGCCCGTACAATGGGTATCTGGGCCTGGCGTTATCCCTTGAAAGGAAGTGTTGCTATGGCGAATTGTTGTTGGGTCTATCCCCATTTTGCGGATTGTGTCCTCATATAGCAGGTTTAAATCACTGCCGCCGTCCATTAGGACTTGTGTAAAGTGGAGTCCGTCAATTATCGGATCTAATTCCAAGGTAGTCCAGCCTGCATTCCGGATACTTCTAGAGTAATCCTGATGGTCGAAGGTGATTGGTTTTAACAACCAGTGGCGGGACTCCTCTGGGATAGGCCATGTGGCGCATATCTCTATGGGTGCCACTCTGTTCTCCCCTTTTGTCACGTGAAGTGAATTTACTGTTTTGACTTCTTGTGGGAAGTTCTTTTGTTTTTCGGTGCTCTGCTTGTGGGGTTCGTCATCGTCCTCGCTTGGTGTGTCGAGCCCCTTGTGTTCAGCGTTGAGTTTGCCAGATTGCTTGAAGACCCAACAATCTCTGTGGGTATGGTTTGCGAGGCTTCCAGAATCTTGTGGATTTGACATATCTTGTCCAAGATTTTGTTTAGGTTAGATAGCTCGTCCCTATTATCCTTAAGGGACATCTTTTTCTGATTCCGCCGAGAGCTTTCGAATCCGGCGTTGACTGCCGTGCTCTTCGGGCTGTTTCCCTTGGTCCAACGCTGGTCCTTGCTGCGTCGCGGTTTCCCGTTTCCATACCTAACTTCGGATGTACTTGGGTCATTGGTGCGCATCTTGCCAACCAGCTATCCTCTCTGCAAAAGCGGGTCATGAGGCTCTTTAATGCAACCATTGTTCTTGGCTTTTCTTGGCGAGGTGTCTGGCGAGCCATTAGTCTCGAATCTTTGTGTTTGAAAGCTGCTAAGGCTTGACATCCGGACGATCGACTATCTGGTTCTTTTAGTAAGAAATCTGTTCTAGAGTTTCGGGCTAACTCTCCGGGTTGTTGAGTTATATGACTTAAATCATCTGCATCCGGAGGTCGGACATAGGTCCCTTGAAAATTTGCCCTAAAAGCATCCTCGAGCTCTTCCCAACTTCCAATGGTGTTTTCGGGAAGGCTTTTAAGCCAATGTCGGGCTGGCCCTTTGAGTTTGGGGGGTAAGTATTTTATGGCGTGGAGATCATCTCCTCTAGCCATGTGTATGTGGAGGATGTAATCCTCAATCCGAGACTCGAGTCATTGTTCCGTCGTATGCCTCTATGCTACGGGCTTGAATCCGCTGAAATTCATGATCCAGCACCTCATCGGTGAAACATAGGGGGTGTGTGGCACCCCTATATCTGGGCATACCGCGATGTTCGGATATTTGATGTGTTGCATTGCTTACTAGATCTTGCTTTCTTGGCCCATAGATAGATTTGGCTGGGACATCTTTTTGATGCGAATCCTTGTGCGGATCGCGTGCGGCTTGTGTCTGGCGTCCTTTGCCGCCTTGTGTTGGCCATGGGGTCGTTTGTCCGACCGGGTGGCTTCCTTATTTTTGATTGCGGAGGCTCTAAGGCCTCATCATCAAATTCGGCAGTAATTTTAAACGGATAGCTCTTTGTGTGGCGGCTATCGCCGTATTTGTCTGCGGTGTGGCGTACTTTGCTCCATCTAATTCTGAGTGCATCTTCCGCTGTTTTGAGCTTACATACGCTTTTTCAGGCTACTACAGCGATGGCGGCGAGCCTTTTGGAGGTTCTTCTGCTCCGGCAACTTGTCCGGCGTGGTCGTGCGGACTGTTGTCTTCGCTGGGGCGGGTTGTTTATCAATTTTCCTGTTCGGACGGTTGCTCGATGGCATGTTAAGTCGTCCGCGGTTTGCCCTGCTCTATGGCTGGAGTGCGTATGGCTGCTTTCTCTGTCGAGGTGGGGTTTGGGCGGCGCTTACGCGCCGCTTTGATGCTTTTCGAGGAGCGATCCTCGTTCGTCCCTTGTTCCTCGTCGTCGTTTCCTTTAGGTGTATCCACCATGTATACATCGTGAGATGGGGTGGTTGTCCGATGGCCTATAAGCGCTGGTTCTGTTAAATCTCTTACATCGTCGTCCATACCGTTGATGTCTTGGTCGGTCGAGCATGTCGGTTAAATCATCGGCGGTGGCTACAAAGTGGGTGGTGGGTGGGCTTTGAATTTCTTCGTCGTCGGCATCCCAACCTTGCTGACCATAGTCCGCCAGGCTCTCTGATAAAGAGAGACTTTAGTGAATTCAGAATGTCGCTGAAAGGAGAGTCTTTGAAAGATGTCATGGCGGTGAACTCCATGATCGGTGCCCAATCGGATTCGATTGGCGAAGCTGAAGGTTGAGTCGGAGAGGAGTCCGGCACCTTGAGTCCTGAGCCGCCAAAGGACAGGTATGGTGTTGGCTCGATCACCGTAGGATTGCAGCCCGGCGGTGTCCAGCCACCCGTCCTCGATTAGCGCGATCGGCTCGAGCTAAGGGTCGGGCGGACACCGGTGCGACCTCGAGCCTTGTTCGGCGGCGAGCTAGATCATGCCCGTCATGGCAGTCTTGGGCGCTTGGCTGTGGCTCGACCCGTCGAAGATCAAGTCTCCGCGGACGTCGGCCGTATAGTTCAAACTTCTAAATCTGACCTGATGGCGGGGCATAGCTTCGATCTGCTCCGGATGGCCAGCGAATTGGCCCGCGGATGCAAAGGCGCGAATCTGAAGATCTGTCCGGGAGAAAAGTCTCACCTGGACCTCATCGTTATTGATGATCGGAGGAGCCATCGGGCCTAAAGATGGCGACAGAGGAACTCTCAATGAAAGCACCATTGTCGGTGTCAAAACCGGCAGATCTCGGGTAGGGGTCCCGAGCTGTGCATCTAGGCGGATGGTAACCGAGACAAGGGACACGATATTTTACCCAGGTTCGGGCCCTCTCGATGGAGGTAAAACCCTACTCTGCTTGATTAATATTGATGATATGGGTAGTACAAGAGTAGATCTACCACGACATCGAGAGGCTAAACCCTAGAAGCTAGCCTATGGTATGATTGTTGTTAGTCCCACGGACTAAAACCCTCCGGTTTATATAGACACGGAGAGGTTAGGGTTACATGAGTCGGTTACAATGGGAGGAGATCTACATATCCGTATCGCCAAGCTTGCCTTCCACGCCAAGGAAAGTCCCATCCGAACACGGGACGAAGTCTTCAATCTTGTATCTTCATAGTCCAGGAGTCCGGCCAAAGGTTATAGTCCGGCCATCCGGACACCCCCTAATCCAGGACTCCCTCAGTCACCACCAAACGTGACTGATAGCGTCACCTTTCCCTTGGGCTGGCTCCTCCCCGGATTGATCGCTTGGAATGTACATGTTTCCTCAAGATCTTCATCAGGGATCTGCAACCTCTTGATCATGTTGGGCGAGATCAACTTCAGGTCGTCCCCACCGTCAACTACCTCTTCGTCACCATGAGGTTGCTTATTGTTCGTGATACCAACAAAGGAAAACACCCGACAGCAGATGTGCGATCAGGGTGATCCTCGGTGTATAAAATGATAGGTGTGTGGGACCACCTCAGTTGCTTCTGGGCATCGACCATCAGTTCTGCTGCATTAATCTCACGTGCCCACTATTTTAGTTGGCGGTGGGAGGAATGCAATGAGACACCTCCGTCAACACACATGACCTCTGTCGCCTTCTGAAACTCATGCTCGGTGGACTCGTCATCATCATCATGATCATCATCCTCTTCTTTCTTGCCGCGGCCTCGGGCAGGCCACTCTTGTTGCTTCTCCTTGTCGCCGCGTCCTCCTTGGGCGTCGTGCTTCTTGCCGGATCCTTCAGCGCCACCTTGGCCCTTCTCCTTATCTCGCCTATCGTACTCGGCCCTTTGCTTCTCCATTAACAGCTCCCCTTGGCGGCAATTCTGGAGGTCGTGGCCCTTGGTACGGTGAATCTTGCAGTACTGCTTGTCGGCACCCGACAATCTCTTTGCCGGGGTCGTCAACTTTGGCTTTCTTGGTGGTGCCGAGGTCGCCGGATTCCTCGACGGCAAGCATAGTCTTTCCCTTGTGCTTCCTGTTGCGTCGTCGGCCCTTCTTCGTCGGGGCGACGACGTCTTCATCTTCAGAGTCACTTCCCACGTAGGCATCCTCGCCGGGGTACTTCCTCCCTTCCTCAGCTCGGGCACATATGTCGTCTAGAACGTATAGCTTGGCAACATCTGCAACCTTGTTCATCGCGAGCTCTTCATGCATCTTACGATTGTGCACGTCCGATGGAATGCGCTGATGACAGCGGCGGAATGAACATCCGGGATGTTGTACTACACACGGATGAATCTCTGTATTTATTTGCACAGGCATTCGTTGTCCCTCTTTGGGATGACATGCAAATCACTTTCCTGGCTAGAAGCTACGTGGCCGCCCGTGAAGGCACCAACAAACTCGTGGCACAGATCGGACCAAGAGGAGATGTAGTCTATTGGCAATTGCATCAACCATGACCCGACGTTGGGCTTGAGCGCCAACGGGGAATAGTTGGTGAGTACCTTGTCGTCTCGTGCTCCGGCTTCAGGAACTTAGACGAATGGGTCTTGTTGTCATACTTCTTCGGGACCTCCGGTTTGAACATGCAGGTGTTGGGCAACTGGAACTGCCGTAGCTCATGGGTGAACGCTGGACAAATTATCGCATAAGGCAAGTCGCCAGCATCCCCCGGTGCAGGCCTGTACGCAGTAGGCCCAGCACGCCTATCAGATTGGTGATGTCCATCCCGTCGCCACTCGATAGTGGTCCGGACATCTTCCTTGAGCCGTCTTGGAGAACTTGACGTTGGTCACGACGCGTCCGTGGGTCAGACGACATCGTGGACACGTTTTCACGGGCATCAACCCGACGGGCGGGCCGCGGTGGATGGGAGTGCACCGTGGTTGCGGTGCCTCCAACCCTTCCACTGTCAACGCGCGCCGGCTCGGTGGCTTGGCGCCGCGAGGGACTTGCTTCGCGGTGGCTATCCCTGTTGTCATCGCTAATAAGACTTTGGATGGCAGCTCTCCACTCTTCTTGCTTCTCCAGAGCGGGAGGAAAGTCGAGGAGCAGCTGCGCTCGCACCAATGCTTCTGGTCGTGTGGGTGGCAGCGACAGGCGCGAGGAATGGGAGGAACTCGTACATCCAACTATGTTAGAAGGAGTCCCAACACGTTTCCGCGGCCGCACCCCTTTTTCACCGGCATCATGGCGTGCTTGTCGGCCCTGCGCATCGTGAGAGTGACGCTGAGGGCTCTAGCCACGGCGACGCCCGAGATCCTCACCGTCGCGGCGCCGTTCATCTCGAATGAGCTGGGTAGACCGCGGCGCGTGCGCTGGCGGGGGCGTCCTTCTGCGTTTGGAGGTCCCCACACCACCCGTAGGTAGCGCGGGTCCGTCCATGGACGCGGTGGCGTGCGGACTGCTGTCGCCGCTGCGGACGACACTGCTTGCCTGGCTTCTCGTATCTGGGTGGCGTGGATGATCTTGATCTCCTCTACAATTGGCGTCTTCCGTGCCGCCCGTCCGTGCGGGCACGGGCGGAGCAGCCCCGGAAAGGCCGATCGATGTGATCGTCTTCTTCTTCGGCACCATGGCGATGAAGAAACTACCGCACTAACTAGTAGACCAGATTCTCACAACTAATTCCCCCTACCTGGCACGCCAAAGATGTCGGGGAAATGAACACCTATGTGGTCATAAGGATCCCTTGTACGTTCGGCGGGGGATTAGCTGCACGAAGAGCATGTCTAGCAGTTAGCACACAGGGGATTTTACCCAGGTTCAGGACGCAAATATGCGTAATACCCTAGTCCTGCTTGTCTGGATATATGTGTTCTTGAGCTTTCGAACTAGCTACGATGCGAGCACGGTCCAAAAGTCTGAATCTTCTCTCTGTATGCATTGGGCCTCCTTTTATACGTAAAGGGGTTGCCACATTGGCACACAAGAGGTGGCAAGCTACAGTGTATGAGCTTATCGCTCGACACCATAGGACAAACGCATTTAATATGTTGCCTACGTGCCCTCTTGCTTTATCGGGGATGGCAACAGAAGCCATCCCATCCGCCACCGCTCCTCCTTGCTTCGACACGCATTCAGTCTGACAAGGCATGCGGTGCTATGCTAGCTAACTAGCTGTTGTGCTGGCGCGATGGTAAATCCTCCACGAAAATCTGCATGCCGCCACGCAGACGTCTGCTTAGTTGGCACGCCGGTCGTCGCACTGGAGTAGTGGTGAAGTGGAGAACCCTTGCTGGGCACAGGTCTAGCCGCGGCCCAGCGATCGTTCCTGGCAAAGCTTGCTGGGGGCCTTGGAGCCATCCCCGGCAAGGGTCTTGCTGGGGGTCTTCGTCTTCTGGTCCCACGTGGACCCGTGGGTTGTCAATCTTTATGAGGATCTGCATGCTACCAAGCATGCACTCTCAGATCTTGGTCTTAACGTTGTCGATGGTGTCAGAGCTCTCAGCCCCAAGGGTGATGGGCTTGCTGATGCTGTGCAGGTCGCCCCGGCAAGGGTGTTGCCAGGGGAGGTCCAGCTCGCCCTTTGCTCCTTGTTCTTCGAGTATCTGTCTTGGTAGTCTCCATGTTTTGTCTTCTGCTGCCCTGCCGGGCCCGGCCACAAGCGTGGCTACAACTGCCCGTGCACAAGTAAGGGGTACAAAACGAGACCATACTTTTGTACACCAATAGCTGTTCCATCCAAGCCAGTTGGCTGGCGATGAATACGACGTATTCCGTTGCCTCCCTATGAATACGGCACATTCCGTTGCCTCTCCATGAACATGATGCAGTTTCTCCGTTCCGACCTAGCTCGTTGGCTTCCTATGAATAGGACGCCGTTGCTGCCGTTTGTTGCCTCTCCATGTACACGAGCCCTGGTCGTACAAATGCGCGAGTAGGCATTCGAGACCCCGCCCGTATGTACATACGCGGCCACAGTTTTTAGCATCCGATTGTACATGTACATGGTTTTGACTCGACTGCCTTAACTGCTACGTCGGGGGCTCTCCTACTACACTTGTCGCTTCTTTCTCGTCCACGGTTCATCGTTGCAAAGAGACCGATCGACCAGTATGTACGTACACGTTTGTGACCGGAATCAAAATGCTACGTACGCTTCGACCAGGCGGGTCCCGTGTAAGTGAGGATAAGGAGGCACCTCCTTGCATGCGAAGTTATTGATGGTGGGTCCTAGAGGTCAGGGGGAGAATCATTTTTTTGCCTATAATATGGTCACACTTCCTTGCGTGCGAAGATGTAGCTGGTAGGTCCCAACTGTCAGGGGGGGACCCTTTTTTTGCAAAATACAGAGTACCTTCCGGTGGGTCCCCACTATCAGGTGGAGGAATAATTATTTTTCACGTAATAAGGTTGCACTTTCTTTCTGCGGCCGTGGACCCAGCTATCAGCCTATCTCCATACAGTCCTCTTCCGATGGAAGTCGTTCGCGTTGACCATGCCATGCCGGGAGCACCAAGGCGGTGGATGACGTTGAGGCCTAGGAAGGGGATGATGCAGAGCCGGCGAAGACGCGATAGTGCATGCCCACGCGGAGAGGAGTACGAGGATTGACTTGTTCAGCTGCGGTGTGAGGCTGCCGTCGCCGTAGAATAACAGGGGTTGTGGGTGACTAGAGGGATGGCCTGGCCAACAGTTGGAGTAGGAGGGGGCGGTGAGGCCTGCGCGGCAGCACAGCCGGCCACGAGAGGCAGGATCAGGCGGCACAACCCGCGATGGTTTGGGTGGCTGGAACAAGAAGACCAGAGGTTGAAGAAGCACGACAGCCATTGGATCGCCATCGTACGGTCACTGTAACTAGAATCGTTTATATTGACTAAGTTGACAAAGCCCTGCATCCCCGTCAACTTAGTAGGCCCACAAGTCAGCCTCCAAATATGGTGTGTCCCACCTAGCAGCGGGGATCTTCATTTTTCTGTGCGTTGTAATAAGGAGGCACTTGCGCGCGAAGAGATATAGCCTGTGGGTCCGAGCTGTCAGCGGCGAGAATGTTTTTTCGTGAAATATAGAGGCCCTTTCGGTGGGTCCCTACTGTCAGGTGGAGGAATCATTATTTTGCGTGTAATAAGGAAGCACTTCCTTGCTGCGGCCGTGGACCCAACTGTCAGCCTCTCCACGTACAGTCCTCTTCCAATGGAAGTCGTTCCTTGACCACGCTGAGCACGCCGCGTCGAGAGCACCAAGGCGGGGACGACGGCGAGGCCTAGGAAGGGAATGACCAGGAGCTGGGGAAGACTACGTAGTTGTTTCCCACGCAGAGGGGACTACGAGTGTTTACTGCTTTGGCTGCAGTGTGAGGCTAGCATCGCCGGAGAATAACAGGGGGTGTGGGTGAGTAGAGGGAAGGTCTGGCCAGTCGTAGTATGCTCGGTCCGTGAGGCCTGCGCGGCAGCACACCCGGCCACGGGAGGCGGTAGCAGGCGGTACCACCGGCGGTGGTTTGGGCGGCTGAAGCATGAATATCCGAGATTGAAGAAGCACCACAGCCATTAGATGGACATCCAATGACCACTGCTAATAGAATTGTGTGTTGACTATAAGTTGACAAAGCCTTTCGTACGCGTCAATTTAGTAGGCCCACAAGCAACCATCACATCTGTGGTAGAGAACATATAGCCCATTTGTGATTTGTTATATAATGTACAACCCATTTTAATTCTAATGGAATTTACTCAGCCCATTTACTGCTTGTTAAAATTACAACCCATTTTCTAGCCAGGACTTTGGTACTAATTAAAGCCAACCGCTCAAAAAAAATCAACAAAATTTCTAACATTTTGATGGGATCTGAAATATATTTTAACCCAAAATTATAGTCAAATGAAATATAATTTCAAAATAAATTTGTATTAGGTAAAAATCCAACGAACTTTTGCGCGCGCAACAATTAATGAAATTAAAAAAATACCTTTTTTGAGAAGAATAAAAAATGTACCTGTTCGGTGCGTTTTTTATATTTACAACCAATTTTTTAAATTACAACCCATTTATTATTTCTTAAAGCCCATTTTCTTGGCAAGTCTAATGCGGCCCGGAGAATAACAAGCTGACCTGAGTTGGGTATTCTGCAAAAAAAAAGAATAGCTGGGCTAGCCATTTTCACATTTAAATATTAATATATGGGCTGGATATTTGGTCGACATAAAATAATAGCCTGGGCCGGACGAGCCACAGCCCACCCAGTTGATACCCTGCTCCTCTGAACAACAACAAAAACATTGCTCAACTGTCTCAAAAGAAAAACCATCGCTCAAGAAAAACTCTACTCACACCTCAAAAACACAAATACTGCTAGAGCTGCTGGGTCCCAGCTGTCGGCCGCTCCTTGTGCAATTCTCTCGTTTATTGACTATATAGGTTGACGATTGTGTGGGACCATGATGTCAGGAAACCAGGAGGAAGGAAAAATAGTTGTACTATATAATAAGGAGCAACTTGCGTACGTACGGCTATGGCCCTGGTGGGTCCTTACTGTCATCCTCTCCAAGTAAAGTCATCTCCTGATTCCTCATGTTCATTGACCATGTTGACAATGCTCGGTGCCACGGCGAGCACAACAACTCAAAGGATGACGGAGAGGGCCTCGCGGGCCCTACGGATGGTCTGATACAGCGCTCGCTACACATTCAGGAAGCCATGATCATTGGACGCCTATGAGCACAATGGTCTGAAAAGATTCCCTGATATACACATCCAGTTTTGCATCAGAACGTCTATATACAGGGACCATGACAGGTGGGCCATCGCTGGGGAGAGGAAGAAATCATGACTGCAGCTGAGCTTAGATGACGCCTTCACATTGTCCAGGCATGGACATTGTCGAGGTCGATTTAGAGGATGTGTATATTTGGACAACCATATAGACAAGCTGTTGGACGACTATTTTGGGCTCACATCATGGAAAACGAGTATAGACATGCATATAGAAAAGCTATTGGAGATGCTCTAAGCCTATGCTTGGGAGCTCTGGATTGTTCCACACCTGTATTAAGATCCAAGTGTAATTTACTCGTCGCCGGAAACAACGCGTAAATTACACGCGTGATGAAACCGACGGCTCGAGGTCTGTAACGAAAACCGGTGAGTTACGTGTGTAATTTGAGAGACCGGTGTATATTTTACTAGTTGAAATAGTCCAACTAAGCGCTTCGCCTAAGACCATCTGCTTTTATTTACAAGCGTCAATTTTACAAGTGGTTTTGGTTGGAAAACGACGATCCAATCACGGCCTAAGATGATGAGTTGGTCAGAAGATCATATGGTTTCACCTCTAACCTACCGAGTTGTCGTATAGGCTATGAATGAAACATAAGACGATGAACTTCTTAAGCACAAAAACAACAGAAGAGGATGATCTTCTTAACATGCAAATCACTGGCATTAGATCAACATGCAAAACAATACGAAACATTATTCTTAGGAGGCACGGTGACCAGCTCGTGATGCCGCATGCCACAACATTCCAAGCTCAAATTTGCAATCAAACTCACAAGGCCTGGCATTACATAGACAACATTCAGTACAAACTCTTAAAATACCTTACATAAGTCAATATTCATGTGACTATGCATCTCAGCAGAGTAACTATTTACTTCTAAACTGAACACAGGAATAGGAAAAAACGATCGACGCTGCTCACAACAAAGGAAGTCCCACTCAAAAATATCAAATGCATGTCTTCTGGCTAACATCAATGAGCAAAATTTGACAAGGTTTTCCAATTCCAATATATTAAACTAATGTCTTCTTGCTAACATCAATGATTAAACTTTGACAAGCTTTTCCCATTCAAAATATGTAATGCCTATGATTGTGGAATGGGCAGGGTTTTTCATCAGTTTGTCAGCTGATAGTCCGATGGCTCAAGGTGACGACGAATGATTAGAGAACCATTCGATGTATTGTGCATGATGAAGTATTATGCAGGACACGAACCATCTCATCATTTTGTGCAATTCCACTAATATCAAGCTGAGCATCCCTGTGGATTTCGTATTTATATGCTGCAAGAAAACAAAGACACATCAGCACACACATGAATATTGGCCCCAGTGTCAACCCACCAATTAGTGGACTAACAAACTGAAAGTACGTTAAACAGATTACCATACCCAGATGCCCCATCATTGTTGCTTAGAGTGACATTGACAGACTTGGAGTCTTGTCCTGGCTTCTTGTACTTGTTTTGGCACCTGTTTGCCCAGTGTTCCTCTGAATCACAAGTAAAACATCCATCTCTCTTTTTGTCTTTCTTCTTACCCTTCTTAAAGGTAGTATTCTGCTGGACAAAGTTTTTTCCCTTGAACATGTGGATGAAGGCTGATACTGGCCTCGTTTGTTACAGCTGTGTCGGCATCTGACTTGGTCATACCTTCAATTCTGGAGTGAATTTTGCACTCCACGTGTTGTTGATTTTCCAATGCTCTCAGCAGACTAGTCATGTCACCAGCGTCTACTAATACTTTGTAAAGGTTCTCGATCATTCCTTGTGTAATGTAGCTCAAACAGTGACTGCTTCCTTCTGCAAAGTGGAAAGACCAACTTGGCCCAATAATGCAACAGTTTGCCTTAAACACATTGGCTCCTTTTATGCAGTTCAACTAAAATCAAAGTCGAAATAAAACCGATTGGCAATGCTCACACAGGCAAGAACCAAACAACACCTTGGTATCCCTGTATGCAACAATAGGTATAAGGGAAAAAATTACTGAGAAATAACGATTGATGACTTATACTCCCAGAAGAAAAAACATCTACCTTATCTTAATGGGAAACAAAGCAGGAGAGTAGCAATTATCAAACAGTGTGATTCATTCATATTAACTGAGACATTATCTTAACAACTAGAACATGAAGGCGCGCATTGCAGCGCCCGTCTATTTTTTCTAATGAACCGTCGAAAGGGAAATTCAACTGAGAATAATGAATAACTAATAATCAATAAGTCGGCAGCTGCGGTTGTGGCAACTTAGCGAAAGTTCCATCTCAACATTGAAACTAACGACCCCAAATCAACAACCACAAAGTTTTGAAAAAGTTATGATGTGCACTGAAGAGTGGTGCATTCGGTGCGCCCGGCCTCAGTTTATATATTCGAAACCTCAGACAAATCTAAAAACAAAATTTGCATGTTGATAATCATCTATCTACCATGATTCATGTTTTCTAATTTAAATATGAAAATCATACCAAGGAAAAAATCCCTATATGAACAGTCGTTAATTACCAATGGGTCATGAATTCGCGTTAGTTTATCAACACTAAATTCATCAGTTTTGCTTTTCAGGTTGTGTTTTGAATTTAGATTTGCAGAACATCGAATAGAGGGTGTTCCTATGTACTCTATATTGTTTTTTTAGTTTGTAGTATATAAACTCCCGGATCGCTGGACACATTCTCACATCACCGAGTACTAACGAATTACAGTATGCGAGGGCGAGATATGGCGACATATCTTGAGAATTAGCGGGCCACTAAAGTGAGTGCACCAGCCCAACGCATAATTCCGGCCCGACCAACAATAGCAGGCCTAGATAGTTCCCTGGAGCAGCGGCCCAAGAGATAAAGGAAGACGTTCAGAAGAACGTACGATGGATGGATCGGATGGTTAGCTACGGCAAAGCGCTGTGAGGGCTCCTAGGTGGCTCCATTTTACTATTTCTCAATGCCTTGTTTCAACATGAATAAAAACGACAAAGCAGAAAAGTAACGTTCCTAAAATAATGCGACTGATTCATATTAACAGAGACATTATCTTAACAATACCTTGGTTAAACATGTAGAAAGACCTACAAAGTAGGATAGTACCATTTGTAAAACACTGTAACTGATATATTAAAAGAGACACTATCTCAGCAATACATTTCTTAAACATGTACTCCGGTCGATCCCTAATAGAAATGGTACTCCCGTCGATCCCTAACAAGTGTTGCAGTTTTGATCTCAGATTCAGTAGTTATTTCTGAGAGTGGCATTTCTTGATTTTACCAGCGGCATTAGATTAACAAAAAGCATAAACAGTTCCAGGGGAGAGTGGGCGGAACAAGACCATGTGCTTCCGTCTACTTATAAAGGGGGTGATGCTGAGTTTTGTGTAACAAAGCAAATAGCATCATGTCTAGGTTGGAACAATTTTTGCTCACTTAATGGTAAAAGACAACAGTTCAATAGCTTCAATTCAACATCTATCCAAAATAGTGCCAATACAAGTAGCACAACATCTCAAAGCACACTACACCATCATGTGGATGAGACCAAGATTTGAAACAACTCGCGAGGAAGACTTGAAACAAATCTCGGTCTCCTTTTGTGTAGTTACACCAAAATTAAGCAAAGTCGCCGGTGCGACATTCAAGTTGAACTGCAGAAAACACTCTTAAAACATAAGTATTTCGTGTAGCGAAGCAAAATGTCGCAATAGCAACAAGTTGAATAAATATCCATGTTTGAATGGAGGCAAAAAAGGAATCAATTACTGCACAATAAAGGAGGATGAAGGCACAACATCCTCCGAAAACAGTACCAATACAAGTAGCTCAGAATCTCAAAAGCACACTGCATGATCATGTGGATGAAGGCAGGTACTGACCTTTCATCATGCTGACAAGATCACCTACGAATCTGCCAACACGAATAGGAAATACAATCTCGTTTTGTGTAGTTCAACTAAATCAAGCAAAGTCGTCAGTGTGACATTTAAGTTTGCCATAGCAACAAGTTGAATAGACATCCCTGTTTTAACAGAGGCAAAAAAGGAAACAATTACTGGCCAATAAAGGAGGATGAAACATACGGCGACAAAAAGAAGCATCTAACTTATCTTGATGGAAAATAAAGTAGGACAGTAACATTTCAAAAATGGTTGCAATGATTCAAATTAAGAGACATTCTCTTAAAACAACATTCGCTAAAAATGTAATTTACTTTTAACGATGGCATTGCTTCAATTTTCCAGTGGCATTCTTAGATTAACAACAGCAAAATAGTTGTATGGGACGTGGGACATGGGACATGCCAGCACCATGTCCATCCACACGTATAGATGGGTGATGCAGAGTATGTTGCCAAGCAGCATATCTGTGTTGGTCCCATATTTGTTCTCTTTGAACTTTTTTCCTATGTGAGGGCGGCAAATTTAGTCCTGGACAAACTACCCGACCCCCCAGTTTCTTTCGTTTTTCAACAAAGAGATCGGCTCCTTACAAATGTGTGTACTGGGTTACCCCCCTTTTCCCTCTTCGACCAACAAAGCGGCTGGATAGCCAGTCTATACTACTTTCCCTCCCTCCTTTCCTCATTGAACTACGTCCTAGATTCATGCTCCACCCACCCCACCATTCTTTCCTCTTTGAACCAAGACCTGCATGCAACTAGAGCAATGATGGTTTCAAAGAAAGTTATACCTTAGGGTCGTGGGAATGTGACAAGGCGTGCGGCGGGAGGCTAGATCTGCCCACACTATGTACGGCAGCGAGGAAGAAGGGGTCGGTGGCCCTCCTGCATAGCCGCTAGGTGAAAGAGAACAACACAGCCAGCAGTGGATTGGCTCCCTCATCGAAGGCGACAGAGTGAACGTTGCACTTCCTCTTCTTCCCGGTGCGACGGGATCCGGACGGCTCCTTTACCAGCTGTGAAGGGGGGAGAGAGACAGAGGCCAACACAGTCCTGTTTAGATCTGGTGAAGAGGGTGAGAGAATGTGAATATAGCAAACCCTAGCAAAGGAACGCTGAGCCTCCAGCGTGTATATATATATATATATATATATATATATATATATATATATATACATATATATATATATATATATATGTATGTATGTATATATACATGTATATATATTTTGCAGGTGCGGCGAGAGTGTGGACAGTGCAAACCCTAGCGAACAAGCGCTGAGGCTCCATCTTATATAGTACTTATATAGTACTCCCTCCGTCCAGAAATACTTGTCATCAAAAGGATAAAAGAAGATGTATCTAGACGTATTTTAGTTCTAGATACATCCTTTTTTATCCATTTTGATGTCAAGTATTTTCGGATGGAGAAACTACTCGTGTATACTACTAATATATAGTGGAGTGGTTTTATTTTTCACTCCATAACAATCGTTTTAAATTGTGTAAGTACGAAACAGAACTCTTTATTTAATGTACTAGTGAATAAAACTACTTATGATGAACTAACGATTCACGCGTCCTGGTCGCACTTCATGTCCTTCACGTGCGGTACACTACCCTCCGTTAAGTGAACAACCACTAATGCGTCAAATTATCGGAAAGGTGTGACAGTGTGTACAAATAAAAAAATTTAATTTTAGTTATCGGAAAGGTTTGAGAGTATGTGCAGTTTTCCCTCTTTCCTTAATTATGGTTGTTGTGTTTGGACTAAACTTAGTTAAACTTTACAAAGTTTGACTTCAGTCAAATCTAATATACATACATTAGCTGCCTCTTCGTATACAAATGCGCTCCGTCGTGTACTCGCGGGTATCTCGGAGGCATGAGTGTGCATACATTTCTTCTTGTAAGTCATACTCCATTTATCTCACTTCATATTGTTTCCCACTCCGATGATATTCCTATCCTAGGAACAAAAATGAGGCGGTACTAATTTTGTGTGTGTGTAGGGAGAACGAGACATCAATGGTGTGTACGGGTAGTCGCGAGAGTCGTAGCGCACACACACATAGACATAGACATGCATATCCATGTTTACGTAAAATTCCATCTTCATGTCCATCTCCATCTCCATCTCCAATCATATTTGTCCAACTATTACATTATTTACATTATTAATTATATATGCAGCAATATTTACGTACACCATCTCTTGTTTGCGGGCGTCCGGACGGCTGCCACGCCCACTCCTGACCAACCAGAACCCTCTTCATCACCCGCGCGTGCTTCCCGCCCAAAACGATCAGTGCCGCATTCATGCCCGGCCAGAGCGGACGCGACCTCTCACTGGCACTGGCATTGAAGCGGTGCGTCGCCCGAGAGAGCGCCGCCCGCGCCGCTTCCCGGTGCACGCGACTGCTCGACGTTCAAAGGTCGCCACGGCCGGCCACAACATGCATGTAAAAAGTTCTTGGGAGTCCGTGCTACACCTAGCTGTCCTCCCCTCCTTGTCAATCTCTTCCAGTAGTGCTAGTACTCCATGGCGCGATCCAGTGACAAGCAGGCGGGAAAGTTATCGTACAGTCGGTTTGCGGTGAGTGGCATGCCGAGCAACCATGTGGGGTGGAGCCGTGGAGGAGTGTGATACACGAACGCGACAGGCGTGATTTAAATGTTGGTTTTGCTTGATGGCACGATCCAATGAAACGAAACGTTGGTTTCTCTCTGTTTCCATTTTGTCTCTGGGAAAATGGAAACTTTCCGCTCCATTTTCATTCCTACTCCAAGGTTGCCCCGTTACCACATTC
The DNA here is from genome assembly GCA_021605205.1 of Aegilops longissima. Classification (NCBI taxonomy): domain Eukaryota; kingdom Viridiplantae; phylum Streptophyta; class Magnoliopsida; order Poales; family Poaceae; genus Aegilops; species Aegilops longissima. The sequence continues at coordinate 411,054,850 of CM038679.1, forward strand.
CATCAAATACAAAGGAAAACTAACCCGCATGATGATACATCTCAATGATTCACAAATCATAGCCAATATTTACTTCATGACTAAAAACAAAAGTTGTGAGAGTGTGTACAAAAAAAACTACTGATGGGGTCACTATGACGTAAACCCTAAACCCTAAACAAGATCTAATTTCCTAGCTAGGTAGAACATGTCGAAGGAAAGACGGCTGGCACGCTCAGATCATACGATGCTTTTGGGCAGTTCCACTAAAATCTAGCTGAGCATCCTTGTTGGCAAAGATACTGAAGAAGTGTGATTAGAATAATAGTACTAGCACTAGTTCATGAGACATAAACTCATCACAAATAGAAGCCGGTAGAAGTAGAGAAAGATCCACATGGAGATGGAGCTAGGTGGGGAGCTGCGGCAGTGGAGCAAGCCGGCTCCAAAAGGAAGTTGTACCTGGGACGTCGGGGTGTAGCTAGAAGGGCGGTTGGGAGGTGGCATCAGCCCATACCGCGGGACCCCCGATTGGGACGCACCGACAGTGGGTTTTCTCCCTGACCGCATCTACGGAGAACATCGTCCCCTTCCCCCAGCGGCGGGATCAGGCCGGATCTATGACCGACAGTGTGGCCATCGTCGTTCTATGCTTGTAAAAAGACCACCCCAAGCAAGCAGGCTTGTAGCTTAGGCTCATGCTAGTTTATATATAGTGGAGCCGTTTTCTTTTTCTCTCCATATCAACCATTTTATATTGTGTATGTGTCATTGAAGAGTGAAATGATGGTTGCTTCTTCCGACTAACTTACTGTGTGATCTAACTGCTCCTGAGTGGCCCTACACATACTCCCCCTACGTGTATGACTGTTCTTGAATCTCACTTGTACTTATCTCTATTTTCTTGCATGGCACGTAGACATGATGTGCATAGAGGAATTTTGTTACTGCATGTTGTTACGTAGTACTACTATTACCTACTCCATCCTTCGGGTTCACTACTAGTACTCCCTCCGTCCTGGCTTATTGATC